>CAMTDV010000026.1:64604445-65804445 GCA_947069175.1 Scalesia atractyloides | reverse complement strand
AGATGTTTACGTTTGTTTTATTGGCAAAAATATTAATCCCACTTCACTTTACATCAAAATTCTAAACTAATCTCTTTTGCTAAAAATTGAACCTGAGACCTTCTTTTAATAAAAATATATAGGCTAAACTCACATTGACACCAATATGTTTTATATATAATGATTCAGATAAACGTGTATCTATATTTTGTATACTCCATCTCATACTTTGAAATCAGGTTTATCTTATTTAGAAGGATACAATAATATTAATTATGTAATTAGGCGTGACTTACTCAATTAAAGAGGAGAGAGAGAGAGATTAAAAATGAAGGAATGAATGGGCGTGACACTGTGACAAAGTAGCATTTCAGACTGTGAAAAAGATGGTTTGGGGGAAGGACAACGTTGGAAGAATGTACATTAATTTCCAACATCTAACTGACGTAAAGCTCATCGAAATGTTTTGTCCATGAGATAGTCTTCCAAATTTACATCTTTACCCCTAGGTTTTTCTACTCACTTCATACTTTAGAAAAAAAAACATATAATAAATAATATTATATTAACTAAGATCGTACTATTTTCGAATTTGTAAAATTATTTGTTTGACTTATAAGTCGTTAATTGAATATTATGTTGGCGGAATCTATTTTAAAAATTATGTATGAAATGTCAAATGGTAAAGTAGTTTTATTCAAATCTAAAGACTTACTTGCATCAAATAAGACAATCAACTGCTCCACAGATTTTGCCATTGTTTGAATTGCAACCTCCAAAGTGAAAACCAACAAGCGAATGAACCTATACAATTATAAAATAATATTCTTAACAATAGGTATATTTATATACATATACACTTTGTATTCAATATTCATATAGCAAATACATTATATTTTTAGTAATTTACAAATAATGTAGTCACTGATACATAAATGTATAATCACTACATTAAATTATGTTTGAATATATTTTTTTTAGATATTTAGTAATTCTAACGTGAAAGGAGTATATTATATGAACAGTGAGTTTTTCTAGGTAAAATGCTAGTTTTTCTTTCACCTTTTCGTTTGTTTTTACTCTATTTTTGTCAATGCCTGGTTTACTATATAAATCAATGACAAATGTTTATTCTAGTTTGAACTTTTTTATATTTTGAATTTGATATAAAAATTATTCTATAATATGTTTATTATAGTTTGAAATTTCTTATATTTTGAATTTGATATAAAAATGTTATTAGCTTGTAACTTTTATCATTCGAACAAAAAGTACAAATAAAATGGCAACAAAATGATTAATGAAAAGTAAAATAATTTTAGTCATTCGAACAAAAAATACAACAAAATGATTAACCAAAAGTAAAATAATTTTGGTAAAATCTCATATTAATTAATACTAAAAAAACATATATCTGAGTAATTAACAACTTACTGCTTCTGTGACCGAAATTTGAGATAATCTTGCTTGATTCGAAAAATCTGTAAGAATATCATGAATAGAGCATTTTTAACGGTAAAGTAATCTAATTCTATACATGTAACTTACAGGATTTAAATCAGCTACATTTAATAAATTTTAAAAAAATTACTAAACATACCACGACTGGTCGAGATCGGTCATCATGACCAGCTACATACGCCATACCGTCCGCAATCTCACCGGAAAACTCATCGGCAATCAGATTATCTGCTATTTGAAAGAGACAAAACTACAAATTATAGATTAAAAGTAAAAGAGAGAGTGAAATATTTACTTTTTGGATGGATTACTTTAATCATGAGACAGTATTTTGAGTACTTTAAGTAATTCAAAGCCGAAAAGCAAGAGTCTCATGGTGTGTCGACTCACAAATAAAGGAAGATATTATGATTTCAATAGAAGCATGTATAGAAATGGGAGATTCAAACAATACTCTCCGGTTAAAAAATTAAAAGTGAATTTGTACTTTTACTTTTACAGTGATATAATTGCAAATCACGTGTAATGATATTATAATCACGAGCATATGATGAATGTTTTTGTATGTTAGATTCTTACATTTTGAATAAATATAGAATTAGATTACATGCAAATTACTTGTTAATGATCTTCAACTTTCAGTTATCAAGTTTCATTTAAAGGCAAACGGTTAACTAGCTGCGCTGCTACTATTTTTGTAGTAGTTACAATGAAAACGAAGAAAATATACCGACGCCGAGATTCTCTCTCCATGAGAGAGTAGCACGCAGTTGCTTAGCGGTTTTCTTCACATTATCTCCTTTTGCTTTCAGAAATCTTCCTATGCAAGCTTCGTTGCAAAACTTTTCCTGCAAATGCATTTAAAATACTCAATTAACAACTCATACCGATATACAGACGCATAAATCAACACACACACAATAAAAACACACAGAGAGATTGATTCACAAACACAGAATTCAACACAAACACTATGAGTGAGCAACAAAGCAGAAATAGAAGATGATGAAAATACAGAGAAAATAAATGATTTAAACCTGTTTGAGAGTGAGAGGAGGCGGTTTTCGGAGAAGATGAAGAACAGCATCGACTCTGTTCTTCTCGATCTGCATTTGCGATTGAGCAGAAAGAGAACTAGAAGAAGAAGAAGAAGAATGATCCTTGTTCCCCATAACCATTGGAAGGAAAATCGAAGAAATCAATGTGTCTGAAGGAAAACAAGGAGCAACAGAGATTCTGTATCGTGACTTCCTTTTCACGCATCCATTTTAAACACCTTAATCTCCACTTCACTAGCAACGAAACACTCTGTTTGACTGTGTGTGTGTGTGTGTGTGAGAGAGAGAGAGAGAGTATACGTGATGGAGTGTGTATGTGTGTGAAAGGACGTATTTATAAGCGTAACGGAATCCGTTATTTGAACTGTGAAGACGTCAATAGTGTGAGGGGAGTCAAAATCATGACGGCCGGAAAGCCGATTCCTAACGGCAAACTGTTGGGGCCCATTGGTTACTTTCGCTTTTAACTCTTCTCTTTACCTTCAAACTTCAAATGTCAAAAGTAAATGATATTAACAACTTCATTTTTTATTGTTTAGTTTGTATATATTTAATAAAAATATATGTTAATTGTGGAAATAGGCTGAGCCATTTATGAAATGCTTTAGATTAATTAGCTTGCTAAATAAGCATGGGTCAAAATTTGTACCCACTTAATAAACGAGTTTAAGGTACATTGACAACTTTATGAGACTAGCTTACTAGGTAGAGACTACCTTAGTTGATAGAGTCTCATATCTTTTAGCGGGAGGTCTTAGGTTTAATCTCAAAAAATTATCAGTTAAAAGCATCCGAATGGAGCTAAGTGCAGCTAGGATCCCGTCTTAAGAGGAGTTGTGGAAATTTCATTGGAATGCTTAGTCACCTCCTAAATGCAATCTATGGTTGTGATGTGCAATTATGGGGAAGGTGGCATCCAAAAAAGATCTCACAGCCTGCGGAGTGAACCTCTCATATACCTATTGCCCTCAATGTGCTGTGAAGAAGATGCAATCACATTTTCGTTAATTGTTTATGGAGTAGGAGTTTGTGATGGAACACTTTCGTGTGGATGAAACAAAAACCTCCAGCAAATTTTAACTCTTATAAGGACATTTTGGAGGCTTTAACAAGCTACCCAGGTGGAAAGATATGGAGAATTGTCTACACTATAGCAACGAAAACCGTTTAGAGATTTTGGCATGCTGGAAACTTGAAAATGTTAGAAGATATGTTCATTCCGGTTCAAAGGATAATGGAACTAATTAAGGAAGATCTGTATATATTTGGATGTGCAATAGAGCAAGCACCACATCTCCAATATGGGATAATTGGGTTCAATTTGATGTAGCGGACATTGTATATGTCGATTTTTTCTTGTTCATTTTTGTTTCTTTGCGGTTTTTTTTTTTTGGTAATTCTTAAGTTTCTTGTTGGCTCTATATATGTAAATATATAGTATTATTGTTCAAAAAAAAGTAGGTTAAGATTTATTTGATGTAATTTTGGAGTTTGTAAGATTTTGTCATTCAAAGTGAAGGTGATGGGTTCGCGTCTCGTCCGGAGCAAAATATTTTAGGTTGAGTCTGTGGTTTTATCATAGTGAGTTTTCGGGTGGTGAGTTTCCTCTGAAATAGTGACGGGCTACGGCACCAGCGTTGTTTGTATTCACGGACATGAGTGGCCTTTTGTCATTGGGTTTACCCCATTGGCCATGCTTTTGTTGATCATTCAAAAAAATGTTTTAGTTTATATTATATATAAATAATAACATGATAAATAAAAATAACTAAATAGTGTGTATATATATATACACACAATAGATAATTAAAAGATTGATAAATATATAGTATTATTGTTCAAAAAAAAGTAGGTTAAGATTTATTTGATGTAATTTTGGAGTTTGTAAGATTTTGTCATTCAAAGTGAAGGTGATGGGTTCGCGTCTCGTCCGGAGCAAAATGTTTTAGGTTGAGTCAGTGGTTTTATCATAGTGAGTTTTCGGGTGGTGAATTTCCTCTGAAATAGTGACGGGCTACGGCACCAGCGTTGTTTGTATTCACGGACATGAGTGGCCTTTTGTCATTGGGTTTACCCCATTGGCCATGCTTTTGTTGATCATTCAAAAAAATGTTTTAGTTTATATTATATATAAATAATAACATGATAAATAAAAATAACTAAATAGTGTGTATATATATATATACACACAATAGATAATTAAAAGATTGATAAATAACAAACGACCGATGACATAGCCGAACTTGAGTTAAAAAAGTTACTAGGAAGATGAACTTGATTTACAACTATATAGCTTTAAATGAATCAAACGAATCGGGCCTGAATTTATACAAACCTAGATTCGAACTTGACTTGACTCATCTAGAGCTCTAATTTAAGGACGAAATGAAAAAAAAGGAGGTTTAAGTATTTTAAATATACGGATATTAACGACTTTCAGTGTTATATTAGTGTTATATTGATGGTTGAAATGATGATACAAATATTATGCAAAGTAGTTTGTTTTTCTTCAACACATACTTATATATGTATGTATACACATGAATTTAGATGCATGAGGATTTGATTCCTACCCACTCCATCCACTTGAGCATGAAAATTCCACTTTTTATTTGAAATTAATGATTGATCATGATATGCCGTATTGATCTTTATCAATATTTAATATTATTTTCTTTTTATTTTTTACATACATATATGTAGAGTTAATGGTAAAAATAATATAAGTAGTTAATATAAAAAAATAGGTAAAGGAAGGTTGCTAGCTTAACAAGTATCCCATACTTTCAAAAAAAGGTTGGCAAGATTTGAGTTATTATTTAAAATCGTTTTCTTATGAAGAAAAGGCAGGATAGTTAAGACTGATGAAATATCAAACTTAAATTTTATATGTGAAAATGTTATAATATCTTTCACATGTGTCATATATCATAATAAACATCAATTAAATTTGTTAATTTGTGGTTTTCTAATTGAGTAAGTTAGCCATGTATAAGATCATATCAGAGTGAGATCATATGTTTAAAGATCAGGATCCAATAGAGATCATATATATGTGGTAATGGTAATCTTTTCTCACCTTCAAGGGCGTAGCTTTGTGGGGGTGGGAGAGGGCGGCCGACCTCTCGAACTTCGTTCTAGTGGAGAGTATGTAGTTTTCCTATAGAAATATTTGAGTATATACGTTTTTGAGTCCTCGATTTTGTGAAAATTTTTGGTATATACGTTTTCGACCCCTCAGTTGGAAATCTTAAGCTTCGCCATTGCTCACCTTATCATTTTGCTTTCGAGGTGAATTCACCAATAATGTTCCTCCCTCTTTCTTCATATCTCACAACTCTCTCGCTGCATTGGATAATCTCTAAAATCATATATGTTAATGTGGTGGATTTCATAATGTCATCGTTCTTCTGCTCACATTGTAACCATACCCACCCACTTCTATAGTACATCACATCTCAACATGACTCAATGGTTTCAAATAAGCTTCCTACGGAGAGTTGGTGACGTGATTGTTTAAGTGGATTTGTCTTCAAGGGATTTCTGCAGCTTCTTATTAAGTAAAGCAAGATTTTAGATATTTTTGTGCATCACAACTATAAATTTATTACTCCAATGAAGAACAAAAAAAAGAGAGGTTTTAAGTCATATACTCATAGGTTAATTTTCGTATGTTTATAATATATTAGTTCTCTCTACGCCTTTAAAGATTCTCTTTTTTTCTTGCTCATATTAACTTTCGTATATATAAGGGATGAATATATGTAGATCAATAAATACAGTAAGAAACCACATCAGAAATGATTCATTGTCTCAATCGTACAAGTTTAAATCAAAAGAAAACGACATAATGTTAAGGTTTATTTGACATGTCCATATCAATATTACTTGTTTTGAAATAGGCTTACAATTTTTGGAACACAAATGATAAGGTAAAATCATGTAAAGTAAAACGATATCATACACAAAGGCAATAAGTATGTGGGAAAAGATGGTAGATGTCTCGTGGAATTTGAGCTGTAACTAAAGATTAGCATGAAAGTGTTAATCCAGATCATGCTAGGTAATGATGATAGCTTTTGTTGACCAATGAAGGAGGTCAACACAACTGAAACTCCTCAAAGGTAATTATGAATCCCATTCACATACCATTCATGGTAAATTCAAATTATGTGTTTCAAACATCCCCTGATCCCTCCCGCTGTCCCACTCACAAATTTTGTATAATCACTAATTTTAACTTGCTTAAATGGAATATATATATATATATATATAGAGAGAGAGAGAGATGGAGAGAGGGTGAAGACTTGTTAGGAACTAGCATTTATGGCGAGAACCACGAGAACTAATGTGAATACAACCAAAACTACTTAAAAAAGCTTAAAAACATACAATTTTTTTTAAATTTCTATTAAAATCGCAACCCTTTTTTTAATATTTTTTAGTGGGTGTAACACCCCAAAAATATAAAATATATATACATATATATATATATATATATATATATATATATATAAAACTAGAGACATTTAACACAGTTGGTGATAGGTTGTTAAATAGTAATAAAAATAAAATAAAATAAAATAAATAAATAAATAAAATCTTGAATTGGGGTCCTTTTAGAAAATGAACTGAACATGAGGGACTGAAATTGTAAAAAGGTAAAGTTGTTTTAATAAAACAAAAAAAAATAAAAATAACACACGCTTGTGTATGAAGTGTGTGTGTGCGACCAGACTTGAAGAAAACAACCAAAACCCTAGTTCTTGGAGGGATCAAATTAGAGGGTGAATTGGGGCCTTTTGTGGTGTTTGAATTAAAAATACTGATCATCCATACTTGCCTAACATCTGGTAAGTTGTAATTTTGATTTTAGTGATACTTAATTTTGGATGATTAGTGTTATTGAGATACTTAATTGACGTTATGACATATGGGAGGTGTAAATTAAGTATAGGATCATAATCCTAACTGAAATTAGATGATAATTTTTTGAAATTTTGAGTAGAGATTATACTGCTCTATATAAAGAAGTGGGTTATGTTCTTGCATGATAAAGCCTCAAGCGATTTTATAATTAGTAATGCAATGATGTAAGTTTGCTGAAATGGCATGTTAATATGGACTTTGATGAGTAATTATGATAGTGAAGTTGAAGAAGTGATGTTATAATGTTAAGTTTAGACGTTAATTATACATACTAAACATAGAGGTTTGAAAGGATATGGATATATAGCTATTAGATAAATCATAGACTTGATAAAGGTAGTATGTAAATCTTGCCTACAAGACATTGATGTAATGTTTGAATAATCATGAATATTTGAGAAGTGTGTAAGAATTACGTAAATGATATTTTGACAATGACGTGTGTCCTAAATTATATTATGAGTTCTAAACAATATATCGGATTGAACTTTATAGGCAAGTTGGGTGAAGCGTCAAGTGGCCAAGCTGGGACGGACACGCGCTTGAAAGGAAAGCTTTAAGATACGTGGCTTATGCTCCTTAGAATTTTTTTGATACTTATATAGACGTATCATATGTTGATTATTGATGCAACGCTTGTGAAATATGGTTATTCAAAGTGATAGATTTCGCCTGAATGAAGCGGGTCAAAATGATAAAAGAATAAAGGTTTGATTGAATAAAAGCGATGGATTTCGTTAAAGCAACCAAACGGGTCAAAATGATAAAAGAATAAAGGTTTGATTGAATAAAAGCGATGGAATTCGCTAAAGTAACCAAACGGGTCAAAATGATAAAAGAATAAAGGTTTGGTTGAATAAAAGCGATGGAATTCGCTGAAGTAACCAAATGGGTTAAAATGATAGAAGAATAAAGGTTTGGTTGAATAAAAGCGATGGATTTCGCTAAAGCAACTAAACGGGTCAAAATGATAGAAGAATAAAGGTTTGGTTGAATAAAAGCGATGGAATTCGCTAAAGCAACCAAACGGGTCAAAATGATTAAAGAATAAAGGTCTAGTTGAATAAAAGCGATGGATTTCACTAAAGCAACCAAACGGGTCAAAATGATTTAAGAATAAAGATATGGTTGAATAAAAGCGATGGATTTCGATAAGGCAACCAAACGGGTCAAAACTAAGTCGTGACATATACTAAAATGGTATGAACGACTACTTGGGTTTAGACCCGGTGAAAAGGGTAAATCGGAAATTTAGGCGTAAACTGAGTAATAGGAACGCTGACTATAAGCCAAGGACTCGGGAGAAGAGTCGTAATTAAATAATGGAGAATTCGTAAAGAAGAATTCAGAATAAGTAAGTTCAATGACTATAAAGTTGAATGGGTCGAATAAGTGTGGTTGCGTACCGGGTAACGGATCCGTAAAATACAAGAAAGTTACCCCAAGGGATGGGGTGCAATCATAAAAATGATGATTTAGATAAAAGACGTGGTCAAATGAGTTGTTTAATAAAAAAATATAAACGGGAGATAATTTCGTAAATAAATAATAAGCCAAAGGCTTATAAGTTAAAAATATGATTAATCCGGATGTTTGATTTTGAGTTTATAAGATGATCAAATTACGATCATGTAGGAAGAAACGGGAGGTTAAACGGATAAGCATCTAAGAGATGCAGAGGTTTTTGTGTCAAAACGAAAAATATGAGAAATCCTGCAGCAAGCCACCGTATGCTACGGTAGCCTACCGTAGCTTACGGTCAGTTGTTGCTGTTTGAAAAAGGAAGCCCAGACCGTAAGCTACGGATTTAAAAATATAAATTATGTAATTTTATTGTTTTTTTGTGTTCACATTAGTTCTCGTGCTTCTCTCTTTAAAGCTAGTTCACGCATCAACCCTACCCTATCTATACAATACATACACTAAATTATAGACCCGTATATTACACGGATTTAAAGATATAAATTATGTAATTTTATAACAAGGTGTATACAAATTTAGATAACTAAATTATTATTATTAAATACTTTAACAATAGTGATTTAACTTACATTTTTTAATCTATAAATATTTTCCCATGATTATTCCCTAAAACTATAACCTACTAATGATCCAAAATGACCAATATTAATAAACATCATAATTAAAATAAATTTCTTATTTCAATGATCTAGGATTCTAGATAAATATTACTTGTGTAATGTTGTTACATATATAGAAACGGGATTAGGATAAAACGATTGAAAATGTAAAAACAGTGAGAACAGATCCTGGTCGAAAACGTGTCGGGGGGGGGGGGTCAATGATATGCGGGGTACGATTGTCATTGTCTAAGTCTGCTTAATAGATGGCGTTATAATTCATTTTAAAACAAAAGGCTATCAGATATCGCGTGTTGTTCTTTATTCTTGTTTTTTTGGTGTTTTATTTTCAAATTTATTCTCAAAGCATTTTTTTTTAAAATGTCGTCATATCCTTCAACTTAGAGTCAATACTCGGCGTTTTCATTATTTAGAACTTACTAATGGCGTTTTACACCTTGTTACACATATCTCAATTATGGCATTTTCATTAAAATGTTTTGGGTTACAGCAAATCTGTTATTCTTATTATTTATCATTAAACTAATGGTTTGTTCATTATGGCATTTTCACCTTCTTGCCTTTCAGCAGCCACTTCATTTGTAGACCTGTCAAGTTGAATTAATCTCTTATATCTTATAAAGGTAAATAGCTTGGCGTTTATAAATTCATTATATTTCATTAATAATTCAAAACATTACAATTAAGACGAAATCAAAGTAAACTAATAGTCTTCTGTGTATGGTATTACATCAGAGATGTACTCATTGCTATTTATTTCATTGGCGTATAACGCCAAAATCTCGTTTAGCATTTTTTGCGTCTTATATTTAAATATCATCACAACCCTGGATGTTGCATCGTTCGAAGGTGCTAAATCACAGAGTTGTTCAAGAAGGTGTAGTTTATTTGTGTTTAGAACTTCGTCCATCATCAATGAATAATCCACCCCGTCTTGATAAGTCATTTTCACCGCTCTTGATGATTCTTCCAAACTCCAACTGATAACTGTTGGTAGATCAGTAATGTCATCATCATCATCTACTGGAAATTTTCTTTTCAATCTTCTTATTACCATTTGAGTCCTTTCACAATTGTTGGCCCTTGAAACCCTAAGGGCCATAATATCCCTCTGAACGGCTTCATCCATGCTAAGTATTGCGTTGATGGTTTTGACCTTCACCCTTCTCCTATTAGAGAACTTTAGGACGAAACGTCTCTCCGACCCTCAAACCTCCATGCAATAACCTGAGCCCTTTTTGTTTTAAGTTGTATGGCGTTTTAAACAATTTGTGGCGTGTCTAGACAATTTGTGGAGTGTTAATTTTGTTTACCTGTTCTACCTATATAATGACTTATTTTTTGCGCGAGTTAGATATATGTTTTTGGCGCTAAAAAATGTAATACCCTAACTTATAATATTTAAATTTCTATTAAAAATTTCGTATTTAAATGAGTAAATGCGAATACACGTCACTACAAATTTGCGAGTTTATTAAAACTTTATCAACATTAAACATTTTGGCATATCCTTACTAATTAGTTTCGTAATATTGAAACCAAATGTGGAAGCTTGATCTTTGATCGTGTTCGGTTCTTCATTGAGCTTGGTCATCATCCAACGGTGTTTGCGATTACCCTAAAATGGAAATTTGCAAATATTAGTATTATAGCGAATTTTCGAAAGCATAAGATAATCGACTTGATAAAAAAATCAAATCAGAAAATATAGTTTCTGAGGTTGCGTCGGCGACGGCATATAGCCGCGTCGGCGACGCCATGCCAATTATTGTGTCGGTTCAAGACTACCGCAGGAAGTAGTATAATACGTTGGAACAATAAGGATGCATCAGCGACGGCCGGTTGTACCGTCGGCGACGGTACCTTCTGCAGTAGTTTTGCTGCAGATTTATTTAATTGTTCGTTCGACCCGTTTCAAGTCCTGAACAATTAAAACACAACTCGAGACTTTGGTGACATGTCCATAAAACACTATTCTCTACTTTCATTCAGCGGTTGCCTACTGTAAGCTACGGCTGGCCACCATAGCTTAAGGTGGTCTGTCACAAGAATTTCTGTCTTGCCGTTTTTATTACGAAAACTTTCGTAACTTATTCAATTTTTATCCGTTTCCCATGAAACTTGTTTCTAAATGTCCGAAAAATATTTTCTTACCTATCTAACCCGAAATCATTAACCTGGATTCTTATTTCTTATGAATTACGTATTCATTTCCGGTTTATGCTCATATTTTCCAATTTTACCCTTTAACCGCATTTAAACCAAACTAAGTATTTATGCATCCATTTCGGTATGCATTAAAACTCCATTTTTACCGGTATGGTTTCCTTAGAGAAATGCATCGCTTTCTTCAACCAAACCTTTATTTATTTTATCATTTTAAATTCAACGCTTATTTCAAACCAAACCTTATCTATTTTATCATTTCCACACTAAGATATTCATCTATTTTCCACCACAACAATATTTTTAAAAACTCATTTTTAAACTAGCCTTAGGTTCGTTTACTTATTTTACCATACGAGAGCATTTTAGTCAACTTATGCCCTTCTTTTACGACGAGGGACTTTCAGTATCATGTTTTGACCAAATATAAACACTTAACCATAATCTATTTAAAATCATTATGTTCCTAAGAACATAACGTCTACGATTTAGATTATTAAATTTACCTTACCTTAGTTAATCAATTGTCCATTCATGACTCATTTAACCCTCAACGGACTTTAAGTCCTCTTTGAGAATTTGACCCATTACACGTACCTGGCTCGACTCATAGCATTAATTCGTTTTAATACCTTGCTCTATTAGTTGCTATACAATAGCGATGCAAGTCATATTCTATTCTTCCTATGAACACAAAAACTCAACAAGCGACTATTAGCCATTATTGTCAAATGGTGATAATATTACCATTTGACCCGTTTGGTCTAAATGACCTTTATCATTATGAGATGACCTATTTATCCCTATTCGTTTTACTTTGTGTGATCATATTACTTAAAAATCGTTTTTAATGCGCTTGACCCATTATGACTTACGCCATATGGTTTCTTTTAAAAAAAACTCTTTATTTATCCATTAGCTCATGACCGAATTACTATTTTACCCCTTATTACCCACTATGGTTTACACCATAAGGTAATGTTTCAATAACTCTTTGTTTTTCACCATCACATGACTAATTTACCATTTTACCCTTTTTACCATAAATCATGATTTCGTACCATTTTTCACTTATTCCGACCCGAATCACTTCATATCAAAACATCATATTTCAAATACTAGTCTACCTTTTTCTTGCCCAATACTACAAGTATGTATTCTACTTAAAAGATGTAAGCTTTACTTACATTGAAATCCGATTATGTTTTCCACGCGTATTCGATCCGTTTGACCCGCTCTCTCCAAGCTTCCACCTAGCTTGTCAAGCGTCAAGCTACCTTTTATCATTTCGCAAGATGGTTAGATAAGTCATTATTTATCAAGACTATCGCACCTTACGAACTTTATATCAAAATTATCATTTGATTCTATTATAGGTTAGTTTGACTTTTAAAAGTCAACTGCCTATTACCATTTGCAAACGCACAGTTAAGTTCAACGAACTCATTTAGGCATTTATCAATTACCCGGCATGCGATATTTTAAGACTACCCTCTTATCTAAATTTCCAACCAAGTTCATGTCATTTCATTCACTTAAACAAGTTCGAGCAAATGTTAACATCAAGTTAACTTAACTTTCGATTATCAATGCTAATTTATCCATTCTTTGTACTAGAACTAAGGGTTTCCATCTTTATGTAACAACCCATTTCATCATATTATTAGACATTCATCCGAATGCCTATATATAATCAAATTCTACACACTAACTAGTAGACAACATGATCTCAAACACCTATTAACATTAACATAGCATCAGTTTCATTATATTATACAAAATCCATTTCAAGTCATGTATGATTACTTACTCGAATCTCTAATTTGTTCAAGTATCTTTCACATACATACAAGTATAATGATCATAAACACTCCTACATTATCAATTTTATCATATAATCAAAAACCCACTTTATAATCTACTTGTAAATCACTAACAAGTAATCTTACATCAAATAGTGCATAATTTCTTTATGTCTAATGAAATCAAACATACGCATACACTTAGTTTCATCTTTGGATCATAATCCAATTATCTATTTGCAAGTATTCTGCTTGTCTCAAGTTATGATTTTTACCAATCTAAGTTTTGAGACATATCTTGTGATCCCCTAGTTTAGGTGATCGTTTATATGTGTTCATGCATCGCTTCTGGGTTCGATTCGTTCTCTAGTTTGATGATTCAGGATGAATAAGGGTTTACTCCTTCTTCTCCAGCCGTTGTACACACACACAAACACTCAATATGTGTTTTGTGTTGTATTTTTTTTTTTTTTGGAGATTTTATAACAAAGTCCCCTTTTTGGCAGCTTTGGTCCCTCAAGTTTAGTTTTGATTATAAATGAGACTACAACTCATTGTCTTGTTACTTATATACATGTTATTAACTAGGTTAATTTGTTCCTAGTTATTTTGTTTATGATTTAACTTTCACCGCTAACGGTTCTTTATCCTTTCTTTAACATTAACAAGGTTTGATTACCAAACCCGTTTTTGGGGTGTTACAAAAAACAATAGTAATTTTATTTTTTGATGTGTAGTTTTTGTGTATCTTGTCGTGTGATATATGATGCAGACCTATAATGTGACAGGTAGTTATGGGGTTTTGAAAATATACAAAAATTCAATTGCCATGGTGTGGTTTTTAATATTATAAATGTTAGTAAAAAAGTTTCCGTCATTTCAGTTACTGTTTGTAGTTACTGTTCGTTCAGCTTTATCTGTTAAGGCTATAACACGTCCAATCTTTTAAGTTTGGCATTTTGTATTTTAATGGCGTTTTATAGATAAAGATGGCAAAATTAAACTTTTCTAAGGCACCTTTTGTTCTATTCTCTTGAACCTTGTTTTATATATTTCAGTAATTATTTGGAGTTTTTAATAATACATGATTAAATGAATTTTATTATAGTTTTGGTGTTTGGCGTTTGTTGCATTTTGGCATTTTATAAGTAATTAGAGAAATAATGTATTTTATTAGCTGAAAAATAGATAACAAACCACAGAATATGACACAAAAAATAGAAAAGAAAAAAATAAAAATGTTAATCCAATTTCTCATCCATATATTCACTGCTATCAATATCTTCATCTTGTATTTTTTTCCCTGAACCTTTGAATTCCTTAGATAGGTGCAGATTTCCCTACACGGCTGAAACGGCCTGCTCTAGACAAAGCTGCTCATCCAACAAAATATGGCGTTTTGGTTTTTGGTGTGATCTTTTGTTGTTGACTATTGAAGTGGTTTTGTAGATATTGGAGTTATAAATCGATGTCGTTTTGTGGATGCTATTATTGGGGTGTGATTGTGAGTGGGTTTTTTCGCTTGGATGATATTTGGCCATCATCTTTATGCTCACCGCACTCTTCATCATCTAATAATGGAGTCCAAAATAGAATTTACACTAGCATAGGTCTCTTTTTCTCATCCAAACCTTCCTCAAGAAACAAAGCACACAAAACGACATATCACTATCATCAGTCTCTTTTTCTTGAAGATTTGTCTATCTCATTCGGCAAAATATTATTGAGTTATCCCCCTCGCCTAAGAATCCATTCAGCAAAACTTCATGGAGAACAATACTGAATTTCCAAAAAACAACGTTTGCCATCTGTGGTTGTTTTAAATTTTTTGGCGTTTTAAAGTGAATGGTTTGCTAAGATAACATGGCGGTTGTTTTTTGGTGTGATCAATGGAAGTTCCTGAGGCGTTTGTTTATATAACAGTTTTTTGGCGCGTACTTTAGGCCGGATTTTATTTTAATAAATGTTAGTAATAAAGTATCTGTCGCTTCAGTTATTGTTTGTAGTTACTATTTGTTCAGCTTTATCTGTCAAGGCTGTAACACGTCTCATCTTTTTTATGTTTGGCGTTTTGTATTTTAATAATGGTTTATAGATAAAGATGATAAAATACACTAATTAACTTTTGATGTTTTGCAATTTTGTCATTTTGGCGTTTTATAACTAATTGGAGAAATATAGTATCTTATTATTTAAAAAGTACATAACAAACACAGAAAAAATTACGCAAAAGAAAAAAGTAAAGAAAAAAATTAAAACTCCTTGTCATAAGGGATTTCGTCTAAGAAGTATCCATCACCCCCCTTGTCTTCTTCTTTGGATTCTTCTTCCAGTTTCTCATCTAAGTCATCACTTTCACTTTCATTAGCCTCTTGTTCTTAAAGAGTTTGAAGCCTCCATTTGAACATGTCATGCAACAACGCCAATTTTTCGTTCATGTTTGTGTTCAAACATGTTACGTGTGTAACTCCTCCATGAACCCAAGACCCTGCTTGGTCATGATGTTTTCAAGCATGTAGTCTTTCTACTCCCCGTTGTCATATATAACGGTCACCATGTTAGTATCTTCATCAAAACGACATGATCTGATGACTGGGTCCATTTTTGCATTTTCCTTGTTAAGTCCAAATTTTCTAGTTAATCTTCTTATACCCATTTGTGTTTTATCAAAGTGGTTATCTAGAGGGACGCCAAGTGCTAGGTCCCCCTTTGTATTTATTCTTCCAAATTCAATTTGGCTTTGATTGTTTTAACAAACACTCTTCTTATGTTGTCAAAGCGGATTACGGATCTTCTGATTTCAAGGGTGTATCTCCATGAGATGATGGTTGCCATTTTTCTTTCTTTCAAAGTTTTTTTGTTTTTGAATTTAGCATTTTGGTTAATGATGGCGTTTTAGTATGATCAATTGAAAGTAATAATGGAAGTGATGGCAACGTAGTTTATATAATGATCTTATTGGCGCGTAGTTTAGAATGAAATTTTTTGTAATAAATGTTAATAATTAACTTTCAGTTACTGTTTGTTCACATCTATTTGTTAAAATCTGCAATGTGTTTTATCATTAAGTTTTGGCGTTTCGTATCGATGGCGTTTTAGATAAATATGTCGTTTCATTTGAATGGCGTTTTGCTCATTAGTGTGGTGTTTTGTATTAGAGCAGTAAAAAGACCATTTTACCCTTAATGAAGGATGTCCAAGTAATAAGTTAATGTTATTTACGAAAATGCCACCACGCCATTCTAATTCATAGATTGTTTTGATCCAACAGACGACGGACGTTCTCACCGATTTCACACTTTTAGACGTTTTCTCTAAATCATCACCCTATATATATATATATATATATATATATATATATATAATCTAATGAAAATAAAATGCATAACATACATATTTGTTTTAGTTATGACGATAAATTAGATTATATATATATAGAGGATTAGTTTCAAGAGTGAACACAAGTGTATTTGCGAACTAAGAAAACTAATCTTGGCCTTACACGTGTGTAAATCAATAGCTAGGATTTGATGATGAAATACACTAGTGTATTTTACGATTTGATGATAAAATCCTGGCCTTACATGTGTGTAAATCAATGGCCAGGATTAGTTCGTCAGTTCGTAAATACACTAGTGTTTACTCTAAAACCCTATATATATATATATATATATATATATATTATTTAGGTAAAAATTCTATATCTTGAGTTTTAAAAGATTATTAATATTAATGTTATGATGCATAATCGTTACATGGGTATTTATTTAAATTAAATTTAAATTATTATTATACATAAAGATTATACATTTATTTATATATATATAAACAGAAAATTTTAAATATCTAGAATTAATTAAACATCTTGAATTAAGAAAAAAGATAATATGAGATTGTGATTAATCCACACGAAAATGTTACACATATCCATAAAATTATGTAAAACTTATTGATGTAAATAGTTGCAAATAACAAAAACATTTTGCAATAAAAATAAAGTACAAATTAAATTAATATGAAATTATATTTTATAGGAGGAAAGGAAATTTTCATATGACATTAGTGGAATTTTTTTATTAGAGTGTTATATATATGTATATATATTATTGAAAAGTGAACATGAATAGTAATTTGATTTTTATAATACTATATATAGTTTTTTTTTCACATTTTTATCATTTCAATATTACAATAGATTATTATTATATTTACTTTAAACCTTAAACATATTTCTTTAATTTCAACTTTTAACAATTTTCTTTTTTTAATATTGTTGATACTGTCTGAACAACATCAATACCGGTATTGTATAACATCAGTATATATTTTTATTATTAGCGTCATTATCTGCCTATTATTATGTATAATATGATAAAAGTTCTATCCGAATGGGTCATATATAGTTAATTTTTTTATCATCACAAACCAAACATATGCCGACCAAACAACATTGGTATTCGAACAGGTCATATATGATTGATTTTATGTATCATCACAAATAGAACACATACCGACCAAATACATCGGAATTCAAATGGTTCATATATAGTTGATATTTTTATCATCACAAAACCGAACATTTACTGACAAAACAACATCGGTGACGATACCATATTCGTTTTTATAAGATTCTCGACGTTGCGATATAAAATTCATTGAACACAAAGTAATATTAGCAAAAAGTATTTTTGATATCGTAAGCTATATCGAGTGTCTGTACGACACAGGCATCGTAACGGACCAATACCGACCAAACAACCCTGTTCCGATACGGGCATTCGTTTTTACGGATTTTCCAATCGATGTAAAAACGTGTTGATTGGAAACAATTGTTATGCCGAGTGCCGATATCTTACTCGTATTGTAATGAACCAGACCAATAATGATCAAAAGCATGCGGCGGCGCACGCGAGAATCCCACTATATATATTGTTGATGAAGGACGATAAATAGTGATTTTAATTTTATAATAATAATAATATAGTTTCTAATATATTATTTTTTAGTATTATAATAATTTATTATTATATTTTCTTTAACGTTTAACATATTTTTTAAACCATATACCCTTTGTCATTTACTTTTCTTTTTACAATCATATTTCCTTTATAAATTAATTTAATTTTCTTTAATAACCTGTGTTCGTTAATTTGTTTTCTAAGTACGTAGTTGTGCTTATTTTTTCCCTTGGTCATTATGATATAAAGTGTTATTAAAAATGAATTTGTATTTACAATAGAGTATTTATTTGGTAACATTTTACGGGACAATGATAATCTAAACCGATTCTGACGGTTCATCTTTCTAAACAATATGTTTCATTTTCAAACAATGTCTATTTAACATTATCATTTGCGGAAACAAATTCAATACAAAAGATTCAGTACAAAAAAATTTAGTACAAAAATGCGGAAAAAAAATCTAGAAAAAAATCTTGTACAATAAAACTAGTATAAAAATATAACACAAAATAAAGTACAAAAATCCAACATAAAAATGCTATACAACATAAAAATACAGAACATTTTTTAGATTTTTCCAGTTGTCATATTAATATAACAATAGGGGACTCAAATTAAAAATAAAAATATGCTCGATTTATAATACATATTTTTAAAATAGTGTCGTATAAAAAGTTATAAAAAAGTTCAAAAATGAGGGGGTGGCTAGAGGTGTACAAATCGGTTATTTTAAAAAATTTGTAACCGGTTCTGGTTAAAAACTGGTTCGGTTTTTTCGTGCCCAATAAAAACCGGTTATTAAATAACCGATTCCGGGTATTAACTGGTTTTTTGATCGAAAATTTGTAACCGGCACTAACCGATTATAACCGGTTCTATAATCGTTAAAAAACCGGTTTTGTAACTGACTTGAAAACCGGTCAAAAACCGATAAAGAAACCGGCAAAAACCGGTTACAAAAACCGGTTGATTAATAAATGCATAATTTATGTTTTTTTTCAATTTATTTTCTTTTTTTGCTGAAAATGAAGTTTTTTAATAAAAAAACTTAAGTATGAAAATATAAAAATTTAAAATATAATATCATTAAGTCTTGAAACAAATGGTTTTACATAACAGTGAAAATACGAACGATAAACGTAACAAATGAAGTGCATAAACTTAAAATATTAATCCGCAAGAACGTCCACTAATATATATTTTTTAGTGGGACTACAATAGTAATAATATATCTTGAGCCTCGTTTAGTCTTCTTCGCTCGAACCCGAACTATTGCGTAGGAAGTCATCCAATGCGGCTTCTCGTCGGTCATTGAGGTTGTCAATTCGGCTGCGACCTCGTCCTCGTACACTTTGCTTTCGTATTCCAATTCTCCCTCGAGTGAGTGTATGTGTTGACATCTCTCCGCCGCATCCAAGTAATCTTTCAAGCAAATCGACATCTCAACCGATTTTGGTGTTAGTCGAGTCCTCCTTATCGAAATCACCCTGCCACTAATAGAAAAACACTTTCTGAAGCTACCCTGGAAGCTTGGACCGTTACTAAATCTCGGGCCATTGTGGCTAAGATAGGAAATTGATCTTCCTTACTTTTCCATCAAGCCAACAAATCAATTTCTTTAAATTCTTGTGAAGTCATCGTTTGTAGAAAGTTCGACCCACCATACCGACCAAGTTCGCTACTAGTAGTGTTACCACGTTGCATTTGACTCGGCTCATCAAACAATTGGTTATAAACATACAAATCTTGATCTTCCATACATGAACCTTCGCCGAATGGCATTTCTCATTGACTCGTGAATGTGTGATGAGGTTGTACCATATTTTGTTACACAAACATCAAACATTTTTGAAAGTTGATCGTTGAAACGAATTTTTGCAGCTTCACCAAAGTTAGGGTCTTGTTCGGTGTTTAAATTCAACTCGTTTGAAATTTTTTCAATCAAAGACCAGGTTCCAAAAACATTAAAGTAAGGGTTTAAAGCAGCGGCACAAGTGAAAACCGCGGATAGTTCTGTAAAATATTTTCTTAGTTTTTTCTTCATTGGGGTTACCATATCACAATATGGCCTACCTCTAACAGACATCTCGTTTAGTTTTAAACACATTTTAAACAAATTATGAAGCACCAATGAACTTGTTGGATAATAAACCCCCGATAAAATTTTTGTTGATGTTTTGAAAACTTGAAGCAATTGTGTAACCGTTTCAATAGTAGCCCAACCCGATGGGTGGTAAGGCGAAACCTTTCTACGACTGGACAAAGAGTTATGAATTCTATTAAACTTTCTTTTTGCAAAATATCTTTTCCAAACATGGTGTAAGTCGAGTTCCATCTATGAGCAACGTCCCAATTGGGTCCTAAGCATACTCGACCCGCTTCCTTACACATTTTAATATATATTTTGAATGTCTATACGTGTAACTATATATATGACGTAACATTTTTTTTGAAAGCTTCTTTTTATGGTTCAATAACCTTTAAATCGTCTTGAACGGCCAAATTTATGATGTGTGCAATACATCGACTATGGAAAAAATACCGTCACAAATCGGTTTGTATTTTAATTTTAAATGTATTACCAAAACCGTATTGTTTGAGGCGTTGTCAAAGGATATTGAAAAAATCTTTTTTTCCAATTTGTATGTTGTAATACTTTTGTCGATTGTTTTATAAATAGCTCCACCGGTGTGAGGGTAATAAAATAATTTAAACAAAATCTTGCGTTTCATCATTTGTCACGTCAGTGGTTCAATCCAATGGGCGGTGACACAAATATACGAGTCGGGTGAACCGTGCGGTGCGGACCAAACGTCGCTAGTCAAGTTAACACCGGTTTATTCAAAATAAGAAATTAATTCTTGTTTTGCATTTTTTCACATTTTTAAACAATCCCTCATAAGAGTAGCACGACTTACGTGAGTGTATCGTGGTTGGAGAGTTCTTTGAACCATCTTTGTGTAGCGTTGGTTGTCGAAATGGTTGAACGGCAAACTTTCTTGGATTACAAACTTCGCCATTTCCACCCTAGCTATATCGTAATTGTAGGCGAACAAAAAGCCGCTTCACTTGCCATGGAAGCTTGACCAATAGTGGGTTGTTGTTTCAACATCTTGCAAAACAGTTTTTCGATGTATTGTCTCAAGGTGGTGTTTGCTCCTTCGGCGTAAAAACCATTACATTGATGACAACGCGCTTTTTTTTTCCCATTAGTCACCTCGCATAAATCGAAATGTGACCAAATTTCAGGGTTGCGCTTCGCTGGGATAACACGAACCACCGTGTCGGTTATAGACTCGCCAATGTTGACCGATCATGAGCACTAGAGCTTGCCATACTTTTTCAAGAATTATCGAACAAGATTGTGAGCGTTTTTAAGAGTTTTTTGAGGTTTAGAGAGTGGTGTGATTGAACCTAAACGCCGACAACCCTTTTATACTAGTTGGAGATGATTTCTAGGCCCAAAAAACTCCAAAAAGGCTAGTATGGCTCCCAACGGTCATATGACCGTTAATCATGCTGGGCGAAAAATAGCCGGTTTTAAAAAACCGGTTTTTATTGTTCCGTTATCGGTTAACCAGTTTTCTAACCGGTTTTTTGTTACATCCGGTTTTTAACTGTTTTTCATAATAACCGGTTTCGTAACCGGTTTTCACGACATATGTTATAACCGGCCAATAACCGGTCAAACCGGTTTATAACCGAACCGGTTACGAAATAACCAATTATAAAAAAACCGGTTTCGGTTTTTTGTCGGTTTCGATTTTTTTATGAGTTTTGGTTTTATAACCGGTTTTTTTACATCTCTAGGGGTGGCATTAAGAAAGTGAAGGTTAACAAATAAACTATTCTGAAAATATCCTTACAATCTCGTTTTTTCCTCATTTTCATCTCAAATTTACAATAAATCTTAAATTTAAAATATGAAAGGTTGAAATCTCTAATTATCCTATTTAGACAAAAATAATTTTTTTTAATCATACCATTCTTATCTTTAAACTAGTGTTTAACGCTCGCATTGTGGGCGTGAGGACCTTTTTTCGTGCTTAGTAGTCAACAAACAATGATTAAAATTGAAACAGACTAACGTGAACTTGTACCACGAACTGGCATAAGACGTAGACAAACACAAATTTATACCATCCTCAATACAAGGTATAAACAATAAAAGCCAAGACAAAATTGCTACAAGAAAATATAAACTAAATGGTATCGATTTGGTGGGTTACCAATTTAATTTGCAATATTTCAAAAGAAAAGAGACAAATGGGCTTTGATTCGAAGAAAATTGGTCATACATTTATGGAGTGGTCTCCTGATGATGATAAACAAAGGGTCATGGCATTAGTGTAAATATGATCCAAAGTTTATCCAATTACTATACTGTTTATAAGAAGCTACTTGAATTGTATATAGTATAATATAATGTTTTGTATATGAACACACCGTTTTCTTACATTATTATTATTATTATTATAAATAACAATTATGAAAAAGCTTCTACTATAGCAAAGACGAATGTCACAGCTACAGCGCTTTTCTTTTTTTCTTTTTAATCTATTTTTTCATTTTTAACCAATTGGTCCACGTGCTTTCCAATTTACTTTCTTATAAGAATTTAGAAAAAAAAGTTTATTATCTATCTAAATACGGTTATGAAATTAATTTTCTTTTATATTTCATTTATTTAACTATATTTTTGTGCTAATCAACTATAACAAATTAACAAGAGATGTTATGTGTGTGCATTGCGGCGGTTCAACTATCATTTTATCATATTATGAATTTGTTTTTTTGTGTTTTATCTTTTGGTTGTTTATATATCTTTTTTGTTAGATTACGACTTTATTTTTTGTGTTTTATATTTCAGTTGTTATAACGCACGGTCCACTTCCTTCTAGCCATTTCTTTGCGATCTTTTCCTTCATTCTTGAGATCACAACACGGTCTCGTTCTGGTAGGGTTTCGATATCGGTTCTCATGATTTAGAACTCTTTAATTTCTTGATTTTGTAAATTAATTCAAGTCGCATCTTATCCAACGCAAGCCTCTCCATTTCCCTCGCTGACGTATCTTCCTTTTGTTTCTCTCTTTTTGTACCTCTTTGATTGCACTTCCCTAAATTCGTTGAAGTTTTGTAAAAGTGCGTCAAGTTTTGATACATCGCTCGAGCTCATTCCCTTTGAACCCGAAGGCCTTTGTAGCCATTGTTTTGTAGCGAAACTCGTTCCAATTGGGTGCTCTGATTCAGGAGTTAGAGCTTCATCTTTGAACTAAGGTTCATCGTTTATATCGATAGCACGTTCATCTAAACGACCCGCATTATAACTACCTGACGCGCTCGTTTTAGATCTTTTAGCTTGTGATACCTCGTTAGGCACCATTTTCCACTTCTCACATTTTCCCAGTGTTTCATACGCCTCATGTATGTCCACGACCCATATTTCTTGGTGTATCTTTCAATAGTCATCGACAAAATACTTTTGATCATTTACACCACTCGGATGACTGTTCCATGCATGTTGATAGATACCCGGAAACAAACCAAATTTTCCGTTTATCTCTCCAAATTTGGAACTAACGGAATGGACTAATCGATATGGTGGACGTTGCATCAATTGAAAAAAATTGTTCACAGACTTGATTCCAAAAACCATCTCTTTTTGATTATTACCTACACATTACAATTTTAAAAATAAAACCGTATTATTAAAACACATAATTTCTAACAGTTTATTTAAAAATAAATAAAAAATTTTAAAACTTATAACTAAAAGAAGATTGACTTTTAATCGGATCGGTAGAAACGTTAAACCACGCTCTTGCAAACGCTTCCAACTCGACCGGACTCCAAGGCATACTTTGCGCCTTTCCATTTCCCTCTTCTTGTGCTTGAATTTCCCCTTGTGCTTGTTTTTTTCCCACTTGCCCTTAATTGATTGTGGTTGCGTTTCGGATATAACATCATCGTCTACGCCTAAAGAAACGTAATTGTGTCCGGGTTTAGTTTGATGTAACGATTGGACCGGTAGCATTTGGGTTGGTTATGATTGCATTTGCATATGAAGGTATAGCTATTGGTATTGCAATTGCCACACGTTCGGTGTTTGACTAAAACCACCAAACAAAAACAAATTCATCGGTGTTGTGGTTGTTGGTATCGGAATTCCCCGTTGCACCGATGAAGGGTGGGGAGGGGGCGGTGTACCCCAACGAGATAACCTGATACCTCACCTCACAGATGCCTTCCCCGACTGTAACACCTCGGAAGTTTGTATTGAATTAAATGGCAACGCGTGTCCAATCAACTCTCAAATATGCTAAGGTATTTGGATGAGAGGGATTATATGTGTAAAATTATGGAAAATTAGTTGTGTAGGGGTCAAATGTGTCAACATGCCAAATTTTGGCCTCTAAGTGACCCTTACGGACTATAAGGCAAACACCTTACGGACCGTAAGGTAGTAATTGATATTGTTACTGGAAGTCCCTTACGGACCGTAAGACCCATGTCTTACGGACTGTAACTAATTCAAAACCATGGGCGCGTAACAAGGCTTACGAACCGTAAGCCTGAGGTCCTTACGGTCCGTAAGACTCGGTACTTGTAGAATTTTGTTTGGAGGCCAAGGCATTCTACCCTTGTGCCACCTTTCTCGCATTGTGCCACCTTCTACCCGGTTCTTACACCTGATAAACACCAGCTAACATCTTGGAAACACCCTAGACACATGTCTTGATCCTATGCATTCCTTTCAAGTATAAATAGCAAGCTTCTTCAACCAATTTCTTTGCTCATTTCATACTTTCACCCATATATGCTAATTGGAGTTGTTTCTGATAAAAAAAGGAGCCTCCTTTGAGTTAAATCTTTCTTCTGGAATACTAGTACGTATTCCTTCATAGCTCTTTTATTTTCTAGGCTAAGTATTTAGCCAAAAGTCAAGCAAATTGACTTTTGCTTTGATCTTCGGTTATGACCATTATGGTCAGGCCAATGTTCGAATTGAACATGGCTATGTGATCGTAATAAGGTAGGTGATAATCCCCTATCACGACACCTCCTAAAAATGATGTTAAGTTGATCAAATGACGGGTCAAAGTTATGTTAAATCAAAAGTCAAAACACCATTTTTTGGAAAACAGATATAATGAACTTATAAACATTTAAACACATATTTTTTGACACTATATCAGTTGGTAAATAATATTAGAACATATCTAAACATATTTAGCCCGTCATTTCCTTTTTATAGTCCGGTTCGCAACCGAAAATCTAGCAGTTTAACTCCTGCTTTGACTTTCGATTCTGACCCGATTTAGCTAAGTTAGCTAGTGATTTGAAGTTGCATTATGATCATATATATGTATAGGATAACTCTCTAAGGTTATGTTATGTGATCATATCAATTGTCGGGTTTTATGCAGATTCATACATTAAGCCATAAAAATGCTGATTTTTCCCTGCATAAAATGGGCTATAAACCATAATGTACATGCAAAATGTAATACCTACTGATGCGGTAACTTAATAATCATATTTTGGCATAATGAACTTGTTATGGACTCATCCGATCACCTGATACCGCCTATGCGTGTACGATTGACTTATGTAACTTAGTTTATGTAAGTTAACCAAATTGGGTTAAACTCCTTCAACTTCATTCATAATCAGAATGTCTTATTGTTTATCTATATTATACAAGTCTTAGTACTTGTGAGGGTCTAAACTACACTCTATCCGGTTACTGTTTAATCTAGCAGACCGTATCGTTTTCTTTATATTATAGCTAACTAGTCCAAGTGTATGACTTGAATAGGACCCGTTAACATTCTAATTTGTTATTATACCATCCATTCTAGACTAGGGCGTCTAGTAAATTGCAACCTTACTTGTCATTTTGTTTACTACGCTTATATATATTGTCTGGGATTGTAAGACTTAAGCCAGGTAAATACTCTTAACATATTTTCCCTATACGGGCTTAGGATACGGTATATTATTACCGCATGGTCGGGTATGGGATCAATGACCTATGTGTCGGGAATCCAAATAACCCGTTTTTAATTCGTATTTCTTGATAACTTAAACATTAGGGTTAATACGACCGTGTCCTGGATATCCTCGGCTCATTTAATTGCAAATGGCCACGACCTAAGCACGGGGTGTAGGCATACACCTGATAGATGCGAATGCTATAACAAACTATTTTTTAACCCAATACGGGTTTACTCAATAAGGGTATTAAAGTGGTGTGTCGGTTAATCGTGATCACGACATAGTTTCGGAGCCCTATAAGTATTGATAAGCATATAATCTGATAACATGAGAAATAGTTTATCCCAAGTTATTTATGAAAATATATGTACCATTGCGTACCTAAAAGGATTTTGAAATAATTTCAAAATGTGTCGGTTATTTGTATTTACTAGTGTAAACTGACGTATCTTCAAATACTAAGCGTAGGTTGCAAAGTACGTAAATAGGCTAGAAGCTGCCTAGTAAATGCTTAAATGTAATTTGCAACTCCATGTATGAAGCCATTACTTTGTTACATAATCATCTTGGTTATTTATCTGATCCACCTGTGGATCTTTTAGAAACATTTGATCTGTATTAAATTTGAACATTCGGACATTTGTAATAGTATTTTATACTTCCAGACTTCTGCTGTGTTAATTGTGAATATATATATATCAATTTGTTATAAATAAACCCTAAGTCCGAGCCTACCAAGAAATCAGGGTGTGACACCGACGCCACACCCACCGCATTACATTTCAAATATTAAACACTTACAAGTAATCAAAATAAATTTTGAACATCCGGTAGTATTCACATTTAACTAAATGTAACTACAAATTTCAAAAGTTCAAACAAATTTTGAAATTTTATTATTAAAATAAACTAGGTTCCTCACCATCGCCGTATTGCGGCGAATTTTTTTTGTTAATTAGTCTGTGTTTACATGTGTTTGAAATCACTACGAGCGTGTTGTGTACGAAACCGTTTGCAAGAATAAAAAGAAAAATATATAAAAAAATACTAAAAGATAACCGAAAGAAAATCAACCAAAAAAGTTGTATGGTAATGATGTTCGTATGAAACCGTGATCAGAGATGAGCAAATGGTACTGGGTACCAGTACCGAATTTCCCAAACCGAAAGATCTTAAGTACAAATTCGGTACCGACTTTTGGCGTTCCTGGTATCGGTTTGCGATCGGTTTTTACCTTCATATACCGGTATTTTCAGTACCAGTACTGATTCGGTATCGGTTGGCACCGAGCTCATCCCTACCCCTGAAACTATAAAAGAGAAATCATTAAAAGTTGAAGAAAATCAACAAAAAAAGTTGCTTGATATCGTTGTTCCTACTGTATTCGTGATCAGGTATGAGCAAATGGTAGTGGGTAGTAGTACCGAATTTCCCAAACTAAAGAATTTTCAAAATCAATTCGGTACCAACTTTTGACGTCTTCTGTACCATGTTAGTGCTAGTTTTTACCTTTATGTACCGATAACGAACCGGACTGTACCGGTTTTTTTGATAGAAACACAAGTTGACACCAAACTTATGCAGCTTAAAATATAAAGAAAATAATCATCATTATGATGTTAAAATAATGAAAGTATTAAAAAACTATATATAGCATTATAATATTTAAAACATTATTCATTGGCTTCTATTAATATATATATATATATATATATATATATATATATATATATATATATATATATATATATATATATATATATATATATATATATATGGGGTGGGTTAAATAAGAATCAACTTGAGTTGTGAGAACCTTAAGGGCTAGGTCATACAAAAGGTTTTTCTGAAGTTTTTTTGTTCTCAAAGTCATAAAAAATCATTTGTTTCAGCAAAAAAAATGTTGCATACCCACATTTACGTGAGGCGTAAGAAAAATATTTATTTTCGTATAAAATTTATACCAGCGCGTAAAAAAACTTGCATAAGTCAAAACTACCGACTAGACAATTATTTTTACTTTTTTTATAGATGTGTTTATACTATTTTTATCTACGTTTGTGCCAAAAAAAATTTGGTCCAACTCATGCGGGAAGAAAAGGTTCTCACGGTTCTTACAACTCGTGGTGGTTTTCATTTGAACCGAGCAGTATATATATATATATATATAATGGATTTTAATTATGAGCATTGTATATATATATAGCATTTAGCGTAGGAAGTGAATTGTAGAAGTATTAGTTTTTTTTACCTTTTAATATTTTTTACAATTAATTATGAGTATATTTTGTTTTTCTTTTATAACTTTTAAGTTATGATGTTTTATTTTCAAAATTCCGAGTATGCCGTTGCGACATGTCTATTTTTACTACATCTCAGTGTACTTTTTTTTTTAAAACCGAGATGTAAGTATTAACGTATAAGTATTGAAACACAAATATACATTTATCAAAACTAACTAACATTTCGATATTTTTAATTGACGTCATTTATTCTCTTTATTATTATAATAATATAATATAATATAAAGTTTTAATAACTTTCAGCGCAAAAGACATCGTTACCGTTTGATCAACTTTGGTAGCGGTGCCATTATTCGTGTTATGGTATAAATTTTGTTTTGATTCCGCCAAATAATGCCGAAAGCAAACTGTTTTTTCGTATCGTAAGCAATAGCAAATGTCGGTACCGGTATCGATATTATCGGAACCATTACAAGTATTCATTTTTATGATTTTAATCAGTGTAAATCATGTGCTAATATCCTTTTGGGTATATACCACTTTTGTTTTGGGTTTTTCGGTTGTCATACCGAGTGCGGGTGTTTTGATTCCGCCAAATAATGCCGAAAGCAAACTGTTTTTTCGTATCGTAAGCAATAGCAAATGTCGGTACCGGTATCGATACTATCGGAACCATTACAAGTATTCATTTTTATGATTTTGATCAGTGTAAATCATGTGCTAATATCCTTTTGGGTATATACCACTTTTGTTTTGGGTTTTTCGGTTGTCATACCGAGTGCGGGTATTGTAATGGTACTATAAAGAATGGAACCGGTGCCAACAAAAATTTTCACGTATGCTCGATGGATTCCACTAGTTGTCTGTTATATATTGTTAATCTTGAAATATTAGAATACTTTAGTTTTTAAAAGTTAGGGGCTTATTTTAATTGAATTAAAGGATGATGGAAGGAGATGCAAGAGATACTTAATAAACTTAACTAGCTTTTTTATATCTACGTGTGTTGTAGCATATTAAATCCATTTTTTTTATTTTGATAATATGTATATCTGTGTTTGATTATTTGTACATTACTTCAAACAACACAATCTTGGGAAAAAGTTATATCAAGATGTAAATAAAAATTATATCAATAAAACTTTTTTATTAACTTTGAGTCAACTATAAATTAACTATATAAAGTCCAGTGGTAACACCGAAAATTAACTTATCATAAAGAAAAGAAAAAATATGGTTAAAATTTAAGGGTATTAAGTGTAACATTTAAAAAAAAAACAGGAACATAAATCACAAGAGCCGAGATTCAAACCCACATCCCTTAAATGTCCACACAACCACATAACCACTCCACCACTTACCATTTTGACATTACAATCTGCTTTCACTTGTATATATATTTATTCTCTTATCTTTAGTTTATTTTTTATTTTACTTATTATTAGTTAAACTAATTATAGTTAAAGCTAACTTTTAACTATAGACATGTTTACTTGATCGTGTTGTTTGTCGATTTTTATTATATTTAGATTAAATCCTACATGATCTATATTAACCCTTATATATACAAGTTAACAAATTTAATTATTCTTTTACTTAACTTGTTATAGTTAAAGCTAACTTTTAACTCTAGATATGTTTACTTAATCATGTTGATTGCTTATTTTTACCGTCGTTTACATTAAATCTTACATGATCTCTAATGACCGATCGCTATATCATGTAGATTAAATGTATTCTCACTAACACCCTTCTACGACTTTAACGTAAAGCAGAGACTCCAATAGTAGTTATAAACGGACAATGAATAGGTAAGATATACACACAATTATAATGATTGTTTTCGTAATTTTCTTTATATTTTAATCTTGTTTCAACATTATTTGAATTAATAAATATTATCTTATCTCACAATTCCATATGACAATAAATTGATTCGTAATAGTAATAATAATTTTATTGGTCTTTATGAGTTTAATTCATAGGGTAACAATCTAAAATTTTATTTTAAGGGTATGGATGAAGGGTTTAATTATATTTTCAAGGAATGCGATCGGGTTTTTTTGTCTAGAAAACACTAATTTTTTTCAAGGGGTGCGCCCGTCCAACCACCCGTCAAGGTAGGTTTTCCCCTGGCAACATTATTACTGTTTTTTTTCTTTTTTAATTAGTTTACGAATTTTTATAGAGTTATTATACGACCCAACCCTTGAACTGTAATAATTCTTTTCCTATAAATGATTACATTTATACCTCTGAACATTAATGGATTTGTCATACGTAAGTTTAATAATAATTTCTTTTCTATAAATGATTTACATTCCAACCCTCGAACTTTAGTAGAGTTATCATATGACTTTTGAAGCTCAATAAAGTTGACTTTTTCTTTTTAACAAATATTTGTTCTTTTATCTTTTTATAAGTTTATTTCTTTTCTTTTTTATTTTACTTATTATTTATTCTTGTTATATTATAAAGCTAAATTTAAATTAGAGTCTTAGAGATGTTTACTTAATCGTTTTGCTTGTTTATTTTTGCCATCATTTAAATTAAAGCCTACTTGTCTGGTCTATATTACACTTCAATATACCAGGTAAACATTTAATTATTTTTTATTTACATTACTATAGTTAAAACTAACTTTAACTCTCGACATGTTTGCTTAACCATGTTAATAACTTATTTTTACCGTCGTTTCTACATGGTCGATAATAACCATCAATATATCATTTAACAAATACATTCTTGCCAACAGTCTCTTACAATGCCGCCGCAAAATGCTGGCTCCATTATAGTTTAATACAACTCAAAGTTTTTTCTCTCTTAAAATGAAGAATGCTATTGATTCCTTAATCATTATGATTCTCAAAAGGATCTCATATGACTATGAGTAGATCACTCACCTAAATATAAACATGCTTTTAACAAAAGAAGGCCGTTGCCAAATAAGCAACGATATGTAAGATCGTTGATGTCATTGTAGCAAGTTTAATATGTTCACCAAACATATGAACACATTTAGTCCTAAATGATTCAATAAAGAATATAAATTTAATGAATACATTTAGTCCTAAATGATTCAATAAAGAATGTAGCCATCGATATGAATAAAATAATTCTAAACATTTAATAGTTCTTTTATATCCAGTTATACATGTATATGTCAAAACCCATAAGTCAAAGCTTTGTTGACAACAATCGACCCTTTAATCCAAAATTATAAGATCAAGAAATCCCTGTGATCCGTGGTGTCTACGGCGGATGCTCACTCTCCTCTACTCTTGCAAAACATTCTTGAGGTGTAAACACTTCAAATATATTCTCAACTCCAAGTGGAATCAAACAAACACATCTTCCACCGACTTCAACTTCAAGAACTCAAAGTCAAACTCCACACCGTATTACTAATTTATTGCTACGTGTAGTCTCAAAACATGGGCCTTAGTTACTTACTATGTGTTCTCTTTTTTAGTTTTTTTTTTTAATTTCCATATTGATGTAAGTTTCAAAGTTTTAAACCTCGTGCACAAAATTTAAGGTGCATTTTATAATAATAATAATAATAATAATAATAATAATAATAATATAATAATAATAATAATAATAATAATAATAATAATAATAATAATAATAATAATAATAATAATAATAATAATAATAATAATAATAATAATAATAATAATATGTTAAAATTACGTTAACTCACTAGGTCTGTTTATCCTTTTTATCAACTTTATCATGCTTATCAAATTATCGTTCTTAAACATAGTTTTATTTTCGAGTACAAAGTTATGTATTTAATGGTGCAATGGTGAGAAGCCGGATGCCCACTATAATCCGACTTTAAATTTTGTGTGTATGAAAAAAAAGTTAAAGTGTAAGGCAAAACAATAAGTAATAACCATATCTGCCGTTCTATAAAAATAAAAATAAAAAATAATTAACTTCCCTAGACAACCCACACTTTGCAAGAGTATATACGACATGCAAAAAGAGTTTTTAACTAATAACAAATCTAAATAAATATGAATAGCTAAAGTATTATTGTTGAAGTTTGGTAAATGGTTTTGTAGTGAGTAAATTAGTTATCAAATCAAATAGATTAATTGTAATTTTAATGATATCGTATGAATAAAAATTCACATAAATAAATGAGATATTTTTAAAATATGTAATAAACTAGTATTATTTCTCACGTTTCACAGCGAATGCTTAAGTAGGTAACTTTTTTTAACATAAGGGAACTTTGATTCACTCCAGCCAGGGGCTGGAAGGATTACAAGACATTACAAGATACAGAAATACAACAGTGACCTTCTATTACAAATAGTCCATTATTAAACTAATTCTCATATGTTACACTCTCCAACTTGGCTATGTTTTTGATCGACACATAAGTGTACTCTTTTATTTCTTCCAACATCTTGCTAAGTGTACTGTTCACGCCTCTAAATATCTTTCCGTTTTTGCACGTCCATACTTTCCATATCGTAGCCATTACAACGCATCTCGTTGCCTTCTTTCTCTTATTCGAATTGTTGAGTTCTTCTACTCTTTTTAGCAACTCGTTAATTGTAGAGAAAGAATACATATGATCGACTTTCAGTTGCACTCCAATCAACCACCAAAGCAACTTCGCCATCGTGTATTGTATTAAAAGATGGTTTGTGGTTTCCAGCAAATAACCACAACAAGGGCCCAAATTATCCCCAGTTTGAATGCCTCTTTTTTTAGCTCAACTCGCAATGGTACATTTATGCACATTTCCATACGAACATGTTTACTTTTGGAACCTCCCAACTGCACCATTTGATAACTGTGTCCTCCAAATGTTGCGCACTAACTGATTCGAGATAAGTCTGATGATCAGTTCTGTTTAATCATAATGGAAAACATGAATGAAATACCTCTGATGGTAGACAGGCGAGCAGAGAATCCAGTCAGAGACGCAGCCATAGAGTTCGACATCTTTGTCAGTGTGACCTGGTTCCTCCTTAGGGTGTAAGATTATGATGGTGATAACCGAACTAGGGATGAATTCGGTTTTGGTTATGGAGAGAGAGAGAGGTGGGGCGGTAATGATTATGATGTTATGACTAAAAATGTCTAACCCTAAATCTCTCTAATCATCTCCTTATATATATACCCAGAAGGAAACCCTAATTAGTTAATAAGGGTAATATGGTCCATCAACAATTAATAGGATTAATATTAGTTTGATCTACTATAATATAAATGATTATAATGGCTACATGATTAAATATTATAAATATAATATATTTAATCTTACATTCTCCCACTTAGCCAAGTAATCATTTATCATGAGTATATTAGTCTGATCAGAGCTAATACTCATTTTAGCTTTAAACCAAGAACCGTAGCAGAGAAATACAGCCGTTGAATCATCATTCGACTCAGGACCCCCATTAGTCATACTACAGCCTCAATTTAAAACCTAACAATTATGATCAAAATACGCAAGTAAGCCCTTTAATGTTTGATTTGTATATTTGTCTATATGTCATTATACCGGCAGAACATATGTTAGAGACATACAAAAATCAAACTGATGAGGAAAATTAATAATTAATCATTCATACTACGATATGCAGTTGTACATAGTCATCAATAAACCCGTCATTATTATAAGCGCTTACATAATAGTTATGGGTGATAGACTTTCAGTTATAGGATCCTTAAGCATATCATGAATGCATTCGATACAAAGATTTAGTTTCCTCAATTCATTCATAAACGAATAATTAATTTTGTATCGAAATTTAATGCAGCACCTCTCGAACTGTTACTGTCCAAGGAGACATGGTAGCTGTCTTTATCATAATAAGTCTTCAATATATAATTTGTATGGAGTTAATAAATGTCACACCCCGACCCGCAGCGGAATAAAAGTCGAAGCATAATTGGGTTATCACCAAAGCTCATGATATTTACTAAGAAGTTTCATATTTATTAAATTCAAATTACAAACTTAAATATCCAATAAACAAAATTCATACAATTACAAAGGAAAACAAAACTAAATGTTTATTCCAAAGCAATAACTTGTTTATTCTTCTAGGCCATCCTAAGTGTTTCTTTCCTCAACTGGATCACCTGTATCATGTGTAAAACAGGGGAGATTTTTGGGTCAACAAAAGTTGGCGAGTGAACCTTGATAAAACATTTTAAATAATTGCTTGTTTTATTTATTAAAGAAAATTCGTGCATAAATCACATGTGAGCAAACATATATATGTAAACAATCACAAACCACTTTGGATGAATATATGACATGAATGATGATGTATTTGAGATAAGGCTCAATCAAATGGAGCCGATCTAATGAGGCACCTGATGCTCAACCCGTATCCCACGGGGAACTGATGGGCCTAATGAAATGCGTGCACTGAAATGATAAATTTAATCTACATATAAATCACACAACGACCAATACACATGTAACATCCGTCAAAAACCGGATTTACCAAACCCGCTCCGTTTATTAACCGAACAATCAGTTAAAAATTTTGTTGCGTATTTATTGCTCAAATTAATTTTAAACGGTACATAATTAATAAGTATATTAGAATATAAAATTTATATTTGAAAATGTATTAAAAATAGCGAATTAAAAATGAAATGCTGAAATCGGGATTCGAACCCGGGTCAACGGGTCAGCAAAGCCTTAACTCTCATTCATCAAACCACTCCGCCACTTGTGTTCTTTAGTAACATACCAAAACAATTAATTCAAATATCACAAACTCGAATTCAAACTGGCACGCCCAATCGCAGTCGTCGGAAATCCGGACGATTTCGCCGATAATTGACGGTTTCTTCTGATTTAACCGAAGCATTAACCTCAACATCGGTTATAACCGACGTCCAGTCCGCGACATCAGTCATAACCGCCGGAAAAATTATTGACCATGAATCAAGACTGAAATCAGACCCCATGCATCTCGATTTTTCCCTATAAACTCACCCACAAGCCTCTGTTAACCTTTTCGCTCATAATCACACAAATTCTCGACGTAATTTCACTCGCCGGAAAATCTCTGCAAGTCGCCGGAAAACCGAGATTTCATCTACACGGTAAATACCTCGACTCTTTCCGTTTCAAGCCGATGTTAGACTGTTACTAACTTCAATTCAACCATCAGAATCTATCCCAGACGACGTAGCCGGAATATTCAACTCTCGCCGGAAAACTTCTGAAATTTTCTGATCTCACGCTGGGAATCGGTATAACCCTTCAATCTTCTGTTAATCCTTGTTTAAGTACCTCAATTTCATAACTAATCGAACAAGACTGTTAATTGATTCTAACAGCCGAAGTTCACAAACAGAGCCGACGAACCTTTGCCGGAGTTCTGAGAACGACGACCTGTTCCGGTACTTTCTTTCCCCAAACCCTCTCCGTGTCATCACTTTTCAATTGCTCATAATATTCGTTAAACGAATTAAACAAGAAACAGTTGCTTTAACCGATGTCTGTGTTTTGAACGAAGAAGACGAAGTTCAGTTATGTTATAAGATTAATTAAAATCAGTTTTATTAACGGGTTAGACACACAGTCCAGCGGTGGACTGTGTGCAAACAAATACATACACGTCCCGAGTTCGATTCTTGACACACGCACCTACGCAGTAATAAAATGTCCTTTTTTTAAAACTGAACCGGGTTAACTCCGTAAGATGTTAAGTATAATAAAAACCAGAATAATTACCAAGTTAGACACACAGTCCAACGGTGGACTGTGTGCCTAACTAAACCACAGGTCCCGGGTTCGAGACCTGTGGCGAGTACCGAGTGATGCAATTAAATCGTTTTTAAAATAAATGATTTCCGGATTAATTTAATTAGTATATAAATATAATTAAAAACAGAAATATTTCAGGTTAGACACGTAGCTTAGTTGGTAGAGCTGCGTGCACGCGAACGGGAGGTCTCGGGTTCGAGTCCTGCCCGGCGCATACATTTACACAATAAAACGGGTCAACAAGTCAACGGTCAAAAAGTCAACATTTTTTTATTATTTTTATTTATTTATTTTATTTAAAAATCAATTAAAAATACTTAAAAATAACATTTTTAAAGTTAGAAAAATAGCCTTAAACTCACAAAAATATATCCAATAATCCTACTAAAAATTGATTAATAAAATCCGCTTATTTACCGAACCATTATGTTATTATCTAGGTTAGTTTCACTCGTGGTTAAATCCAACTTCGTGCGCATTCAACATCATCAACCGAACGCACCCAATGTGAGTGAATCTTACAACTCCCCTTTTTAATTACACGTTTTGGGGTGTATCATGTGTCACTTAAATTAATTCGTTTATTCAAACTCGTGCCATACCATATTATGATTTAAACCTAGAATGTAAATATTGTTTGTAGTTATGTATTACATATTGTCTAGTTGTATGCAAATCATTCATTAGGCCCATCAGTTCGTAGAACAACGCGTGCCTCAAAACTCATTCGTTAGGCCCATCAGTTCCTCGTGGGAGACGGGTTGAGCAACGCGTGCCTCAAAACAATCTATTATTGTATGTGTGTGCATTATTTAATAATTAAGTGTTTTGTGAATAAGTTTACATCTATATTTACTCATATGTGGTTATGCACTTTATTTTATAATCAATTCAATAAACTTGTTCAAATGTTTTTCATAGGATTCACTCGCCAACTTTTTGTTGATCCAAAAACCATTTTTACACATGATACAGGTGAACAGGATGAAGCAAGGAAAACATAGGAAATGCCTTAGAAGAAAATAATGAAGTCTAGAATGATGTGTAGAACATGATGTAATTATGATTGTATGTTTCCCTTTTAAATTGTAATAATAAATATGAAACGTTATAATAAATGTCATGAGCTTTGATGATAACCCAATCATGCCCCGATCACCTTTTCCGCTGCGGGTCGGGGTGTGACAGATTGGTATCAGAGCTTATGACTATAGGGATATAGGATAGGTTATTAGACCCTTAGAGCCTATACTATAGTTGATTAGATTTTAATTGTTTATGTGGTTACATGCAAACTTATGATATTTATTTGTTTCATATTTATTACTTACACAAATGCATGCAAATATTTCCAATTACATTTTGTGATATCTAGTGAATTATACTTACAGTCAAACATACATACTTACATACACATTCATCATACATATTTCAATGTTCACATATTCAAATCATCTTCATACTTTCGTTATTCAAAGATTTTGTCGCATTTTTCATTTTTCAAATCTCATCAAAGTGAGTTCTGCGACGGGCATGTAGTAACTGTAAGGGTACAAGTACCGGTAGTCGGAACGTCCTGTCTAGGTTGGCATTCGTATAAATCCAATATAACGGACCAGTTTGCCTACCTGGGGACTAACGATGAGAGTACGAAGGACCTATTAGGCCAAATCATGCCACACCAAACGTCGTTCGAACTAACCCCACTTTGAGGTGTCACCGTGTCCACACCTGACACATTCCGAATATCATACGTTACATATTTCTCGATTTTCTCCGGGTTTTAGTGTACGTAACCAGGCTAACACATGCGAACCATATGAAAAACCCGGTATTCATGGGGGCCCACATGATTACGAAAGTGAAGTATGGCGGCATGCAATGCCCAATTACGAGCAAAGCCCAAGACATCCTATGGATGTAGTAGATTTATTATGTTATATTTCTTTTATGAATGTTCATTCCTAAATACGACCCATGACCCCAAAAATATCCAACTCATACTCTTGATATGTATTCCTTGTAGATGTCTTCTAGCCTTGCTCGTAGGAAGATGAGAGCAGGAAAAGCCCGCGAGCGCATGGCTACCCTAATCGCTCAACAAATGGCTGCCGTAATACCCAACATTGTAATTCAAGTCCAACAAGCCCTTACCGCTAATCCCGTCAACCAAGAAGATCAAAATGTTATCAACCCTCCCCCAAATACCATTAAATGCACCTACAAGCATTTCAAATCCTGCGACCCTCCAAAATACGAAGGGACTGAAGGTGTCACCGCTCTCCTTCATTGGTTTGAAGAAATGGAGAACACTTTTCTAAATTGCGATTGCCCCGATGATCGCAAAGTGCGATATGCTACTGGTCGTTTATTTGGAATAGCACTTACTTGGTGGAATACAGAGAAGGCCAAACGAGGTGTTGAAGACGCTATGACTTTGACTTGGGAAGAGTTGAAGGAAATCATGACAAGACGGTTTTGCCCAAGGAGCGAAATCAAGAAATTAGAAGATGAGTTCTATTCGTTGAAGCAAAAGGAAGGAGACCACACCACATACAACAAAAGATTCCTCGAGTTAAATCAAATGGTTCCCAACTTATTCACTCCCCTCTACCGTTTGATCGAGCACTACATTCGAGTTCTTCCTTCAAAGATTCAAGACTCTGTAATAAGTACCACACCTGTAACCTTGGAAGCCGCAATGGAGTTAGCTACAGAGCTCACCGAGAACCGCATACGGAACAAAGACTTCAAGGAGGAGAAGAAGAAGGATAAAGCATCGACTGAAACCTCCAACTCCACCCAAACCGAATCCCCTTCTCAACCCATTTCTAAGAGAAAACGAGACGGGCAACTTTTCGCTGCCACCCAACGCAACCAACCAGCCTCGCAAGCCGTACCCCTCCAAGCTATCCCAATCACTCAAGTAGCACCCAACTTAACTTACCCAAATAAGAAACCTTACCTTAGACCTCACCCTCAATGTAACACCTGTTTTTATCACCATCCATCTACCTTACCTTGTCGACTATGTGCGAATTGTGGACGCTATGGTCATTTGAGCAAGGTTTGCCGCACCTCTCAAAACTAAATCTCTCCCCCTACTCAAAACATGATCCAAACATATCAACAACCCCAATACCCCATGTTCCCATATGTTCGAGCTTGTTTCAATTGTGGCGACCCTACCCACTTTAGAAACACGTGCCCTCGATTGGTTAACATCATAAACGCCCAAGCTCAAGCAAACCCAGTTAACCAAGCAAATCAAGGAAACCTAATCGCTAGGCCACCAGCAAGAGGAAGAGCTTTCAACATCAACGCCAATCCTGTTGAAGATAATGACGGCCCAAACGAAACCACCCAACTAGTCCCCTTCACCAAAAATCAAGATTCAACTCCAACTGTTTAATTTTTATGTTTTTTTTTTCTTATGTTATCTCAAGCTTTGGTTGATTGTGTTTGTTTATGTTTTAGAGTCACATAGAACTAATCATAACTTACGGATAAAGCCAATGAAAATTTGACAAGAATATGGTGGATACGCCGCTGGTACTTCCTATATATAAGTATTCTTGCTAAAGGATCAGAGGCATTATCAGGCGGTTATGAGAAGTTCCATGTAGGATTTAGTATTGTCTTGGTTGAAGTTCGTTTTATACTCACTGATCTAGCATTTATATCATCTCATCATTTAAAGAAATGGGATTATGTCACCAATCAAACATGTATACTATCAGAATTAGGACTCAGACATTGGTTGTGGTGTTTATTTATGTTCTAGAGTCACATCATAGAACCAATCATAACTTACTGATAAAACCAACGAAAATTTGACAAGAATATGGTGGATACGCCGCTGGTACTTACTATATATAAGTATTCTTGCCAAAGGATCAGAGGCATTGTCAGGCGGTTATGAGAAGTTCCATGTAGGTTGTAGTATTAGAAGTTTTGTTTTAGGATATAACCTTATCTTTCCAAACATATCAAAACTCTTGCGCATGAAATCATACTTAGTGAATCAACTCTGCTTATCAATATTTTTACCGTAGGCAACAAAAAGCGATTCCTGTAGCAGGGTACTCAACCCTTACAAGGAACGTTACCGCCTCAAACAAAATTTAAACCCCTACTCCCTTCTAAGTATTTAATGGTCAATTAAAAACACCATCCTTTTTAGACAAATATGTCACTACTTAAATTTCGGGACGAAATTTCTAAAAAGTAGGGGATACTGTAACATCCGTCAAAAACCGGATTTACCAAACCCGCTCCGTTTATTAACCGAACAATCAGTTAAAAATTTCGTTGCGTATTTATTGCTCAAATTAATTTTAAACGGTACATAATTAATAAGTATATTAGAATATAAAATTTATATTTGAAAATGTATTAAAAATAGCGAATTAAAAATGAAATGCTGAAACCGGGATTCGAACCCGGGTCAGCCGGGTCAACGGGTCGGCAAAGCCTTAACTCTCATCCATCAAACCACTCCGCCACTTGTGTTCTTTAGTAACATACCAAAACAATTAATTCAAATATCATAAACTCGAATTCAAACTGGCGCGCCCAATCGCAGTCGTCGGAAATCCCGACGATTTCGCCGATAATGACGGTTTCTTCTGATTTAACCGAAGCATTAACCTCAACATCGGTTATAACCGATGTCCAGTCCGCGACATCAGTCATAACCGCCGGAAAAATTATTGACCATGAATCGAGACTGAAATCAGACCCCATGCATCTCGATTTTTCCCTATAAATTCACCCACAAGCCTCTGTTAACCTTTTCGCTCACAATCACACAAATTCTCGACGTAATTTCACTCGCCGGAAAATCCCTGCAAGTCGCCGGAAAACCGAGATTTCATCTACACGGTAAATACCTCGACTCTTTCCGTTTCAATCCGATGTTAGACTGTTACTAACTTCAACTCAACCATCAGAATCTATCCCAGACGACGTAGCCGGAATATTCAACTCTCGCCGGAAAACTTCTGAAATTTTCTGATCTCACGCTGGGAATCGGTATAACCCTTCAAGCTTCTGTTAATCCTTGTTTAAGTACCTCAATTTCATAACTAATCGAACAAGACTGTTAATTGATTCTAACAGCCGAAGTTCACAAACAGAGCCGACGAACCTTTGCCGGAGTTTTGAGAACGACGACCTGTTCCGGTACTTTCTTTCCCCAAACCCTCTCCGTTCATCACTTTTCAATTGCTCATAATATTCATTAAACGAATTAAACAAGAAACAGTTGCTTTGACCGATGTCTGTGTTTTGAACGAAGAAGACGAAGTTCAGTTATGTTATAAGATTAATTAAAATCAGTTTTATTAACGGGTTAGACACACAGTCCAGCGGTGGACTGTGTGCAAGCAAATACATACACGTCCCGAGTTCGATTCTTGACACACGCACCTACGCAGTAATAAAATGTCCTTTTTTTAAAACTGAACCGGGTTAACTCCGTAAGATGTTAAGTATAATAAAAACCAGAATAATTACCAAATTGTTTCGAATTTGAAGGATTTTGTCAGTTGTCTCTTGAATCAATTCAGGTCCGGTGATTTGCGCTTCCCCAATTTCGTGCCAACATACTGGAGATCGGCACTTACGACCATATAATGCTTCGAAAGGAGCCATGCCGATGCTTGAATGATAGCTATTGTTGTACAAAAACTCAACTAACGGTAGGTGAGCGTCCCAGTTCCCTTTGAAGTCTATGACACATGCTCATAGCATGTCTTCAAGGGTTTGGATGGTGCGTTCAGATTGACCATCAGTTTGAGGGTGAAAGGCGGTACTGAGGTCTAACCGTGTACCCAAAGCGGTTTGTACGGCTCGCCATGTTCGTGAAGTGAAACGACCATCACGGTCTGAAATGATGCTTAATGCTACACCATGACGGCTTACGATCTCGCTGATGTAGATACGAGCTAACTTCTCGTTCTTGAAGTCCTCGTGAATCGGAATGAAATGAGATGACTTTGTAAGACGATCGATTATTACCCATATGGTGTCATACCCACTGGAGGTGCGAGGTAACCCGGTAATGAAGTCCATGGTTATGTTTTCCCACTTCCATACAGGTATTTCGGGTTGGACTATAAGTCCTGAAGGTCTTTGATGTTCAGCTTTTACTTTGGAACAGGTAAGGCACTTGGAAACAAAAACAGCGATATCCTTTTTCATGCCAGGCCACCAGTAGGTGTATCGTAGGTTTTGATACATCTTATCGGCTCCTGGGTGTACAGAGTATAGTGTTTTGTGTGCCTCATTCATGAGGAAATCACGAAGGTTATCGCGATCAGGAATCCATTTGCGGTTTAAATAGTATAGAATACCGTCGGATTTGGTTTCAATTTTGAGTTCAGCTCCACATGACAGTTCATCGCGTATGTCATTTTCTGTTACAGAAACATGTTGAGCTGCCCGGATTCGATCTTTGATGTCGGTTATGATTTGCGAACATAGAAGACGAATAGAGTTCGCATATCTTTTTCGACTGAGTGCATCGGCCACCACGTTTGCCTTGCCAGGATGGTACCGAATTTCACAGTCGTAGTCGTTGAGAAGTTCAACCTATCTTCGTTGCCTCATATTCAACTCTTTCTAGTTGAAGATATGTCGGAGACTCTTGTAGTCAGTGTATATTTCACACTTGGTACCGTAGAGGTAATGCCTCCATATCTTAAGAGCGAACACAACGGCTCCAAGTTCTAGGTCGTGGGTGGTGTATTCTTCTCATGAACCTTGAGTTGCCTAGAGGCATAGGCTATCACTTTTCCTCTTTGCATCAATACACAGCCTAGTCCTTGCCTGACGCGTCGCAATAAACCACGAATTCCTCGCAACCCTCAGGGAGTGTAAGGATAGGTGCGTCACAAAGCCTTTGCTTTAAAGTTTGGAAGGCCTCTTCTTGCTTAGGTCCCCAAATGAAGGGTTTTCCTTTGTGAGTCAAGGCCGTGAGTGGTACGGCGATAAGGGAAAAATTGGCAATGAAGCGTCGGTAGTAACCAGCCAATCCAAGAAATGACCTAACTTCGGTAGGGGTACGTGGCGCTTGCCATTCCTGCACTGCTTTGATTTTTGAAGGATCGACATGAATCCCTTTGTCATTGACGACATGGCCAAGGAAGTGTACTTCTCCTAACCAGAATTCGCATTTTGAGAACTTAGCATAAAGTTTTTCAGTCCTTAAGAGTGTAAGAATGAGTCGAAGGTGTCGCTCATGATCGAATTTGGACTTGGAGTAGATAAGGATGTCGTCGATGAAGACTATGACGAAGCGGTCGAGGTAGGGTTTGCATACTCTATTCATTAAATCCATGAAGACAGCGGGGGCGTTGGTTAAACCGAAGGGCATAACCATGAACTCGTAATGACCATAACGAGTTCGGAAAGCGGTTTTTGGGATATCCTCCTCACGCACTCTAAGCTGATGATAACCAGAATGAGGTCGATTTTGGAAAAACAGGTGGCGCCTTGAAGCTGGTCTAGGAGGTCATCAATGCGAGGCAGTGGATAGCGATTCTTAACCGTCAACTTTTTGAGTTCTCTATAATCAATGCACATGCGAAACGTTTCATCCTTCTTCTTTACAAAAAGAACAGGCGCACCCCAAGGCGATGAGCTAGGACGTATGAATTCTTTGTCAGTCAACTCTTGCAGTTGACTGGCCAATTCTTGCATCTCGGATGGGGCTAACCTTGTCACACCCCGACCCGCAACGGAATAAGAGTCGGGGCATAATTGGGTTATCACCAAAGCTCATGATGTTTACTAAAATGTTTCATATTTATTAAATTCAAATTGCAACTTAAATATCCAAAACAAAATTCATACAATTACAAGAAAATGAAACTACATAATTATTCCAAACTTAAACTTGTTTATTCTTCTAGGCCTTCCTATGTGTTTCTTGTCTCAGCTGGATCACCTGTATCATGTGTAAAACGGGGGATATTTTGGGTCAACAAAAGTTGGCGAGTGAACCTTAATAAAACATTGTTACTAATTTCTTGTTTTATTTAATAAAGAAAATTTGTTCAATAATCACATGTGAGCAAACATATATAAATAAACAAACACAAACCACTTTGGATGGGTATATGATATGAATGATGATGTATGTGAGATCAAGGCTCAATCAAACGGAGCCGATCTAATGAGGCACCTGATGCTCAACCCGTCTCCCACGGGGAACTGATGGGCCTAATGAAATGCGTGCACTGAAAATGATAAATCCAAACTACATATAATTCACACAACAATTGATACACATTTGATCACGGATATGATGTATGCACAAGTGTTTAAATATAATAAAAGAATTATACGACACATGATACACCCCAAAACATGATTAAAACGGGGAATTGGTAGAGATTCACTCACGATGGGTGCGTTCTTTGATGATGATGAAGGCGCACGAATTTATGATTCGATTGACGAGGGAAGAACTAACCTAGATAATAACAAAATGATTCGATAAATAAATAAATTTTGGTTGAGATTAATATTTTTAATTAGTGCTCTTAAATGGGATTCTTAGATTTATTTTTGTGAGTTTAAGGAAATTTTCTAACCTTAATAATCTTATTGTTAAGTATTTTTAAATAATTTTCGAATTAAATAAATATAAAAAAATAAAAAAAAGTTGAATTTTTTTTACCGTTGACCGGTCAGACTATGTTTTTATATGCGTTGCGTGAGGTTCGAACTCGGGACCTCTCGTATACGTGCACGCAGCTCTACCAACTGAGCTACGTGTCTAACCCGAAATATTCTCTGTTTTAATTATATTTATATACTAATTAATTTTAAACTTATTTGGTTTTTATTAAAAATGATTTATATGGCCGAACCGGTTGCAGGGACCCGGAGTCGAACTCGGGTCCTTCGGTTCGAGTGTGCACAGCCCAACCAGTTGGGCTGTGTGTCTAATCTGTTTAACTAACGGATTATATTACTCTTATAAACATTCTGTAACTTGATCTGATTAAGTTCTAAAAATGTTGGTTTTATTTCAGAAAGTCGGTAACCTGTGCGATTCGATCCCGGGACGTGTGTATTGTTTGTGCACACAGTCCACCGCTGGACTGTGTGTCTAACCCGTTCGAATATCCAGTTTTAATTATATTTATACATATACTCGACTTCATCTTCTTTGTTTACAAGAACACAGAACAGTGAAATCCGACTGTTCTGTTTAAACCGATCATCAAAACTTATAATTGGTTGGAATGAAATAGATAAAGAAATTAAGGAATAAAATGTACCAAAACAGAGCGTTTACTTCAGATTTCCGGCAAGAGTCGTCGGCTCTGATTTGTGACTCTCGGCTGAGTGAATTGTTTAACAGTTTAGATCATTGTGTTATGCAATTAAGTTACTGAGCAAGAGATATCAAGAGGGTTTAGATGATTATACCGATCGACAGTGAGGCTTCGGTTTTTCAGTGATATTCCGGTGAGTGCGGGGATTTCCGGCGACGTTGTCTGAGACAGATTCTGGTTGAATGATTAAGGTTAATACATGCCGTATAATGGATTACAAACGGAAGAGTCGAGAATTTTACCGATTAGAAGTAAACCCTCGGTTTTCTGGTGAAAGTCCGGCGAATGCAAAAATCCCCGGAGACGTGTTTTGGGATGAATAAGGCTTCGGAAACGATCGTGGTTCTGAGCGAAAGGATTTTCAGAGTGTTCAAGTGGGTATTTATAGTGGAAACAGGCTGAATTGGGTTTGAATTGAGTCAAGGTTCGCGATTGACGATTTCCGTCGGTTATGACTGAAATTGATTGCCGGCAACAGTTATAACCGACGTCGACATCAATTTGTGCGGTTCAGTCAAAAGGAATATGGCCAAAATCGTGGATTGCCGGATTTTCCAGTGATTGCGAGTTCTGGCGCGTGGATTACCGGATTTGACTCTCGGTTTTATTATATATGTTATTTGTTTTAGTGTTTATCACAAACATAGTGTGTGGCAGAGCGGTGTGTTGTGTGTTTGGGTTTGTGGGTGACCCGGGTTCGAAACCCGGCGTCTCCATTTATTTTTTATTCATTATTTATTATTAATTATAAATTATGGTTTTTAAATTCTAATATATTTATTAAGTATGTATTGTTTAAAATTAATATGAACCATAAATACGCAATGAAATTTATAACTGAGTATTTGATTGATAAATGAAGCTTCCCAACTTCATAGGAATGAGGTCATCTGGAAAATCGTGATCGTTTAGAGTGAGGGTACAATCGCGTATAACAGAATTTAATGAAACGGGTTTTCCGTCAGCAACTTCCACCGTTAGAGATTCCATGAGATTAACACGAGTTTGATTGAGGATAGGTTCAAATTCTAAGGACACAAAACTCTTATCCGCGCCAGTATCAAATAACATGGATGCATAACTACCATTGATGAGAAACGTACCATTGACCACGTTGTTGTCAGCCCTAGCTTGGTTGGCATTGATGTTGAAAGCTCTGCCTCTGGCAGGTGGAGGAGCTTGGTTAGCTTGGTTTACTGGGTTCGCTTGGGCTTGGGCATGGATGATGTTCACCAAGCGTGGACAAGTGTTCCTGAAGTGGTTTGGGTCCCCACAGTTGTAACAAGCTCGCATGGGTTGCATCATGGGGTAGTTGGGTTGGTAGTAAGCTTGGGTTGCGTGTGGTACAGGTGGTGGAAGTAAGGGTTGTTGGGCTTGACCCACTATCTGATGGTGGGTTTGGGTTGGGGGTTGATTGCGGTTCATTCGTTGAAGAGTGCGACAGGTTTGGATGGTGTGACCCGCACGGCCACAGCTGGTGCAATGTTGGCAGGGGTTTTCGGGAGGGTGATGGTATTGACAGCGATTGCATTTTGGGTGTGGGCCGGTGTATGGCTTTTTGAATGGTACCGCTGAAGGAGCAATTTGGGTGATTGGGGCAGCAGTGATAGGAGGGTTGGTTTGGGTGACAGCAAAATTCTTGCCATTACGTTTCCTCTTACCAGCAAACCTTCAGGATGAGACTGGGTGGTTTGTAGTTGAGGTCTCTATGGGTGCTTTCTTCTTCTCATCCTTAAATTTGCCGTTTCGAATGCGATTTTCAGTGAGTTCTGTAGCTAACTCCATCGCGGCTTCAAGTGTTGCAGGCGAAGTGCTTAAGACCGAGTCTTGAATTTTCGAGGGAAGACCTCGAATGTAATGTTCAACCAAACGGTACACGGGGGTGAACAAATTAGGGATCATCTGGTTTAGCTCGAGAAATCTCTTGTTATAGGAAGTGTGATCTCCTTCCTTTTGTCTCAGTGAGTGGAATTCGTCTTCCAGCTTTTTGATTTCGCTTCTTGGACAGAAGCGTCTTGTCATGAGTTCCCTTAACTGTTCCCATGTTAAGGCCATGGCATATTCGACTCCTCGCTTCCCTTTTTCCGTGTTCCACCAGGTAAGGGCTACCCCAAACAGTCTTCAAGTTGCATAACGTACCTTACGGTCCTCGGGACAATCGCAATTGAGGAAAGTGTTCTCCATTTCTTCAAACCAGTGAAGGAGGGCGGTAACACCTTCGGTCCCTTCATACTTTGGGGGATCGCAAGATTTGCATTGTTTGTAGGAGCACTTTTTGGAAGGAGGGTTGGCGACGCTCTGGTCTTCTTGATTGGGAAGGTTGATGGGATTTGCGGTGAGAGCTTGTTGAACTTGAATTACGATGTCAGGAAGCACTACGGCCATTTCTTTAGCAATTTGTGTGGCCAAGTGTTCATTTGATCTTCCTGACTTTCTACCTCCACGTAGTTGCCTAGCCGACATCTACAGGAACATAAATAGGAAGATTGTGAGTTTAAGGAGTTTCTAGGTGTCATGTGTCGTAAAAAGAATGAAAAATAACATAACTGACAATAATTCAACTACATCCATAGGATGTCTTGGGTTTGCTCATGTTTGGGCCTCCAATGTCCCCCATACAATCGCCTGTATAGTCACGTAGGCCCCCATGACTATTGGGCTTGGTAGGATTCACATTGGTGTTGGCGGATTAACACTCGCAGCACCCGAATGAAAATCAGAAAATATAATTGCGAGATGTATGGTAGGAGGGTGTCCAGGTGTAGACACAATGACAACTCAAAGTGGGGTTAGCTCACATGACGTTTGGTATAGCATGCTTTGGCCTAATAGGTCCTTCGTACTCTCATCGTTAGTCCCCAGGTAGGCAAACTGGTCCTTTATTTTGGATTTATACGAATGCCAAGCCTAGACAGGACGTTCCGACTACCGGTACTCGTACCCTTCCAGTTACTACATGCCCGTCATGAGAACTCACTTTGATGTGATTTGAAAATACAAAAATCATTGCAAAAATCATAGTAATCGTGAGGTGTGTGCTCTCATGGATATGATATGTTATGAGGATATGATTCATGATGAGCATTGTATAATAACATGTATTTGTGAGCATGCTTGCATAACATTGAGTGTAAAAATAAACATAAAGCATATAAACATCATGAATTTTGTATGTAACGCATAAACAATTTAAAATTTTATTCAACTATAGTATAGTCTCTAAGGGCTTAATAACCTATCCTATATCCCTATAGTCATAAGCTCTGATACCAATCTGTCACACCCCGACCCGCAGCGGAATAAGAGTCGGGGCATAATTGGGTTATCACCAAAGCTCATGATGTTTACTAAAATGTTTCATATTTATTAAATTCAAATTACAACTTAAATATCCAAAACAAAATTCATACAATTACAAGAAAATGAAACTACATAATTATTCCAAAACTTAAACTTGTTTATTCTTCTAGGCCTTCCTATGTGTTTCTTGTCTCAGCTGGATCACCTGTATCATGTGTAAAACGGGGGATATTTTAGGTCAACAAAAGTTGGCGAGTGAACCTTGATAAAACATTGTTACTAATTTCTTGTTTTATTTAATAAAGAAAATTTGTGCAATAATCATATGTGAGCAAACATATATAAATAAACAAACACAAATCACTTTGGATGGGTATATGATATGAATGATGATGTATGTGAGATCAAGGCTCAATCAAACGGAGCCGATCTAATGAGGCACCTGATGCTCAACCCGTCTCCCACGGGGAACTGATGGGCCTAATGAAATGCGTGCACTGAAAATGATAAATCCAAACTACATATAATGAAATGCGCACGAATTTATGATTCGATTGACGAGGGAAGAACTAACCTATATAATAACAAAATGATTCGATAAATAAATAAATTTTGTTGAGATTAATATTTTTAATTAGTGCTGTTAAATGAGATTCTTAGATTTATTTTTGTGAGTTTAAGGAAATTTTCTAACCTTAATAATCTTATTTTTAAGTATTTTTAAATAATTTTCGAATTAAATAAATATAAAAAAATAAGAAAAGTTGACTTTTTTTTACCGTTGACCGGTCAGACTATGTTTTTATATGCGCTGCGTGAGGTTCGAACTCGGGACCTCTCGTATACGTGCACGCAGCTCTACCAACTGAGCTACGTGTCTAACCCGAAATATTGTCTGTTTTAATTATATTTATATACTAATTAATTTTAAACTTATTTGGTTTTTATTAAAAATGATTTATATGGCCGAACCGGTTGCAGGGACCCGGAGTCGAACTCGGGTCCTTCGGTTCGAGTGTGCACCGCCCAACCAGTTGGGCTGTGTGTCTAATCTGTTTAACTAACGGATTATATTACTCTTATAAACATTCTGTGACTTGATCTGATTAAGTTCTAAAAATGTTGGTTTTATTTCTGAAAGTCGGTAACCTGTGCGATTCGAACCCGGGACGTGTGTATTGTTTGTGCACACAGTCCACCGCTGGACTGTGTGTCTAACCCGTTCGAATATCCAGTTTTAATTATATTTATACATATACTCGACTTCATCTTCTTTGTTTACAAGAACACAGAACAGTGAAATCCGACTGTTCTGTTTAAACCGATCATCAAAACTTATAATTGGTTGGAATGAAATAGATAAAGAAATTAAGGAATAAAATGTACCAAAACAGAGCGTTTACTTCAGATTTCCGGCAAGAGTCGTCGGCTCTGATTTGTGACTCTCGGCTGAGTGAATTGTTTAACAGTTTAGATCATTGTGTTATGCAATTAAGTTACTGAGCAAGAGATATCAAGAGGGTTTAGATGATTATACCGATCGACAGTGAGGCTTCGGTTTTTCAGTGATATTCCGGTGAGTGCGGGGATTTCCGGCGACGTTGTCTGAGACAGATTCTGGTTGAATGATTAAGGTTAATACATGCCGTATAATGGATTACAAACGGAAGAGTCGAGAATTTTACCGATTAGAAGTAAACCCTCGGTTTTCTGGTGAAAGTCCGGCGAATGCAAAAATCCCCGGAGACGTGTTTTGGGATGAATAAGGCTTCGGAAACGATCGTGGTTCTGAGCGAAAGGATTTTCAGAGTGTTCAAGTGGGTATTTATAGTGGAAACAGGCTGAATTGGGTTTGAATTGAGTCAAGGTTCGCGATTGACGATTTCCGTCGGTTATGACTGAAATTGATTGCCGGCAACAGTTATAACCGACGTCGACATCAATTTGTGCGGTTCAGTCAAAAGGAATATGGCCAAAATCGTGGATTGCCGGATTTTCCAGTGATTGCGAGTTCTGGCGCGTGGATTACCGGATTTGACTCTCGGTTTTATTATATATGTTATTTGTTTTAGTGTTTATCACAAACATAGTGTGTGGCAGAGCGGTGTGTTGTGTGTTTGGGTTTGTGGGTGACCCGGGTTCGAAACCCGGCGTCTCCATTTATTTTTTATTCATTATTTATTATTAATTATAAATTATGGTTTTTAAATTCTAATATATTTATTAAGTATGTATTGTTTAAAATTAATATGAACCATAAATACGCAATGAAATTTATAACTGAGTATTTGATTGATAAACGAAGCGGTTTGGAAACCCGTTTTTCGATGAATGTTACAGTATCCCCTACTTTTAGAAATTTCGTCCCGAAATTTAAATAGTAGTGGTAACAGGAAAAAGATGCGGGTATTTTTCACGCATTGAGTCTTCACGTTCCCAAGTAAACTCAGGTCCTCGTTATGACTCCCAACGTACCCTGACAATTGGAATACGACTTCGTCTTAAACGCTTCTCTCCGAAGTCCATGATTTCTACTGGTCTTTCAATGAAATGCATAGATTCATCGACTTGAATGTCTTCTAGAGGAATATGGAGGTTTTCATCGGCGAGGCACTTTTTCAAGTTTGATACATGAAATATGGGATGAATTCTGTTGAGCTCTTCTGGTAGGTCAAGCTTGTATGCTACAGGACCTACTCTTTCGAGTATCTTGAAAGGTCCTACGTAGCATGGTGCTAGCTTGCCCTTCTGGCCAAAACGAATCACTCCCTTCCACGGTGATACTTTTAAAAGTACTTGATCACCAATGTCAAACTCCAAGGGCTTTCGTCGTTTGTCTGCATAACACTTTTGACGACTTTGAGCTGCTAGAAGATTGTTTCGAATTTGAATGACCTTTTCGGTTGTTTCTTGAATTAATTCTGGACCGGTGATTTGTGATTCCCCAAATTTCGTGCCAACATACTGGAGATCGGCACTTACGACCATATAAAGCTTCGAAAGGAGCCATGCCGATACTTGAATGATAGCTATTGTTGTACGAAAATTCAACTAATGGTAGATGTGCGTCCCAGTTCCCTTTGAAATCTATGACGCATGCTCGCAGCATGTCTTCAAGGGTTTGGATGGTGCGTTCAGATTGACCATCAGTTTGAGGATGAAAAGCGGTACTGAGGTCTAATCGTGTACCCAAGGCGGTTTGTACGGCTCGCCATGTTCGTGAAGTGAAACGACCATCACGGTCTGAAATGATGCTTAAAGGTACACCATGACGGCTTACGATCTCGCTGATGTAGATACGAGCTAACTTCTCGTTCTTGAAGTCCTCGTGAATCGGAATGAAATGAGATGACTTTGTAAGACAATCGATTATTACCCATATGGTGTCATACCCACTGGAGGTGCGAGGTAACCCGGTAATAAAATCCATGGTTATGTTTTCCCACTTCCATACAGGTATTTCGGGTTGGACTAGAAGTCCTGAAGGTCTTTGATGTTCAGCTTTTACTTTGGAACAGGTAAGGCATTGGAAACAAAAACCGCGATATCCTTTTTCATGCCAGGCCACCAGTAGGTGTATCGTAGGTCTTGATACATCTTGTCGGCTCCTGGGTGTATAGAGTATCGTGTTTTGTGCACCTCATCCATGAGGAAATCACGAAGGTTATCGCGATCAGGAATCCATATGCGGTTTAAATAGTATAGAATACCGTCGGATTTGGTTTCGATTTTGAGTTCAGCTCCACATGACAGTTCATCGCGTACATCATTTTCCGTAACAGAAACATGTTGAGCTGCTCGGATTCGATCTTTGATGTCGGTTATGATTTGCGAACATAGAAGACGAATGGAGTTCGCATAACCTTTTCGACTAAGCGCATCGGCCACCACGTTTGCCTTGCCAGGATGATACCGAATTTCACAGTCGTAGTCGTTAAGAAGTTCAACCCATCTTCGTTGCCTCATATTCAACTCCTTTTGGTTGAAGATATGTTGGAGACTTTTGTGGTCAGTGTATATTTCACACTTGGTACCGTAGAGGTAATGTCTCCATATCTTGAGAGCGAACACAACGGCTCCAAGTTCCAGGTCGTGGGTGGTGTAATTCTTCTAATGAACTTTGAGTTGCCAAGAAGCATAGGCTATCACTTTTCCTCTTTGCATTAATACACAGCCTAGCCCTTGGCCTGATGCGTCGCAATATACTACAAAGTCATCGCAACCTTCAGGGAGTGTGAGGATAGGTGCGTTACAAAGTTTTTGCTTTAGAGTTTGGAAGGCTTCTTCTTGTTTAGGTCCCCATATGAAGGGTTTTCCTTTATGAGTCAAAGCCGTGAGTGGTACAGCAATACGGGAAAAATTGGCAATGAAGCGGCGATAGTAACCAGCCAACCCAAGAAATGACCTTACTTCGGTAGGGGTACGTGGCGCTTGCCATTCCTGTACTGCCTTGATTTTTGAAGGATCAACATGAATTCCCTTGTCGTTGACGACATGTCCAAGGAATTGTACTTCTCCTAACCAGAATTCACATTTTGAAAACTTAGCGTAGAGCTTTTCATTCCTTAAGAGTGTAAGGATGAGTCAAAGGTGTCGTTCATGATCGGATTTAGACTTGGAGTAGATAAGAATATCGTCGATGAAGACTATGACGAAACGGTCGAGGTAGGGTTTGCATACCCTATTCATTAGATCCATGAATATAGCGGGGGCGTTGGTTAAACCGAATGGCATGACCATGAATTCGTAATGACCATAACGAGTCCAGAAAGCGGTCTTTGGGATATCTTCTTCATGTACTCTGAGCTGATGATAACCAGAACGAAGGTCGATTTTTAAAAAGCAGGTGGCGCCTTGAAGTTGGTCTAGGAGGTCATCGATGCGAGGTAGTGGATAGCGATTTTTAACCGTTAGCTTGTTGAGTTCTCTATAATCAATGCACATGCGAAACGTTTCATCCTTCTTCTTCACAAAGAGAACAGGTGCACCCCAAGGCGAGGAGCTAGTGTAACATCCGTCGAAAAACGGGTTTTCAAAATCCCCTTCGTTTATTAATCGAATATTCAATTATAATTTTCGTTGCGTATATATTGTTCATTTTAATTTAAAACAATACATAATTAATAAACATTTTAGAATTTAAAAACTACAATCAATAAATGATAAAAATAAGTGAATAAAAAATAAAATGAGGCTGCCGGGTTTCGAACCCGGGTCGCCCATAACCACAAACTTATACACACACAGCTTTCACCACTCCGCCACACGCACATTAGTGCTAAAATTGAAAACATTTAAATCTTATGTTAAGAAAACGTTTAAACCTGCAAGTTCAGAATCATCCTAAACATAACCGCCCTTGATTCAAGCCAACTCTTATTGACCGTTATGCGGTTAATCAATCATAACCGGCGATCATAATCGTTAATCAAGCCGTTATGCAAAATCATCGAGTGCAGATGTCGGTTATAAATCAAAATTTAAACGGATCTGAAATCCGAAGCAGGACAAAGTCATTGACCTATAAATACCAGCACTATCACTCTAACGAATTCGCTCTTTTCCTTCGCAACTTGCCTCTGTTCTCTCCGCTCAATTTTCTGTTCGCCGGAATCCTCAGTTACTCGCCGGAAAACCGAAGAATCTATCCCACTGTTGCCTTACTCTACAAATAGGACTTCTAGAGCCCCGACACAAGTCACCCACACTCACCTCAAACTTCCTGTAGATCCTCTGTCGCAAGTTACATTTCGCCGGAGTTGACCTCAGCCGCCAGAATCTCGCTGGAAACATTCAAGACCACCGCCCTCGGTATTATCTTTCGACTTACTTTAATTTTCTATCTATTATTTTGTTAATCAGTAAGAAACACTTTGATTTAACAAACCAAATCACCGAGCGGGTGATCTAAAATTTAAATGTGTGAAGAAGACGAATTGAGATAGCATATAAATATAATAAAAACCGGAATAATAACCGGGTTAGACACACAGTCCAGTGATGGACTGTGTGCAAAAACAATAAGCACGTCTCGGGTTCGATTCTGTTCTTGTTTCGGTTCATCACAATATTCAAACCTTTTTATAAAACTCAAATATGAAACTTGACAGTAAGTATATAAAAGAAATACAAATCTTATATCCAACGGGTTAAACACACATCCCAATTGGTCGGGCTGTGTGCACATGCGAAGCAAAGGTCGTGAGTTCGAGCCGGTTCCATGATCCTGTCTTGATAATATACAAATCATTTTGTTAAATCAGAATATAGTTTAATCTAAATAGTATATAAATATAATTAAAAACGGGATTATTTCGGGTTAGACACGTAGCTTAGTTGGTAGAGCTGCGTGCACGTATACGGGAGGTCACGAGTTCGAACCTCACTCAACGCATAGAATAAACACAGTTCGACCGGTCAACGGTCAACGGTCAACATGGTCAAAAGTCAACATTTTTTTTATTTCTTTTTTTTAATTTATTTAATCAGAAAATTATTTAAAAATACTTAAAAATAATATTTTAAAAGTTAGAAAATGTCCTTAAACTCACAAAAATAAATCTAAAAATCCTATTAAGGTTATGAATTAAAATTATTAATCTCAAATAAAATCCATTTATTTACCGAACCATTTCGTTATTATTCTAGGTTAGTTTTCCTCGTCGATCAAATCCTAAAATTCGTGCGCATTCATCGTCATCCAGGAAACGCACCCACTGTGAGTGAATCCTTACAAATTCCCCTTTTTATTCATGTTTTGGGGTGTATCATGTGTTGCTTTAATTATTTCGTTTATTCAAACTTGTGCTATTACCATTATATGACCTAAACTTATGATGTAAATATTGTTTGTTGTGATACGTGTTTACATTCTTGTCAAGTTGTGTGCAAATCATTCATTAGGCCCATCAGTTCCTCGTGGGAGACGAGTTGAGCATCAGGTGCCTCATTTGATCGGCTCCGTTTGATTGAGCCTTGATCTCTTTGTTCATCATTTGGTGTGTGTGCTTGTGCATTGTTTGATAATATGTGTTTTGTGATTAAATTTACATTTACGTTTATTCATATTTGGTTATGCACAATTTTATTCAAATAACCAACATAACTAATCATTTCAAATGTTTAAATAAGATTCACTCGCCAACTTTTTTTGACCCAAAACCCTATTTTACACATGATACAGGTGATCCGGTTGAGAAAAGAAACACATAGGATGGCCTAGAAGAATAAACAAGTTAATGCATTGGAATGAACGTTTAGTTTTGTTTTCCTTTGTAATTGTACTCTAGTTTGTAATTTGAATGAAAATGTATTTGAGCATGATGTGTTTGTATGTTTATTGTAACTTCTTCTTTAAAGAGAAATAATAATTATGAAACTTTATAGTAAATGTCATGAGCTTTGATGAAAACCCAATAATGCCCCGACTACCATTTCCGCTGCGGGTCAGGGTGTGACAGATTGGTTTCAGAGCTTTTGACTATAGGGATATAGGATAAGTTATTAGACCCTTAGAGCCTATACTATAGCTGATTAGATTTTAATTGTTTATGTGGTTACATGCAAACTCATGATGTTTATTTGTTTCGTATTTATTACACACACAAATGCATGCAAACACTTCCCAATCATTTTGTGTGATACTTAATGAGTTATACTTATTGTCAAACTTAACATGCTTACATATACATTCATCACGTATATTTCAATGTTCACATATTCAAATCATCCTCATATTTCCTTTATTCAAGATTTTGTCGCATTTTTCGTTTTTCAATCTCATCAAAGTGAGTTCTACGATGGGCATGTAGTAACCGTAAGGGTACAAGTACCGGTAGTCGGAACGTCCTGTCTAGGTTGGCATTCGTATAAATCCAAATATAACGGACCAGTTTGCCTACCTGGGGACTAACGATGAGAGTACAAAGGACCTATTAGGCCAAAGCATGCCACACCAAACGTCGTTCGAACTAACCCCACTTTGAGGTGTCACCGTGTCCACACCTGGATGCACTCCGAATTTCATACGTTACGTTCATATTTCTCGATTTTCTCCGGGTTTTAGTGTACGTTACCAGGCTAACACATGTGAACCATATGAAAGACCCGGTAATCATGGGGGCCCACATGATTACGAAGCTGAAATATGGCGGCATGTAAGGCCCAATTACGAGCAAAGCCAAAGACATCCTATGGATGTAGTAAATTTATTATTCTTCATTTGTTTTATGAATGTGCATTTCTAAATACGACACATGACACCTAAAACGTCAAACTCATACTCTTGATACGTATTTCTTGTAGATGTCTTCTAGTCTCTCTCGTAGAAAAATGAGATCAGGAAAAACCCGCGAGCGCATGGCTGCCCAAATCGCTCAACAAATGGCTGCCGTAATACCCAACATCGTAGTTCAAGTTCAACAAGCCCTTACCGCTAATGCCGTCAACCCAATCAATCAAGAAGATCAAAATGTTGTCAACCCTCCCCCAAATACCACTAAATGCACCTTCAAGCATTTCAAATCCTGCGATCCTCCAAAATACGAAGGGACTGAAGGTGTCACCGCTCTCCTCCATTGGTTTGAGGAGATGGAAAACACTTTTCTCAATTGCGACTGTCCCGATGATCGCAAGGTGCGATATGCTACCAGTCGTTTGTTTGGAGTAGCACTTACATGGTGGAATACAGAGAAGGCCAAGCGAGGCACTGAGAATGCTATGACTTTGACTTGGGAAGAGTTGAAGGAAATCATGACAAGACGTTTCTGTCCAAGAAGCGAAATCAAGAAATTGGATGATGAGTTCTATTCTTTGAAACAAAAGGAGGGCGACCACACCATATACAACAAGAGATTCCTTGAGTTAAATCAGATGGTCCCCAACTTGTTCACTCCCCTCTACCATTTGATCGAGCACTACATTCGAGGTCTTCCTTCAAAAATTCAAGACCCTGTAATAAGTACCACACCCGCAACTTGGAAGCAACAATGGAGTTAGCTACAGAGCTCACCGAAACCGCATACGGAATAAAGACTTCACGGAGGAGAAGAAGAAGGATAAAGCATCAACCAAAACCCCAAACTCCACCCAAACTGAATCCTCTTCTCAAACCACTCCTAAGAAAAACGAGACGGGCAAAATTTCGCTATTACCCAAGGCAATCAACCAGCTTCACAAGCCATACCCCTCCAAGCTATCCCAATCACTCAAGTAGCACCTAAGTCTACTTACCCAAATAAGAAACTTTACATTGGACCTCACCCTCAATGCAACACCTGTTTTTATCACCATCCATCTACCGTACCTTGTCGACTGTGTGCAAATTGTGGGCGTTATGGTCATTGGAGCAAAACTTGTCGTGCCCCTCAAAACCAAGCCTCACCCCTACCCAAAACATGATCCAAACATATCAACAACCCCAATACCCCATGTTCCCATATGTTCGAGCTTGTTTTAATTGTGGTGACCCTACCCACTTTAGAAACACGTGCCCTCGATTGGTTGACATCATAAACGCCCAAGCTCAAGCAAACCCAGTTAACCAAGCAAATCAAGCAAACCCAGCTCCACCACCAGCAAGAGGAAGAGCTTACAACATCAACACCAAGCCTGTTGAAGATAATAACGGCCCAAACGAATCACCCAACTAGCTTTCCCTCACCAAGAGTCAAGACTCAACTCCAACCATTTAGTTTTAATGTTTTCTTTATGTTATCTCAATCTTTACGTCTCCCAGTTATAAATTGGGAATTTATGTATCCAAGAATTTTAATGCGAATTGATATTACAGTTTTGTTTTATACTCATTGATTTAACATTCATATCATCAAACATCGCGACGTACCTCGATTCACATCATTTAAAGAAGTTGGGTTGTGTCTCACTTTTACATAGACTAACCCCTTTATCATAACAAACGAGAGAGGTACTGTCATCATTCACTCATGTATCCTTTCAGAATTGAGACTCAAGCTTTGGTTGTTGTGTTTGTTTATGTTTTAGAGTCACATAGAACTGATCATAATTTACTGATAAAGCCAATGAAAATTTGACAAGAATATGGTGGATACGCCACTGGTACTTCCTATATATAAGTATTCTTGGCAAAGGATCAAAAGCATTACCAGGAGGTTATGAGAAGTTCCGTGTAGGTTTAAATATCATCATGGTTGAAGTTTTTGTTTTATGATACATACCTTATCATTTCAAACGTATCAATTCCCTCAAAACTCTTATGCATAAAATAATGCCTAGTCAATCAACTCAGTTTATCCATGTTCCGCATTCTTATACTTTAGGCATCAACAAGCGACTCCTGTAGCAGGGTATTCAACCCTTACTGGGAACGTTACCGCCTCAAATAAGATTTAAACTCTCACCCTCTTCTAATTATGTAATCGTCAAAATTAAAACATCCTCACTTCAAGTCAAATATACCACTACTACTTAAATTTCGGGACGAAATTACTAAAAGTAGGGGATACTGTAACATCCGTCGAAAAAGGGGTTTTCAAAATCCGCTTCGTTTATTAATCGAATATTCAGTTATAATTTTCGTTGCGTATATATTGTTCATTTTAATTTTAAACAATACATAATTAATAAACATTTTAGAATTTAAAAACTATAATCAATAAATGATAAAAATAAGTGAATAAAAAATAAAATAAGGCTGCCGGGTTTTGAACCCGGGTCGCCCATAACCACAAACTTATACCCACACAGCTTTCACCACTCCGCCACACGCACATTAGTGCTAAAACTGAAAACATTTAAATCTTATGTTAAGAAAACGTTTAAACCTGCAAGTTCAGAATCATCCTAAACATAACCGCCCTTGATTCAAGCCAACTCTTATTGACCGTTATGCGGTTAATCAATCATAACCGGCGATCATAATCGTTAATCAAGCCGTTATGCAAAATCAGCGAGTGCAGATGTCGGTTATAAATCAAAATTTAAACGGATCTGAAATCCGAAGCAGGACAAAGTCATTGACCTATAAATACCAGCACTATCACTCTAACGAATTCGCTCTTTTCCTTCGCAACTTGCCTCTGTCCTCTCCGCTCAATCTTCTGTTCGCCGGAATCCTCAGTTACTCGCCGGAAAACCGAAGAATCTATCCCACTGTTGTCTTACTCTATAAATAGGACTTCTAGAGCCCCGACAGACGTCACCTACACTCACCTCAAACTTCCTGAAGATCCTCTGTCGTAAGTTACATTTCGCCGGAGTTGACCTCAGCCGCTAGAATCTCGCCGGAAACATTCAAGACCACGGCCCTCGGTATTATCTTTCGACTTACTTTCATTTTCTATCTATTATTTTTTTAATCAGTAAGAAACACTTTGATTTAACAAACCAAATCACCGAGCGGGTGATCTGAAATTTAAATGTGTGAAGAAGACGAATTGAGATAGCATATAAATATAATAAAAACTGGAATAATAACCGGGTTAGACACACAGTCCAGTGGTGGACTGTGTGCAAAAACAATAAGCACGTCTCAGGTTCGATTCTGTTCTTGTTTCGGTTCGTCACAATACTCAAACCTTTTTATAAAACTCAAATATGAAACTTGACAGTAAGTATATAAAAGAAATAAAAATCTGATATCCAACGGGTTAAACACACAGCCCAATTGGTCGGGCTGTGTGCACACGCGAAGCAAAGGTCGTGAGTTCGAGCCGGTTCCATGACCCTGTCTCTATAATATACAAATCATTTTCTTAAATCAGAATATAGTTTAATCTAAATAGTATATAAATATAATTAAAAACGAGATTATTTCGGGTTAGACACGTAGCTCAGTTGGTAGAGCTGCGTGCACGTATACGGGAGGTCACGAGTTCGAACCTCACTCAGCGCATAGAATAAACACAGTTCGACCGGTCAACGGTCAACATGGTCAAAAGTCAACATTTTTTTATTTCTTTTTTTTTAATTTATTTAATCAGAAAATTATTTAAAAATACTTAAAAATAATATTTTAAAAGTTAGAAAATGTCCTTAAACTCACAAAAATAAATCTAAAAATCCTATTAAGGTTATGAATTAAAATTATTAATCTCAAATAAAATCCATTTATTTACCGAACCATTTCGTTATTATTCTAGGTTAGTTTTCCTCGTCGATCAAATCCTAAAATTCGTGCGCATTCATCGTCATCCAGGAAACGCACCCACTGTGAGTGAATCCTTACAAATTCCCCTTTTTATTCATGTTTTGGGGTGTATCATGTGTCGCTTTAATTATTTCGTTTATTCAAACTTGTGCTATTACCATTATATGACCTAAACTTATGATGTAAATATTGTTTGTTGTGATACGTGTTTAAATTCTTGTCAAGTTGTGTGCAAATCATTCATTAGGCCCATCAGTTCCTCGTGGGAGACGAGTTGAGCATCAGGTGCCTCATTTGATCGGCTCCGTTTGATTGAGCCTTGATCTCATTGTTCATCATTTGGTGTGTGTGCTTGTGCATTGTTTGATATTATGTGTTTTGTGATTAAATTTACATTTACGTTTATTCATATTTGGTTATGCACAATTTTATTCAAATAACCAACATAACTAATCCTTTCAAATGTTTAAATAAGATTCACTCGCCAACTTTTGTTGACCCAAAACCCTATTTTACACATGATACAGGTGATCCAGTTGAGAAAAGAAACACATAGGATGGCCTAGAAGAATAAACAAGTTAATGCCTTGGAATGAACGTTTAGTTTTGTTTTCCTTTGTAATTGTACTCTAGTTTGTAATTTGAATGAAAATGTATTTGAGCATGATGTGTTTGTATGTTTATTGTAACTTCTTCTTTAAAGAGAAATAATAATTATGAAACTTTATAGTAAATGTCATGAGCTTTGATGAAAACCCAATCATGCCCCGACTACCATTTCCGCTGCGGGTCAGGGTGTGACAGCTAGAACGTATGAATCCTTTGTCAGGTAGCTCTTTCAGTTGACTGGCCAGCTCTTGCATTTCGGATGGGGCTAACCTATAAGGGGATTTTGCGACTGGTGTAGCGCCAGGTACAAGATCGATACGGAATTCGACTTCTCTCAAAGGAGGATGTCCTGAAATGTCGTCGGGAAAAACTTGTAGGATTTCTTTGACAACTGGGATATCTTCGAGTTTCTTCTCCTTGTTTCCCTTTTTGACGACGTGAGTTAGGAATGGGACATAGTTCTTGCGGTGATATCTTCGGGCTTGAAGGCAGGACATTAATTTGAGTCCTTTTGAAGGGGTTTCTCCAAAAATACGTAGGGTCTGACCGTTTGCAAGAGGAATGCGAATGAACTTTTCACGGCATACTACTTCAGTGTGATGCTGGCTGAGCCAGTCCATACCGATTATAACATCGAAACTTCCCAACTTCATAGGAATGAGGTCATCTGGAAAATCGTGATCGTTTAGAGTGAGGGTACAATCGCGTATAACAGAATTTAATGAAACGGGTTTTCCGTCAGCAACTTCCACCGTTAGAGATTCCATGAGATTAACACGAGTTTGATTGAGGATAGGTTCAAATTCTAAGGACACAAAACTCTTATCCGCGCCAGTATCAAATAACATGGATGCATAACTACCATTGATGAGAAACGTACCATTGACCACGTTGTTGTCAGCCCTAGCTTGGTTGGCATTGATGTTGAAAGCTCTGCCTCTGGCAGGTGGAGGAGCTTGGTTAGCTTGGTTTACTGGGTTCGCTTGGGCTTGGGCATGGATGATGTTCACCAAGCGTGGACAAGTGTTCCTGAAGTGGTTTGGGTCCCCACAGTTGTAACAAGCTCGCATGGGTTGCATCATGGGGTAGTTGGGTTGGTAGTAAGCTTGGGTTGCGTGTGGTACAGGTGGTGGAAGTAAGGGTTGTTGGGCTTGACCCACTATCTGATGGTGGGTTTGGGTTGGGGGTTGATTGCGGTTCATTCGTTGAAGAGTGCGACAGGTTTGGATGGTGTGACCCGCACGGCCACAGCTGGTGCAATGTTGGCAGGGGTTTTCGGGAGGGTGATGGTATTGACAGCGATTGCATTTTGGGTGTGGGCCGGTGTATGGCTTTTTGAATGGTACCGCTGAAGGAGCAATTTGGGTGATTGGGGCAGCAGTGATAGGAGGGTTGGTTTGGGTGACAGCAAAATTCTTGCCATTACGTTTCCTCTTACCAGCAAACCTTCAGGATGAGACTGGGTGGTTTGTAGTTGAGGTCTCTATGGGTGCTTTCTTCTTCTCATCCTTAAATTTGCCGTTTCGAATGCGATTTTCAGTGAGTTCTGTAGCTAACTCCATCGCGGCTTCAAGTGTTGCAGGCGAAGTGCTTAAGACCGAGTCTTGAATTTTCGAGGGAAGACCTCGAATGTAATGTTCAACCAAACGGTACACGGGGGTGAACAAATTAGGGATCATCTGGTTTAGCTCGAGAAATCTCTTGTTATAGGAAGTGTGATCTCCTTCCTTTTGTCTCAGTGAGTGGAATTCGTCTTCCAGCTTTTTGATTTCGCTTCTTGGACAGAAGCGTCTTGTCATGAGTTCCCTTAACTGTTCCCATGTTAAGGCCATGGCATATTCGACTCCTCGCTTCCCTTTTTCCGTGTTCCACCAGGTAAGGGCTACCCCAAACAGTCTTCAAGTTGCATAACGTACCTTACGGTCCTCGGGACAATCGCAATTGAGGAAAGTGTTCTCCATTTCTTCAAACCAGTGAAGGAGGGCGGTAACACCTTCGGTCCCTTCATACTTTGGGGGATCGCAAGATTTGAAGTGTTTGTAGGAGCACTTTTTGGAAGGAGGGTTGGCGACGCTCTGGTCTTCTTGATTGGGAAGGTTGATGGGATTTGCGGTGAGAGCTTGTTGAACTTGAATTACGATGTCAGGAAGCACTACGGCCATTTCTTTAGCAATTTGTGTGGCCAAGTGTTCATTTGATCTTCCTGACTTTCTACCTCCACGTAGTTGCCTAGCCGACATCTACAGGAACATAAATAGGAAGATTGTGAGTTTAAGGAGTTTCTAGGTGTCATGTGTCGTAAAAAGAATGAAAAATAACATAACTGACAATAATTCAACTACATCCATAGGATGTCTTGGGTTTGCTCATGTTTGGGCCTCCAATGTCCCCCATACAATCGCCTGTATAGTCACGTAGGCCCCCATGACTATTGGGCTTGGTAGGATTCACATTGGTGTTGGCGGATTAACACTCGCAGCACCCGAATGAAAATCAGAAAATATAATTGCGAGATGTATGGTAGGAGGGTGTCCAGGTGTAGACACAATGACAACTCAAAGTGGGGTTAGCTCACATGACGTTTGGTATAGCATGCTTTGGCCTAATAGGTCCTTCGTACTCTCATCGTTAGTCCCCAGGTAGGCAAACTGGTCCTTTATTTTGGATTTATACGAATGCCAAGCCTAGACAGGACGTTCCGACTACCGGTACTCGTACCCTTCCAGTTACTACATGCCCGTCATGAGAACTCACTTTGATGTGATTTGAAAATACAAAAATCATTGCAAAAATCATAGTAATCGTGAGGTGTGTGCTCTCATGGATATGATATGTTATGAGGATATGATTCATGATGAGCATTGTATAATAACATGTATTTGTGAGCATGCTTGCATAACATTGAGTGTAAAAATAAACATAAAGCATATAAACATCATGAATTTTGTATGTAACGCATAAACAATTTAAAATTTTATTCAACTATAGTATAGTCTCTAAGGGCTTAATAACCTATCCTATATCCCTATAGTCATAAGCTCTGATACCAATCTGTCACACCCCGACCCGCAGCGGAATAAGAGTCGGGGCATAATTGGGTTATCACCAAAGCTCATGATGTTTACTAAAATGTTTCATATTTATTAAATTCAAATTACAACTTAAATATCCAAAACAAAATTCATACAATTACAAGAAAATGAAACTACATAATTATTCCAAAACTTAAACTTGTTTATTCTTCTAGGCCTTCCTATGTGTTTCTTGTCTCAGCTGGATCACCTGTATCATGTGTAAAACGGGGGATATTTTAGGTCAACAAAAGTTGGCGAGTGAACCTTGATAAAACATTGTTACTAATTTCTTGTTTTATTTAATAAAGAAAATTTGTGCAATAATCATATGTGAGCAAACATATATAAATAAACAAACACAAATCACTTTGGATGGGTATATGATATGAATGATGATGTATGTGAGATCAAGGCTCAATCAAACGGAGCCGATCTAATGAGGCACCTGATGCTCAACCCGTCTCCCACGGGGAACTGATGGGCCTAATGAAATGCGTGCACTGAAAATGATAAATCCAAACTACATATAATGAAATGCGCACGAATTTATGATTCGATTGACGAGGGAAGAACTAACCTATATAATAACAAAATGATTCGATAAATAAATAAATTTTGTTGAGATTAATATTTTTAATTAGTGCTGTTAAATGAGATTCTTAGATTTATTTTTGTGAGTTTAAGGAAATTTTCTAACCTTAATAATCTTATTTTTAAGTATTTTTAAATAATTTTCGAATTAAATAAATATAAAAAAATAAGAAAAGTTGACTTTTTTTTACCGTTGACCGGTCAGACTATGTTTTTATATGCGCTGCGTGAGGTTCGAACTCGGGACCTCTCGTATACGTGCACGCAGCTCTACCAACTGAGCTACGTGTCTAACCCGAAATATTGTCTGTTTTAATTATATTTATATACTAATTAATTTTAAACTTATTTGGTTTTTATTAAAAATGATTTATATGGCCGAACCGGTTGCAGGGACCCGGAGTCGAACTCGGGTCCTTCGGTTCGAGTGTGCACCGCCCAACCAGTTGGGCTGTGTGTCTAATCTGTTTAACTAACGGATTATATTACTCTTATAAACATTCTGTGACTTGATCTGATTAAGTTCTAAAAATGTTGGTTTTATTTCTGAAAGTCGGTAACCTGTGCGATTCGAACCCGGGACGTGTGTATTGTTTGTGCACACAGTCCACCGCTGGACTGTGTGTCTAACCCGTTCGAATATCCAGTTTTAATTATATTTATACATATACTCGACTTCATCTTCTTTGTTTACAAGAACACAGAACAGTGAAATCCGACTGTTCTGTTTAAACCGATCATCAAAACTTATAATTGGTTGGAATGAAATAGATAAAGAAATTAAGGAATAAAATGTACCAAAACAGAGCGTTTACTTCAGATTTCCGGCAAGAGTCGTCGGCTCTGATTTGTGACTCTCGGCTGAGTGAATTGTTTAACAGTTTAGATCATTGTGTTATGCAATTAAGTTACTGAGCAAGAGATATCAAGAGGGTTTAGATGATTATACCGATCGACAGTGAGGCTTCGGTTTTTCAGTGATATTCCGGTGAGTGCGGGGATTTCCGGCGACGTTGTCTGAGACAGATTCTGGTTGAATGATTAAGGTTAATACATGCCGTATAATGGATTACAAACGGAAGAGTCGAGAATTTTACCGATTAGAAGTAAACCCTCGGTTTTCTGGTGAAAGTCCGGCGAATGCAAAAATCCCCGGAGACGTGTTTTGGGATGAATAAGGCTTCGGAAACGATCGTGGTTCTGAGCGAAAGGATTTTCAGAGTGTTCAAGTGGGTATTTATAGTGGAAACAGGCTGAATTGGGTTTGAATTGAGTCAAGGTTCGCGATTGACGATTTCCGTCGGTTATGACTGAAATTGATTGCCGGCAACAGTTATAACCGACGTCGACATCAATTTGTGCGGTTCAGTCAAAAGGAATATGGCCAAAATCGCGGATTGCCGGATTTTCCGGTGATTGCGAGTTCTGGCGCGTTGATTACCGGATTTGACTCTCGGTTTTATTATATATGTTATTTGTTTTAGTGTTTATCACAAACATAGTGTGTGGCCGAGCGGTGTGTTGTGTGTTTGGGTTTGTGGGTGACCCGGGTTCGAAACCCGACGTCTCTATTTATTTTTTTATTCATTATTTATTATTAATTATAAATTATGGTTTTTAAATTCTAATATATTTATTAAGTATGTATTGTTTAAAATTAATATGAACCATAAATACGCAACGAAATTTATAACTGAGTATTTGATTGATAAACGAAGCGGGTTTGGAAACCCGTTTTTCGAAGAATGTTACAAACCTATAAGGAGATTTGGCGACCGGTGTAGCGCCAGGCTCAAGATCGATGCGGAATTCGACTTCTCTCACAGGAGGAAGTCCTGAAACGTCGTCGGGAAAAACTTGTGGGAATTCCTTCACAACTGGAATATCTTCGAGCTTCCTCTCCTTGCCTCCCTTCTTGACAACGTGAGTTAGAAATGCGACGTAGTTCTTGCGGAGATAACTTCTGGCTTGAAGGCAGGACATCAATTTGTGTCCTTTCGAAGGGGTTTCCCCAAAAATACGTAGTGTCTGACCGTCTGCAAGAGGAATACGAATGAATTTTTCGTGGCACACCACTTCAGCGTGATGCTGGCTGAGCCAGTCCATACCGATTATAACATCGAAACTTCCCAACTTCATAGGAATGAGGTCAATTGGGAAATCGTGATCGTTTAGGGTGAGAGTACAATCGCGTATAATAGAATCTAATGAAGTGGGTTTTCCGTCAGCAAATTCCACCGTTACAGATTCAATGAGACTAACACGAGGTTGGTCGAGGATAGATTCGAATTCTAAGGACACAAAGCTCTTATCCGCACCAGTATCGAATAATATGGATGCATAACTACCATTTATGAGAAATGTACCGTTGACCACATTGTTGTCAGCCCTGGCTTGGTTGGCATTGATATTGAAAGCTCTTCCTCTGGCAGGTGGAGGAGCTTGGTTGGCTTGGTTTACCAGGTTCGCTTGAGCTTGGGCATGGATGATATTCACTAGGCGTGGACAAGTGTTCCTGAAGTGGTTTGGGTCCCCACAATTGAAACAGTCTCGCATGGGTTGCATCATGTGGTAGTTGGGTTGGTAGTAAGGTTGGGCTGCGTGTTGTGCAGGTGGTAGAAGTAAGGGTTGTTGGGCTTGGCCCACCATTTGATTTTGGGTTTGGGTTGGAGGTTGACCGCGGTTCATTCGCTGAAGGGTACGGCAGGTTTGGATGGTGTGACCCGCACGACCACAACTTGTGCAATGTTGGCAGGGGTTTTCGGGAGGGTGATGGTATTGACAACGGTTGCACTTTGGGTGTGGGCCAGTGTATGGCCATTTGAATGGTGCGGCTGGAGGAGCAACTTGGGTGATTGGTGCAGCAGTGATGGGAGGGTTGGTTTGGGTGACAGCAAAATTCTTGCCATTTTGCTTCCTCTTACCTGCAAACTTCGAGGATGAGACTGGGTGGTTTGGAGTTGTGGTCTCAATGGGTGCTTTCTTCTTCTTATCTTTGAACTTGCCGTTTCGAATGCGATTTTCAGTGAGTTCCGTAGCTAACTCCATTGCGGCTTCAAGTGTTGCAGGCGAAGTGCTTAAAACCGAATCTTGGATTTTCGAGGGGAGGCCTCGAATGTAATGTTCGACTAAGCGGTATAAGGGGGTGAACAAATTGGGGATCATCTGGTTCAATTCGAGAAACCTCTTATTGTATGAAGTGTGGTCTCCTTCCTTTTGTTTCAACGCGTGAAACTCGTCTTCCAGCCTTTTGATTTCGCTTCTTGGACAGAAATGTCTTGTCATGATTTCCCTTAATTCTTCCCAATTTAAGGCCATGGCATCTTCCACACCTCGCTTACCCTTTTCCGTGTTCCACCAGGTGAGGGCTACCCCAAACAGTCTTCTAGTCGCGTAACGTACCTTACGGTCCTCGGGACAGTGGCAATTGAGGAAAGTGTTTTCCATCTCCTCAAACCAGTGAAGGAGAGCGGTGACACCTTCAGTCCCTTCATATTTCGGGGGATCGCATGATTTGAAGTGTTTGTAGGTGCACTTGGGGGTTTTGGAAGGAGGGTTGGCGACGCTTTGGTCTTCGTGGTTGGGAGGGTTGATGGGATTAGCGGTGAGAGCTTGTTGAACTTGTAGCACGATGTCAGGAAGTACTGTGGCCATTTATTTAGCAATTTGCGTGGCCAAGTGTTCGTTTGACTTTCCTGACTTTTTACCTCCACGTAATTGCCTAGCCGACATCTACAGGAACATATGTAGGAAGATTGTGAGTTCAAGAATTTTCTAGGTGTCATGTGTCGTAAAAAAAAATGAAAACAACATAACTGAAAATAATTTAACTACATCCATAGGATGTCTTGGGTTTGCTCATGTTTGGGCCTCCAAATGTCCCCCATACCATTGGCTGTGTAGTCATGTGGGCCCCCATGACTATTGGGCTTGGTAGAGTTCACATTGGTGTCGGCGGGTTAACACTCGCACCACCCGAATGAAAATCGTAAAACATGATTGTGAGATGTATGGTCGGACGGTGTCCAGGTGTAGACACAATGACAACTCAAAGTGGGGTTAGCTCACACGACGTTTGGTATAGCATGCTTTGGCCTAATAGGTCCTTCGTACTCTCATCGTTAGTCCCCAGGTAGGCAAACTGGTCCTTTTGGATTTATACGAATGCCAAGCCTAGACAGGACGTTCCGTCTACCGGTACTCGTGCCCTTCCAGTTACTACATGCCCGTCGTGAAAACTCACTTTGATGTGATTTGAAAAATACAAAAATCATTGCAAAAATCATGGAAATCATAAGGTGTGTGCTTTCATAGATATGACATGTTATGAGGATATGAATTATGATGAGCAATGCATATTAACGTGTACTTGTGAGGGTGCTTGCATAATATTGGGTGTGAAGATAAACATGAAACATGTAAACATCATGAATTTTGCATGTAACACATAAACAATTAAAATTTAATCAACTATAGTATAGGCTCTAAGGGTCTCATAAGCTATCCTATATCCCTATAGTCACAAGCTCTGATACCAATCTGTCACACCCCGACCCGCAGCGGAATAAAAGTCGGAGCATAATTGGGTTATCACCAAAGCTCATGATATTTACTAAGAAGTTTCATATTTATTAAATTCAAATTACAAACTTAAATATCAAATAAACAAATTCATACAATTACAAAGGAAAACAAAACTAAATGTTTATTCCAAAGCAATAACTTGTTTATTCTTCTAGGCCATCCTAAGTGTTTCTTTCCTCAACTGGATCACCTGTATCATGTGTAAAACAGGGGAGATTTTTGGGTCAACAAAAAGTTGGCGAGTGAACCTTGATAAAACATTTTAAATAATTGCTTGTTTTATTTATTAAATAAAATTCGTGCATAAATCACATGTGAGCAAACATATATATGTAAACAATCACAAACCACTTTGGATGAATATATGACATGAATGATGATGTATTTGAGATCAAGGCTCAATCAAACGGAGCCGATCTAATGAGGCACCTGATGCTCAACCCTTATCCCATGGGGAACTGATGGGCCTAATGAAATGCGTGCACTGAAATGATAAATTTAATCTACATATAAATCACACAACGACCAATACACATTTGATCACGAAATGATATAAGCACAAGTGTTTAGATAAAATAAAGGAATAGTACGACACATGATACACCCCAAAACGTGATTAAAACGGGGAATTTGTAGACATTCACTCACCTTGGGTGCGTATTCTTGAGTGGTAAAGAGAGCGCACGAGTTGGAAATTTAATCGACGAGAAGGTACTAACCTAGAAATAATAACGCGATAACTCAATAAATAAACTAACTTTTTGGTTTAAAACATTTGTTTAGATTTTTAAGTTATTGTTGTGGTTTTTATTGGTATTTTAGACCCTTTATTTTTATTGATCTTTTTAGATTTAAATTTAATATAAATTCATAAATAGAATAAAACAGGAAAATAAAAATAAAAAATAAAAAAATAAAAATTTGTCAGTCTGACAAGGGGGTTGTCAGACCGGTCGAACAACGGGAATTTGTATGCGGTGGTGAGGCTCGAACTCGTGACCTCTCAGTTGCGTGCACGCAACTCTTCCAACTGAGCTACGTGTCTAACACGAAATATTCCCGATTTTAATTATTCTTATACACACATTCAGTTCATTTGGAAATCTTAATTTTAAAAAGATTTATAATTGATCGAACCGGCTGAGACAGTGCAGTGTCGAACCCGAGACCTCGTGATTAATGTGCACCCAGCCTAACCGTTGGGCTGGGTGTCTAACCCGTTAAGGACTCCGATGTTTATTATTCTTATATACCAGTGACGTTCTGACAGTAGTCTCTTAAAAAGTTGTTTAAAAATCACCGGTTCAGTGACTGGGCATGGATTCGAACTCTGTATCGTATATATAAAATGCACACAGTCTACCGCTAGACTGTGTGTCTAACCCGTTTAAAACACAAGTTTTTATTTTACAAATATGCTTATTGACTTCGTCTTCTTCATTTGAATAAACCGTACCCGCCTGAATCAATTCCCGATTCTTTGTGATTTTCTTAACAATTGAATGTATACGATGCTAATTTAAGAAAACTTAAAAGGATAATAAAAGAAAACTACCGTATGCCGGTACTGGTGATTCCGGTGAGTGGGTTCCGACGTCTCGGTGGTTCTCCGGTGGAACAAGTTTTCCGACGACTGAGGTAATTAGAGTGAGAGCAGAAGAAATGAGCGAGTTCGGATTGAGGGACAATCGACAAGTATTTATAGGGATGTTTGAGGCTCCGGTTACTATGATTTCGAGTCAATTGCCAGCGATCAATCAAGGAATTTACCGAAAATAAGCTCGGACAGTTGTGTTCCTAGAGGAAAACGCGTTGTTTGCCGAGATTTCCGGCGAGGGGAAATCTGCGGGCGTTGCAGGTTCCTCTTTATAGAAGAATTAAGGTTCGATAAATATCACAATTGGTGTGTGCAGCGTAGTGGTGTTGGTTGTGTGTGTTTTACCCGGGGAACCCGGGTTCGATCCCCGGCTCGCCCATTTTTAAGTTTATTTTTATTTTCTCTATTATAAGTTAAATCATTTATTAATTATAAATATTTAATATTTAATTTGATTATTTATTTGATTTTATTCAAGTTATTTTAAACAAAAAAAAAGAATTCTAATATATAAAACAGTAAACAAAAATGCTAAAAAAATCACCCGACATAAATAAATACACTTTGATTGATAACTTGGGGCGGGTTTTCGAAACCCGATTTACACAAATGTTACAATAAACTTATGAGTCCACTGATAAATGTTCAACAACATTTATTGACTATTGCTTGGTGATCACCGACACATTATGTCATTATATCTTAGGTTGTTGTTATCAGTTCATTATGACTCCTCCATGAGATAGGTTTTTGTCTGTTGACATAAGGATATGCCCTGAATTACATTTTGTCATCTTTGAGTATTACAAAGTTAGAGTAATCAACCGGTTTGAGTTCTCACTTCTTCTTTAAATTATAGTCTCTCGTTTCCTTTGTAGATATTTTAATACTCCATAAGATGCTTCACATTAATCTAGATATATCTAGTGTGTTGCAATTTGGGTAATATCTAAATGAGTATAGACTTAAACTACATAAGGCTTCTAATTAATGAAGCATAAGGAAATAATCTCATGTACCTTATTATCCTCTAAAGGAGAGCAGTATTGTTTGTTACATATGTAAGGACCCATTTAAAGTTAAACTTATGGAACGGAAATAATGTCTCATTAGGTCTATCTCGGTACGTTATGATATCTATTATATATGAGATATCTCTGAGATCTATTATATCAAAGTTTGTTTTTAACAATGCTTTGACTTATGTAACATATACTTGTCAAAAGAATGTCATCTTTATATAGACAAATTTATTTTAGTTGCTCCCACTCATTTTGAGGCAGGTAAATTAATCCACTTGGTTCTTGATGAAAATAATTGCGTTAAGATTTCATCGCATTATGATGTTCGCATTAACCCATACATGAATTTTATCGGCTTATAGACAAACTGTTCTTTAACCTTAAGTTTAGAGCTTTCAGGTTGTTTTATGAACATGTAAATATTTCAGCCAGTTGTTAGGAAAGTTGTTTTAATGTTCATATGATGTAGCTCTAAATTGTTATAAGCTACCAGAACAGTGATGATCCTCAAAGAACCTTTTGTAATATAGGTTAGAAGATTCTTTGATAATTTGTTTCTTCCTGAGTATAACCTTTGACAATTAATCATGCTTTTTGGTGTCTTAACGTTTATATTAGGATTTGGTTTGATTATGAACACTCTTAGGTAATTTAATCAAATCTCGTACGTTAGTCGAACACATAAAATCAGTTTTACTAGAAAACAGTTTTATTACATTGAGAAGATTGATTGACGCTCATGGTTTAATTAGAAGAGATAGGATCAGTAAAATTTTCCAAAATCCACTTCAACATTAGTTAGGGAGGTTATGTAATCATCAAAGTTAGTAGGTTTTTTAAACCTAGATGACCTCCTAAGTTGATTATTGGGTTTATTAGAAGTTTCAATTATGCGGATTAGCTCTTGGTTAGGTTGCTATCCTTTTCAGGATTCTAAGTGTGTAAGAGTTGGTGCAGTATGATGTACAAGAGGTTTAAACGGAGTTAAATTCGGAGTAAAATTTAATGACTCTCTTCCCCGCCTCTTGTATTCCTTGCAAGTCATGATAAAGACTTTACTGCTCCCACTGACCTTAGAAGTCTTTAGGAACTCAACATGCTTAGGGTCAATATTTAACGACCAACATATTCTAATAGAGAAAGAAATTAATGACGTTAGTCACTATAGTTTCTCTTGTTGAGAATTATATTAGTTTAGGTAAGAAATCTAAGTGTGCTCACAATTAAGCAACAATGAAACTTTTGTAAGAGTAGCATTAGATTTTAAGGAGACAAGCTTTGATGAAACAGTGCCGAAATGGATCAATGTCTTGTACAAGAGGTGTAAATTGAAGTAATGTGAAAGTTCACTCCCCCACCTCTTGCAACTTTTGCAAGTTATAATTAAGGCACTTAATGCTCCCACTGATCTTTGATATCTCTAAAAATTGCTACAAGAGAAATTTCAATGAGGTACGTGACGTGGGAACCTATCATATATATGTTAGACTTTACTTGATTTCCTTAACGTCCAGATGTCATAAGAAGCTTAGGGACATATTTAATAGAAATCATATTAAGTATATATATGAATAGATTTCTTTAAGACTATGGGCCATATGAGACAAATTTAGATACAAGTGGATAGTCTTTAAATGATAAATGAATTATGTCTGAACATTCCATTTTGAATAAGTTTCACGAATGTCAATGAAATATAACTTATAGTGAACCCATACTTATTCCTTAAGCCAAATAATATTTTAGGGCTTTTAACATCATGATTTAAAATCACTTAGAATCAGATTATATGAAAAAGTCATCCTCACTAACCATGTCATGATTTCTCATGAATTGCGGTTACAATGGATGAATTTTTTATAGGTCTCATTTCCTTTTGTCAAATTCTCATTTGCATGATAACAAAAGTTATGAAAGTGTAATGTATCATCTAGCTTCATCTTATTAATGTTTCTATTTAGATATTGAGAACATATAATATGAGAGTTTAAGCTAAGTGTGACTTTATGTTGACTATGCAAACCTCCCAACTGTCATAATATAGCTTTAGTATTGATACTAAATTCTGATTAATTTCCAGAATATGTAATGTATCATAAAGCGTAATTAGAAGACAACTTTTCATGGTTCTTATAGCCTTAATATTTAATTTTGTCACTAACTCTCATGTTAGTTATTTGTTGAATTCTAGTAAGGAAACATTTGGAACTAGAGTCAACTTATCAGATGTTAATTGGAATATTAAAATTATCAGACTTAAAGATCATTAAAAGGCGACTACCTATTTTATCCAATTGTTCTTTTGAATTATGAATAATCTCTTTGCTTATGCCTAATGGCACAATTAGGCAGTGAGTTTTTCCCTTGAAGAACCTTAGAGTTGGAATTACTACTTGTATTTTGTCTATGAACCTTAGAAGTATCCTCTTTTAGGTTTTAGTGGTAGTGAGGTGAATTATATCTTATTTTCCAGTTTTAGGCATTTCTTTTCCTGTACGTATGTTGCTGATCAACACACTCATTTTCCTTTGGTAATTTTGAGTGTTACAGTTGATTTATAAGGCATCATATTGTACTAGTGGAAAAGTTAGTAGTAATGCACTGGAAAAATGTACTTATTTCCATGCGTAAGCCCTTTATTTTATTGGTCATGGTATTGTACACTATGATTTATTAAGGGATACAATTTAACCTTTATAGTTTAGAATTTGAAACGAAGACATGCACCTTAGGAGTTCCTCTGATTATTCCATAATATTAGATTAGTTTTAGGAAAAACATAATCTGGAATAACTTTAGTGATAGCAGTTATGTTAAATGAGTTCTTGATTATCATAAGAGACATCATGTTCGACTTATCCTATTCATCATACTCTACTTTGCTTCTGTAGCACTTTTATCAGAAAAGAGCAATAGGATTGTCATGTCTTAAGGGATAATCAAGGATTTAATTCAAGAGCTAATCTTATAGAAACTTTAAGTAAAGCAAAACATATTAGGTTTAGGAATTAGAGTGGATGAGATACTGATTTATAGAAGAAAGTTATAGTGAGTAATGTTATGAGGTGTCAAAGATAAGGCAGACAAAATGTGATCATAAGATTAACGAAGGATCATTAATGTGAGGATCATTATTTGAAGAAGTTGTGATGTGTCTATTACTAACATCAAAATAATAGACTTAGTTAAAATTCTACTTAAATGAAGACAAATCAGCTTTGGCCAGAAGTGTAATCATCTAAGTATGCGTGCAAAGTAATTGTGACAAATCAGCTTTGGCAAGAAATGAGACAGTCACTTTAATTATGCAACTTGTTAAGTATGCTAGGCATGAATGAATTCGATCAGCTTTGTCAAGAAATAAGACATTCACGTTTATAATGCATAATTAACATAGCTTTTGTAATACTTGAACAATAAATAGATGCATCAAATCACCTTTGGTCAGAAGTGATACATCAGAAGCTCACTCAAGTTAAGCTATTTGGTTTTGTAAAAAAGTTATTTGATTATGATAAATTAAGTATTTACAAAACCATTTATTTAACAGCAAACCCCTTGTTAGCAGGGGAACAACGTGGCCCCTCACGGGGTTCGGGGCGGAGCCCCGAGCTGAAATTTTGTTCACAATAATAGCCTAATGTAGTAATGAGATTTGGGATAAAGTCTTGCATTTTGGATGGGACTCAAATTAGTCCGAGATAGGCATCTCGGATGAGTTTGAATTAGTCCAAGATAGGCATCTCGGATGAGACTCGAATTAGTCCGAGATGGTCGTCTCGGATGAGACTCGAATTAGTCCGAGATGGTCGTCTCGGATGAGACTCGAATTAGTCCGAGATGGTCATCTCGGATGAGACTCTGATTATTCCGAGATAGGCATCTCGGATGGATCTATGATGACAGAGACTTGAATTAGTTCGAGATGTTCATCTCGGATGAGACTCGAATTAGTCCGAGATGGGCATCTCGGTTGAGACTCGAATTAGTCCGAGATGGGCATCTCGGTTGAGACTCGAATTAGTCCGAGATGGGCATCTCAGATGAGACTCGAATTAGTCCGAGATGAGGTATCTCGAATGGGTCTCGGATCCATCTGAAACTTATCCTCCAAGATTTCGAAATCTCTAATCATGGCAGTTAGTTGTGATAAGTTTGAAATTCAAAAATTAAGGGATTATGGGATAATTTGTTTCCTTTTTTAATTTCAATTAAGTTTATCTAATTATTTTGAAAATTATATCCTTTTATAAAATAACAGATTTCAAAAAGTTTTAATTAGATAAAATAGATCAAAACCAAGAAAATTACCTCATAATCCGAATTACATTCCAAAATATAGGAATTTCTTCGAATTTCATAAGAACATGTGATGAACCCTAAAAAACATAAACTTAAATTCTGGAATAGTAATCCGAAATCTACGATTCTGATGATTTCGGAATAGTAATTTATCCATTAAACAAAAAATCAGAATTTTAACTCACAAAATTTATGTGCTTCCGGAACAGTATTTTCGAATTATTATTAGGTTTTCAAAATTCTGCTTTCCAGATTTTTAATCTCAGAATAATGGATTCAAAACAGAACTGATTTATCAAAATGTCACACCCTGACCCGTAGCGGAAATAAAAGCCGGGCACAATTGGGTTATCACCAAAGCTCATGACATTTACTAAAAGGTTTCATATTTATTAAATTGGAATTAAACTTCAAATATCCAAAAACAAGGAAACATACAAGCACAAATAAACATTGTTCAAAACAATATATAATTTATTAATCTTCTAAGGCCTTTCCTATGTGTTCCTCTCCTCAGCTGTCCACCTGTATCATGTGTAAAACTAAGGTTTGGGTCAACAAAAGTTGGCGAGTGAATCTTAGTAAAACATTTAAACGGTTGTTATATATTTGTTATTCAAATAAAATTGTGCATGAATGTCACACCCCAACCGATGGCGGAAACATCGGAGTGAGACGAACTAGATTGCTCGAGACATCATAACGCTATTTGCGACAATATTTAAAGTAACAACCCATTTCATTTCATAGCATCAAAATTGTTAAGGTTACACCGAATGTTCAAATACAAGAAATAACAACAAAACAAGTTCAACAATAACCTAATGATTAACTTAGTGTTCTACGTGTGTTTCTATGCCATTCCTACTAAGTTCCATCATTATAACTTCATCAACCTGCAACATGTTAAAAAGTATAGTTCAATAACAAGTATTGGCGAGTACACAAGTTTAGTATCATAGCATAAGTATAAAATCCGTTTAAACAAATCCACACGAATAGCTAGCATACAAGATAAGTGTAAACAAGCATGTGAATCTATAAGTCAATCCTCTAGTGTACCGCAAAATAGATTACAACTTAACATTGACCACAAGAATACGGGCGGTGCGTTACTCCTATAGCGCTATACATGTTAAGGGAGGCTCGATCAAAGTTAATGACATTTAGATCACATAAGAATATATATTAAGTAACAATTCAAGTAGCATAAGACTAAAGCATGTTGATGGATTGTTTGTGTGAAAACATAGAATAAAGTGTGATTTAGTGTAGTTTTAGTAAATTAACATGTTGCACCCAAATAGTGGAAAGCATAAAAGGGGTCGAGTGTACTCACAGTTTTGCAAAGTAATATCCGTGAGAGAGTTAGGTTGATTTAGGGGAAGGAACACCAAGTTTATCCTACACAAGGCAACATAGGTTTGTGAGTATTAGATTGACGGGGGAGTTCAATGAGTTTAGGAATTTAAAATATGCAAGGAAAGTATATATACACGAAAGTATTTATCTAGACATTAACGCTCGTTTTTGACACTAATAAGCCCCGAAGGGTGTTTGTGTTTTTATGGGTCATGCCCAATAGAATCGTAACGATTGTTAAGTCTAAGATAAAATTACCTACTTTTAGGACAATTAACCATTTGGTCATGGTCAAAGGTTCGGTTATATTAAGTATTTACATATAGTTATATTATTACTAGTTTATCATATAGTTCATGTATTTCATAGATTTCATGTAACCATCCTAAACCTCTTTCATAAGATTCACCTTTACACAAGATTGACACAAGGACAATCCGAATGCTCAAGAATTATGGAAATCATCAAGTAAGGGGTGGATTGAATAGTTGAATGGCCAAGGCCTTCATGTAATCACACCTACACCAATACAAGCTTGTAAGCTTGGATGGCTCAACACTTGTAGGTTTAAAACCCTAGTAAAAACCACAAGTTTAGAGACATGTTATGTCTCTTGATTATGTGTGAACAAGTCTAGCTTAACACACTAACCATAAGCTTGGTTAGTGGTATAAGTGGCATAGAATTGTTATGTTAAAAACAAGTTTGAAAAGGTTTTAGAAGTTTTCTTCCAAAATAGAAAGTTTGGCACCAAAAATGGTGTGATTCCACCTTGGTTTTCCATGGAAAACCTATGGTAACATCCATAGGGCTTAGCAAACAATGTTGAGGAAGAAAACAAAGTGAAAACATTGAAAAACTTGAAGTTTGAAAGATAAAAATTTGGGCAGAAAGTTTATACACTTTTGGCCCTCAAAATGGTGTGGTTTCACCTTACTTTGCCCAAGCAAACTTGTGAGAACCTTCCTAGAGGTTATCCAAGAGTGTTAGAAAGAAAAACAAGGTTGAGTCGAAACTCACTTGCAAGCTACTGAGTTTCAGCAGAGTATTCTGAAGTTTGGGGACTTGTTTGAGGTGTGTGGAGGCTTGCAAAAGTGAGAAATGGGTGGAGGAACACTTGTTTAAATAGGGGAAGGATTAGGGTTAAGATTAGGGTTCCACTAAATGCAATTAGGTGGAGATTTGAATTAAAAAAGGAGGAGGGAACCCCCTTATGTTGCGGCCGCAAGGGCTGTTAGGGTTTTTTTTATCTTTCAATTATTTAGTTGATGTATCTAGGGTTTAAAATGTTGCACATGATATACAAAACAGTATGGGTCTTATAATGGTCTTTGGTCAAGTGTAAGGTTGTTTGAAAACCCTTAAAAATAACTTAATAACAAGCATCTTTTAAACATAATGCGACAAGATTTACGTTATAACGGAAGCTTGAATAATTTGCATTAAGCCTTTAGTTGTCTTTTTTGAATTTGATATTAAGATTTATAACATTTAACAAGCATTTACAAGTCACTTCGGATAGATTTATGAAGATATAAAGTATCGTATGATCATAAGTTTAAACACAAATAAAGTTTGCGAATTTAGCATAATGGATTAATCTTGATTACAATCAAAGCCTTAGAATACAAAGAATTGAAAATAGAAATACGGTTACAAGGTTTGGACTTCCAAAAATAGAAATAAGAAGCGATCTTACTAAAAACATAAAGATACAAATGCGAAGCGTTATAATGAATCATAAGTGAGCATATGTATATATATAAACAATCACAAACCACATAATATCCACAATGAACACATGACATGATGAATGATGAACTTGAGATCAAGGCTCAATCAAACGTAGCCGATCTAATGAGGCACCTGATGCTCAACTCGTATCCCACGAGGAACTGTTGGGCTTTAAATGAATGATTGCACTAAAATGATAAAATGTAACCAAACATAGCCACACAAACAAATATACACATTTGATCACGAAATGATGTTAGCACAAGTGTTTAAATAGGTAAAACATGTACGACACATGATACACCCAGAAACATGATTAAAAAGGGGGAACTTGTAAGGATTCACTCACAGTGGGTGCATTCCTTGCTTGATAATGAATGCGCACGAATTTAGAATTTGATCGACGAAAGGATACTAACCTAAAATAATAACGCGATAATTCGATAAATGAACAAAATTAATATTTCTATTTAATACTTTTTGTTAGATTTTTAGGTTATTTTTGTGGTTTTATTGAGATTTTAAAACCTTTGAAAAATGTATTTTTAAGTATTTTTAATTTATTTTTAACTATAACATAACTACAAAAATAATATAAATAAATAAAATAAAATAAAAATTAAACGGTTCGATAGCATTATTAGGCAGCGTGTGGTGGGGCTCGAACTCGTGACCTCTCGGTTGCGTGCACGCAGCTCTACCAACTAAGCTACGTGTCTAACCCATAAGGATTTGATTTTTAATTATTCTTATACACTTATTGAGTTATTAAGAAATTATTTAATTTAAAAACATTTTTAAATTATCGGACCGGTGTGAAGGGTAGGCCCCGAACCCGCGACCTGTATACTAACTTGCACCCAGCCCAACCAACTGGGCTGGGTATCTAACTCGTTTATATTATGAGTTTTATTAATCTTATCAGCTAACTGAAACGTGACCTGGATGCCTTTAAAAAATTGAATTTTATCGCTGGAACCGGCTGCGTACACGACTCGAACTCATGACCTCTGTTTTGAAATTGCACATAGTCCACCACTAGACTGTGTGTCTAACCCGATTTAAACCCACTTTTAATTATATTAATACATTAAATAACTTCATCTTCTTCATCTAAAAATAAACCCAGTACAGAACTCGATCTTGCCTGATTAAAATGATGTTGTTATAGTGCTGATTATACATTAAACATGATATTAATAATCTACAAGAATACTAGGAGGTTTACCGACGATCGTAGAGTTCCGGCGATGGATTCCGGCGAGCAAAACTTGAGTTCTGGCGAACAGAATCGAAATCCGACAAGAACAGAGGGCTTGAACAGTGTGATCTTGAGGAATGATCTAAAATGTGCGAGCTTAGAATGATTGGTAAGAAGTATTTATAGGCAGAGGTGGTTTAAAGTTTCGGTTATGAAATAACAGTTTATGAATGAAATTGATTTGAGTTTTCGGTTATAATTGATGTTACCATCAGTTATATCCGTTTACAACCAAACAGAAACCGTTACTCCCCTAATTTCCGCGAATTGATCTTGACGAGTGATTCGGAGTTGAAACTGGATTTCCAGGTTTAAACTTGATGAATATATATATTATGATACTTGGGAATATCACATCTTGTATGCGTAGTGCAGTGGTGTGTTGGTGTGTGCGGTTGGTGGGAGTATCCGGGTTCGATCCTGGAAACTTTCTTATATATATTTTTTATTCTATTTTTGTTAAAAAAGATTTACTTTTTCCTTTATTAATCATCTCCTTAATTAGGTAATTTAATTATTACATGGAATAATAACAATGGAAAACTTTAATAATACAAATAAATATGTAACGAAACTTTAACTTAATTTTTTATTATTAAACGAAGCGGGTTTTAAACCCGTTTTTACATGAATGTTACACAACATATGCTCTGAACCACATGATGATCAGTTCTATTTAATCATAATGGAAAACATGAATGAAATACCTGTGATGGCAGACAGGCCAGCAGAGAATCCAGTCAGAGCCGCAACCATGGAGTTCGACATCTTTGTGATCTGGTTCCTACTTAGGGTGTAAGATTATGATGGTGATAACCGAACTAGGGATGAATTCGGTTTTGGTTATGGAGAGAGAGAGGTAGGGCGATAATGATTATGATGTTATGACTAAAAGTGTCTAACCCTAAATCTCTCTAATCATCTCCTTATATATACATCCAGAAGAAAACCCTAATTAGTTAATAAGGGTAATCTGGTCCATCAACAATTACCAACTAATATATAATAGGATTAATATTATTTTGATCTAATATAATATAAATGATTATAATGGCTACATGATTAAATATTATAAATATAATATATTTAATCTTACAAAGTCCTCACTATTTTGACCTTGAATGATGCGTCCGAATCTGTACTCCATACCCTCACATCATTGCCCGCTTTTGGTTTCACCACTCTTAGAGCCACGAGACAGCCCAAGCATTCCATCCATTCAGCCGTGGTCTCTAGATGGTAATCCCATACCACTTCTTCACCCATTCTCCTATAATTTTACGAAACCCATACATGTTTTTCTGCAGCCAATTTGTATAACATTGGGAAGGTAGTTACTAACCTTCCAATTGGATACCATTCATCTTTCAAAAATCTTTATTTGTTACCCATGCCTATCTTGCACACCAACATCTCATTAAGTATTACACTTTTCTTTTGGAATTCTTTATCAATCCCACATATATTTTTCCACAAACCTATCACAACCTTATTTACCGGTACCAAATCATTTTTCCAAGCTTTACCGTGTATTGCCTTGATTACCTGAGTCTAAAATTGATCGCTATCTTCCCGATATCTCCACCACCATTTTAGGTGGAGTGCAAATTTTGCATCTTTTATACTCCCCAAACCCAAAGATGCACAACACACCTTTTGGATATAACCATCTTTCCAATCACACCCATGAATTTGTTATTATTTCTCCACCCCCAATGAACCTACACCTTATGCCTTTAAGAGTATTTAATACCTTATTCGGCGCCTTGTATAGAGATAAAAACTACATAGGTAGATTGGTGAGGACTGCTTTCGCCAAAGTTACTCGCCAAGCGAAGGATAGATTTTTTGCCTTCTATCTTGAAAGCTTTACATTAAACTATCCACCATCCACTTGCCACCCGGTTCATGTTTGCACCCATTAACATACCAAGATACTTGAATGAAAAATTACCGTGGTTACATTCCAAAGTGATTGCTAATTGCAAAATCTTTTGATTATTCATTCTTAACCCATTCACTTTACTTTTCGAAGGACTCGCCTTTAAACCCGATGCTAAGAAAAAACATCTCTAAATCCGGGTTAGATTGTTTTCATGCTCAACATTCCCATCGCCAATTAAAACCACGTTGTTCACGTATAATAAATGAGAGATATTCGTCTTCCTTCGTTGGAAACGGTTCCGACCTAACCTCATCGGTGAATTTTTTCGGTCTTGGCACACATCCTTATGTCTGGTTCATACCGTAAAACCCCGCACCTACATCAACCGACTAACACATGGGAATCCATGGTTTGGCATCTTCGTTTAGTGATTATTTTTTCTCTTAAATGCGAGATAACCGCAACTCTATCAAAAGATAAGTCTCCATCCTACTCATCTACCTTAGAGCCGAACACAATTCTCCCAAATTTCTGAGCAGTTCGGTTTGAAGTTTTAGCTCCCCAAACATGCATGGGAATACCTCTTAAATTTAACCAAGTGATCCTTTCGTATGGGATACGCTAGCCCTACCAAACGTCCATGCACTCGAAACACTTATCCTAGCAGTCAACCGTATTTCCAAGAACTCCGTCACCTCCTTCTACGACGGGAAGGATAATAACTATAACATCTCGCCCCAATTAGGGCTGGTGTCACACCCTAACCCATGGCAGAAACATCAGAGTGAGACGAATGAGATTGATCAAAGACAACATAACACTATGATTGTGACAATAATTTAATAATTCAATTTCATATCATCACTAAAAGTTACATCGTCTTAAAAGGAAAGTAAAACATAATGAGAAAACACAAAAAAGAAATTTTGGATGAGTTTCTAGTCCACTTAAGTGTTTTTCTTGTCGTATCATCATCAATTTCCTGGAATCATGTATATAAAATATCCGTCAACATAAAAAGGTTGGTGAGCATACAAGTTTGGTTTACATAACACATGTATAGAAAATGTCTCAAATCTACATGGCAATTGTATAGTAAGGTATATGAATCATACTAACTTGCATGAACAATAAATCAAACAAAAATGCCCACTACTATAATCTTATCATCGCAACGATAAGACTGTAAAGATTAAATACTTAACAATGACCCAACAAACAGGGCAGTGTACTACTCCTATAGCGCTATAGGAGTAGTCTTATTCACATTAATGATTTATAACATGAATATAATGTGTCCTAGCATTATAACCAATAGCATAACCAGTAGCATATTGATGGATTGAGTATTTGTTTAAGCATGATTGTGTGTGTGATTGTGATTTTGATAGTGTTACATATTTCAAACCATAGTGTATTTAAAACGTAAAATGGGACAAGTATACTCACGGTTTGCGTATGTTTTCCATAAAGGTGAGTTGAATGATTTTGGAGGATCGAGCACCGAAGTTATCTTAAAAGGATAAACAAAGGTGTGTAAGTTCTTGGAGGTCGATAATATGAATGCATTTGGGACTTTAAATACGAAAATAAATAAGATATATCTTGTTTAGATACCCATTTGGACACCATTTTTGTTATTGTTCTTCATGAGTGTTATATTCATTTGAAGTCCAAAATGAGGAGGCTAAAATAAAGATATGTCCTACCTTACCACAACATTCAACCATTATATTGGTTGGTGTCACGGTTTGGTTTCGGATTAGATAATATACTTATATGCATATAGTTATATTTTGTGTCAAAGTCAGAGATTGTTAAGTATGGTCATACATGGGTTGGATGAATCCATTAACCCTATAATTCACCAATGCATAAATCATCACTTGGAAGATGGTCATGAATACAAGTATGTAAAGCATAAACTAAATCATCTAAGTCACCTAAATAACCAAGTGACTTGACTAGATGAGTGCTTTCCAAACATTGATAGTGTTTTGAGACTTGGTGTAGTCTTGTTCACTTTGTTACTTGGAAGATGTTTGGTGACTTAGAATGTGTGCTAAAACACCTATCGTTTATGGAACCTATCGTTTATGGAGCAATGATCAATCCAACCTATCCAAACAATGAGATTTGTGGCAACTTGAAGATGTTCAAGAAATGAAGTAGGAAGAACAAGGTTTTGAAAAGTTTGATAAAAACAAAATTTAAATCCAAATTTGGGCTTCAAAATGGTGATATTCCAACTTAGTTTACCATGGTAAACTTGTGGAAACATTCCTATAGGTTATCCAAGGAAGATGATGGCAATTAATAAGAAGCAGATGGGAGGAAAAGTGTTCAAAACTCACTGTTTTGAACCTTGGTGTAATATGCCAACACTTGATAGTTTTGAGGATTTGGGAGGTTTAGAGAGTGATTTGAGAGAGTGTAAAGTGTTTAAGAGGTGTGGAGGAGGGGAATTTATAAGTGGGTATTAAGGTTTAAGTATTAGTGAAGTTAGTTAGGAGTTAGGGTAGTTGGAAATGTTAAAATTGGACATAATTCGCGAGCTGGTGGGAATTCTACCTGTCAGACCTCCATGTGGACCATAAGGCTTTTGCCTTGAGATCCCTAAGGCAATCCAAAAATTTAACAATTTCATTTCTAGTCCATTTACTTGTGTAACTTGTTATTTTATGTAATAAGCTAAACGTTAAACATGATTCTTGGGTTTTATGGGTATACAAGCATGTATAGTGTGTGTATGATATGTATGACTAATGTTCCGAACATAAATTAAAGATAATGCACATCTCGGTTTCGTATAGAATGCGTATATTCGTGATTGTCTAATTATTGAGTATGCATGAATTATTATATATATGATAAAGATGTGATTTCCATTGATCAAAAATCTCAGATTACAAGGATTGAAATGAATTATGAATACAAGCGTTTTAAAAATAAAAAGTACAAAACTATGAAACGTCACGGTCTCCCCTAGTTTAGGAAACGTCGTCCCAAAATTTATACAAGAGGAAGACTCGGGGAAAAGGTGTGGGTACTTGGTCTTCATTTCGTCTTCATGTTCCCAAGTGAATTCACACCACATTTTCCTTCCCAACACAGTTTGACAATAGGAGTACGACTACGTCGGAGCTTCTTCACTTACTGATCCATGATTTCAATCGGTTTCTCGATAAAGTGCATAGACTCGTTGATGCGTATGTCTTCGAATGGAAATTCAAGTCCTTTATCGGTTAGGCACTTCTTGAGATTAGAAACATGGAACATTGGATGAATGTTGTTGAGTTCTTGAGGCTAGTTGAGTCGATAGGCCACATTGCCAATTCTCTCGAAAATCATGAAGGGACCTACAAAACAAGGAGAAAATTTCCCTTTCTTACCAAAACGCACTACTCCCTTCTAAGGAGATACCTTAAGGAGTACAAGATCACCAACAGCAAATTCCCACGGCTTGCGGCGTTTGTCGACATAACTCTTTTGTCGACTTCTTTCCTTGAGTAGATTATCATGAATTTGCAATTTTTATCCCTCCTCTCTTGTATGAGCTCGGGACTGATAATTTGTGCTTCACCAATCTCGTGCCAACAATTAGGCGAATGACATTTGTGGCCATACAATACTTTGAATGGTGCCATTTAAATACTAGAGTGATACTGTTATTGTACTAGAACTTTACGAATGATAAGTGTACATACTAATTGCCACCAAAATCGATTACGCAAGACCGAAGCATATCTTCGAGAGTTTGAATAGTATGTTCGTGACCATCCAATTGAGGATGGAAAGTTGTACTAAGGTTGAGTTGATTACACATCGCGGTTTGAAACATTTACCAAAGTTGGGAAGTGAAACGACCATCACGGTACGAGATGATGTCAAGGGGAATACCATGACGGCAAATGACTTCCTCTGTGTAGATATGAGCCAATTTCTCAACTCGGTACTCTTCACGGATGAGGATGAAATGTCCCGGTTAATTGATCAATGGTCACCAAATACTATTGTGCTCGAATGATGTTCGTTGGAGTTTGGTGATGAAATCCATTGCAATACTCTCCCACTTCCACATCTCAATCTTGGGTTGTTTGAGTAAACCTGAAGGACGTTGATGTTTGGCCTTGACCTTGGAACAAGTGACGCATTTGGATACGAAGAGAGCAATGTCCTTCTTCATGCCAACCACCAATGGGAGCGTCGAAGGTCATAATACATCTTGTCCGCACCGGGATGTATGGAATACTAGGATTTGTGCGCTTCGTTCATCTAAAGTTCACAAAGGTTGTCATGGTTTGAAACCCAAATATGGTCAAGATAGTCGAGGATACCATTGGATTTTGACTCAAGTTTACCTTGGGCACAACATTTCATCTCGTTATACAAATTGCGTTCGTTAACGTATGAGTATTTATTTCAAACGTATAGAACTTGGAAATTTATATAAACTAAATATATTTATTTATATTTATTTCAAACATCTAAACAGAATACGACACGTTACTGTACGATCTTAACAAATAATATTATTCGAGTTATTCTAGGTAATGAACAAACAAAGGTCGACTCTAACAAGCGTACAATTTTATAATTATTTTATTAATTGTAACCGAGACGCAAGACTATTGTTTCTAGTATGTATGTATGTACATCTTACGAAACCTATGGCAAGTCGTGTTATTATTTATTACCGTATATGACGACTATTTGGAAACCGCGTGAATACATTACAAGTTTACAACGTGTATTATTTTTATACAAACATTTGTTTACATACATGTACCATTACCCGAGACGAGTAACACTACTTTTATATATATATATATCCTTAATCTCTCGGAAACTAAGTTGTTTTTAGGACTTAGTATTCATCCCGACTATAAACAGGATTAAGCAATTATAGAGTTAAGGTATCAAATCAAGTTAACAACACTTCCATAGAGTCGTCTTGTTACCGATTCGGTAGAGCTCGGTGACGAACACTATAACCGTATCCCCTCTGATAGATGCTTATCTTTTTGCTGTTTACTAGGGACGCCTTACTTGTCACACCCCAACCAATGGCAGAAACATCGGAGTGAGACGAACGAGATTGCTCGAGATATCATAACACTAATTGTGACAATATTTAATTAAACAACCCATTTCATTTCATTCATCAAATTTTCAAATACAACATAATTCGAGTACAAAATAACAACAACAAGATATGTTCAACAAAACATAATAATTAACTTAGCATTCTAAGCATGTTTCTATGCCAATCCACTAAGTTTCATCTACCAACTTCATCAACCTGCAACATGTTAAAAGTATAGTTCAATAACAACGTATTGGCGAGTACACAAGTTTGATAACATAGCATAAGTAGTAAAAACGTTTAAACAAGTCCATATGATAAGCTAGTATACGAGATTAATGTAAACAAGGCATGTGAACTACAAGTCAATCCTCAAGTGTACCGCATAATAGATTAAAAGAAAACTTAACATTGACCACAAGAATACGGGCAGTGCGTTACTCCTATAGCGCTATACATGTTAAGGGAGGCTTGATCGAAGTTAATGACATTTAGTATCACATAAGAATCTTTCAAGTAAACCATTCAAGTATCACATAACTATAGCATGTATGATGGATTGTTTGTGTGAATTTAGTGTGTTTATGATAGATTAACATGTTGCACCCAAAAGTGTAAAACGTAAAAAGGGTGTCGAGTGTACTCACAGTTTTGCAAAGTTAATTCCATGAAAGCATTTAGGTTGATTAGGGGGATGAACACCAAGTTATCCTACACAAGGAAACATAGGTGTGTGAGTATTGGAATGACCATGGAGTTCAGTAATTTTAGGAATTTAAAGTATGCAAAAAGTATGTATAGTCGAAAGTATTTGTCTAGACGTTAACGCTCGTTTTTGACACTATAAGCCCCGAGGAGTGTTTGTCTTTTTATGGGTTATGCCCAATAGAATCGTAATGATGGTTAGGTCTTAGATAAAATAACCTAATATTAGGACAAGTAACCATATGGTCATCGTCAAAGGTTCGGTTATATTTATTATTTACATATATAGTTTACATATCTTATTACAAGTTTATCATAGATTTCATATAAGTCATGATATCATATAAGTCATAGATGTCATGCATGGAGGTAGGTGGATAACCGTCCTAAACCTCTTTCGTAAGATTCACCTATACACAAATTGCCACAAGGATAATCCGGATGGTCAAGAATATAGTACTTCACTAAGCTACGCTTCGAAACGAATAAGCAAGCTAGGTGCGTGCATCTCGAACATGTCAATGTTTGGGGACGTGTCGTAGCGTTGTAACTCTAGTGAAGGTGAATCGTAGCTTAATGGATGGAAATCACAAAGTGAGGGATGGATTGAAAAGTTGGATAGCCAAGGCCTCCATGTAATCACACCTACACCAAACACAAGCTTGTAAGCTTGGATAGCTCAACATTTGTGGGTTAGAAACCCTAGTAAAAATCAAAAGTTTAGAGGCATGTTATACCTCTTGATTTTGTATGAACAAGTCTAGCTAACTCACTAACCATAAACTTGATTAGAGGCACAAGTAGCATTGAGTTGTTATGGTTAAAACAAGTTTAAGAAAAGTTTATAAGTTTAACTTCCAAAACAGAAAGTTTGGCCCTAAAAATGGTATTGTTCCACCTTGGTTTTCCATGGAAAACCTATGGTAACATCCCATGGGGCTTAGCAAACATTGTTGAGGAAAAAACATAAAGAAAACTTTGAAACTTTTAAAGTTTGAAAGGATAAAAATGCACAGAAAGTTTAACACACTTTTGGACCTCAAAATGGTGAGGTTTCACCTTAGTTTTCTCAAGCAAACTTGTGAGATCCTTCCTAGAGGTTATTCAAGTGTGTTAGAAGAAGAAACAAGGTTTAAAGGAAGAAGGAAGTGAGTTGAAACTCACTTGCAAGCTGAAGTGTTTCAGCAGAAAGTTCTGAACTTAGAGAGAGTTTTTGGAGTGTTTGGAGGCTTGTAAAAGTGGGAAATGGATGGGGGAATGCTTGTTTATATAGAGGAGGGATTAGGGTTTAAGTTAGGGTTACATTTAATGAAGTTTGGTGAGTTTTTGAATTGAAACAAGGAGGGAACATGTGCTTGGCAGCTTGCGGCCGCAAGCTGCCATGTTTTTTTTGTTAAATAATAATTGTTATGATGTTTGTTTATTTGATGCATTTTATTTATATCCTAAGTATTAGGTGTTTGGAAGATTACAACATGTATAATTGTGTTACATAAACCCTAGACTTTACTTACAATGTTTAACATAAGTGTAACATGATTCCAGGTATCAAATAGTCTCCGTATTTTGAGTTTAACTTGCTAATTGCTTGTTTGATTTGAACGTTTAACTTTCATGAAAATACGGTAAGAATATGCAAATTGATTCGAACTTATATATTGCGTAACGAATGCGCGTATGATCATAGATGTGTATAAAGATTGCAAATTGCGTATTATCGATCAATTTGATTACTATCAAAGCCTAGATTTACAATGATTTGGAAATGATATACGATTACAAGGTTTGGACTTTCCAATTATAGAAACAGGAAGCGAACTTACTAAAAATGGAAAGTTACAAATGCGAAGCGTTACATTACTATTAGCGTACGCTAGCGAGCTTATGATTCAAGTCTGTTTATCTTGCACTAGAATATCAAGGTGAGTTTATAACCCCCACTTTTTACAGTTTTACATTTCTATAAATGTTTTCGAGGGTCGAGGGAGACATGTGAGTTTTGAAAAAGCAAACAAGGTTTTCGACGAATGAAAATTTAAATATTTCTAAACCATGTTACAAACAAGTTTCAAGTAAGACAAATGATTTATGAAAGGTTTATGCAAAAACATACTGGTTTTACAAAACACACGCGTTTTACGAAACATGTATGACTTACAGACTAGTGACGAGATTGTCCTAGTTACAATTAGGGACTTGATTATCCAACACACAAACATTGGGACTGGGTTGTCCTACATACAAACGATAGGACTGGGTTGTCCTACATACAAACAATGGGCCTGGGTTGTCGTACATACAGGCATCGGGACTAGATTGTCCTATGTACAAACACACAGACTGGATTATCCTCTACTCAACAAGAAGGGTCATAGGGTCCTTACAAAACGACATAACTGCATAGTGAAGTCCTTGCTACATTTCAGAAATATAACTGACTGCTAGTCTATTGTCTTGAGTACACGATATGGCGAGACATTCATTAGCTCGAGGTTGGTTATAGGCTCATACGGGCATGTTGTCTTGTCTTACATGGACAATGAAGGTTATACAAGTTTTACAAATACAAAGTTTTCAAATGGCATGCCGAGGAAAATGGTTTATTACGTTTTCTCAACATTTTTAAACAGGTTATCAAAAAGATTTATTTCAAGTCCTTTCAAACAAACTACGAACTCACCAACATGATGTTGACTTTTTAGCATGTTTTTTCTCAGGTTTCACATTCAAACTATGGCACGATTGGATTAGGAGAACCCTTTTGGATTTGAGTCCTTAGCATGCATTCAACTTTCTAGAAGTCTTATCATTGTACTTCCGCTGTGCAATGAAGATACCGATCGTTATGCCCAACTATGATTTTGCGGGTGTGATGGAAACACCGAACGCTATGGACCTTGACATGACTTTTTCAACTAAGGCCATTGGCCACGACATTCACTTTACCAGGGGTGGTAGCAAATTTCACAATCATAACTGTTTAACAACTCCACCCATCGTCTCTGACGCATGTTGAGTTCTTTTTGATTAAAGATATGTTGGAGGCTCTTATGGCTGGTGAAGACCACATACTTAATACCATAAAAGTAATGTCGCCAAATCTTTAAGGCAAAACAACCACACCGAGTTTGAAATCATGGGTGGTGTAGTTCTTTTCATGGATTTGAGCTACCTTGATGTGTAGGCGATGACTTTGTATCGTTGCATAAGGACACAACCGAGACCTTGGTTGGAAGCATCACAATAGATGATAAAATCATCGTTTCCAATAGGAAGAGCTAGAATAGGAGCATTGCAAAGCATGCCCTTGAGGGTTTGGAAAGACTCCTCTTATTTGGGACCTTAAGTAAAAGGTTTATCTTTTTGGGTCAATGTGGTGAGAGGCACGATGATTTGGAGAAGTTGGAGATGAACCCACGGTACTAGCCCGCCAATCCAAGGAAAGAGTGAAATGGAGACTTTGGAGCCATCCAATTTTTTACGGCTTTGATTTTGGCTGGATCGACATGGATAAGTTTTTCATTTACGATGTGACCAAATAATTGAACTTCTTTTGCCAAAAGTCGCACTTGTAGAATTTGGCATATAGTCATTTAGTTCGAAGGAGTTCTAAGATTAATCGTAAGTGACGTTTGAGCTTGGTTGTCGATTTGGAGTGGATTAGGATATCGTCGATAGATATAATCACAAAACAATTCAAATAACGCTTAAACACACGGTTCAACAAAACGATTCAAATAACGCATTTCCGAAGGTGCAAGACATTAAGGAGATTTCACAATGGGTGTAGCGCCGGGTATGAGGTCAATTCGAAATTCAACGAAATAAGCCGGAGGAAGACCGGGTAGTTCTTTAAGAAAGACTTTGAGGATGTCACACCCTGACCCGCAGCGGATAAAGTAGTCGGGGCATGGTTGGGTTTTCATCAAAGCTCATGACATTTACTATAATAAAGTTTCATATTTATTAATTCAAATTAAAAGAGAATATTCCAACAACCATGTAAAATCATACAAGCACGAAAATGTTCTAAACAAGTAATATTTTATTCTTCTTCTAAGGCCCGATCCTATGCGTTCCTTGCCTCATCCTGACCACCTGTATCATGTGTAAATAAAGATTTAGGGTCAACAAAAAGTTGACGAGTGAATCTCATTTAATCATTTGAAAGAAATAGTTACATTAATTAATTTAATAAAAATATGCATAAACCAAATATGAGCATACGTATATGTAAAACTATCCATAAACCACATAAGATCCAGCAATGTACACATGAGCATGATAAATGATGAACTGTGAGATCAAAGCTCAATCAAATGGAGCCAATCTAATTAGGTACGCGATGCTCTACTCATATCCAACGAGAAATTGATGGGCCTAAAGTGAATGATGAACTGAAATGAGAAATGTAACCACATATAACAATAACTAATCATTACATAAGACGTTAGATCATATAATGGTTGTAGCACAAGTGTTAGAATAAACATTATAAGTAAACGACACATGATACACCCCAAAACATGAATAAAACAGGGAAAATTTGTAAGAATTCACTCACTGTAGGTGCGTTTCTTGGATTGACGACGAATGCGCACGATTTAAGATTACAACCGACGAGTGAACTAACCTAAATAATCACGTAATAGTTCGATAAGTATATATCTTTTATTTGAAATTAATATTTCTAATTAATGCCTTTTGTTAGACTTTTAAGTCTATTTTTATAATTTTTTTATTGCAAGTTTAAAACCTAAAAGTCTAATTTTTATGGGTATTTTTAAGGATTCTTGAAGCTAAAATAAAGGAAAGGTTAATAAAAAATATATACCCTTTTCATGGTTTGACCGGGTCAACCGGTCGGATTACGCAAATTATAGGCATCGTGTGAGGATCGAACTCGTGACGTCCCGTAGGCGTGCACGCAACTCTACCAACTAAACTACGTGTCTAACCTGAAATAATCTGGATTATAATTATATTTATATACTAACTAGACCAAACCATATTTTATTTTAATTTTAAAAAGGTTAATATAATCGCAAAACCGGTTACTGAACCGGCTCGAACCCGCGACCTGTTGTTCGTGTGCACACAGCCCAACCAGTTGGGCTGTGTGTCTAACCCGGAATATCACCAATTTATGTTAAACTTAGGTGTTGATCTAAATAGGTTTTTAAAAAATGGTTTTGTTTCGGAAATCGGATGCGTGTGAGACTCGCACCCGGAACATGTGCTTTACATTTGCACACAGTCCACCGCTGGACTGTGTGTCTAACCCGATAAAGACACCCAATTTAATTATACTTATACACTTTATATACTTCATCTTCTTCACATTTAAAACCCAGAACTCATACCCGACTGTTAGTTCCTTAATCTAGCATGAATCTTTACTAATATAAAATGCATAAAAGAAAAAGATTAACTGATTATACCGATCAATTGCAAATTGAAATCCTCGATGATTTTTCTGGCGGCGATTTGATTCAAACAAAGGAGGTTTTTAGAGAGTTCATAATGATGCTAAGAGATTGAGTGAGTTTAGTTGAAGTGTAGAATCGATATTTATAGGCAACAAGACAGTTATAGCTTCGGTTTCAAATCCAAGATTTAAGACCAATGATTTCTTTCTGTTTCAAACCAATTGATTTTGATTTTCGGTTATAACTGGTGTTGGAAATTAGTTACACACTTCTAATCAAAGAAAAACCATTAATCATGCTTGATTGCTCGGATTAAGTTTCAGCATTTTTTCTGGTTCAGTGATTTGAGTTGCAGATTAGATTAAGTGTTTTGGTATAAAGACTAGTTGTTTCAAATCTGAACACAAGTGTGCGTGTAGCTCAGTGGTGTTTTGTGTGTGTGGATTTGATGGGAACCTGGGTTCGAAACCCGGTTACCCCTTTATATTTATTTTTATTATTTTCACTTTATTTATTAATATTATTATTAGTTTTTATTTATTTAATATTTTAACTCTTTTAATTTATTTATAATTACAAAACTAATAAATCGTATTTGAATAGTTAATAAATGTGTATCGAAACTTCTCATAAAATACTTAAATTATTTAAACGGAGCGGGTTTTAGAACCCATTTTACAACGAATGTTATAGATGAATTCGCAAATGATTGAAACATCCTTTACACTTTTTCCTTCCCCTCTCTTTTCCACATTGTAGGCCAAGAAGGAAAAGTACTCCTTGTGTAAGTACTTGTTCGCTTTTATGCACAACATGAGTTTAAGCCCTTTAATAGGTGTCTTGCTATAGACTTTCAAGGTGTCACCAGACAGAAGAGAAACGCGGATGAATTTTTCAAAACAAATGACTTTGGCACAGATCTTGCTAAGCCAATCCATGCCTACTATGATGTCAAAGCAACCTAAATATATGGGTATGAGTTCGATTGAAAATTCGTGTTCATTGAGATTAAGGACCCAATCCAGAAGAATGGAATCAACGGTGATAGATTTCCCGTTGGCAACTTAGAGCGTGTACATTTAAGCAATTGTTCAAATTCTACAGATTCAAAACTTTCATCTGCACCAGTAGCAAATAATAATGAAGCATATATTCCATTTACAAGAAACGTACCGTTCACGACATTATTGTTGTTTTGGGCTTGGTTGGCGTTGATGCTGAAAGCGTGTCCTAGAACATTGTGTTGGGGACATTGGGGGCTAAGGTGGTTGGGATCACCAAACTTGTAGCACTTATGTCCGTTGTTTGTTGGTGGTTGTTGGTTTTGGTGTCGGGGCTGGGTTTGGTTACCTTGTGGCCTTGGACCACCGGTACGCGGTTTTTGTAGTGCCTGTACCAGTTGCAAGTGGTGCAATGTCGGCATGCAGAGGTGGTTGGATGATGGTAATGGAACGCGTTACACTTGAGAAAAGTCCCGATGTAAATTTCCTTGTTGGTTTCTTGGGTGGTAATAGCGGGGGTTGCTTTGGTAGGTTTACCATGGTGTAGTTATGGCTTTGAAGCTTACATTTCTTACCGTTGGAGTTGGTTTTTGGTTGCGGTTTGGGTGAGTTAGGCTCAACGGTAGGTTCGATGATGGCTTCAGAACGGTCTTGGTGGAGCCCTTGTGAAAACAGGTTCTATTCTCGACATGGTTGTTAGTGATGGAGACGGCTAAGCGGAAAGCCTTTTCTAAGGTTTTGGGTTCGGTAATGTACTTGGCAATGGTACATTTGGTAGTGATGACTAGGTGGGGAACTAACACGCTAAGTTGTTTGAACAAGTGGTATAGGTCAAGTTGTCACCATCCATTTGTTTGAGGGACCAAAATTCCTCCTTGAGTTTTTGCAACTTGTGAGGCAGGCATAACTCCCTATCATTAGTTGCTTTACCTCGTCCCAAGGTAGAGCGAAAGCGGTGTCATTTTCGCGGGTATTTCTCTCTTTCGTCGACTAGAAGACTTCGGTGGCATTACGGGTTCGCAAGTGATCCGGACATTCACTATGGATGAAATTGAGTTCGATGGCGTCAAAACATTGGAGCATCTTGGCTGCACCATCATTCCCAGTGAAGGGTACAAGATTGCAACCATTAAATGGCTTGTAGGAGAAGGTGGTTTTGGGAGGGTCAACCTTAGAGTCAACCTAGGCATTGGGGCTTGAGTTGGCTTGGATTTGGTTAATGATGTCGGGTATGACCTTGGTCATTTGTTTGGCCTTGAATGCTAACATTTTCTTGTTCGAGCCTTGCTTGGAGCTTCTCCTTGAGCTAGTAGAATGATAATTAGAAGTCATCTATAATCGGACGAAGAGTATGATGAGACTTGATCATTGGTAAAAATAGTTTTGCATGTTCAAAGTATGATAGTATGACACGTAGCATGTAAGATGCAAATAGTTTCACATAAACGGAACACGTATTCACATTGATAGTAACTTAGAAAACATTGAAGGAGGTTGAAAATTTGTTGGTTATTCAAGTGTTATTATTTCTTTAGGTTGCGATAGTTGTATGATTCGAATAATTTGGATTGAAAGGAGAAAGGATCAAGCATCAAACACGAAGAAGTTGATATAACATTAAAGCGGTTCAATTATAAAACTTGGAATATTCCGGAATGGAACTAACACTAATCCATAGTAATCGAAACTTCTTTTGATTTTGGGAATCATGCTTTAGCCCAAGTAGGTAGAATACTCTCGACGAAGATTTCGGTTAAAGATGTTCACCCTTCCGGTTAATACATGTCCCTAGTCCATTGAAGGTTTGAGACTTTTGAGGGTTTGAAACCAAAGAGTAGGACTAGTCACCAAGATGTGGATATCACTTCTAACTTGATGGTGTTGTTCCCTAAACATGGTTGGTACTTACACGTCGAGATAAGGAAGTTAATCCAACTCGTTGGTAAGAATCCACAAGAGAGGGGCGAAATTCTCATCAATATAAGGAAGTCACTCATAACCTTATGATGTGATTTCATAAATACAATGCTTCTTAAAACCGATAACTACATAATCGAAAAAAATAACACAAACAATAAGATTAGATAACTAATACCTAATGTAACTGTGCGTCTAGTAGATCAAATCAAGAAGATTTTAAAGTTAAGTAAGAGAGAAGATAGTCGGTGGTTTTGAGAGATTATGTGGTCAATAATTGAGATAAGGAAGCTTAAATCGTATATCCGATAGAAATTATGGATGATCCAAATCAGATGGTCCGATCCATATCAATTCGGATCCCGCGTCCATTTGTGAAAAATAAAGAGGTCTACTTATCCCCCCCCCCCCCAAATCACCATGAGCTTACACCATAACACGCCATGTGTCGAAAATCATTTTCATTTATTATGTTATATATACATATACATATAATGTAGAGGTCATGTACAAGAAGCAAATTCCATATGAAGTATACGTGAGATGGAGAGAGTGACAAGTGTCAATTCTAACTCAAGGCAGGAAGGGTAATTTAGTAATTTCTCACTACTTTCTCCCATGATTTTCAAACGGTCATAACTTTTTCATATGTTAATATTTAAAAAAATACGTTGTATTAACGAGCATTTCATTTTGTTTAATTCGAGCAGACTATTGCAATAGTTTTCTTAAATACTTTTTACAAGATACGTGATTACACATGCAATTTAAAGAATTACATGATTACGCATTGTACGTAACTCATTACATGATTACACATTAAGTATAACTCCATTATGTGATTACACATTCAATATGATTTGTTATAATTGATGTTATTACAATTATGCTTATTACGTGATACACATTCATTAATACGAACTTATTGTTTATGCTTTATTACGTGATTAAATCTCTAATATACTACATTACATGGTTACTATAGGTTGATTGGCTAACGTTTGTATTAAATTTATACTTAATACGTGATTACGCATGAAATGTTAGGTATTTTCTTGAAATATTATGTAGGCATATTATGTATTTCATGTTTTGTTTTTTTAGTAATGCTTAGTATATAATTACGTAATCACTCAATGGGATATTTAAAAATCACGTAATAATATATAGTCAACCATTGACATAATTACATAATCACTCAGTGGGGTTTTACATAATTTACTATAATGAAATCACGTAATCATGTAATGGATATTCATTGATTATGTTCCAACACATAATTACGTAATAAAACATAATTACGTAATAAAACATAATCACGTAATGTTACATAATCATGTAACGTTATAACTTTTTTTAAAATAATGTTTTTAAAAATTTAAGAAAACTATAACAATAGTCTGCTCGAATTAAAGAAAATGAGATGCTCGTTAATATGATGTATTTTTTTTTTAAAAAAGTATCAACATATGAAAAAGTTATAGTCGTTTGAAAATCAAGGGAGAAAGAGGCCAAAGTGAGAAGACAAGAATACCATTACTCTATTTGTTTTTTTTCAATTGTTTAAAGATGGTATTTACCAAAATGCCAACGCTTGATTTGAACTTTGATCTTGGGAGATCAATGGCTCGTCTTCATTCCTACAATTCTTACAAATTTCCTCTCTTGTATGTGATCTGATCTCTCTCTCTCTCTATCTATCTAATGTGAACACAAATAAAATAAACCTATAACAAAAAAAACTAGAAGAAGAATGAACCCACCCCCCCCCCCCAAAAAAAAAAAACCTAAATCCCCCACCCACCCTACCCCCACCCAATGCTAAAACTAAACCCTAAAACTAAATGCTAATTTCTTTCTAAATTTTCCCACTAAACTCGCAACATTTTATTGATAAAAAATTATTAATAAAAGTCATGATTTTAATGGAAAAAATAAAAAAAATGTGTGTTTTTAAACTTTTTTTAGGTAGTTTGGTTTGTGTTCACACAAGATCTCGGGTTCTCTAACTATATGCTAGTTCCTAATGGATACTCATCCTATATATAGGGGAGGGTTTATTGGGGAACACTAAAAAAGTGGGGAATAGTAGGGAACCGACTCAAATAAACTCTGATTGGACTAATTCTCGTGGCATTGTGTAACATTCAAAAAACGGATTTGGTAATTAAACCAAATAAACCTAGAATGAGCGGATAAAATACCATTACTGGTAAAAGTTAATTTGATAAATATTAGGATTTAAATGAATAAACCTAATGTTAAATAAAAATGAATAAATGTTTTATAAGATAAAAGTTTATAAAAGGCCCAGGCTATCAGGTCTTAAAATAAGTCGGGTTGTTGCATCCCAAACTTAGTGAATCCAACTATCATGTTTGTTTAATAATTGGCATGATGTACATTACTAGGAATATTTAACCTAGTTGACTACATGTAATATGTGGATAAAGAAGTGAATGATGTCTTAATCATAACAAACCAAACCATAGAGGCTAAAATGAGTTATGACCAAAAGGTGTGGGTATTAAGAGATGAAAACATAAAACACCTACAAGGGTGTGTGTGTGTGTCATGATTTAGAGAGGGAAGGGGAGAAAAACCCCTAAGAACCTTTAAACACAAATTCTAGCAAATTCAATAGTGAATTGAGGATAAATCTTGTGCATGAACCTTGATTATCGATCCTCCATGCTTGATAATCATAAGGTAAATTGCAATTTTACATTTTGAAAGATGTTCTATAAAAATGAACTTGAATGTCATAGTCTTGAATTGGATATTATAGATAGTATGACGAAATTGATGATGTATCTACGTTTATGATCCTCATACTTGCAAGTATATGTGAAATACTTGAACAAAATAGAGATTAAAGTAAATGTTCATACATGCTATGAAATGGGGTTTTGACATTAAAGATGAGCCCATGACTAATTGTTACAAAGGATAAATAAGCATGTGATAATTGAAAGTTTATGCTGACTTGATATTGAGAAATGTATGAACTTGGTGAATTGAAAGAAACATGGTGAATTTGTATGGCAAAGTTAGCTGATATGATGGCCTAAAAATGATGCCCACCAAGTGTTTGATAATATGCCTAAATGAGTTTTGTGAACTTGTTAGTACATTCATATATGTCAATTGGCAGTTTGACTTTTAAAAGTTAAACGATATACGATAGAATTAAATAAGAAAAGTGGTACAAAAGTCCATAAGGGGTGATGTTCATGATGTAGGATGACTAATCTAACCATCTTGTGGATATTATATGCTAGTTTGACCCTTGACAAACTAGGTGGGAGCTTGGAATGAAATGGGTCAAGCGGGTCAAAGGCGCGAGAAAGCACTATCAGATGTAAAAGCAAGTAAAACTTAAACCTCTTACAATAAGATCACTATGTAAAAATGTGAAGTAGTTGGAATTAAACAATGATTTGTTAAAGTCAAGACCTATGGTGTAGACGAAATGGGTCAAAATGGGTAAGATTGTGTTAGATCACACTTTGGTGATCAAATAAAGAATCTTAGAATTAGGGTCCTAAGGTGTAAAGTAAAACGAGTTAAACGAGTAAAAATGAGTTTTTGGTATAAGTGCTTGCTAACGCGAACCAAAATGGGTCGAGTAAGTAAAAATGAGTTTTTTTGGTGGTAAACACTTGCTCACGTGAACCAACGGGCCAAACGAGTAAAAAATGAGTTTTTGATCTAAACACTCGCTGACGCGAACCAAAATGGGTTGAGCACGTAAAAATTAGTTTTTTTGTGGTAAACCAATTAATTATACAAAAGAGACCCTATGGTGTAAACCATAACGGGTCAAATAAGTGAAATGGCAAGTAAATTCCATGTTAACAATTAGAAAAGACATATGAAAAGAAGACTCAATGGCGTAAGACATAAGGGGTTAAATGGTTTAAAATTTAGGTTTGAATTACATCATGGTGAATAACAACATAAAAATTAGTTCGAAATGCAAAAAGGGTAAGCTAAGAACGGGTCAAATGGACAATCGGGTCAAACGGGTCGAATGGTGAATTTATCACCAGTCGAATATGATATTTAATGCTTGTTTGTTAAGTTTCATACTTACAGGTAAGCATGATGTATGGGCATGAAAGGTTATGAATGGCAATTGGAATCGTTAGGTTTTGACTTGCACTAGGTATGTGTAAAGGATTATACCTTCGGTAAGGGCTTGTAGCCCGACTAAAGATGGTTGGGTCAGATTTGATAATAGATTATATCAAGTGAGGTATATCTAGTATTTGGGAAAAATGACCTTTAGAGCCAAGAGCACGGTTATGATGTGAAATTACGACCAAATGGATTTTAAATCACTAAACTATTTAGCAAAGTGCACAGTTTAACATAATACATAAGTCAGTGCACAATGCATAGTTTAGTATATTGCATAGGTTAGTGCACAATATAGAAAAGTGCATAGGTTAGTGCACAGTTTAGCAAAAAATTGCACTTGTCTGTGCATAGTTTAACGTAGTGAATAGGTCATTGCACAATGCATAGTTTAGCGTAGTGCACAGATCAGTGCACAATGCATGATTTAGCAAAGTGCACGACCTAATGCATAGCTTAGTGTACATTGTATAGTTTAGCAAAGTCCACAAGTCAGTGCACAGTTTAGTAAATGCATACTTCAGCAAAGTGCAAAATGCATATTTCAGTAAAGTGTGTACTTTAGCAAAGGTCACAAGGGTAAAGTGCATACTTCGGCAAAGTTCACATTTCGGAAAAAGGGCACTTATTAACTGTCGCAGCATGCAACGTCTAAAGGCGTTTCAGTTGCGATATGTGACAGAACACCAGTCGTCCAAACATTTTCTTTTGTCAATTTCAATTTATTAACACAAAAGAAATTTAAACACTAATTGTTTTCGGTGTTTATGACAGGTTTATACAAGGGTTGGTACCGAACGGACAATCAAGTATGTGAAGAACCGAACACTCTTAAACGACCACCTCCTTGGGAACTTCTAATAAAGATAAATATGATCACGCGTGATAAAGTTTTGTGTATAAAACCTTATTGTGTTTTACTGTAATTTAATTATGTAACAACTCATTAAGCCGGTTCGTCTGGGTAATAAAAAAATCTAGGACCTAATTTTACGAATATTTTAGATATTCTGTATAAAACGGGATAGAGTGTTACACATTGAAACCGGCTCATCGAACCTTAACTAGGATCTCTTAACCCTAAATCTTAAACCCTAAACTCTAAACCTAAGCCCTAATGCTAAAAATAAGGTTAAACCTAAGATAAACCGTAAATCTAAATTATAAACCCTAAAAAGCTAAACCTTAAACCCTAAAGCTAAACCATATATAATAATGATTAACCCTAAACTAAACCCTAAAGCAAAACCCTAATATTGTGACAAACGGAAAATAACCAGTAATTCCGTACAATCTAATCACTATTTTTAGTACATAATCTCATGCATTTTATCATAATTTGATTACGTAACTGAGTCGTACGTCATATACCAGTGATAGGTCAAGTTAAACATGCTATAGTATATATTGGTTTCCGTCACGATGTGAAACAAATCAAACTATGTCCTAAAAGTGTTGGTAGAAAGTGTTGGGCGCACTATTCACGGTTACACTATTCATGTCAGTAAAACAACTAAAACGAAATAGAACGATGAATAACAGCATATGAATGACATAACTAGGTCCATATATACATGAAAACACTAATGTGGGAACACACCTTGCAATAATACATGACTTTCCGGTATAACGCTTAAGTTACAAAATTATCCGTTTCGGCTATAAATGTAACAATTTCAATTCGTCCGCAACACTAATTCAGCATTTCTGGGACTCCGGAGTTATAACAGAATAATGGCAAACGCCTTAAAACAATACGAGGATATCAAAAATACATAAAAGACAGCGTTTGCGGTATTACCAAAAGCAGTGCACAACTTGACCGGAAAGCGACTGATTGTCGAACCGACGAAGATTTCAATACCCGATAGCCTTATACATTAATCCAGAGAGCTAGTTAAGCTTTATTCGGGATCCATAACTGCTTCATACATCTCATGTTTGCGGAATTGTCTGTCGGTATAATATAAAACGGAAAGCGTTTCTACCACTTAAACTCAACATCTACTAGACTAGCGAACTAGTTAACCATATTTTGATGTCGGAAGTATCCTAAATAAACACCATAGCACTTATGGTAAATTTAAAACCAAAGCTTCTGGTACTAAATAATATATTTCATATATCGATCGGTATCAAACTAGTGGTATTTTTACCATAAAAAACAAATACCAACTAGTCAAGGGAACTAATTAATATTACTTAACATCCTAAACCCTAATTACTCCCTAATGATACAAGACCAACCCCTAATTATTATACTTAAGTTAAATACCTAAATATCTAACATTTAAACATGTGTGATAATAAAAGTTACACTTCATCCCCCTTTCATGCTCACGTTTTGGTGGGTCCCCCTAGACCTACCACTTGCTTGATTTAATAAGACGATGAAGGTACGGCACATGAAGATTTCTCTTGACTCTGGAAGATTCATATGATTATAACTACATATCATCACCATCCTTTTTCTCATTACTTTCACTTCAAAAATTCAACCAAAACACCCTCCACACTCTCCCCCATTCTCGACTCACATACACCACCCTAACACCACCATACAACACCCTAAAACACCATATTATACTCACATTTAAGCCATCAGAAGGTCACCTATGGGGTTTGCAAGGATGGAGGATCATTAGGTCTTCTTGGGAGCTTTCTCATCATCTTGATCTTCATCATCTCACCATCATCTTAATCTTGAACCATCCCTAGCCTAAGAGCTAGTAGTAAGTTCACTAGTTTATGATTTCAAGTTCTTATAATATGTAGATTTCAAAAGTACAAGTAATCTTCATCTTGAACATCTTGAAAGAAATCATCCAAAAACTCTAAAATATAACAAGAAATAACAAGATAAAAATATGTAATTTATGATGATCATGTTGTTTATTTGTTGTAGTATTTTACAAGAGTGATGATCTTACTATATTAAGCTTAAAAATATGATTTAAACAAGTATATGTTTAAATCATGTAAGATCATCATCTTCAAGTTCATGAGCTTTGAATATGTGGGAGCTTTGAATATGTGTAGTCTTGATTTTTTTCCTAAAATGTACGTGTATAATACATGTGTATTTATATGGATGTATCCGGATCATTAGGGTATACAAGTTAAATATAAAAACACCCAACTGATGCAACACACCAAATACTTGAAAGTTATCAAGTGTAAATTACATGAACACATACACTTTACACAATTCTTGAAACAAATAATGGGACGAGCGGACTATTCGGACAATGGTCAAATTTACAATACACCGTTTCACCGTTGATCAACGAACATATCGCCATCATGAAGAACTACTACGACACTTGGGCGACTTTCGAGGTGGAAATATATATATTAAATGACTACGACGACACGTCTAAAAATAATATATTTTTAGACACTTAACAAATATGTATTACAGATAACCAAAATCCGGGAAGTTGAAATATATAAAAGTTCCAATATATTTTATATAAGTATTATAGAATACTTGTAAACTACAACATTTATGGAAATTATAAAAATGCAAGAATACATACTTCTGGATTTGGGTAATTAATTTTGGGCTAGGCCCATTTCACTAATACATGGGCTAGACCCAAAGACATAAAATACAAGGGCTAGACTCAATCACATAATTTCATGGGCTAGGCCCATCACATAATTTCATGGGCTAGGCCCAACCACATAATTACATGGGCTAGGCTCAATCACCTAAAGACATAGGCTAGGCCCAATCACAAAAAGACATGGGCTAGCCCAATGATATACATGACATGGGATAGGCCCAATGACACGCGTGCAAGGCACGAGGACACATGAAGGCCAAGGCCCATTCAAACACAAATAAATACACGAAAAATATATATATTCGTAAAATATATATAATAATAAGAGAACAAACGAACTACCAACACTATGAAAACAATAAAGTTGTTCAAAAGAGATAAATAAACACATAACAAGAATTCAAGATGAACAACTTGTACGAGGTCCAGCGAGACCTAAGGGTCTAATGAAGTTAATGCACATGTAGGTTACACACGTGTATGGACACGAATTTCACTAGTACGACATTTGGAACGCAAAACCGTGAGTTCATGCCCCCTTTTCAATTATTTCAAAGTTTTGTTTTTAAAAACCATTGAGGGGAAATACATGTCATAATAAACAGTATGTTAGCTATGGGTTTAAATGATAACACGATCAAATGTGCGTAAGTAGGATGATGACGATAGTAACCATTAATCACTTAGTGACCAAGGTGCAAAAGGTATAGATCTATCGAGTTTGAAGCGCTCCACTCCTGGTTGGTATACCCTTAGGGGTGCTTTTGTGATCCCAATGATGTCAAAGTTTTCTCGGTTTGGTTGCTTACTTATGACACATATGTCAGGGTGCTCGCGACACACTGATAGATCCTTAAACTCCATGAATGTTAATAACATACTCAGATTTCACTACTGGATTACAAACATGATATTTTTTAAGAAAATAATAACTACATGAACTCGCCAACTTTGTTGACTTTTTAAAATTACATGTAATTCAGGATGCGAGACTTGAGCTGGTGAAACACTTGGGAAAATGGGAATGACATGACACCGAATGCCACCTTTTGGAGGATTTGCCTGTTATATCCCAACCTCGTATGGGTATATAGGAGTCAAAACCTCAACATGCTTTTATGATGAAAACAATCTTTAGTTATGGAGTAATGCAACTTAAACTAGATTTTGATGACAATGTGAAACTGTTGGAAACTTATGATTTCACTTTTGGAAACTTGTAAAATTTGATTGCAAATTAATATAATATGGCATCGTTGTTGATCTACACTTGTTTACATGATTGGATGCAGTGATTACCTAATAGTCACATGATTGCGCTTCCGCTACGACTAGGGTGTGATAAATATAACACCCTAAAAGCCAAACGCTAATATATTTATTGTTTAGGGGTTAGGATTTAGGATTAAGAGATCCTAGTTAGGGTTCGACGAGCCGTTTCCAACACCGTTGGAATGACTCTAATTGGAGTTCGTTTGAGTCGGTCCTCATTTTTTAGTGTTCCCCAATTGGCGTTCGTTTGAGTCGGTTTCTGATATATATATATATATATATAATATATATATATATATATATATATATATATATATATATATATATATAGGATTGGGTTAATTTTAAAACTCTGAATATTCACAAAACTTTCAAAACGTCTACTAAACAATTATTTTATTTTTATATTTTTCTATTTAACATTATTTAAGGATACTAATATTATTTATATATATTTTTATGGATAAATATATAAAAACCAAATTGTTATGTGTAATAGCTAATTTACATATGTGTAAAGGAACCAATTTACGTATACGTGAGTATAAAATTACATATGAAAAAACCATAAAACTATTCTTAACACACATTGAATCATAATAAATGATAAAAAATACTCTGAAACAATATTAAATATAAAAATATATTATATATGTGAGTATAAAAGTACATATGAAAAAATGATAAAACTACTCTTACCCTTAAGCAATGTTAAATATAAAAGTATATTAGTAGAATGATTGTTTATTTGGAGTTTTGTATTTTTGTATGTTCTGCAATTATTTATATATATATATGGAAGGATTTATTAGGGAACACTAAAGTAGTGGGGAACCAGGAAATTCTCTTAAAAATTCAACTTAACATGTCAAAAATTATTTTTTTAATTTTTTCAGCGCTTTTTCTTATAAATATATGTAGAAACATATTTAATAAAAAATCAAAAACTAAAAATATGAAAACATGTTTAATAAACAGTTAAAAGAGGCTAAAATATTTATTTATACAAAAATGATTTTTTATTGAATAGTTTCTATCCATTATTTTTGAAGAAAAAGTGCTCAAAAAACTTAGAAAAAATGATTTTTAACATGTTAAGTTAATTTATAAGATATTTTTATTTTAACTATTTTTTAAACATTTGTTTATATTTCTAGTTTTTAATTTTTTTATTAAAAATGATTTACATGTATTTATAACGAAAAACGTCGAAGTTTTTTTAAAAAAAGATTTTAAACATGTTAAGTTGAATTTTTAAGAACGTTCCCTTGTTCCCCATTTTTTAGTTTTACTAAATAAAGCTCACTATATATATATATATATATATATATATATATATATATGTGTGTGTGAGAATTATAAAGAGAAAATCCACTTTAGTTAAGGAAACTCAAGAAACACTTATGTAACAAACATTTTTTTTCTAAAAAATTTAGGGAATATAAGTTACATGCTATCAAACGTTTTGAACAAAAAAAATTAAAAAGCGCCGATTGGTTTATATATATATATATATATACATATATATATATGTGTGTGTGTGTGTGTGTATATATATATATGTCTGTGTGTGTGTGTGAAAAATTGAATTTTCAAAAATTTTATAAAAAAATCCACTCGGAGCTTTTTGGTTTTTTTGGATCAAAACGTTAGATAACTTTGTAACTTACATTCCCTAAATTTTTTAGAAAAAAAAAGTTTATTACATAAGGTTTTCTTAATTAAAATGTGTTTGTTTTATAATTTTTAGAATTTGAGGATCCTATAAAAGTAGGAGCCCAAAATTCATACTTTATTTCACTTTCCTTTAATACCACAATCAAAATATATGATTTGATTAAGTTTACATTGTAATAATCTCTATCATACAACTATTATTAGTTATAGAGGTTGTTTTTTTAACAACAATTTATTAACGGACCACTGTAGTATCAGCGTGCAACTAGCGAAACCACTAAATTATACCCTTCTTCACTAGGCTATAATGCCTATACATCAGTTTATGAGAAAATTCAATAAATCTAGGGAAATCCCTTTTATAGGATTCAAACTCAGGATCTATTGATCCCTAAACCTTATTCCATACCTAAAACGCCATGCCACTAGTCACAGAGTTTTCATTGTTATATATTAAATTTAATATATTACGTAGTTGTAATGAATAAAAGCATTGCATAAAGACTTCGTACTACCGTCTGGAGAATTAGGGTTTTAGGGTATTAATTGGGGATTGGTTCTTTTGATGAAGAATAAACATAGTATATTGAAAGCAACTACAAAAACGTCAAAAGTTAGAATTTGGACCAATTTGTGAAGACTATGGGCCAATGTCAAAAGGCCATGCCCATATCTTAAAAAAGTTCATTTTGGTTAAGGCCCGTGTGATTTAAAAGCATTCACAACGCCAGTCAAAATAAAAAATATAGACCTGGCACATCACTCACCGCATCATTCTAAAACTCAAGCATTCCAAACCTTACTTTTTCCTCTTACATTAAACCATTACAAACCATCACATCACACATCACTTTGTACACTAAAAAAAAAAAAAAAGGTTGTGTGTATGTGGTCTCCACTTGAACAAACCAAACCAGCATAGTCAAACACCTACAACGCAAGGGTGGTCCGCAAGTGATGGTTCGCCTTTTACTTCAATTCCAAACTTAACTAGATAGATGCTCTAAGTAAACTAATGCAAGAAACACAAGTATATACATATATATATATATATATATACATACATATACGTGTCTACGTATATCCTAACACTTAGTGAAAATACAAGGTTACAAGTATTATACATGTATATATGTATATGTACAAATACGACATAAGTACCTACTTGGAAAATATATAAATAAGTATATAAATACATGGGTACACATATACGGACAAATGCACCACAAGTACTTGCATTGGACATGTATACAAACAAATATATATATATATATATATATATATATATATATATATATATATATATATATATATATACATATATACATATACAAGACAATGTTAAAAAATATTATTTTTAACAAATATCAAACTAGGAAAAATATATTTATTTGTAAGAATAAATATATTTTGTTAACCATTGAATTAGTGAAATCATAATGAACGATATATGAATATATTTTTATAAGAAAATGTATTACTTCACTAAACAAAACAATCGTGTGAGACACGAGGTCATACAAGGGGCTAGGCCCCGGACTTACACAAACAAGGATACAAATGTATGTAGATACATTACACATATGCTCATTCGGATATTCAACCACCAACACGTCTAAACAAACAAATGTTTTCAAACAAACAAAACAATGTCAAGTCTTAACAAGGTTTATCGTAAAAGACTTGTACATGAACAAACAAGTATACCTAAGTGCCTTAACAAAATTCGGACACTTGTAGGTCGAGTAAAATAGGAACACAGCGAATTGCTAGCACTATAGCACATAATGCAGGCTGTAAGTTTCACGAGCCCTCCTTTAATTGTTTTTATATTATAAAACTTTGAGGGGAGATACATATTACACAATGGAATGATAGTTATGGAGTGAAATCAATTAGATCGTGCGCATAAGTGTGTACACAGCAGTAACCATTAATCAACATTTCAGACCGGGGAACATTGGGATAGATCTATCAAGTCTAGACATGATCCATTCTTGGTCCATGAGACCCTAAAGAGTGCTTTTGTCTCCAACAAGTCAGGGTATTACTATGGACTTAGTGGCCCAGTAATGACGGATAACATTGTCGAGGTTTGATTACTGGCTTATGGCGACAAATATATTAATGTCATTGCAAAACATAATGATCAATGAATTTAATTGACACTACGTATACCGGTTTTTATACAAAGTATCAAATGTTTAAAATTTCATTTGTGTCAAAACAAAACACGTGAACTCACCAACATTAAGTTGACATTTTTCTTAACATGTATTTCAAGGAAGTAGAAATAAAAAACATTGCATGGTTTGGAAGTTAAGAACAAGGGATTTTAAGGAACGATGGTATCTTTTGGAGGGTTTGCCTCATATATATCGCCCTCGTACAAAATATAGGGGTCAATGCTTTGTCTTAGAAATCTATATTTTGTTTAAGATCATTTTGTGAACATGAAGTACTTGGTTTATATTTGTGAACGAAACGAGTTGATAATACATCTTGTATTATCAACTCGAGTAATATATATATCTATATGTATATATATATATGTATATATATATATATGTATATATATATATATATATATATATTTCGCATCATTGTTCATTTTAAATAATCGAAGCTATGAAAACCTATCATAATCACACCTCCGGACTTCCGCTACGAGCAGGGTGTGACATCGTTGAATCCTACACAACAGATTGTATAAGAAAACGTGATTCAAGAGTTCATTGAAGACGACACAACCAACCATACAAGAAGAAGCGGTTAAAGCTATTGTTGAAGACTATAGTTGGATTCAATTTAATTATATATGTTGTATTATAAGTTATTTTCGTCAGGATTTGTATACAGTACGGTTACTACAATTTCTTAAATATGTAAAGAAAGTGTCTTTACTATTTTTATATTTATTTATATAATTTTATTATAATTGTAACACATGTCGTACAATAAATGTACTCAATTAAGATGATATGTGTATAAACATTAGAGACAGAAAAATAAGTAACAAGGAGGAAGGAGGAGGGTTCGATATGCCATTGTCTTCACCGGTATCCCTTGCCTTATATAAGGGCGGGTTTGGTCGATCCAATGTGCCATAAATGCACGAGGCCAACCCAATAATGAATTTAACCGTTAAGCCACACACATATATGTTTATTTTAGTTTAACTTTGAAAACTATGTTAGCAAATATTAAACTTAAAAACAATACATATGTTGATTCAAGTCAAGACTCTACAAGGATACTCAACCTTGTCAGAGGACTAAAACCAATTCTAAAATTCACTTCTTTTTCAAAATTATTAGCTTCGTAAAAAGATATTTGGGAAAGAAGTTTGATGTTATATATGTAATACTCCAAATGTGAAACAAATAGTATGTATTTAATTAAATAACAAAACAACTTGAAATAGCGGAAGAATATCCTTAGAAAATATGCTTCTACCTCGTTTCAACTTGTTTTGTTGTTGAATTAAATATTATATTATTTGTTTCAAATTTCAGGTGTTACATTTTGTTGGTATAGTTAAATTAAATTAAATGTGTTCCAAATTCTTGTATATCATATTACTTTTCAAATATGTGTAATTATATTTATACCGCAAACTGTACATGTTAAACGTATAAACTTTTTAAATGTATAACTTTTTAACTATGTGTAATAATATTTATATTGCAAACTATACATGTTACAATGAGTAAAGAATAACCAAATAGTTTAAAGAATTACATAAAACACATTTTAAAATGATAAAAAAACTAAATCAATGGGTTAAACAGATAAATCTTTGCTCGTTGACTCGAATTTGTTTACACTATACCCAAATTCGTAAATTTTTTGTTAGGTTCCCCTCTGTAGTGCATTTATGATTCATGAACTATCTTTTAACCAATGTCATTTTAACCTTGCATACGTTTTAAGATTTTTAAACCAAAATATTTAACATATCATTGTTATATGTATAGGTAATAGCATAGCTCAAAAAAACAAAGTGGGCTGTTATAATCTGATATGGAGTATATGTTATCATTACATATATTAAATATTTGGTTATAGTTGAGGGGGTGTTTTGAGAGAGTTTGAAGAGACTTGGATCAATTAACTAAGGCCATGATCGAGTTATATCTTCCCCGCATGTGGCGGGAGAGCAAGATAGGTGATGATTTGGCAAGAGCGCGAGAACTAGGTGGGATGACAGAACGGAGCAGGGTACCATAGACGCCACTGGACAGAGAAGGAATTGAGGCTGTTGCAGGGATGTGGAGGTGCACAATGGCACCAGAATCACGCTACTATAGGATGATTCGGGGAGCGGGAGAGGTGTGGAGAACCCTGAGTGTAACACTCGGCCTAAGACTATGGGGTGTGGAGGAGGGTGGTCCTCAAAGGATGATCTGCTATGTAGGCGTCCACATAACGGGTGTTGGGATGAGCCTAAGGGAGATGGACCTAGGGTGTGAGGATGGGCCTCAATATATATATATATATATATATGTGTGTGTGTGTGTATGTATATATGTGTGTGTGTGAAAGAAGTGGCCCGTCTTGGCCTGGACGTTTGCGACGGAGACGACCCGGGGGTGGTATTCTGGCCCGTCGCCGCACCTGGAAGCTCGGGAAAAGAGCCCCACACCGAGCAGCTTAAGTAAGTGACTACAGTTAATGAGAATTTCTCTCTCTCAAACTAGCGCCAGTCCATTCCGAAACCTGGTTACTATTTGCAAAAACAAACTGGCCCAGGCTTACAAACAACACTGGCCTAGAAAATTTGGGCTCAAAGAAGTAGCTTCCACTGGACTTAAACTATTGGGGCGGCCTATTGGTAAATTTCAAAATTCCCACGATTTAAGCTCGGTCCGTTCGGATAGATCATGAACTGACAATTTATAGTTATTTCCCCTAGGTCAAAAGTCTATCCCGACGATTGTATAATGTATAGCATATTAACGCTCATAAAAATTATTATAAAAGGAGTTGGTGAAAAAATTATAATCAAGCATAAAATTAGAAAAAAACACACTTTTATTCCTTCCTTAAAAACACTAGCAGTTTTCTTGGGGAAAAATGTATTTTAATAAGATTTTTTTAATAACTGAAATGAACTTTCGTTACAACCTTATTTACAACAGTTAATGCGAGATTAAGTGAATAACCTAACTAATAAAAGCAACCATTCTGGAAAAAAAAAGTTTAATAACAATTGCAGGTAAAGGTCTTAAGTATTTTGTTTATACAACCAAACCTTGATCTATTCCAAGAAAACAAATACCCACTCATGTTTTTGTTTTCTTCTTCAACAAAACATTTACGGCATTATTGAAAACAAATAAATGAGGAATCAAGTGGCTAATGATAAAGGTAAAATACATGAGAAGGGTAAGATATTATTATAGAGTGATAAACGTTAAATGAGAAATAAAATGAGAATGATAGTTTCGTCCAACAGTAAAAAATCAACATGTCAAAAGCTATTCCCTCTTTTATCTTTAAACGTCATTATTTTTATATACGTTATTTGTTTTTAAAAAAAGTTATACCATAAAATCTAGCGTTTTTTTATCTTTAAAGAAGACATTATTGTTATACTTTAAAAAAATATTCAAAAACTTAGTTTAGTAAAACACAATGAACACAACATAAAACACAATGCATATCCAATAAAAACGCAATGAGAAGTAGAATAAAACACAGTTGACAACAGATAAAAAATACAATTGAAAGCAGACTAAAATGCAATGGAGAACAGCCTAAAAACACAATGAATAATAAATAAAAACACAATGGACAACAAACTAAAACACCATGAGCAACATAACAAAAACACAATGGACAATAGAATAAAATACAATAAATAATAGACTACAAAACCTATAACACAATGTATAGAAAACTACGTAGTTGAAAAACACAATGGTCGAAAGCAATAACATAATGTATAGAAGATCTAAATATAACACAATCTTTATTGTTTTATAAATTATGTTATAGGTTCTGATGATATGACACAATGGACAAAATCCAAAAAAAAACTGTGTTATAGGTTTTGAAAATAACACAATGCATAGAAACCCTAGTAAAAATGTAATATGACCAAAACCTAGGTGAAAAACACAATAACCAGAACCTTCAACACAATACAAAAAAACTCATTAAAAATGTATTTTTTATTTTATTTTAATATTACAATATCATACTCGTATTAAAATAAAAAATGATCGATATTATAGGAACTTTTTTAAAACAACATATGAAAAAGTTTTAAACGTTTTAAAATAATGAAAGAATTGACATGTGTTTTGCATTTAGAAAAAGAAAGTCAACAAATGTAGGATCTCAATTATCTAGATATATTATCCATCTTATTTATTTGCATTATGTATTTAATCCTAACCTTTAAAATGAATTTTGAGTTTGATTATCACGTGAAAAAAGTTAGACTTTGTGATATAAAACAAAATTATAAAAGTAATTTCAATTAGGGAGAGTAGTTCTACAAATTATTTAAGAAAAACTACTTTTAACTGTATGTGTTCATATAAATCATATGACATGGCAATAAAAAGAAGACAATATTATATAATATATAGCTACAAAATTTATCAGTCGTTCCATTGAATTCAACAATGTTTTTTATTTCTTCATCAAAAAGTCCTTTAACTTTAATGAGTATAATGAAAACTAAGTGAGACAAATAATACATATATGAATTTTGGTTATCATTTAGTGTTATTTGGAAAGGCTTAAATTGAATAACTATGTGTTGGATCTTAGAGTGTGTGATAGTTTTTTTTAAACAGTTGAATAAATTCTAAAATTCAATCAAACAGTGATAGTAAAATTAAACCCATCAATCTAAACAGTTGAATTTGAAAATGATTGTCAAATGATTTAATATATCAGAATGTTTACAGTACAATCAAAGAGTATAGATGACTCTCCCTTCACAGGTGTACTCTCTCACTTAGTTCTTCTGCTTTTTTGACTCTAAGTGTTAACTATTACAATCTGAGAAGAATTATATATAAGAGGAGAGCACTGACGGTGACGTCACCATAAAAGCAATCCTAAACAACCTATTAAATGAGGTAACTGCCAGCAGTTTGCAAAACTGTTGGACAGTTAAGAAACCACAACTACATTAAACTACTACTAAACAAAGAGAAAACAACTGGATTTCCAAAACTGTTGGAAGGGTTCTAGCACTTTGGAATCTAGTACTTCTGGTCTTTTATTAACTTGGTCTTTTGATCTCCAGCTTTGACTCATTGACTTCGTTGTTGACTAGTTGACCCATCACTTTGATAATCTAACACTTTGTCTTCGGTGTTCCAGTTCTAGGCAAAAGTTCTAATATCAAAAATTTTTGATGGTTGTTAGGATAACATTTAAGGGGGAAGCTTCTTCACACTTGATTATACTTCAACTTATTCCATTAAGCAGGGAAGATGGTTCCCTTGGGTTTTGGCTTTCATCATCATCATCAGATCTTACATAACTCAACAATTTCCCCTGGATCTACCGATGCCAAAATCTCTCTTATTTTGGCTTGTCTTTTATTCTCCAATTTAATGATGCCCAACAGTCTTTCCCTAATCATACTTTTGATGCCAAATTCCAGATTTAGAGCTTGAACATCATCTTCAGCCTTTTCCATTTGTAGATTAGCAATGACTTTGATGTCTTCTAGGTTAGGACTTTGGAGTTCATACCCATCCACCTGGATTTTTGAGCCATCTTCTCTAAAGATCTCCACATCATTTGAATCCTTCATTGCTTTCCATCTCATAATCCTTAGGTTAGAGAGGATTTGAGGCAAATCTAAGACTTCAGTGGGTGGAGGTGAATCTGGTCTGGAAGGCACTGTTACCCCTTGATGTGCCATTGATTAATGTGGTTGATCATGTGGATCTTTTTCAAGTGCTACTGTGTAAGTACCAACAATTTGATCATGAATAGTTCAGTTCTAAAGACATGTGTAGTATCTGGCATACAACTTACAAGTAGGAACTTTTCTTATTCATCCAAATCAACAATCCATCTAGCATAACCATGTTTCTCTTTAAGACTGTTCATGTAGTTCTCTATGATCTTTGGATTGTAGGAGAAGATTTCTTGGGTTTGAATGGAACAACAACAGATTTGTAGGTCCACCTGTGGATGGTGTTAAACCAGTTCCTTGTTCATATGACACACACACAAGTGCGGAATCCAAGTGTGCATGCAACCAAAGCAAAGTAAAGAACACGGGGTAACCAAGGATTCACTATTTTGATTAATGATTGAGAATAAGTACAAACATATACACACAATGCTCGTATGACTCAAACAAACTTGCTGTGTTCTTGTGTCTTCGTCTTCAGAGATAACCAACTCAAAGGGTAACAAGCTCTCTGGGCTGACCAACTAGCTATCAGGCAACCCCAAGTAAGAGGTACATGTCTGCTTATATAGTGTCTGTCCAGTTTCATACGAAATACAAGTCTAGACATACTGAACACACTATTTCACACGAGTCACAACTCCAGGATTTTGTACGAGTCAACTGTTTCGTACGAAATGCTTATTTCGTACTAAACAAGTAACACACTTGTTACTCAAATTATTTCGTACGAATCACTGATTCGTACGAAAACTCTGAGTCACATAAAATTCATTTTTCTGGAGAACGTGTGTAGACATGTCGTTTACAAGACTTATCAGTACGCACACATGCAACTGATTAACACATACAAGCTAAGATGTCATACTAGATCAAGATAGAAGGATATCTCGATCTATTCGACACGACCAAACCTATACAGACATTTGAGCAAAGACCGTACAATTACAACTGTAACTAAGAACAAGCGACAGACACAAAACTGTATCAACAAACTCCCCCTTGGATGTTGCTTGGTCTTCGGTCTTCGGTCTTTGGTCTTCAGACTTTGGGCTCGCATAGAATGGTTTGGAGTATCAACAAACTCCCCCTGAAGATCTGCTATTCATTGATAGATCTGCTATCTAATGATTTGAGCATCAGGTCTTCGAACTTCTAAGAAACTTTAAATCTTTCTTGTTTCCTCTTTTGACTTGTCAGATTTCTTCGTTGCTGGTCTTTGTTTATGTTCTTTTTGTATAAATCTGTACTCAATAGACAAATATAATTAGAACACAAATTTCTCAGGGGATACACACGAAAGACTTATCATAAAATCTTCGTATGATTGTATTCCCTGAACGGGATACACACACTCGTATGAATTCTAGCAGCAGATTTGAGAAAAACAAGTGACCAAGTCAAAACAAATGACTAGGTTCATTCGTATGAGATACACACACTCAAACGAATTTCAGATTTTGGATTTCTTTTGATGGATTACTTGTTGCAAGATATTACTTTATGAAGTTGCGATATCAAACAGATGGTTTTCTGGCGTATCTTGGTAGAAACTCTCGAGTATCAACTTTGGCTAACTTTCAAAAAGTAACTACATAAGCAACTAAGTAAACTAGACTTAAAGACTAAATATACAGATAAACTATATATCTATTTAACAATCTTTTTTGAGTTTCAAGGTAAAAGAATCATACCAGCATTTTAATCTTTGTCAAAGACGGTATTAGGTTTTCAAAATTAAACAGATAAGTATTTAACTATGATTATCGGTATTGTTGTCCATGTAAGCTCAGACTTATCAGATGTAATCATGATTAGGAGATATGATTAAGGTATGGATTTATACTTACTAGCCGGTGTTCAACCATATCACGACACATTCCCGTATCAAGATATACACGAGAGAAAATCTTACCAGTGAGTATAATGCTTTATCATCTGTTTTGACGTATATGAATGATGTGAGATACTCACTTATTTTTTATTGAAAACAAGCCCTTTGTGATTTAATCACTTATTGATGAGGAACTTGATTTTCATATGCATGCAGGGCAAAGGAGTAAGTCCGTAAACAGGTTAGTACCATCGTACCGACAAAGAGAAGAACTTAGCTCCCGCATAAAGCTGTGATATTTAATCACTTATTTTGGGGATGTGATATTTTTGTCACTTATTTGATGGTCGAATGCCGTATGTACACGTATGTATGATATCATGGAAGTTCTAGACTTGAATAACCTTTATTTTTCGGCAAAAGATTCAACCATGATGCCCAAATGATAAGCCAGCATAAAGACCGTATATCTCAGAACCTCGGCACTCTATCAAATGAAATTTCGGTACCAAGACCATATACCAATGAATGGTTCCCACCTGGCGTTCGGTCTGTTAAGTTTATATCAACCTTCACATTTTAGTCTGATTGTGAGCCTACCGATACATCATAAGTAAAAGCTACTCATCAATCTTCTTTCTATGCTTTTAACCATTTTTGACAAATTTACCGGTGAATTCTCATCATCTTCAACTTATCCAAGAAACTCATTTTTGGGTTTTTCTACTGTTTTTGTATTTTTCTGAATTTTCTCCCCCTTAGACAAAGAAGGTAAATAAAAGACATATTTTTGTATTTTCTTGAAATTTACTCCCCCTAAAATATAAAACTGAAAATCCTTTTGTAGTTTTAGATTTTTTAGAAAAGGATATACAAAAATAGTTAGCCATGGTTGAGTTACTCAGGTTTCACCTTGATGCCATTGACCAAAAGTAGATAAAACGTGATTTATGTCAAGCGCTAAGAAGATTATGATTTTTGCCGCACATAATTGATCTTATCAAAACTCACAACACCATTGGAGACCATTCCTTCTCCAGTGATGTATCCACTTTTATCACCAGCAAAAGCAACCTAACCACCCCTATGCTTTTCACATCATATAGGAGCCGCAAGTCGCCCGTCATGTGCCTTGATGCTCCACTGTCAACAATCCAATGACTGTTTACAGTTCCTCCTGGAACACCCTGCACATTGCACAAACAATATTAGTTTTAGATGGGGACCCAAGCCTTAGTGGTCTTGGGTCGTCCCTTATCATCGAGAAATGTAATCTCAATTTCTTGATGATTAACAAACTGATAGACTCCTTTTGAACCATTACCGGTCTTATGTTTCCAAGATTCTTGTTTATTACCAGATTTACTATTATTTACATTTTTAACAGTGTCTGGTTTTATTGACTTTGAAGATCTTTGATCCTTTTTCGAAGAATCCGATTTTAAAGCTTTCTCAACTGCTTTTACTTGTTTACGTTTTTGTTTCTCTTGTTGATCTTTAATAATTCGTTTATCTTGTGTCGGAGAAACAAATTTACGTTTGCAAGTTGGTTCATGAGGGGCTTTATTATACATCTTGATTTGGCTGGATTTTGACAATCCTTTATAATGTGGCCAAATTCTCCACATTTGAAACAAGTTCTCCTTTCAACAAAACTAGGAGATCGTGTTTCTCGGCTTGATGTTGAATTTGTGGATCCTGAGGTACTGGGTTCATTTTCATTACATCCATCAAGGTGTTAGGTGTAATTGTTTTGACTATTTCTTTTCAAAATCTTAACTTTCTTTACAAAATAAACATTAGATTTTTCTTGAAAAGTTTCGACTTTATCGGTACCTTTAGAACTCGCAAATTTAACAGTTTTAGCCTTTTTCTGGTAACGAGAGCCTTTTGCTTCAACCTTTGGTTGAGAAACTGTAGACTTTTCAACTCGCTTCCATTGTTTTTCTTTTGAAGCGGATAATGGTTGTGATTTGGTTGACTTTTTCTTCTCTAAAGGTGTGGTTGTTGACTTTTCAAAAACCTGATCTGTAGAGATTGGATTTACGTTTTTAATTGGAAAATCTTTGTTTGAATAGATTTTCTTATCTCCAACCAAAGTATACAACACATTATCTACTTCTTGTGTAGACACACTTGTCCTCACAGATTTCTTAGGAGCAGTCTCTTGATTCTCAACAAATTGAGTACTAGGAGTAGCAGACAATTCTACTCTTTTCCTTTCATCAAGTGGCTGATCCTGATCATCATTTCTTGATTCATCATCTGATGTATCATCCTCTTCTTCATCAGATGATGAACTTTCTGGCTTGCTTGGTTCTTGAGAGGAATTGTCTAGTTTGAACCCTAACCTTGCTGCGAATTCCTCGGGATTCAAAGGTACAGAGGGTTCAAAACGAGGCATCTCCTCTTCATCAGGCATTTTGGTATAGTTGTGTTTCATTAGGGGTGGACACGAATTATACCCTATGCATTGAGCATCTCCTTTTAGTTTTTGAACTTCAATGATATGATCAAGCACATATTGGGAGTTAGAATAACTTTCCAATTTGCGTTTGATCGAGTCATATTCGCATTTGGCAATGTCTAACTCTTTCTTTGTTTCTTCTAGGAGATTAATGTAATTATTAATTCCTGTCTGTTTATTCAAAACTGTTTTTGTCAATTCAGAAACACTTTTCTTAAGGGTTTCTATTACAGATTTGAATTCTTTTTCATTTCTAGTTAGCGCCAAATTCGCCTCTTTGCCTTTTGATAGTTCAACCACTAAATTCTGATTGTGACTGTTGACGGTTTCATATTTTATTTTCAACTCAACATAGTCATTGCAAACAGTAGGAGGGTAGAATTTACATGTTTTGAAGAACCTTCAACATTTGCCATAAAGGCAGTGTGATGAGGAAAAGCTGCACCATCTGTAGAGAGTGTCTACGTCTCTTTTTCTGCAGCTTCTGCATTCCTCGCCATACTTACCTTTTCACTCTTTAACATCTCACCTTCACTCAGCAACTCTTCAACCTCAGCTTCACTTCCTTCTTTACATCAGAATCAGATCCATAACCACCTGAACTTGAACATTCTTCACCAGAACTACCAGCATCCCCAGACGTATCATCGTTATTTGGAGAATTGATGCTGTGATCATGCTTGATTTGATCCATGATCTTCGCATAGCATGCAGTTCTTTCGTTGCTCTCAATTCCCAACTAAGCTGACCAATCGCATCCTTCATCAGACTGAACTACCAAAGCTCTGTGCGTGTTTGAAGGTCCTGATTGATTGGTGTTGTTAGAGTTGCCAACAGCTACTATTCTTCTTTCGTTGTTGTACTGTGCTGTGTTGGATGGTTGAGACTGATTACGAAAGGGGTTGTGATTTCCTTCCTTGCTGGGTCTTGTGCATTCCCGCTTAAAGTGACCTCTTTCTCCACAGTTAAAACAAGTAACGGCGGTTTTGTCAAAGCCGTATTTTGTATCCTTCTTGCTTTCCAAACTGGTTCTACCCGTTCTTCTCATATAATCCTTCGCTCTGCTCATAGCTCTTGCAAATGCCCACTTGATGTCCATCAGCTCCATTTCATCTTGGTCAATTTGTTCGTAGTCTTCGTTTGTCAAATTGATGTTCCCTATTTGACCTGCAACTAAACCACAATACACACTGACCATGGTATTTAGAAGTTCTGCATGTTCCTGTGCAACTTCTACGTTGATTTTGGAGAGATTTGACGTGTCAAGTTTGACAGTGCTGGGTTTTGCAGATTGACTGTTGCTTCCATAGAAAGCTTGTTGAGGAGCTTGCTGTGGAGCTTTCTGCGCTAAGTCCCTTGGCTGTGGAAGGAAGGCTTTCGGATCAAAAGTTTGTCCATAGGCTTGATTACTCGAACCTGTAGACTGACTTGATTGAACTGGTTGGGGTAGGAAAGGGTTCACGTTTGACACAAACGCGGGCTGCAACTTCGATTGCTGACTTGAGCTTGTACCTGCATTTATACTTCCAAAGTACATCTCAGGGTTTTGTGGAGCAGAGACTCGTTGTGCCTTTTGGAGTTCTTCTTCATTCTTGTTCTCCAGTTTCTGCACAAATTCATAAATACTTATTGAGTCCAAAACACCTGTATGTTTTAATAGATCAATAAATTGACCCCATTTTGGAGGTAAAGCATCAGCAAATCGCATCACAATTTCTTGTGGTGCTGCTAACACTTTATACGAGTACATTTCGCTGAGAAGATGATAAAACCAAGTGTTCATATCATTCAAGGTTTCGTTCTCCATGAACATAAAACCTTCAAACTCTTTCTTGAGCAGATCATGCTGAATCTTCCTGGTAGCAACGTTACCTTCACCTCTTGCTTCCAAAGTGTCCCACAAGTTTTTCCTTGTAGTACAATACACAAACTGATGAATGTCTTTGTGTAGAGCTTGTGTGAGGATAGCAAATGCCTTTTTCTCTAGATCGTAAGCTCTCTTGTCACTTTCGACTAGATTGGCCAATGAGGTTGGATTTGATCCAGCTTCTACAAGTGCTTCATTATAGGGGGTAGTGAAACACGTCCACAATTACGTGTTTTGACCGAGTACGTAGGAAAGCGACTTTTCCATAAAGGATAATCGTTCATGTGATTTAACTTCGACGATCGATTATTACTCCCTGTTTCACTTTCGCTCATTAACAGAGTTTGTATGCTTTGATTTTGATTCGCAACACACGCCAATTGATTCGCAGAGATCATTGCTGTATGTTGAGGCATCAAAGATTTTAATCATGATGTTGCGGAGCTTTATGAAGACTCCTGATTTGAGCTTGAACAACTCCAATCCCACGGGTTAGAACTCATTATATTTTCTTGTTTTATGAAAATTTAATGGTTTAAAGTTTCAAAATTATAATTACCTTTTAAAATTTTCAAATTTGAAAATATGATAAATTCTTAAAATCACAAAGCTTCGAAAAACACGAAAAACAAACAAAAACCAAAGTTATTCGTACGAAACTAATTTCGTGTGGATAACGCCCTATTTCGTACGAACCACACAGTTTCGTGCGAAACAGTTGTTTGTGCGAGACAAGGTGTTTTCGTGCGAATCAGATGTTTCGCACTAAACTTTTCAATCGTACAAACTGTTTAGTTCAGCGTTTTTCAGTGGAAACTTTCACAAATGGTTTGGTGCGAAATTTCCTTTCTTGTGTAGACCTGCTTTTTCGAAAATACCTGTTGTCTTACCCATTTTTAGTTAAAACACAGATTTTTAACAGTCTATAGTCCATGTCCAGATCCAAGTTAGAAAATCTCAACCCTACCAAAACTAATCAGATTCAAATTTTTACAGATTTCTTCTTCAAGGGTGTTCTTCAGAAAAATTTCACCATAAAATTTTCTGCATGCAGCAGATTTTAACCAAGTTTTAAGTTATTTAACTATCCAAAACTTAAGTTTTCTGCTAGAGGCTCAAGAACACTTCAGAAATCTTCAAACTAGCTAAGACACAACTAAGCCCGGTTTTGAACAAGGAAAGAGCCAAAGCTCTGATACCACTTGTAGGTCCACCTGCGGATGGTGTTAAACCAGTTCCTTGTTCATATGACACACACACAAGTGCGGAATCTAAGTGTGCATGCAACCAAAGCAAAGTAAAGAACACGGGGTAACCAAAGATTCACTATCTTGATTAATGATTGAGAACAAGTAGAAATATATACACACAATGCTCGTATGGCTCAAACAAACTTGCTGTGTTCTTGTGTCTTCGTTTTCAGAGATAACCAACTCAAAGGTTAACAAGCTCTCTGGGCTGACCAACTAGCTATCAAGCAACCCCAACTAAGAGGTACATATCTGCTTATATAGTGTCTGTCCAGTTTCGTACGAAATACGAGTCTAGACATACTGAACACACTATTTCACACGAGTCACAACTCTAGGATTTTTTACGAGTCAACTGTTTCGTACGAAATGCTTATTTCGTACGAAATAAGTAACACACTTGTTACTTAAATTATTTCGTACGAATCACTTGATTCGTACGAAAACTCTGACTCGCATAAAATCCCTTTTTCTAGAGAACGTGTGTAGACATGTCGTTTACAAGACTTATCAGTACGCACACATGCAACTATTAACACAGACAAGCTAAGATGTCATACTAGATCAAGATAGAAGGATATCTCGATCTGTTCGACACGACCAAACCTATACAGACACCTGAGCAAAGACCGTACAATTACAACTGTAATTTAGAACAAGCGACAGACACAAAACTGTATCAACAAGATTCCTTCTTCTTTTTAGCAAGGTAGATCTCTATGTTGTCCTAAGTCAGTCTTGGTGGATTTTTTTTCAGAATTTCTCTCTCTTGCACTAAGATAATCCAAGTACTCTTTTGATAGAGTAGACTCCTTCTACCTTGAAATTGAGCTTTTTGGAGACTAGTTGATATGTATCAACTCTTGCTTCATTTAGAAGGTCCTTGTAGCCTTTTTTGGAGTTGGCTTTCTTTTATTTCCAAACTTCCAATTTGAATGGTGACCTTGATGCTAGGATCTGCAACATTTTCTTTACCTTTTCAACCTCTGCCAGTAAATTTTGGGCATCCCAATTTTGAAAAACATAGAAATTCTTGATTAGATAAATCACATTCGTTTTTAGCTAGTCAATACTTTTTTTTGAAATTTTTGCAACTGCGGGATTTTGGAAAGGTGTGATTTGGGAGAGTTTTTGGAGATTCTTGAAACATGTGTTGTTTATAGGTTCTGATCTTCCTCATCCTCCAATCCATGATGTATTGGGCCTTTTTGTAGGTCAGCTGGCCTAGATTTTTAGTGAACTCTTTTATAACTTCCTCCTTCATCTTCTTTGAATTCTATCATAGTTTAGCTTGTTGTCAATCTTTAGCAATGTGCATAAAGTGATGTAGCCAAGTTCTAGGGGCAGAAAAACCATATAATTTTGCATTAACGTGTAACACCTCGACCATGTAGACAACCCACGGCGAAATCGTTGGGGGGCACGTTACAAATTGTTCACAACACACGGTACTAAAGTTTCATTATATTGATTTCATTGTTATACAAACACAAAGGAGTACGGGTATTTGTTTTTAAATTTTAAAAGCAATCTAAACTCCGAGTCCATTCCTAGTGTAGCAAGCTTGAAATGTCGATACTTCAAACATATGTGAAAATAGACAGTTAACAATAAAGTTGGTGAGTGACATAGGTTTTGTGGCCAAATAGTTAGCAAAAGTTTTGTTGTTGCAATACATTGTTCAACTAGACGAGTTGATGAGTGAAAATGGGTTTTTTAGCCTAGTATTTGGCGAAAGTTTAGTATTGTAATAAATTGTGTTTGTTAATAAAAATTTGTGACAAAAATTTATTGTAAATGGAAATATGTATAAAATCAAGTAATTTGTGTTAACAAAAATTGTACATTGTACTTTGTTTCATTATAACCTAGAATCTTCAAGTGATTTGAATAACATTACGATGGGTAATACAATAAGAGCACTAATATATAGGAAGTGGCAGCGGCGTATCCACCATGCCCTTTTCGTATTACACTCGTCTCGTTATCCTAAATCACTCTAGATTATATGTTATAACACCACACAACTTTGCACATAAACACCTAAACCTGTAGTTTGTTTCACCAAAGAATTTGTAAAAGTACTCTTAGAAATCCAATCAAGGATTTATAATAGTACTTTGAAGATCCCACAAGGATCTAACTTGTGATTTGTACTTTGTTTCACCACACAAAAATTGCATATAAACACTCACCATAGAAACCAAATCAAGAACTTGTGAAAATACTTTTAGAAATCCAATCAAGGATTTAGAATAGTACTTTGTGCATCCATCAAGGATCTAACTAACTGCAAAGAAAGATCCAACAATGATTTGAGTTTTGTACTTTGTTTCACCACATAAGTTGTACACATAAACAAAGCAATTAGTAAACACATATGCCATAACGTAGTATTTGAGAAAAATTGATTAGCACATATGAATCACTCCAAACTATTTGAAAACAGAAAAGTGGGGACTATGTACTCAAAGGTTGCTTAGATGATGTTCCTTCACGTGCTCGCAAAGCTCAAGTGTTTCCTAGAAATAAGTATTCGTTCGTCAAATTTTGTTGTGATAATGTTTTTGGATGAATGTGGGTTATGGAAATATCGTAACTTTGAAAGATTTTAGATGTTTTTAGAAGATAGGAATTTTGGCAGTCTTGTGTATTATTTTTGTAAAATACATTAAAAATAACAAAAGTTGTCGAAAAATTATATAAATTTCCAATTCACCATTAAAGTGTGTTCTACACTTTCATTTAGAAAGTTTTTTGAAACCCGAAAAATGTTCAAAACTATTGATCTTTATAGATTGTTCAGTTTTGACCTTCGATATGGTTTTGGACATTTGAGGGTCTAAACAGAGGTGTTTGCAGATGTATTATACATCTCGAAATCGTATTTCGATGAACTTAATCAAATGTAAGAGTTTACTTTGTTTGGTTAAGTACCAAGTTATGCTTGGTTAAAGTAACAACACAAAATCTGTCCAAAATAGGAAGTCTATTAAATGCGTAAAACACGGATTTTGATGGAAGAGTGGATAGGCATCTCATGTAACATGGTTACACTTAACCATTCTAACCGGAAAGTGTTTGTAATGTTTTGACCCGTTACGACTAGTTTACGCTAATTAACTAGTCGTATGCGCAAACACGGGTCTGAATGGTCGAATGGGTCTTATGACGAGTTTAACATGTCAAAAAAAGTTTATTATGTTATATGACCAGTCTTGAAATTTGTCAAAAGAAAAAATATTTATATGTTTATCTCATATTATATAATATTATATTTTATAATACGTAAATGTATATTATTATAATTTTTTTATTTTATTATTTATTAAAAAAACAGTAATATAAAGGAACTATTTTAACAAAATTGTGTCAACCAGCTCTTACGTTTTTACCTCATGCCTTAAAATATTTAGTTAATAAAATCACTAAATATTGAATGTTTAACATATATGCGATCATTAAGTTTTAAAACCACTTTATGCAAAAGGGCATTTTTGATATTTTAAAATATATATAGTTGACTCGTCATTTAACCCATCAAGCAATATGACCATAAGGTATAATCTCATAGGGTTAATCCGGATATCACTATGGTCATATCGTTGGGCTTGATTGGGTCCTAAGGTTGACCAAACGGGTTAGATTCGAAAGTCAAAGAAAAAGTCAAACTGCTTGACTTTGGATTAGGAATTGAGCCCTAAACTAGAAATGACGAGTTATACATGATAAAACATGTCTTACAATGTTATATAAACTGTTTTGGTGTCAAAACTTTTGGTTTTAATACTTAAAAACTCATTTGTTGTAAAAATGCAATTTCTGTGTTTTTTACTTTTATTTCGTAAAAGTTTGACTCGCCATTTCGCTTACTAAACGTGATGATAAGATGGTGTAATCGCAACGGATTAACACCTTCATTAGTACGATCACATAGCAAAGTTCATTTTGAACTTTGACTTGACCGAAATGGTCAAAACCGAAAGTCAAAGCAAAAGTCAATTTACTTAACTTTTGGCTCATAACTAACTACATAAAACGAAAGAGACTAGGAGAAACACTTGCTAGTGTTTGAAGGAAATATTAGAATTTAACAAAGGAGGCTTCAAGTCCATAAGCAAGCTCTAAGAGTGATTTTAGAAGTTAAGAATGAAAGGTGTAAATGATGCTCAAGAGCATGAACCTATTTATACTAGTGGAGTATCAATTAGAGCTTGACAAGTGTTACCAAGTGTTCTTAGATGTTGGTTAGTGTCCTAACATGTGTCCTAACCAGAGTAAAGGTGGCAAAATTTTTTGAACGACAAATTTGGATCACTAACAGACCACTAGAGTATTATCGTGTCACTAGCGAAACGACGCGATCATATCCATCTCTACTAGGTATAATGCCTATACACCAATTTAGGAGAAAACCCAATAAATATGGGAAAAGCCACTTGTAGGAATAGAACTCAGAACCTATTAACTCAGAACCTATTGGTCCCCCAAAGCCTTATCCCACTCCAAGATGGCACTATACTATAAAGCTAAGGGCAATACGCTACAACTTAGCTAGGAAACACTATACTCTAACTAGAAAACATGGATTTTCAATGTAAAGAATTGATGCAAGTAGCAAGTATTAACACATGAAAGTTGGAATCTGAGTTGATAATGGCCACTTTCTATTCATCATAACTTTCTAAAGCCAAAAGTTGGCGTGAACCTTGGTCATCATTATAATAATGATTTTAAAAGCATTAATTGTTGGCATGCAAATCCATGATGTCTTATCTTGTCAACCAAATAAATCCAATGGGGTTCACTGTGCGCCCCAAACAAGGATTCATATCATACTGATGCCACCTTGAAAACAACCTCAGTATTTAAAAACCACTAAGTGTACGGAAAACATGACCATAGAATTGTATGGATTTTACATTTAGAAAACATAATAATATTTTCAACATCTAACGATCGGATTCTTGGTTATACAGTAGACAAGTTGGGTGTCAGATCAATACTAAGAAATTCACTGTAAGTTTATAAAACTTAGTTTCTAAAATGTAAAAAAAGAGGTAACAAGAGCCAAAACATCCTTTATGCCGAAATGAAAATATCTTTTGCTTTGAATATTTTAATAATAGGACACCACCTTAAATATGTTAGATACTTTTTGTAATGGGTTTTGTAGAAAGATAATTTGGTTGGAAGTAATAAATAAAAAGAAGGCACGCGAGTAAAGCAAACTTCGATGGGTCGGAGGAAATCAATGAAGATTTTGGCTTCCCTCATCCTTTTAATCAAGGTTTAATATCATTACCACCACCATCACTATCACTACGCCCTCTTGGTTATATAAATTTACCTTCCAATCCTTCATACCCAACAACCACAAAACTCTAAAAAATGGGTGATATTTATTGTTCAAATGGGAATGTGAATGTGAATGGGGATGGGGATGGGAATGCATATTTGCAGAGGAAAAGCTGTTGGTATGAAGAAGAAATTGAAGAGGATTTAAGATGGTGTTTTGCTCTTAATAGGTTGTTTTTTTTTTCTTAATATTTAAATAGTTTCTTAACTTTTTATAAGCATGGAAAAGTATAGACGATGCTTCAATACTCCCTAATTAGCTGTATTAAACAAACCAATGCAAATTAACCAGTCAGTTCTATACAGTATACTTCACACAGGAGCTACTCAGTTCCAGGACATTCAACTTTTGGACACCAAACCCTTTGGAAAGGTACTTTTTTAACTCCTTTTTATTTGTTTATATATATATATGTATATATATATATATTTTGTCTCAATAGTAATTATCCAACTAGTTCACCAATTCCATGAAAATTGGCGAGTCAACTTGCTTAATAGCTATTGAAATATGCAGTCTAGACCAAAACATTAGTACATTACAAGACAACTGGATATATATGCTCACAAGATGACCCTTGAATCTTGACATTAACCACTACTATATTAACTATTTATATAGATATCATTTTAATGTTTTGGTATGCCCCCTCAAGCTAAATACGGGCACTAACGTTTAGAGCATCCCCAATAACTCGTTTAGTGGGATGTTTTCACGTTTTGGCCACATGATTCGTTTTTATTATTATGATGGTTGTTTTTTGAGTTTTATTTTACATAGTGTTGACCCTTCTTTGTACTTTCAATATATATAACATATAAAGAGAGAACGCGTGATGTAAATGATTGGTTAAAAATAAAAAAATGTGGTAATAATGTGTCAATAATTCGGGTGCTTTTAGGTTTTCTGAGAGAGTGAGCTTTGTGTTTTTGAAAAATGAGTGTTTTTATCATGTGGTAGTCTACTTGGCACGTTTTTAGGTGTTTGTTGATATTCTTTAACATGTCCCCTCAAGCTAAACATGGGTTGAAACAAAGAAAGTACAACAAAGAGAAACAACCACTATGATAAGTTTTTAAAGTTGAGATGCCATCTTTTTCTTCTTCATTTTCTCATTCTTGTCCTTCTACGACGTTGCACCTTAGTGTTGCATTTGTGAATTTCGTTTTTAAAACTTTAGGATTTAGGGTTAAAAGATCTTAAGTAGGGTTTGACAAATCGGTTACAACGTCATTGAATGAGTCCAATCAGAGTTTATTTAAGTTAGTTCCCCACTGTTTCTCATTTTTTTAGTGCTCCCAATGAACCTCACACTATCATTGGAAACAATAAAAAAGTGAGTAACCGGCGAACATTTTAAAAAATTCAACTTAACATGTTAAAAATCAATGAACCCTCCTCCCCTATACGTATATGATCAACATTACCCACTGCTACATTAACTATTTATATAAATACTTTTGATGGTTGATATTCCTAACAATAACTAGTGGTTTGTATCACAGGCTCTAGTGATAGATGGAAAGTTGCAGAGTGCAGAGATAGATGAATTCATTTACCATGAATCTCTTGTTCATCCACCACTTCTACATCACCCAAAGTACAACTCCCATTCTTTGAATGCTCTATCTTCTTTTTCAAAATAAATCGCACTATTTACTGTTGACATTTAGTTATAACAAAATTTATTTAAAAAATGGTAATTAAATTCGAATGAATATTTTGTTCAGTCCCAAGACCGTATTTATTATGGGGGGAGGCGAAGGTTCTACTGCAAGGGAATTACTTAGGCACAAAACTCTGGAAAAAGTTATTATGTGTGACATTGATGAGGTGACATCCTTCATTCCATCATCTCAATATTTTCTGTTCATACAAAAGTATGCATAAGTTATCCTATTCTAGAACAATTATTTGTTTTTTATGAGCAGGAAGTAGTGATATTTTGCAAGTCTCATTTGACGGTTAACAGTAAAGCTTTCTGTGATCCAAGACTTGAGCTCATAATCAACGATGCAAGGTCCAAAACATTTATATAGTTTTTACGATTTGCGTGTGGAAATAATAGTTATGTGGTGTAAATGTTAATTGTTTTACGTTTCAGGGCGGAACTAGAGAAGAGAGAAGATAAATATGATGTGATTGTAGGTGACTTGGCAGATCCCATTGAACGAGGCCCATGTTATCAGCTCTACACCAAGAACTTTTATGAACTCACTATTAAACCAAAACTCCAGCATGGTGGCATTTTTGTTACACAGGTACTGTCACAAACCTAAGATCATATAATCAAGGAGAGTTGGAAAAATTTCATGAATATTCTTCTTTGCAAAAAATAAAATAAAAATTAGTTATCCATATTGGACCTCTACACAGTACTCAATTCCTATAATAACATGGAGTCTATGAGAGTAACAAACTCTGATTTTGTGCAGGCTGGACCAGCTGGTGTTTTTAGCCATACAGAAGTATTTTCCTGTATTTTCAACACTCTCAAGCAGGTTTTCAAATGTATGTTGCATGACGTACTTCGCTTAAATTTTACAAACAAAAACTTCTGATTGTAGGTTACTAATGTAGCCCAAATGGTAAACAGATGTAGTGCCATACTCCGCTCACATTCCTTCCTATGCTGACATGTGGGGATGGGTCATGGTAATCTAACTTCAAGCTTTTAATCTTCACTTAAGGATGGATCAATCATGTTATATATAACTCGTCATTGAAGTCGATCATGTATGCATTTAACTTGACAACAGGCATCAGATTACCCAATCACACTGAGCCCAGATGAATTAGATTTGAGAATGAAAAAAAGGATAAATGGAGAGAATAGATACCTTGATGGAAAAACCTTTGTTGCAGCTTCTACTTTGAGCAAAGCAATTAGTAAATCTTAAGAGATTAAGTCTTTTCTTAACTTTGTGAACTATATTCTTTTTGGTAAGTGTGAACATGATGTATGTTTGCAGATTGGATAATGAAACACATGTGTACACTGAGGGTTCAGCCAGGTTCATCCATGGGCATGGAAATATTCAGAAGCATAAACATGCTTGACATGGTATCATATTGATGGATGGATGAATATGCACCCCAAGGAGTACAAGCTTAAGAAAATTTTGTTTCTGATATTGTCTTTGATTTTTTTTGCCTTTATATCTTCATTGTACTTTGTTTCTTTTGCTTATTATGTACTCTTTAGTGGTGAATTTATAAACATTTTTAAATATATGCGATAACAAAGTTACAACTCGAAATGTTTGGGTAAGTTACTAGCGCAATATGTCTCAAATTCATATTCAGTTAACTTTAGGTTCTAAATCTCAACTAGACTTCATTGGGTTAGATAAGATCTATTGATGAGTAAAGTCAAAACCCAAGGGAAACCATCTCTCTGCCTGATGGATTAAGTTAGTCTACAAGTCAAAGTCCCGAAGTTTCCTCCTTTGAACGTTATCCAGACAACCACCCAAACTACTGGAATAAATAACCGCTGCCTCAAAGATACAAGATAATAGGTACAAGTGCTAGAATGAAAAGTGTTAGGTCAACTAGTCAACGATCAAAGTCAACACAATGAAGACAGAAGACCAGAAGACCAAGTAAAAAAAGACCAGATTTACTGAATTTTTAAAGTGTTGGTTTCCACCAGCACCTACACTTTTGGAATCCCAGTTGTTTACTTGTAATTTTCTAGTTGTTTAGTTTTAGTTGTTTATTTCCTTAACTGTCCAGCACTTCTGCGAAACTGTTGGCAGATACACATGTAATGAGTTGTTTTGGGTCGTTTTCATGGTGACGGCACCAGCAGTTCTCTCTTTTCTATAAATGGTTCACTCTATATTAAGTGATCTTCAACTCTAGGAGCTGAAAAACAGAAGTACCTAAGAGAGAGAGAGAGAGAGAGAGAAAGAGAGAGATAGAGAGAGAGTACATCTGGTGAGGGGGAGTACTACTATACTATTGATTGTAAATTGACATATAAATAATATATGAATCATTTCTAATTCCAAAGTGTATATGACGATGTGTTTATATCTTTGTTTGTTGATTACTTGTTAATTAGAGTGATCAATCAAAAGAGAAATTGATCAGAAACACAAGTTGTTGTTGGTTGGAAAGGTTGTTGGTGATTATTCATTTGGAAATCGTGCCTTATTGAGCCATAATGAATCTTTATTGTGACATCCCGGTTTTTAGGATAACTTAAACGCAATACTTGTCGAATAAATTATATGCTAAGTATTAAACGTGTCCGAGTTAATGAATATGTGATGTGTGATCGTGTGATTGTTTTAGTTATAAAATAATTATGGTAAATATGTACACGAACCGAACCGAACCGCGACACGAACCAAACCTTAAACTCAAACTATGCGGCCACAAGATCAAACCCAAACCAAACCAACCCAAGTCCTTGGCCGCGAGAACAAGCCAAACCGCAAACCCATTGCGAGATCAATTGCGAGAACAAAGATCAAACCCAAACCGACCCACCCAAGCCCTCGGCCGCAAGACACCAAACCGTAACCTTGTTGTCTCCTTGCGCCTATATATACAAACCCACATGCATGCTCTCCTTCACAAACACAAACCCTAATAGCAAAACAGCCGTTGGCTGCCTTACTCTTGTTCCATCGATCGCGAGCAGCCGATCCTTCATCCCTTCAATCGCAAACAGCCCATCTCTTCCACTTGTTCACTTCCTCGATCACAAAACAGCCTACTACTTCTTCTCAGTCGCAAACAACCTCCTTTCTCGGTCACAGATCTTCTCGGTTGCAAGCATCTTTGATCACCGGTTCCTTATCTTACTCACGGTTCGTTTACCTTATCGTTAAAATATTAGAATTTATCATATGTTACAAGATCATATTCGGAATACATGTGTTTTGATTGTGTTGTTTCGGATTGTTAATGCTAGAATTGAAAGTTGGATGCTTGTTTGAAATCTGAAAAGTATAGGCTGTGTTTGTTTATAAAAACTAGAGGTATGAACTAGGGTTTGCATGGATATGTTATTAGTATTGATCAATGACTAGGAAACCGGTTCATGATCGCCTAGGTTAATAATATGGACGGTTTATGATAATAATATGCTGAAACAGGTTGCTGAGTAATAGTTACAGCCGACTTCATCTGGCTGTAACTCGGTCATTAGTTGTCGAAAAACGGATTTTCTGATGTCTAGAACGTAGAGATTTGAATAACGAATCTAAGGGCGCTGGATTCATAATTTTCTGAAGTCGTTTGATATTTTTAAAGGGCCAAATAAGTTCAGTAACTAAAGCTGTGAAAATCCTGAAATTTTGTTAGTTGTTTATCGAGTTGGATTTTAAAATCAGTAGGGAGTTGAGTCATGAATTTTGTACAGAAACTAGGTATGGAAATTTCCGGGCAACTCCAACTGGAATTTTGTTAATTGGACGATCAGTGATTTTTAAATAAATTCTTCCGTGGACTGCAGTCAGAAAGCGATAAATCTGACTGCAGCCTAGTATATTAATATTTATGGTTAATTGGTAAAGATTTAGGACTTGGAAAATTTATATAAATTTCTACAGTATGAATGTCACCTACTGTAAAAATATTGGAATTTTTGGAACGTTGGAACTATTTTATAAAAATCCTAGAAAACAGCTGAATTATGAGTGTTAAGCTGAAATTTGATAACTTGTGATTGTGTGCACCAAAGTGTTGCATGGATTGGATTATGTTCATGATAAATTGTTTGATTACTATGATCACATCAGGATACTTGCATGCATGTTTGAGTGTTAGGTATGTTGTTTGTGTGTATCATTTTGTGCGTAAATTAAGTGTAGAATCTGTATTGGTGTGTTCACACATTGACTTGAAATCAATTGGTTTGTTAGGACGCAATTAGCGGTCCCATCCCTTACAACATCTTTGCTACACTAACTGAGCAACTAAAGGTGAGTTCATGGCCCCTAACTTTATCAGGTTTTTAAACAACAGGGGGAGAAACATGTATACACTCTTCAAACTCAATCTCTTTACGTTATACGAATTTAACGTCACATAACTATTCGGTAACTAAGTTAATGTTAATGTAATGTTATGGTCACTAAGCAGCTATATCACTTAAGTCCTCGTCAATCTCTCGGATCGTTAGTATTGGGTTTAATAGCGGGGGAGTTATAAGTAGTACTACTGGGCCCGACAAGCCCCATCCGAGCTAGTCGCGCTAGCCGACCGGGTATGGTCAACGGGTGAATAATTCGGCCTAACTTCGCCATGGTCAGTGATAGGCCTGGCAACACGGAGGCACAACAGTCAGCTTCGATCGCGAACACTTACGTGACATAACTTTAGGCTAGCTACCTATATATGTTAACATTGAACTTAATTACGAAACAACAACTATATTATCCCGGGTTGAGGATAATGGAAACAACAACTTATTATTCCGGGTTGGAATAATGGAAACAACAACTATATTATCCCGGGTTGAGGATAATGGAAACAACAACTTATTATTCCGGGTTGGAATAATGGAAACAACAACTATATTATCCCGGGTTGAGGATAATGGAAGCAACAACTTATTATTCCGGGATTGGAATAATGGAACCAACACGTTATCCCGGGTTAGGGATAACGGGGAAAACAAACTATAACCGAACAAACGAATTTATGAAAACCTGTGAACTCACTCATCTTTAATGTTGACACTTGTTTCTTTACATGTTTCCCAGGACGCTAGGAGCTCTAGGTGCACTCACATGCATTGAACAAGACATCTTTTATCGAGTCTCAATTACAAATGTTGTTTTGGGTTTTTCATTTGTTTTGGCGTTTGTGTTGGCGCCCGCTTCACTATTTATTTTATGCTTCCGCTCAACCACTTAAACTAATGCTTCCGCTAAACTTTAGTAACTAACTAAGATAATCTAAAATCTACGATGATTGGTTAATCAAATGATTTTTGGAAAACGTATTATCAAATCATATAGAGTCGTTCGACGTACTAGTGTTTCAGATTCTGGTTTGTTCATACGCCTCGCGGTAAAACTCCGCAAGTGGAAATTGAGGGTGTGACATTTATTAACCAGCAGTATGGGTAATCCGGGTTATGCTCACTTTGTTGACATAACTATTGGTATCAATTCCCAAACCAACTCATTAACTGATGGAAACAAAAATTTTGCTTTAGTAATGAATGACCAAAGACCTATGGACCTAACAAATCATGAAGAATTTTACCTTCTAGACTAGTTTGCACTATTGTTTAACACCCTAAAAACGGATTTGGTAACTAAACCAAATTAACTGGGATGGCCGGGTAAAATACCGTTAGTGGTAAAAGTTGACCCGTAATCATTAGGATTTAAATAAATAAACCTAATGTTATATAAAAGCGAGTAAATGTTTTTAAAAATTAAGGTTTATAAAAGATTTGGGCTATCGGCACATAATCTAAGTGGGTTGTAGCATCCCCGGACTTAGTAAAATGAATTATTATGTCCGTTGATAATTAACGGGAAGGAGGAAACTAGGAATACTAATCTAGTTAAAAACATGTTGTGTGTTAGTAAATTGACTAAACGATGGTCTTTTATAACAAAGTCAAAACATGAGGGACTAAATTGGGGCAATTTGAAACTGAATTTATTTGAAAGCAAAAATCACAAAACCCAGAAGAAGAAAAAAAGGGGGGGGGGGAAACCCTAGTTCATATTGTTCTAACAAATTGAAAGGTGAATTGGGGCCAAATCACATGCATGAACATGAATTAGTGATTCTCTAAGCTTGGAAATCATAAGGTATGTAGTAATTTATGTTTTGGTGATGATTAGTATATGGAGTAACATGGTGCTAACCTTGAATTCAATATTTTTGTTAGTATGATGAAATTGATGATGAATAGATGTTCATATTATCATACTTGCTTGTATGTATGAATTACTTGAACAATTTGTGGATTTTGATAAATATTCTTAAGTGACTAGAAGTGGGTTTTGACATTAGAGTTGAACCGATGAATTATGATGGTCAAAAGGATGAATTAGCTTATGATAATTGAAAGTTATGTTAACTTGATGCTAGAAAGTGTATGAACTTGTTGAGTTGAAAGATACATGGTGATTTTGGTTGGAAAAATTTAGCTAATATGATGACCTAAAAATGATGTCCTAAAAATGATGTCCACCAAGTGTTTGATAAAATGTCTAAATGAGTTTTGTTGAACTTGATATTGTATCCATGTATGTCAATTGGCAGTTTGACTTTTAAGAGTCAAACTAACCTAAAGTAGAATGGATTGGTAAATGTGGTATATAAATCCATAAAGGTGATGGTCATGGTATTTGATGACAATTTAATCATCTTGTGGATATTATGTGATAGTTTGACCCTTGATAAGCTAGGCGGTAGCTTGGAAAGGAATGGGTCAAACGAACGAATTACGCATGGAAGCTTGAACGGACGCAAGGTAAGTAATACTTACACCTTTTAAATAAAACCATTTTACGTAATGGGTTAAGAACAAGATGAATAAAGAAATCAGACGATTTTGTCAAATAAGACCCTGGATGTAAATCATAAGGGGTCAAGACGGATGAAATTATGTTCCGTATGTTTGCGAGTAGACAAAGAGTTTTTGAAAAGAAGACCCTATGATGTAAATCATAACGGTAAAAACAGATGAAATTATGTTAAACCGCATGTTTGCGAGTATACAAAGAGTTTTTGAAAAGAAGACCCTATGATGTAAACCATAACAGATCAAAACGGATGAAATTATGTTGAACCGCATGTTTGCAAATAAACAAAGAGTTTTGAAAAAAAGACCCTATGGTGTAAACCGTAGCGGGTCAAAATAGATGATATTATATTGAACCGCATGTTGGCTACTAAACAAAGAGTTTTGAAATATGACCTAATGGAGTAAGTCATAACGGGTCGAATGAGTAAAAATGGTAAGTAATTATGGCGTAAGTCATAACGGGCTGAACGAGTAAAAAATGGCAAGTAATCACATTTAGGTGATTAACTTAATGAATTTTTATGAATAAACTTTCAAAATATGACTTTCTGACGTGAACCGAATGGGTCGAACATGTAAAAATGAGTTTTTGATGATAAACACAAACTGAATGGGTCGATCAGGTAAAAATGAATTTCTGGTGATAAACCAATAAACTTTCGAATGAACACTTGCTGACGCGAACCAAACAGGTTAAACAAGTAAATATTCTTTAAAGCGGATAATATTCAAGTTATGTTTTAAATTTGCATATGTTATATATGCAAATATGTTTGTATGCAAACTAGTGTAAAAGTCAATATGCAAATATTTTTGTATGCAAACTACTATAAAAGTCAATATGTAACTATGTTTGTATGCATGAATGGTTAAAAGGACAACTGGGTCTTGCGGGTCAAATGGTGATCACCATTTGAACTTGGTATTTAATGTTTTGTTATTTCAAGTTTCATGCTTATAGGTAAGCATAATGTATGGGCATGCATTGCCATGAATTGGAAAGAAATAGCCATCGCAAGGTATGGATAACGAGTCAATGGTTTTGAATCGCGCCAGGAGTGTATAAAAGGTTATGCTTTCGGTAGGAGCTTCTGGCTCGACTAGAGAGGGATAGGTCTGATTCGGGTAATAGTTTAACCCAAGTGAAACACACTTAGCATTTAGGGTGAACAGTCATTCAAGCCAAGGGCATGTCCATTATGCCAAAATTGACTAAATTGATTTATGTCTCTAACGAGTCATTTTGGTAAAATGTCTTATCGGGGAGTAAAAATAGAATATAAAAGTTTTCCTAGAATAACCCACCACAAAGGAATTTGTGGTGGAAGATATAATGAAAATCATGATAAAAAGTAGGAGGCATGAGCTAGAATGTGAAACGCCTCCTAACGGGTCAGATGGGTAATTAACTTCAAACCGTAAGAAAGATTTGAAGGGAAAACACTTTTTCAGCTTACACGGCCGGGTGAAAATCTGATCTGGCCGGTTAAGGGTGCTGAGAAAAAGACACGTTTCAGTTGACATGGCTAGGTGGAAACCTGACCTAGTCGGGTAAGGAGGCTGACAAAAAAAATTAAGCTTAATGTTTTCATTCAAATGTTTTGATTACTAATCGTTTGACCGTATAACTTAAACACTAATGGTTTTCAGTGTTTATGACAGGCTATCACTAAGGTGGGAACCGAAAGGACGACCAAGCACACGAAGAACCGAACACTCCTAAACCACCATTTCCTCGGGCATCCATTTGGGATAATTAAAACATGATCATGCGTGTCGAAGCTTTCGGGTTTAAAAGCTTCAGACTAGTATAATGTAGATGGAGTGTAATAATTCGTTTTGTCGATTCATCTGGGTTATTGGTTAACTTAGGCGAGTAAGTTAGTTGTAAAAAAAATCTGGGACCTTATTATCCGTATTTATTTAGATAATTACTTAAGGGTTAGAGTGTTACAAATTGAGCATCAGGACAAACAAATTTCACAACAAAACCGGTAGAAGGTTTCTAGGCTTAGAGGGTAAGGTAAATTTGAGAGGGGACAAGTTAAAGGTTGAATGGTATAAATGTTATACACTTGGTCATTTTGTCAGGAAATGTAGGAGTTCTACACAGAACCCCACATCATTTGTGACATAGCTTAGCCACATGACTCATTCAACTTCAACTACTAGCCAACAACCAATCTCTTCAAGTGCTTATCAAAATTCCACTCTAAATGTCTTTGGTATATCAACACAGTACACTGCACATCTTGCAGATGATCCAATTCATGTAGAATACCAATATGTAAATGCATCATCACTATCTCCACCAGCATATGTTCAAATACCCTCACAATCATAGTTTCAATCCCATGCATTACAACCTGTTTCACAAACTAATGGATGTCCTATACTAGAAACTACTCAACAAAGTTTTTTCACACAAAACTTTGTATATTAAAGTAGTTTGCCTGAGGAATTGAATGAGAAAAACTTTGGAATGGCTACTATGGACCAGGGTAATGAAAATATTGTACTGGTTGCTATAAATACCCTAAGTGTAAACTCTGGCCAAAGCACAAATGAAAATGCTGGTTTATGCACTACACCACACATTGAATTACAATTGTTGATTTTAGACATTTTGTTGAAACCTTTGTGGATATCAAAACTATAAACTTTATGTCAAGTAAAAGATATGAAGAATTTGAAAACCTTTTTGATCAAAGTAGTAATTAGAGTGATCAATCAAGCACATATGGGAGCAGGCCTGCAAGTTTACAAGGTTGGTTTATTAGAAATATCACTAAAAATCATGTTTAAAGTCATAAGCTGGGCTTTATAAATTGAAGAAAAACTCCTGCCATTTTGAAAATTAGCCCTGCAACTGCTGGGTTGTTCCAGTTGTTTACTAAATACAATAGTTTCTTGTAACCTTTACAAAACCCTATAAATAATCGTTCAACAAGTTTAGATGTTATCTCACCTTACTTAGCATTATCCTAAGATCAACTACAAAACCTAACTCTTAATTTCATTCACTAAACCTTTTCTCGTTCTCAATACTGATTATGACAAACCTCGCTTTCCAATGTACTCACAAACTTTTTCCTTATCTAACTCAGGAAAAAGGATCATCTTCAATTCTACAATATCAGCGATCTTATTGAGAAATCTTCATTCCACCATGCACTTACAGTAGACCCAATAATTTATAAAATCACTCTTAATGAGTTCTGGTCATCTATAAAACTTACTTATGACGACAAAGGAAAAGAGCTGTCCATTTATAAGAAACGTGGGAGAAAAAAATTGTTATCACTCTTGAGGTTCTATCAATCAAACAGCAATTGGGAGATGTTGAAGGGATTGATAAATTTTCTAAAACAGAGATGGATTTAGAGTTCATTGAACATGGGTACTATGGTGAGACCAAGTATGCTACCTATGATAAGAAAAATTGGGCTCCTTGCCTTAAATATCTTTTTCATACTCTTATGCAATGCTTCTCATGTTAATCTGGTTCATGGAATGAGGTTCCACAGTCAAATAAATTCATTGCATTTTCAATATTGACTGAATCCAACTTAATCTTTCAAATTAATTTTTTAAGGGACTTTGTTCAAAGGTCACCTCTACAACAAAATTTTTAATGTGCCCCATGTGACACCCGGCTATTTTGAGTCTGTACCGTACAAGTGTGACACGTATTATGAATAATAAAAGGCAATATTCTAGGCAATATTTTATTGAATTTGGTGTTAATATATGGTGTTTGATGTGTTGGTAAATCCAAACTTTATTAGAAATTATGTTGGCAATAATAAGATTAACACTTATCGCGTAAGGAACAAAATGTGAAACGAACGTCGGTGACCACCCGATTAATGTTAAAATCCTAAAAATATTTTGTTATGATTAAAATGCTATTTTAAACATATTCGTGAGGAAAAATTAATTAAAACACTTAAAAACTCTATTTTGCAAGTTTAAGCGCGTACTGCGCAATACCGCGCGTATATTACAAAATACTGACAACGCAGCCAGTCTAGGCAAATAAAATATTGTTCAGCAATATTATGGCGAGTTTATTTTTATATAATGATAAAAATAATTTAAAACGCGTTAAAACTGGATTAAACGTGAGATAAAATACACTGTAGCCAGTTAAATACCTGTTTTTAGCTATATATATTATATATATGCATATGTATATGTAAGAATGTGAGAGATGGACATAGGTGGCGGCCATAAAGGTGGCCCCCTTTTCTTAAAGCTTCCAATTTGAAAAGTTTTGACTATTGGGAAAATACACAATGATTATAAACCTTCTCACACTCCATACATGATTTTTTCAAAGATAAAAATCATCATCTCACTATTCGGCCGAAACCACCCAACTCACATCCATTTTTGAATTTCAAACACTTTCTTGAAGAATCAAGGCCATTCCAAGCAAGTTCCAAGTTGGTTTGATGATCCAAGAAGGTTTCCAAGGTGATTACCAAGAAGAACAAGCTCCATATCATCAAACTTTGTTAAAACCCTCCAAAATCTTGAAGGTAAAAAACTTACTTTTTAAATCATGTTCTTGATTCTTGGTGATGATGATAGTGGAAGGTTTCTCCTAATCTTGGAGTTCTTCACAAACTTGAAACTAATAACAACTGGGTTTTTAAACAAAATAAAAATGGAAGTATATATGTGTATATGTGTGGCCGTGAGTTATATGAGTTAGAGGATGTGTTTTGATTTTGGTTGATCTTGATTGACATGATTCTTGAAAAGTGAATCCATTCATGATCATGGATTTTTATAAAATTCCATATGATTAAAGATGAACATATAAAAGTGGGTTTTGGATGTATATGTGCACATGTGTGTGTGTCGTGTATATGTATATATGTATGCATGCATGTGGCTTTTTGTTGGATGATCATAAATGTAAGAATGTTACATGCGTTTATGTCAAGATGATTGGATGATGATTTGATACAGTTGTCTTGGACTATATGAACATGGATTAGATTTATGACTGGATACATTTAAGTCTTGAATGGAAATAAAATAATAACCATGCATTAGATGCTTGTACATAAGCATGCATGATGAGTAAATGATCATGAGATGATGGATTTGTTATGGTATGATAAAAGTGAATGAAATCAGAATATACACATGTTTAAATGATGGTATATGACGTATTACGATGACACAAAATTATGTCATAAGTGTGATAACTTTGCATGTTGTACATGTAGTTTAAAAAGTAGTAAAATGGGTGAAATTGTATTGTTTTTTTGACTTACATGAAATCTAAACTACCATGAGTATAAGTACCATTTTATTCAGTAAATAACATGTGTAAAGTTCGGTACAAGACTATGCGTCAAAAACGGTAAAAATCGGCTTTTAAAGTGATTTTTAGTAAACAGTTTTAGATCAGAATATAAACGGATATTTTTGATACATTTATAAGTAATTTAACTTACATTAAGTATCCTTGGTGTTTGGTTAGTCATACGTGACTTCCGACGCCTGAAAACATTACCTAAAACGTCAAAATACGCATATTTCAATGTACACGAAAATGGGTTGTTCAAGGGTGAACTTTGTGTGATATAATATGATATGTGAACATGAGCATATGTGATGTGATATTTTAAGTGAAGACATGATAGTAGAAAGTAAGACTATGCATGTACCCTTGTTCGGTTGAAATGGTAATTCCGTTAAAACTCACGTTAAGTATGTAACTTATTTGTCGAGCATGAAAATAATACATAGTTTAAGTTGATGAGTTGTTTCATGTATAAATGCTTTAAAAATGATAAAATATACAAGTTGAAGAAATACGTGTATTACGATATATGATAATGTATTTATGTTTATGTATATATATTACGAAGCGCAAATCATAGATTTGTTGCTTTTAAACGGCTGTGATAATGGATATAATATAATGAGGGTCACCAATAAAATCGTTCAAGTCGCAAAGTCGTAATATATATATATATATATATATATATATATATATATATTCGCCAACATAATAAAAAAGCAAAGACTTTTTTTGAGAAAATCTCAAAGTTATGTGAAAATTATAAGTATTGGAGAAACTTAGGTAATTTGTGGAATATTAGTTATTAACTCGTTCCTACTTAAATTAGGATGTGTAGACCAAATTGTGGGATCACACTAATATAAATATGCACCCAAAAGTGAGTGTCACTAGCCCATCTTTTTACTGTTTTATATAACGTTTTGGGGGAACAACACATCTTAAAAGGATAATTATACGTTTTTGTATAATATATGACTTAAAATATTTTATTAATATATTTTCGTGGAAAATATATGGTTTTGATGAATATAAATATATGTTTCGGAGAGAAACGGGTTTTGATTGATATAAAAATGTTTCAGGGAGAAACGGGATTTGATTGACATATGTATGTTTCGGGGAGAAACGAGGATTATTACGGTGTTTGGAATAAAACGATGGTGTAGATTTAAAAATGCTTAAATCTACGTTGTGACATATTTGCTTGATCTCAAAAGAGTAAGTATCGATATTAGCTTACGTTCGGTGGGGACTTCAGGAAATGCGTACAACACAAAATATTAAATTTATGAATATATATATATATATATATATATATATATATATATTATATTGTACATGAGGCAAACATTATAAGTGACTCATTATGGGCACTTGCGCAAATTTTGTTGTTTAATCATTAATACTGTATGCTTGGAATTGTTGATAGATCTATCGGGTTGAATACTTCGTCATGACGGTAGCTCCGTGTCAAGTCAAACGACGGATTTATATTCTATTATTGTCTAGTTTTGATTATACCCCTATTGTTAATATATAGCTCGTATGTCTTGAAAACTTACGAGTCTGAACATTTGATGCTAGAAATTTAATATATATACATATATATATATATATATACACACACCTCGGGAAGATGTCTTAATATCAAAGGTTTTCAGAAAATGCTTACAATGTCTGACCCTTAGATTTTTGTAAAAGAAATAAAATTGACTTTCTTAAATTATATAGGTGTTTTATTATTAAACATATAATAAGAAAGTTTTCCTTATATCATATTATTTATAATTTGAATATGTGAACTCATCCTCCTTTGTGTTTACACTTGATTTTAACGTGTTCTTCAGGTTTATGAGTTCGGCTTTGGGATTTATGCAGGTCTTGTGGTAGTGGATGCAAAATAATGTTTTGGACAACTTTTAAAACTAATTTGGGACCATGTGTACTAAGATCCATAAGGATCAAGACAACTTAACTATGTTGTGGTTTGTGTCTGAACTCTAAACTTTAAATTATGTTTCATTAAGTTGAATTTCCAAAAATAAATATTGCATCATTATGGGCACCAACTTCCGACACTACTACGTTCTTATTTCCGCTGTGATGTTTTAGGGTGTGGCACCCCTGACTTGTTATGGCAATTTGATGTGCGTGAATTAAATATATTTTTATTATTATAATTTATGTTCCCACAGATTAGGTTTTAAAATAGTTTTTTACTTAAAACCAACTACACACACATAGGGCAAGTGTACCCGTTAGGTAGTAGTATAGTTCACTGGTAAGAACCAGATATCAATCCGTGGACTCGGTGTCTCAATACTAAATTTTCATTAGTTTTAAACCTGTTTCGATCAATGAGTTGATTTCTTGATTGTTTTTAAACTATCATGCAAGGATAAAAATTAACTAAATGAATTAACAAGAACAATATCTGAGAAAGGTTGCTTGAATTAAGTATCCACTAATAAACATATGACAACTTTTAAGGAAAACTAATGGTGATGCAAGTCTTAGAATCAACTAAGTTTTCAATCAAGGTCCCCTAGTTTCATAAATCTTGGGAAAATTATAATGAACAATATTTTAATCACCTAAGATTCATTCTTTAAGTTCTCTTGCTAAATTGATGTTAATCTTTAATAATGAGTTAATTGTTAATCAAAACTCCTAACTCTACAAATTAAGGAAAACTAACATGAACAACACATTAATCACCCTAACTTGGTTTCAAGTAAATAATATCTTCAACAAGATCTTGACATAAATCACAAGCATGGTCATGCTAAACAACAACATTGGCCTAAATCATCAATCAAACATGAACACAAACCATAGAATTCATATAAACATTCATAAGATCTTTACAAATCCAAATGCAAGAATTCATACTCATATTCAAATCATCATCCTAATCATGTTAACAATTACCATTCCTAGTTTCATGCTATGAATCAAATCAACAACTAACAAGATTCAATAATCATAATCTCTACATGGCTTTCCAACACTACATGTAAATTTTTTTGATCAAACATTCAAGAATAATAACTTTAAACATGAACATGCATTCCAAGAAACTTGAATAAATACCATCATTGAGATTAACATACAATAATCACCACATCTATTTCCATATTGTCAAGTGTTCATTAGCATCAACAAAATTCAAACAACACAATTGTTTAGCCTAGAAGGCTCATGATAACTAAGACAAATATAAAGTAATATGGATTGTGCATGAATAACAAGTGAAAATACTAATGTTTAAGACAAGATAATTAGCTAAATGAGTTGGATTATCAAGTGATACAACCTCCTAAAGGCTCCTTTCTTCAATCTTCAAGCTTCCAAGATCAGCTTCTTGAGAGAGAAATCACCCAAATGCTCCAATTCCCCTTCAAATGAGCTAAATTCACGTATTAAGCTACTGGGCATTTGGCACGACCGTGCCACCATTTGGCACGGTCGTGCTTGGTAAGTGTCAGGTGCCTTTCTGAGTTGTTGACCAAGTTTGATGCCAAATCCGGAAAGATCCCGCTAAAATTTCTCCTAGATGGCACGACCGTGCCACCATTTGGCACGGTCGTGCTTATCGATATCGCACTCGGAAATGACTAAGTTGAACTCGGAAACTAGCTGATCAGAGCCTGTGATTGCACGCGCACGGTCGTGCTTGGGTTGGCACGATCGTGCCAAGTGTTGATTTGGCTTGGATTGTGCAGTCTTATGATAGTGCTTGTGATAGTGCCGACTTCTTGAAGCTTGGCACGGTCATGCCATATCTGGCAATTTGGCAGAAATGTTCCATTTTTGCTCCAATTTGCTCCAAAAGCCTTTGTTTCTTTTACCGGGCCGAAGCCCGGACCTGCAATTTCACAAATAAACTCAAATGAGTATCTAAATCAATGAAAATACAATAATTTCTCGCGTAAACGGGGTCTATTTGACGTTTTAAAGATGTATAAATTCTTATACATCAAACATCCCCACACTTGAACTTTGCTTGTCCTCAAGCAAACTAAAACTCTCTAAATGGCAATAACCTCAACTAGCATTTTATATGCACAGACAAATTACTCGGGCTATAACAATCAAGGACTACTCGTCATGATGGAAAAAAACCAAAAAGGTATATAAATAAGTTTATGAGCAATGGTCCATCTTGGAAATCCCTACAAGTCTACCTCACATCCTCACAATGTTCACACACACACTCGGCTAATATATGGGTGCACATACGATTTATGGAGTATGTGTTAAACACTCGATGCCACGACGATGACTATGTGATATCATAAGCTTGTGAAAGGATCAAATTTAAACACTCGACAAAAACATAACATGAATCATGAGGTCTTATTCGGGTTGTAACTTGGCTAGGGTCAAGGGTTTGGAAGTGGATATTTAAAGTGACTAAACGTTTGTAACCCAGCGGTTCGACTAACTTGAAACAAAGGAAAATAAGAACTATACAATTTAATATTATCTAACCGAGAGCTAATCAGCGGATTTAGCTTTTCCACTCCAAAATTGCTCTAATGAAGCCACTTGGTAAGGCTTTTCTAACTATAATCGTTTTTTCTCAGTTTTTTTTTTGCACATGCTTGAGAGGGAAACTAAGTACGTCTACTTAGATAAAAACTCTACCCATGATGTTGCAACTATAAACTAAGATACTATACAAAAGTAACAAGTTAATCGCTAACCAAACCGGGCTTCCAAACAAAAATGGGTTAAAGTATAAAAGGCTAATTTGGCTAAGTGGCTATTATTTAGTGGTCTAAAAGAAATGAAAGGGGAAGACTCAAATTGGTTTAACTAAGGGAATGATTTGGGTGAGGGAATACATAAAAATTGGTTAAAAACAAAAGGTTTCCTAGTGCCACAATCATTTTCATGCTATATATTCGCCTTGCGGACTCGAAATGTATACCTAACACAAGTTCTAAATCACAAAAGTCCTCCGGCTCACTCAATCTTTGCCCGCAAAAACATGAGCAAAAATAATTCTAAAGCTACAAAGGCTCAAAAATAACTCACGGAAACGGGCGTATTGGGTAAATATGCAAGGCAAACAAGTAGGTCAATCGCTTGATTTCTCATGCTCAAGTGTACAAAAAAATTTTTGTGGTAATCCTCACGCGAGCGAGCGCTTTTTGCGTTCACCCATATTTGTCAAAAAATTCGTGATTTTATAAAAACTTATGTTGGGTTGATTATTAAGCCACAAAAATTCATTCAAGAGAGCTTTATTTTATTTTATTTATTTTTATTTTATTTATTTATTTTATATATATTTTTTTATTCTTTTTTTCCTTTTTTTTAACATGACAACAAAGCTCAAGCGCTAAACCACCTCCCCACACTTGAAATGTACATCGCCCTCGATGTACACAATAACAAATATATGAAAACATATATAATGAAAGCGGAGGAAAATAGAAAAACGAAAACTCCCCTGAAATGAAACGGCATGAATGGAGCGAAGTGACAAGTAAGGAGCAACCGTAACAAACCGCCAAGCAACCAACAAACCAACCTCTCAACCAAGCAACTACACACTAGCAAACAAGATAAATACACAAAAGATTACCCAACCCATGTACCCTTGCCTTGTTTATTTAAACCACTAATCATAATAAAAAGAAATAAAAGATCACAACGGAGGGGTGTACGGACGGTGCAAAATGGCACACCCCTCAAACACGAAACATAAAAGTACAAAATGGAGATGGGGCTAAGACCTGTCACTCGGTCGAGAAGGACCGGTGTCGTCTCTGCGGTCGAATCGTGATCTGCGCGTGAAATGGGGAGGCGGCTGCGTGTATGGAGCATTCATTGAGTTCGTTATGTGCTGCTGCGAACTGAAGAGCCAGTCAAAGCTCCGCTAGCTTTGCTCATACATGTCCTCCAGAAAATTACCCTGCCTATGTACCTCCGTGCGAATCAGACCGACATCTCATCTCGTCTCCTGCTGACTCAAATCAAGCCTGGCCATCTTCTGCCAAAGATCAAGTGTGGTCGGGTTGTAAGGCCCGTACCCGCCCTGCTCAAAGCCACTACCACCAAAATCACCATGCTCATGCCCCCAAGTTGGGTTTTCGAAACCATGACCCAACTGCATGTGAGGAATCGCTCCCCCAACGAATCCCTCAGGCTCGTGAACCGGAGCATCCTGCATGCGAATGTCATCACCACCATCATCACTATCATCACCCCCTCAGGAAGTGGATCCCAAATCCTACCTAACTTGTCGACAAGCTTCGGGATACCGTTAACCTTACGTATCATATGCATGGAGTTCAGCTGGGCCAAGTCGAGCAGGCCGTAATCACAAGCTTCGGTAAGACCATCTAATGAGACTCAATAATACTTCGCAAGTTTGGTTGCGAAAGCACCCCCTGCAAATCTTTGACGTGGGCGTCGAACCAACACCTCGGAAGATACACTCCATAACGCTTACAGCTACATTGTAGTTTGAACCCGAAATGATGCAGTAAAGGTGGAAGAGGTCGCGGTTGGTGATGTTTCCTGTGCTATCACCGCGAGCCCCGATCATGTGAAAGATGGCTCGCTTGATAACCCGATGAAGTGGGTCGAGTATCCAGGTAGCTTTAGCTTTGCGCGGCTCCCAAACCCGACCCGGCACCGTGATTTGATCCGAGAATGCTGCTCTATCAACCCCCGGCTCCCAATCTTGCAAACTGCCATCAAACAGCTCGGTGTCGATTTCATCGTCCTCATACAACCCCAATACCTGTCCGAAGCGACTGATGGACTGGTGGTGCCATTTCCGCCCCAACTGGTAGCTCACACCAACCTTTTTATCGTATACGTCCGGACATGGAAACGTGCAGCTGAAGGATGCAAAGAACTCGATCACAAGCTCAACGTATTGTGGCTCAGCAATGTCAAACAGGCGGTTCCATGGAGGTGTCATCAAGTCCTCGAACCGCTCGGATTTACCGAGCAAATCCAAGTCTACTTTTTGAAGCCTCCTCATGGGCTTGATTTGGTTCCTCCGAGCCCATAACCGCTCTGCTTTCTGTATACAGTGCCCTTCCTTGGCATTGTTGCTAAACCGTATGAACGGGTGAACCATCTGCAAGACAACCAGAATTAATCAGCAACAAAATCAAAACAAAAACGGACCTCTGGACAGTTGGCACGGTCGTGCCTGGGTTTGGCACGATCGTGCGTGGATGAACAACAGCAGATTTTATGAAGTTTATGGGAAAATTATGAAGTTCTGAGTTCATCTTCAAGAGGCACGGTCGTGCCTGGGTTTGGCACGATCGTGCTTGACCTGGTTTTGACCGATTTCTGGGTGAGTGTTGAAGATCTGCAATTTCTTATGAAGCGCACGATCGTGCCAGGCCTTGGCACGGTCGTGCATTATGAAGACAGTCACAAAATTATGAACGACACGATGGTGCCAACCCTTGGCACGGTCGTTCGTGACGTAATCCAGATTCCCGAAATCACTCAGAACGCACCCAAAAACCCGATTTTCCATCTTTTTGCTTAGGGGTTTTGTAATCGGTCACTTATGGTCAATAACAACACAAAAAACACTAAAAATGGGCTTGAATCGGGTGATTTAGACCAAGCCCTAAAAACAAAACATAAACTACCATGAAGAACAAACCCTAAGACTAAAGAACTTAACAAAGAAGGAGAAGGATTCGTACCTGGAACGATTGTTGGGATGAAAGAAACTAGTAGTCTTGGAGGAAGCTAGGAGATGCAAGGGATTCGTGAGTGCTTTGAATGGGTTCAAGAGAGTAAGAAGGAGAGGTTAAAGGAAAGTGGTTGAATGTATTATTGGTGGGTGCTATTATTGGTTTTTCAAAGGGGCTGACACTAGCAGGTCTGGTAGTGCCAGATTTTTCGGTTGATAGTGCTCGATTTTCAAATTTTTTTTTATTTTGAAAAACATAGTTTGTACAAAAATTAATTTAGAAACTAAAGGGTGGAAATAAAAATGAGAATTAAACGGACTCCTTGAACCCGGGACACTCACGATGCATCTCCTACCAAGAAAATAGCCGAACTAACATACCTGAGAGCCGGCAACAAGCACTAACATCCCTCGCGACCAGAACGAACCGCAACCTGAAAAAGAAAATTAAACAACTGACACAATATATATATAAAAACGGGCTAAGTTTATTTACGAGTCTTCAGCTAGACTCACCACCCCGCATTCATTTGTTCCTATGGTGGAGGGTAACAACCTCCTCACTCTGATCAACGGGCCCTCCAACATAAGCCTTTAACCTATGCCCGTTGACTTTAAACAACCGGCCATCCTCGTGACCTATCTCCACTGTCCCGTAAGGAAACACTGGCCGTATAGTGTAGGGACCTGACCATCGAGACTTGAGCTTACCAGGGAACAGCTTGAGACGCGAATTGTACAACAACATAATTTTTTTTTCAATTAATCATGTGAGACAAATAAAAACAACTAGACAAAATTTTGTACACTTTTCACAATGATTTAACAAGTAACTCCAACCATTCTTGAGAAGACCGAGTCCCCGGAAACGGCGACAAAAACTTGATGTGCGTGAATTAAATATATTTTTATTATTATAATTTATGTTCCCACAGATTAGGTTTTAAAATAGTTTTTTACTTAAAACCAACTACACACACATAGGGCAAGTGTACCCGTTAGGTAGTAGTATAGTTCACTGGTAAGAACCAGATATCAATCCGTGGACTCGGTGTCTCAGTACTAAATTTTCATTAGTTTTAAACCTGTTTCGATCAATGAGTTGATTTCTTGATTGTTTTTAAACTATCATGCAAGGATAAAAATTAACTAAATGAATTAACAAGAACAATATCTGAGAAAGGTTGCTTGAATTAAGTATCCACTAATAAACATATGACAACTTTTAATGAAAACTAATGGTGATGCAAGTCTTAGAATCAACTAAGTTTTCAATCAAGGTCCCCTAGTTTCATAAATCTTGGGAAAATTATAATGAACAATATTTTAATCACCTAAGATTCATTCTTTAAGTTCTCTTGCTAAATTGATGTTAATCTTTAATAATGAGTTAATTGTTAATCAAAACTCCTAACTCTACAAATTAAGGAAAACTAACATGAACAACACATTAATCACCCTAACTTGGTTTCAAGTAAATAATATCTTCAACAAGCTCTTGACATAAATCACAAGCATGGTCATTCTAAACAACAACATTGGCCTAAATCATCAATCAAACATGAACACAAACCATAGAATTCATATAAACATTCATAAGATCTTTACAAATCCAAATGCAAGAATTCATACTCATATTCAAATCATCATCCTAATCATGTTAGCAATTACCATTCCTAGTTTCATGCTATGAATCAAATCAACAACTAACAAGATTCAATAATCATAATCTCTACATGGGCTTTCCAACACTACATGTAAATTTTTTTGATCAAACAATTCAAGAATAATAACTTTAAACATGAACATGCATTCCAAGAAACTTGAATAAATACCATCATTGAGATTAACATACAATAATCACCACATCTATTTCCATATTGTCAAGTGTTCATTAGCATCAACAAAATTCAAACAACACAATTGTTTAGCCTAGAAGGCTCATGATAACTAAGACAAATATAAAGTAATATGGATTGTGCATGAATAACAAGTGAAAATACTAATGTTTAAGACAAGATAATTAGCTAAATGAGTTGGATTATCAAGTGATACAACCTCCTAAAGGCTCCTTTCTTCAATCTTCAAGCTTCCAAGATCAGCTTCTTGAGAGAGAAATCCACCCAAATGCTCCAATTCCCATTCAAATGAGCTGAATTCACGTATTTAAGCTACTGGGCATTTGGCACGACCGTGCCACCATTTGGCACGGTCGTGCTTGGTAAGTGTCAGGTGCCTTTCTGAGTTGTTGACCAAGTTTGATGCCAAATCCGGAAAGATCCCGCTAAAATTTCTCCTAGATGGCACGACCGTGCCACCATTTGGCACGGTCGTGCTTATCGATATCGTACTCGGAAATGACTAAGTTGAACTCGGAAACTAGCTGATCAGAGCCTGTGATTGCACGCGCACGGTCGTGCCAAGTGTTGATTTGGCTCGGATTGTGCAGTCTTATGATAGTGCCGACTTCTTGATGCTTGGCACAGTCGTGCCAATGGTTGGCACGGTCGTGCCATATCTGGCAATTTGGCAGAAATGTTCCATTTTTACTCCAATTTGCTCCAAAAGCCTTTTTTTTCTTTACCGGGCCAAAGCTCGGACCTGCATTTTAACAAATAACTCAAATGAGTATCTAAATCAATGAAAATTTGACAAGTTCTCACGTAAACGGGGTCTATTTGACGTTTTAAAGATGTATAAATTCTTATACATCACAATTCTAAAACAAGAATTGCCTGATGAAGTCTACAAAGGGATGTAATTCATCCTATAAAATATCTTTTAGTTCAAACCTTCACAAGAATAGGATCAATCAAAACTAAGCAAAACATAAATGAAGAAATAACTAAGCCTGTGCAAGGAAATAACCATCCTTGAGGAACCAAAAACAACAATCACCAAAAAGAGGTAGAAGGCTTCAGCATAAAAGGCTTCTAGATCCTCTCATTCAAAATCTAAAGCCATTTCCTCAAATAGAACCAAAATCAAGACTTCTCAGGAAGTTGAGGTCCCTGAGAGTCTGGTTAAAACACAAACTCAGCCAGAGACCATGGTTACTCTTTCACTAGAGTCTCTAGTACTTCCAACCAGCCTAACCAATAGTTTTGGAAAGAGGCACATGGAGGCAGATCTTCCTGTGTACCATAAAAAGGCACATCTCAACCACAAATCAATAAGATGCAGCCATAGAATGAAGGGCTGGTACAAAAGTAATCTAACGTTCACCCACATGAGGAATAGGCATATCCTACTCATGTAAATCCTGATGTGGTGAATGCAGAGGTGGCTTCTACTATTCTTGCTAAACCACTGACTTTCAAGAAGGTAGTGGAAACATCCTTAAGACCACCCTGCAGGCAACAACAACAGAACTTCTCCATGTTTTTGAAGTACTAGAAGAAGAAACTGCTGGAAGTCCCTGTACCAAGACAAATGGGCATTATAAAGTGCTTCTATGTTTGAAAAGCCACAAACACTAACTGATATAACCACCTCTGGTGGAGGAGCAATTGAGTCCATTAAATTGGATAAGGCCCAAGACCGACACTTTGACTCTAAACTCAATGAGTTAGTCACCAAAATGCCCCATGCTAAAATCTAGCTTAAACCAGAATATGCCCAAAAGCTGGCCTCCCCATACAAGGAGCTTACATGCATACTTAACACCGTCACTCCACAAAAGCCACCAGCCACCGAAAGCCAAACTGCTTGTGAGGTTAAAACCATCTCATTATTGCCAGCAAGGGAGCTCCAAAATGCCCTCCAACATATAATTGCACCTATTTTCAATCATATCTACCTACCTTCGATACTAATATTTTTTACTCTTTTGCCACCAGATTGTGGTTACATCATTTTGTGCAAAGGCAGGAAATTGTTGATGCCAAAATGGGGGTAGAAACTTGACATGATTCAAATAGGAGCTGAAGCTGCCAAGAAAAGAGCTGAAGAAGCAAGGGCCATCACTATGATGGAAAAACAAAAGGGCTTGGTGATATTGACATTATTGAACGGACAATAGTATTTAAAAGAAATCAAAGAGGGTTAGCTGCTGCATTGGTCAAAGTGAAGATAGAATGGTAAAGGTCTATAGAAAAAGCTACAAGAAATTCTAGAAATATCACTAAGACAGTCAAAGCAGATATGAGATCTCCAAATATTATTCAAAGATTAAAAGCACTTGCAAATGAAGAAGCTAAGAAAAGACAACCTCCTCAGGGCCAATTAGTAGTTTCAGTTGCCAAAGGACAAATTGTAGGAGTGAGAACTCAAACAGCTGGTCCAGTTCAAACTATTGATACTTCATTAACTCAATCTTATACAACAAGATCAATCCAACCCAAAGGAACTGATTGCTACTGAAACTACTAGTAAGCAAACTAGTGCAAAACTAGTTGGTCAAGAGAAACTCACATCCTGAGAGAACCTTATCTTCAAAATGAAGGAAGCTGATTGTACATGATGATCTAGAAGAATATCCAACAGTTTTCGAAACTGCTGAGAATCCTCCACTTTCAACAAGATTTATCCCATCATTGAAAGAGCTGCCACTACTACAAAAAGATAAAAACTTGAACTTTCTCGAGAATGTAAAAAAACATGGAGGATGACGCTATTCAAGAATTTAGTGCAAAACAAGGAAGGCCTAGTACATCTTGGAAAGAAGAGTGAAGGAGGTTAGAGCTTATGAACAACTTATGTTTGAAGAATCTCAAAGGCTCTCACAGGTAACTCCTTTCAAAGATCCAATAGTTATAAAATCATCAAAAGAAGAATGTATTGACTGGCTTAGAAGGAATGCTCCTTATCTAGTTAAACAGTTTCATATCTTCAACTACTGAATCAACAAAGCTTGCTAGATGAAGAGGAAATGGTCAAAAGGATGGTTGCAGATCCAAATTCAAAATTTTGGCTCCAAATTGGAAGATAGGCTAGAGGAAACAACTAGCACCAGAATCAGTATCTTAAATTTTCAGAATGAAACGAACAGCTTATTCAAGCTAAATGGACTCAAAAGAATTTTATCTTAAGATGGAAAGAGTCCACTCTTTTGAAAGAATACAAACATTTCTCAAATGCCAGAAAGAAATTCCAGAGAAATTTCCTTCACTATTTGATTGGAAGAACACAAAGATCTATCTTGCTCACAAAAAGAAGAATTCATCTGATGTTCCTAACAAAATTGAGGAAATTATCTCCAATAAGTCCAAGCTACTTGAAGATACAAGAATAATGTCAAAGAGAAACATGAATATGCTATCAAGATCTCCGAAATGTATGAAGAGACAAAGTTCTTCTTATTAGACTACATGCCAGAAGTTATACACGTTTTCAAAAAATAATAGTGACAAGGATGTAGAATCTTCACAATAAGTTGGGTTCCTCTAGAACAAGCACATACCTCTCAGTTCAGTTGAGGTCCATAGGGTAGCCTCCCATCTTCCCTAACCCAGAGATTGAGAGAAAAGAAACACTTATGGATTAAAAGGAATTACGCTTAGTTTTGTTAAAAATCAGGATGGTTGATTACGATGAGACAAATTTAGTATCCAGAGGAACACACAAACAAATCTGATTTATAGCTCTCATCATCAAATAAGAGAATTAAATACATGCCACATAAGTGAGATTTTAGCATCAACTGATATAGGGGGAGATTATTATGTTATGTAAGATCTGCTGACGATGAAAGCCAAAACCCAAGGGAAACCATCTCCTTGCCTAATGGAATAAGTTAGTTTACAAGTCAAAGTCCAGAAGTTTCCTCCCTTGAAACTTTCCAAAAAACCACCCAAACTACTAGAACAAACAATTGTTGCCTCAAAGATACAAGACAACAAGTACAAGTGTTGGAATGAAAAGTGTTGGGTCAACTAATCAACAGACAACACAATGATGACTGAAGACTAGAAGACCAAGTCAACAAGTAAAAAACAGACCAGAAGTACTGGATTCCAAAAGTGTTGCTTTCAACCAGCACCAATTCTTTTGGAATCCTAGTTGTTTATTTCATTAACTATCCAACAGTTCTATAAAATTGCTAGTAGTTACACATTTAACGGGTTATTTTGGTTCGCTTTCATAGTGACGTCACATGCAGTTCTCTCTTCTATAAATAGAAGAACCTAAGAGAGAGAGAGAGAGTTCACCAGGTGAGGGGGAGTACTACAGTACTATTGATTGTAAATTGACATACGAATAATATATGAATCATTAACAATCATTCCCAATAGTGTTTGTGATATTGTAATTATTATCTTTGTTTGTTTTATTACTTGTTAATTGCAAACAGATTTATTAAAAACACAGAATTCACTAACTCCCAGATCCAACAGTTATCAACATCTCATCAATGTATATAAAACATATATAAGAAGATTTATGAAAGACCCTTCTTGTAGTTTGTTCAAATAGACAAAATGGTCATATTTGTTTTTCTATACTACAACACCAACACCAACACAAACTTATCAAATCATTTGTACCAATGTCTCGGAGATCCTTTCATTCCTTACAACAATTTATCAAGTTAACAACTTCATTCCCCTTCCCAAGTGCATTGAATCCCTCTCAATGCACCATATTGATTTAACCATCCAACTTCCATATGAAAATGTAGTCTTTACACCCATCTTAAATGGTTCAAGATCCAATTGTGCTACCGAAGTTAACAAAATTAAAATAGAGGGAATACTTTATCAATGGAGAAAAAACTTCATTGTAATTAAATCCCTCTTTCCTAGCTTAATATTCTCTTCAACAATATCTTTTTATACAATAGGAGAATATCAACTATTTATATATTTCCTTGTGCAGCAGTTCTTACAAACTCAACCTTTTTATGGTATCTTATCACTCAACATTCACATTCACCAATATGGGAGACATATCAAAGGTACATACTACGTATCATCTTCTTTGTCTATAAACACCACAAACTTAACCATAGCCTTAAAATGAGCATGTGATCCCTTTATAGGTTTATTTATCATAACATCCCAATTTTTTAATGAGTTTAGCATTTTTGGAGGGGTAACATAGTAATAAGTGGATTATAGATCTTTAAAAGCACAAATGTATATGGAAATGGATTTGTAAGCCCATGAGGGCATTTTTGGAAATTACTTATGAAAATCCAATTATATTAAGGCTCTATCAATTAGACCCTCATTTGCACCGTTGGCACCATAGTTTAGAAAGAGCAAGTGGTTGTTAAAGAAGGAAAATGGTGTTCGGCAGCAAGTCATCGTTTTCTTGTAAAAGATCAAAGGGGCAAGCATAGCTTTGCTTTGCATCATCAACTAGTGACTAGGAATTGTTTTGTAGCTATATTTGACGGGGCTAAGTTCAGGTCTTGCTAAGATAAGTTTCAAGGTAAGTATTGTTATAAACATTCGTTTTTTTCACAAACTGTTTTGCATGGGGAAATGATAGAATTGTATTTCGAGCTTATAGATTCATAAATTTGGAATCTTAATGTGTTTTTAGATCCGTAATGTTTAGTCGTCTGATGCGTGGGAAACCCTAGATCAAATTTTAACGGTTGAAACTGTGTAAAAGACTACTAGAGTAGTGTTTGGAGAAGAAACATGCTAAAAGACGAGATTATAAAAGATCTAAGAACATAGGAAGTGGGAGCTGGCCTAATTGGTTACTTTATTCCTATTTTCTTATCTCTAAACTTGTATTTGATGTTGATTTCACTATTGGTTTTAGTTTTATTCATGATGTCTGGCTAAACATCTTTACAACTGTCTAAACGAGATGATGCGGTTAATGTTTTGATGTTTGATTTGTTTATGTAGTTTGATTTCAATAGTTTGTTATGGGTTTAATCTTACGACGTGTATGAGTTATGTTACATATTGATTGTGGTGTTGGTTCTCTGGTTGAATCGATCTTTCTATGAGGTTATACATGTTAGATTCGATATCTTCTATTTCTAGGCAATACTGATGTCCATTAATTAACTTAGGGCTTGAGACTTAATTAGATAATAGATGCCTTAGCATTATAGTTAGTAATACATACAGGATACATGTGGGAAGAATCTGAATAAAAGGATCTAAAAAATAGTTAGAGTTTTCTATATGATTGATATTGATTTATCTGTAAATCGCTATGTTCATAGTTTAATCTTGACCCCAATCTAGAAACCCTAAATCATATGAATTTCTATCTTTACCCAATTAGGTCTTGTAGTGTGGCTATAGCTTTCAATCCTTATTTAGTTTGATTAACCTTGGTTAGTACTAATCTATCTTAGCACATCATATGCTATTAACAAGTTAGTTCTTGAAGTAGTTCTATTATCAAGTATCTTTCATTAAGTCAATCATTCTTCATTGATTTGATCAGGTATAGATGGTTATATCCTTTTAACGTCTGATTTCTTTCTACAGCTTTCAATTTCATTCTTTGCTTTCTTAGTTAATATTTTAGTTAGATATTTAATGGATTACATATTAGTAAAGAAACCTAATATTCAGGGCTATCTTGTCCATAGGTTATACTCGGTAACTTACCTGAACTATACTATGCTAATGATAGGTACGTTTACTTGTTTACTTGTGTAGTTAGTATTTTAGGCCTATTTACCTTTAAAACTAGTATGTGCATTCCTAATTATTATTTTTTTACTATTTGTGCACGTCATGCCACCCCTTATCTCCTTTTCTTAAGATTGTAGGCCACCCCTGACTGTTGCCTTTTCCATGCCCGTCGAACCACACCCTGATCACTTAATCATCGTCGCCTTTGTGCACCGGACCGCACACGCACCGTTGCCACACACCACGTACATCGTTCCACCGCTACCTCCATGCATCAGACTGCCGCACGCACCGTCGTCGCACACCATTAACGTCATGCAACAGCCACCGTCTTCGTCGAGTGTCGAACTGGATTTTGGGTTTCATTAACAAGTCAAAGGTATAAAACCCTAAACTCCCCAATGGTTGATTGATTATTTATTTAAATATAATTGGACTCCTGGTGGGATAGTTTTGATAGTTTAATTGTACACACTTTCGCTAAATATTACTAAATGTTATTAATAATTAAACAAATGTTTTTATTTGAAATGGTACAACGGTTCCTACTAGTGGTATCAGAGCCACTTTTTCATTCATTTAAATATAATTTAGTTTAAAGCGATCTCTGTTTTATTTGCCAAAACCTTTATTTGATAAAAGATCGTACCTTTTCCATTTTCCATTTGGATGATGATTGTACTGTAAGTCAAGCCCTAGGAACTTGTGGTTGTTTGTGTTTGTTGTTTTTGGTTGGATTCAACATTATTGTATTTGGAGAGTTATTAAGAACCCCTTGTAATAGTTAAGTTTATTTTTTTATAAAATTTTAAACCGACCGAGCGAAGATATTAAAGAACGAAGAGAGAGACAAACCAGACGTGAAGATGGAGATATTGGACTAAGTGGGAACCGACAAGATATGGGTTTTTTTTGTGTCCTGTAGACTAGTTCGGTTCTCTTTTATTGGCTCAAACAAAACCGAACAAAATAATTAAATTGGTTTTAAGTTAACTCAGAAAGGTAAATTTAACTAATTGAGTTTTATTAAAATATTAAAAAAGGTTTTGGTTTTTAAATTAAATTTGTTTATCTTAAATACCACAAATTAATAAGAGTTTATTAATTTTAAATCAAGTTCAAGATAAACGACCAAACTAGTTTTAAATAGGGTATTTAAAATTAAATCGTGTCGATAGTGAAAGGTGTTACAAACTTATCACGAACAAACACAAAATTGGATTTTACTATAGTTGCACGATTTGCCTCATGCAACAAGTTATCCAAAATATTTTGAGTAACTTAGGCTGACTTCACCAAGAGGTGGAATCGGGATTCCTGAGTTACTTAGGCCGATTTCATAGTCACCAATTGAAGGAAAAATATCACTTGAAAGTAGTTACAAGTGGGTGTAGATGGGGTTAAACATACCAATGCTTGACAACACTCGTCTTGCGGTCCCAAACCTGAGAGTTGTGTAGTTGATGCTATTGGTAATCGTTACTTACCCGCATAATAATACTAGTGAACAAGCTTAGGCATTCATTGTATATTGATGAAATGGGATCTCAATTCCTAAAAAATTTTGTGTAAGGCCACCAATTTGGGCACCTACTATAAGACCCTAATCACGGCGGAAACGTCGGGGCATCATGTGAATAGATTGCTAAAAACACATGGCACTAATTTAAAATTTGTGATATATGATTTGTCAACCAAATTACATTATTCTTCACAAACAAACAAAAGGAAAACAAATTTGTCTCAAAACAGAACATTGCCATTGTTTTCTTTACTAAAGTAAACTAAAGCAAAGGCCATTTCCTATGTGAAGCTAACTTGAATAGAATCAGGGATTAGCACCTGTAAGATATGTGAGAAAACATGGGTCAACTAAAGAGTTGGTGAGTAACATAGGTTCAACAAACAACACATGAAAAAAGGGTTTTGTATGGCAATATGTTATACTAAAGGAATTTGTGTTTAACAAGATATGGTAACAAGGATGGGCACATTCAAACCTTATGTTAACAGACATGAAAATCCAAGGGTTTAACTAATTGAGTAGAAAGACCCAAAAAGGATTTCCAAGTAAAATAGGTGGATTCTATCATTCCACAATTGGTTTTTCGAAACACACAAAAATTTATAACACACACCAGAAGCAGGAATGTTTTGTCAAACCTATAACGATATAATATACTACCATTCAGCTTGTTCACAGTTAATGAATGGACACGTGGAGTTATCCAAACAAGTTTCACACAAAGGCATTTAGGAACATATAGCCATAAAAATATTGATTTGTAAATAAACATATGTTTCACCCAAAAGTAAAATGGTAAAAAGGGGCAATATACTCAAGTTGATGATTGACAATGAGATTGTACACTCTCAAATATTACAAGTAAATCCAACTCTAGATGACAACTCTAGAAAACTAAAGGAGGAACTTGGTGAAATAGCATAAGAGCTAACACAAGACATTTTAAAGAAGCGTTTGTGTTTTGAGTTTGGGATGATATTGATGGACTTAAAGGGGTTTTATACCAAATGAGGGTGCATGAGTAGTGGACAAGTGTCCAAGGGGGCTTAGATGAGTGCTTAGTGTCCCCTTATGTGTCAAGATTAGAAAAAGCACGGCAAAATTTGAACTAGGTGTCAAAAAATGGAGACGTGTGGCAAAAATCTATAATTCTCCTATTCTATCCCTACCCGATGGCTACAATGACTTTGTTGTATGTGATGCCTCAAATCTAGTCCTTTGTTGTGTTCTTATGCAAAAAGACAAAGTTATAGCCTATGCTTCGAGACAATTGAAAATCCACGAAAAAGAACTACACAACTCATGATCTTGAGTTGGATGTCGTTCGCCCCTCAAAATTTGGAGACACTATCTCTATAGTATCAAATGTGTGGTTTTCACATAGCTAGAAAAGTCTCCAACATATCTTCAACCAGAAGGAATTGAACATGAGACAACAACGTTAGGTCGAACTTCTGAACGGATATGACCGCAAGATTCGTTACCATCCTGGTAAAGCGAACGTCGTAGCCGACGTACTTAGTCATAAGGAACACATCAAACTACATTATGTTCAAGTCCAAAATGATATCTAAATGCGTATTCTCCAAGCCCAACACACTTCTATGACCCCATGATGCATAACGAAATGCCACATAATCTTGAGCTTAAACTTGAAACTAAAAATGATGGGTTGCTCTATTTCTTAAATCGTTTGTGGGTACCAAACCAAAATGATCTTCGTACCTTATTAATGTAGGAGGCCCATAAGTTCTGCTACTCTATCCATCTTGGTACAGACAAAATGTACATGGATTTTCGTACCCTTTATTGGTTGCCTGGTATGAAAAGGGACATAGCCTGTACGTATTCAAATGCCTTACTTGCCTCAATGTTAAGGCAGAACATCAACGTCCCTCTGGTTTACTTGAACGGCCAGAAGTTCTAGTATGGAAGTTGCAAAACATCTTCATGGACCTTATCACTATGTTACCTCGCACTTCTAGAGCTCACGATACAATATGTGAAATCATTGACTGTTTGGCTAAGTCAGCACACTTACTGCCTATTCGCCAGGATCTCTCTGCCGATAAACTTGATAAGATCTATATTAATGAGATTGTATCTCGTCATGGTGTTCCTTTAAACATCATTTCAGATTGTGATGCTTGTTTCTCTTCTCGTTTTTGGAAGACTATACAATCTTCCATGGGAACCAGATTAAATCAAAGTCCTACTTATCATCCTCAAACTCATGAACAAACCAAAAGAACAATCCAAAGACTTGAGGATATGCTTACAGCTTGTGTGATTGACTTTGATGGCAGTTGGGATTCGTATCTATCTTTGATCGAATTCTCCTACAAAAACAATTATCACTCCAGCATCAACATGGCTCCTTTTGAATACCTATTGTCAAAGTTCGTTGGGAATCCAAATATGGCCCAGAGTTTATTTGGGAATGGGAGGACCAAATGAAAACTACATACTCCCATATTTTCTCTAAAGTCTCCTCCAATTCAATTTCGGGACGAAATTCTCAAAAGTATGGGAGACTGTAACCATCGTAAACTTTCAAAGATAGTTCAATTTAATATAATACTATTCTATTTACGTGTTTCGTTATCATACGTCGATGTTAAAAGTAAATAAATATGGAATGTTATAGAGAAAAATAATGTTTTGTTTTATTATTTTTCTTAGTGTAATAATTTAGTATTATGTAATTATTTTCATCTCCAAGTCTAATTATTAGGACAACATGAGAGTGCATTGCATTGTCTGAACCTTGATATTATATTAAAATAGAGAAGTGTACAATGCTCATGATAGTGTCTGATTAGCTTTTGCTCACCTTTAACCATATCATTGTACTTTTAAATGCAACTCTTTAATATAAAGAAACCATGCTTCAGTTCCACCAATCAACAAGTCTAGTATTCAGTTGAAGTTAAAGACAAAACAAAAGATAGAACTCAAGCAATGCGTGAACTAATACTAAAGCTACAAATCAACGACCATTAAAGTTAGGTTACTGGGTGTGAAGGAGGGTAGTTTTCAAAGGAAAATCCGTCACGTAGGAGTACACGTTAGCGGGTGTAGAGGATGAGCCTGAAGGAATGGACTTAGGGTTGGGGATGGACCTTAATTTGTATGTGTATATATATATATTATATACACACACACACATATATATATATATATATATATATAGTGTGTGTGTGGGAGGGGGGGGGGTATAAGGAAGAAAGAGGAGCATCCTCAGCGGCTTAAGGGCGATGTTGACGATGGGACGGACCGGGAGGGGCCGGTGGTGCCCCCGTGCCGGGGACGTCCTCATACCGAGCAGTCTTAAAGACAAACAAAAACAAAAGATAGAACTCAAGCAATGCATGAAATAATACTAAAGCTACAAATCAACGAGGGAACACATGATTAGGTTGGTTACAGAAATAAATCAAGTGAATGTAGCATATATATATATATGTGTGTGTGGGAGGGGGGTATAAGGAAGAAAGAGGAGCATCCTCAGCGGCTTAAGGGCGATGTTGACGATGGGACGGACCGGGAGGGGCCGGTGGTGCCCCGTGCCGGGGACGTCCTCATACCGAGCAGTCTTAAAGACAAACAAAAACAAAAGATAGAACTCAAGCAATGCATGAAATAATACTAAAGCTACAAATCAACGAGGGAACACATGATTAGGTTGGTAACAGAAATAAATCAAGTGAATGTAGCATTAAGTGTAGTAGCACATGAAAAATGGAATATAAGTTGATAATGGGTACTTTAGTTCATCATAACTTTCTAAAAACAAAAGTTGGCGTGAAACTACATCATCATAATAATAATAATAATTTTTGAAGTATTAATTGTTGGCATGCAAATCCATGATGTCTTATCTTGTCAACCAAATAAATATATGGTTTGCCTCCAACAAGGTTTCATGTCATGTTGATGCCACATTGACATCACACTTAACTTTTAAAAACCACTCGTGTACGGAAACCAGGACAATAGAATTGTGTCTATCATCAGGTGAACCAAAAAAGCAAACTTTTTGTTTAAAACCTTTTAAACATGGATTATACGGTAAAAAGAACTTGAAAAAAATATTTTGTTATCTATAATTATCGGATTCTTGGTTATAAAATAGACAAGTTGGTGTTCGATCAAAATTATAAACTTCTTTATAGTTTAAGTTAGTTTTGATGTACACACAATCATATACTTATCTTTTAAAAAGTAAAATGCTTGTTATTATAATATATTATTTCTATAGACAAAATCATTTAGGATGTTTTTTAGTTGTAAACGATATTTTTTCATGTGTTATGACCGATATCCATGGTTATTAATTTTTCATATGTAACACATATGGCGTGTTCATGATAAATGTAACCCATATTGATGAGTTATTCTTATTCAAAACTCAACATACATCGCCATGGTCGTATCAAGATCAAATGCATGATATAAATCATTTTCGTTAAGATAACAATTTAGACAAGTAGGATCAAACTACTTTCCACAACCACACTCATAACTACCTCAACTGCTACTGGTTTAACTACTATCACTGCAGTTTCCTATTTTAGAAGTATGGTTTCAATGGTGAAAAGTGAATCTACGTAAACCAATCAATTGATTATAATTAATATTACTTAACTTTTTTTGAAAAAATAAAAAATAAAATCAACTTACCAATGTTATTAACAGGGTTTTAGTTTTCACTAATAAAAGAAGTTGGATTTCAAAGGATACGAATGATATCAGATAATCTTGTTAAGAACAATTTCGACTATTTATTATAAATATATGACAATTTTAGCCGGTTCGTATGCAAGAAATATTGTCAAAACATAGCTCCTAGGTCAGCGTGCATCCTCAAAATGATGGAGATTTACCAAGATTGGGTGGAAAAGAAAATCTACATAGAGCTCGTGTAAACAATGATGCCCTTTATTGTGGCTATCATGATATTAGGAAAAAACAAAATGTATTATTCAAACACCTCAAAACGATTACATACATCCTGGTTATTAGTATTTTTTTTAACGTCCAACCAAATTTTATTAATATAAAGTAAGCTACACGACTAGCCAGAAACTAGTCCACACATCAACCAGATTACAATTATATATGTGATCGTCGATAGAACCTGGATGGTCAGTCAGTAAGAGCTTACGACTTGTTGAGAATTGTTACCGATGGCATGCTAGTACTCATAGAGTGTTTGTAATGGTGAGAGTTTATACTGAATGTCGGTGTAACACCCCATAATGAGATTATGTATTGGATCAAATAAAAGGCCCTTGTGTAACACCCATATCTAGACAACTTTGGGGGTGGTGTGCATAGTGCTATATATCATGCGTGAATGATAAAGAAATGAAAGATTTAACGAAATGAGATAGTTTTGGTTTCTAGTCTCAATGTTATCAGCATATATTTTTTTAGTTGAATAATATAACGTTTTAAAAAGATAATTTTTTGGGATACAATTGATATATGTGAGGAACAATAAAGTAAAAAATGATAAAGTTAAAAAATGATAAAGGTATATGGTAGTGATCTCTGGAGCTGCTAAGTTGGGAGTATATAATAGGACAGTTCCTCCGATTAAGTGTTACTTAACTCTGAGCACCTGATAGCGCATTGACCTTCGGGGCTATCAATACCCGTACATGACCACGAGAGGAGTGATGCAAAATCACTAATGAGGTGCATGTCACCTCTTAATTAAAGTCTGATAGGAGTGATGATGATCACTTAAAGGTCATTTCTGAAGTTAAGGATCATAGTTTAAAGTATGTTGACATAAAGTTATTTTGTGTTAATGCTAAATTTATAAAAGATTTTTTTTTATGAAACAAGAACTTAGTAAGTGTAGCTGACTTTTAGCATGTAAATCTTGTTAAAATTTAGATTGTTTGGGAGCTCTTGAGAATGAATGTGGCATTGGAGTAAGGCTCCCCTATTTTCTATGATTGGCATCTCGTTTACTGTTGCTATGTTTTTGAATCCTTATGTTTTTTTAATGATATGTATTTGATGGTACTGATGTAATAAAAGTTTCTAGGGCGTTGGATGAGTTTTCTAGTTTAAGAGCTATGTGCCAAACAATAAATCCAACATATATAAGACCCATGGCTTTGGGATATTTTAGCGAATAATATACTGCTAAGGAGTATTCATTTGGCTTAAGTCTAATAAAGTTTGGGAGCATAGTTGTCAGTTCTCTTATTCTGTGTAACCATTTTTGTTTTTGTTTTTTTTTTTGTTACGTGAGTTGTCATTTCATGACTCATGAGTTAGATGTCCTATTTTAATTTGCCATGGGCTTTAAGGAGATAAAGTTATTAGCTATTGTAACTTTAATAACCGCTTCCATTTTAGTTAACCACTATATTGTAGGTTCTTTTAGATAAGCTTTTTTTTAACATTTTATGAAAAAAGTTATAATGTTACCGATACAAAGATTGCTAGCAATAGCCGCAAAATATGTTGCCACTAAAACGCCCATAATCGCCGCTAATGGGTCCCATTTAATACCTCGTCGCTAGTGGTCCATTATCGCCGCTAAAGAGGTTGCTGCTAATAGTTGATGTCAAAGTCAATAGTCCAAAACGCCACATCACCCTTTGTCTAACGGCTATCCATTAGTTATTTGCGGTAACATACGTCATTGCTAAAAGTTGATAAACCTGGTAGACTATTATTCGCTCTTTTATTTTGTTTCTAGTTTTTCCCAAACATAGAATACTTCAAAACTAAACATCAAGTTCAAAACAAAGAAGGTTGCACACGTAAAAACTACATAGGCCAAGTAGCTAGTCCATATCATTATTCATCACCCACGCCCGTATCATCTTCGTTGCATTTGTTTGATGCCTTTTTCGTATCAAAAAGTTATGAGTGTTGTTCTAGAAATCTCGGGTTTGTAACATATGATCAATTTGAGCCTACAAAATAAGGTACACATTATAAGTTCAAACAAACTACATATTATTAATACAAACACTTTTAAACTTGTCTAAACCACTTACGAATCCTCAATACTTACCAAATGGGTCATTTTGACTTGAACCCACTTTGATACACTTAACACGCCCAACTTTTAGTCTATTAAAGTTCATTCGGGCCATTTTGATCCGTTCAAACTAAAAGTTGGATCATTTAAGTGTATTAAGTGTGTCCGTGTCATTTTCACCCATTTAAACTAAAAAATAAATCTTTTAACACTTTTAAACTTGTGTAAAACATTTACAAATCTACAACATTTACCAAATGGCCAAAATGACCTCAGCCCACTTTGATACACTTAATACATCCAACTTTGGTGGCTATTAAAGTTCATTCGGGATGTTTCGTTCAAACTAAACGTTGGATGCTTCGTGTTCGGGTCATTTTGACCCACTTAAACTAAACGCTAAATCAATTGACATTTATAAACTTGTACAAAACATTTACCAATTTACAAGATTTACCAGATGGCCAAAATTACCCTAACCCACTTTGAAACACTTGTAAATGCAGTACATAGTGACTGATGATTATTAGTAGTAACCAGAATTGATAGGAACAATTAAGGGGGAGGGGCTGTAAATGTAGTAGCCTGCATGTAAGTGTGTGTTATGCAATTTTGGTCAGCATAAGTTAAATGAGATTTTAGTTAAATTCTGACCAAGTCCATGATAGTTTAGATCATAATTTAGCATAAGAGTTTAGAATCAGAACTTGGCATGTTGCCTATATATTTGTTTGTTTAGGCATTTGTAATGAGTCTTTTTTATTTCTAGAGAGACGTGAGTCCAGAGAGAGAAAGCTTGTAAAGAGAAAAAGTGTGGGTTTAGGTTTTAGTGGCTAGTTTTTTCTATGTAACCAAATGTGTATTCTTTCGGTGTATGAATTTGTGATGAATATAATGAAAGAGTTCTTCTAAATCGTCATTGTCTCTCTTGTATTTTTATGTTTTATTTTCAATCAAGATCAATCTATGTTGTGTGTCATGGATACAAAGGGGCCAGGGGAGTTTCAACACCTAACACATCCAACTTTTAGTCTATTAAAGTTCATCTATAACATTTTCACCCATGCAAACCAAATTTGGATGTATTTAGTGTATTATGTGTGTTCGGGTCAGTTTGACCCATTTAAACTAAAAGTTAGATCATTTAAGTTTTTTCTTATTATGTTTAACATTAAATTATTACCTTTTCTAAGACCAACTACTATATGCCGTTGCCTCCAGGACCCCTCGCTTGGTTTGGGTATGTTTGTTATTGACGATTTAAATTGTTGGATGTTGGTCGTGCTTTATATTTATCCGAGCAAGAATGGTGTACAGTTTTCCTCCAATTTTCCTCTCCCATACCCTGGGGGAAGGGAGTGGTCCTTACACTCTCTAAATCATTGTACATTCCCATTTAAAAAAACTTCTCTTTTGCTATGCCTTTCAGGTCTCTGTATCACTTCATGTATCCACATTAATGCCGGTGTCGCTAGGAAATAAACAAAAGAAGTTAGTTAGTCAAGTAAAAACAAATGATTAACAGAGAACAAAGAAGGTATACTTAAATAAAACATTTACAATGAGAGGCTCATTCATGGCATTCTTTTAGACATGGCAAAGGTTTGTGTAAGAGTACTTATCAAATGCGAAGTGCCCCGACATATAACCGTGACTTCGCGTGTGAACATATCATTAGGGTCACCAACTGCTCCATACTAACCGCTTGTTGAAGTGTTTTGTTTCTAGCTTTTCCTCTCGTTTTCCAAGGTGGGACAATTGAAAATATAATTAAGAATTATTAGTCATAATATACATTTAAAAATAAATGAATAAAAAGAATAAGAAGATAAATTATAATAATACTTGCGTCCACCTCATGGGGACCTCGACCCAAAACCCTTGGGAGGTGGTGGATCCTCGGCACCATGACCTCATGACATACGACATGACATACACCAACACAATTCACAATGATATCATTTCCTTAAAAGTTATAAGACACTACAAAAATAAATATATGAATAAAAGTTCTGTTGCAACATGAAAATACATACGTACATACATACAAAGTTTCCTATAATAAGATTCAAATAAAAATTGCAATAAATTTTCTTTTAATCAAACTCTCACTCGGAATCTTCAGTTTCTATGTCACCCCCTCCATGTGATAATAAGGTCCGTCCTCCTCATAATCACTCTCGCTCTCATACACTTCATCATCGGGTACCATTGGTGGACTAACTTTACATGAAGTCTCGCCCTCAATAACATGAGAAGGTATGTTTTGAAAGTATTGCCTTAAGTCGATAAAAGATGCACTATTAGATGAAGCAAAGGTGTGAACGACGTCAAGATTTTTGGCTATGCCCTTGTAAACAGTTTGAACATTCTCAATACGGTCATCCTTTAATGCATGTAGATCAAAAAATTTTCGATAATTAACATTCTCGACTGCCCACCTGTCACACCCTAACCGATGGCAAAAGCATCGGACTGAAACGAAAAAGATATTGCAAGAGACATCACAACCACTAATTGTTATAAGAATTTAAAAAGTAAATTTCATTTCATTTCTAGGTCAAAGATACAATGTCTTGGAAGCAAATACAACGATTGAAACATAGAATTTAAATGACAAAATATAAATTTAAAATAGGCGTTTTTAGGTCCATCCTACTAGTTTTCTTTCAACACATCAACATCACAATCCTGCAATACATATTAAAATAACTGTCAACATAATAAAGCCTTAGTGAGCATACAAGTTTGATTTACTAGAATACGTATAAATGTTTAACAAAATCAACATGGCAAAGACGTATACTTAGGCCTATCTTAACCTGAGCTAGCATGCATCACATACGTGTTGTGACACCTCAGAAATTTTAATCGAATTAGATGGCAACGCGTGCCCGATGAACTCTCAAATATTCTAGATATGTTGGACAAAAGGGACCATTTTAATAAATATATGGAAGATTGATAGTGGAGGGATCAAATATGAACAAATGCCAATTTTTTGCCTTAGACGGTCGCTTACGGACCGCAAGCAACCCCTTACGGTCCGTAAGAGCATGTAACTAATGCCACTTAGTTCTCGATTTTGGCCACCTTGCTCCTCCTTGGAACACCTTGGATGCCACTAATCTACCCCTTAATGACTCAGGAGACACTTGGCATCATTTAGGAGCTGAAGATCACCTATAAATAGTTCCATTCTTCACTCATTCAAAGTTGCACCTTCAATATTTCTTTCTCTCTATCTTTGGAGTTGCTTTTACTAAAAAAAGGCCTCCTACCTAAAGTGTAAACTTCCCTTGAACACTTATAAGTGTTCTCCCTATGTCTTTTTCCATTCGTAGGCTAGTTATTACCGAAAGTCAAGCAAATTGACTTTTGCTTTGATTTCCGGTTCTGACCTTTTTGGTCAAATCAAAGTTTGAATTGAACTTCGATACATGATCATAATAATGAAGGTGTTAATCCATTGTGAGTACACCACCTGAAGATTAGTTAAGAAGGCAAAATGACGAGTCAAAGTTATATTTAATAAAAGTCAAAATGCAGATTTTTGAAAATTATGTCAAATGAGTTTCTAAGTATCAAAACCTTAATTTTTGACAATATAACAATTTATATAACATATTAGGACATGTTAATCATGTCCAGCTCATCATTTCTTGCTTAGAGCTCATTTCGTAATCAAAAGTCAAACAATTTAACTTCTACTTTGACTTTTGATTCTAACCCGTTTGGTTAAGTTTAGAGCATGTACAAAGGTTTTTATATGATCATATTATTGTAGGGAATAACCATCTGAGGTTATACCTTTTAATCATAACATTTGATAGGTTATTTGATAAGTCCACATATTATGCCTTAAAAATACCAAAAATGCCTTTATGGCATAAAATGGGTTTTAAAATCAAATCAACTTGTAATCCGATTTTGAAACTAGTGTTATAACACTATAAAATATATATTGGCCTCATGGACTTATTATTATGAACCTATTCGACCACCCGATATCGTATATGCGCGTACGAGTAGTTTATATAGAACAAAATATATAATATAGTCGAATCAGGTCAAAACCATTCAAATTCAGTTCTAATCAGAATGTATGGTTATTTGATCCATATTATACGAGTCCTTATACTCGGGAGGACGTAAACCACATTCTACCTAGTCTCACTTAATCTAGCAAACCGTACGCATCTATTAAGTTAACTGGTTAAAGCCAATGGCTTTTAATGACCCGTTAACATTCTAACGAATCGTAAATTCTGTCCATTCCAGACTAGAAGCCACTAGTAAATTGCACTTAAGTTTAGGTTGTCTTTGAAATACGGTTGTGGTAAACATCTTTGATTTGTAAAGTCTATCACAGGTAAATACTATTTGCCTATATTTTTTATAAAGGCTTGGGATACGTCACTAGCCGCTTGGTCGGGTATTCGATAAATACCTACCCTCCAAGCTTTACCCGAAGACCAAAAAAAATCATAAGACAAGAACGGGGCCGTGCCACCAAGGCATGGGGTCGTGCCCTACTCAAGAGCCCATGCAGAACAAGACAAACAAAGCAGACAAGAGAGACAAGGCTGTGTCTAATGGAAGACACGGAGCCATGGTCAACTCCCAGATATCTAGAATCTCTCAATGTACAACAAAGTACAGACCACAGGGTCGTGCCCTCTAATACACGGGGCCGTTTGTGCATACGGACAAACATAGATCATTAAATGAAGACAAAGAAGAAAGGACACTGTGTCATCCCCCTTGGGCACGGGGTCGTGTGAAGAGTCTGTTTGCAGCTAAAAATAGAGGTTCTTGGTTCACTACCAACTCATCCCTTGGAAAACCACTTCTCTCACCCCTGCCACCATTCCACCACCACTAAAACACCATCATCGACCACATTCCTCCACCATTCATCTTTAGAGTGTGTGTAGTAGTCTCGGGATCCAAGATTGATCGTAAGAGTTCTTCTCAAACAATGGCCATGCTTGGCTAAATCTCTTACATCACTTAGTAAAAACAAGTCTTTTATGTATTACTTTTAATTTCCATGCTTTAGCTAACTTTTTATTTGGGTATGTATTAGTGACTTTAATAACTATTTTTTTATATGAAGTTTGCTGAATCATATCTAAAGAAAAACCATGGAGTTCGTGATCCACATATACGCCAAACGATTCAGTCAGTTATTTTCCAACAGATAAAGAGAAGATCATTCTAGCTGCTCCGAAGTTTCCTAAAGGTGTGCTAAAGAACTTTCAGTTTTGAGTATACGATCAAAAGATGGGTGAAGCAGTGATTGTAACTAAAGAACAAACGTATCGGTTAACAGACACATTGGATCTAATTAGTTTTCATGAAGAGGATATCACGATCTTGAGTCAACATCAGATTCACACAAATGAAAAATAGGAGATATGTGCTAAATCCTGGACGAGCGAAGGGAATGTGATTGGAAGTAGATTATTTGTTGATGTTTCTCCTCTTTTTGGTGGACCATCGCTGATGCAGCACTAATGTTATAAACGTAAAGGGAGATTATTAGGCCCTTAAGGTTTACACATTAGTTAATTAATTAGTCTTCAGCTAGTTTGTTTTGGTTACTAAAGTTAGCTTATATTTGAATAGGCTTAGGGTTTAGGGGAAGTGGTGGACTAAACCCTCCCTATAAATAGTTAATGATGTTTAGGGTTTTGGTGGTTCTTTGGTTTTTGCCACTAACTTGTATTAGACAATCATTTGTATGCAAGTTAATCCTTTGAATCATTTCTACTTCATCTTTATTTCTTTTGCTTGAATCAAGTTTGATTGTGTGATTCCACCACCAATCAAACTTCGTGGTATATCGTTGTGATCTCGTTCTGGGACTTACAAAGTTGATGAAAAAGGAAGCGAGAGGATAGCTGCTTCGAAATCTAGAAGAAAGGGAAGTTCGGTTCAAACAAGAACCAATTAAGGTCTAATGATAACAAGACCGAATGTAAATTATGTTGGAAAAGACATTGGGGGCAATGTCAGTCGGATCAACAATAGAAACCCTGTGACACATGCAAGAAGACCGACCACAAAACCCACGAGTGTTAAGGCGGTGTGCTTCGAGTGTGGCGAGAAAGGCCATATTAGGACCAGTTGCACCAAGCATGCAAGCGGTGGAAATTCGACAACCGGGGAAGCCAAGAAGTCTAACACTCGAGCTTTCCAGTTAATCGCAAAGGAGGCGGTTAAGGACACGAATGTTATAACAAGTACGTTTCTTCTTATAACATTTATGCACATGTCTTATTTAATTCTGGAGCCGATAAGAGTTTCGTAGATCATAAGTTTAGTGAACTATTAAACTACCCTTAAGAACTCTAGATCATTCGTATGAAGTAGAAATGGCTGATGGAACACTTGATTTAACTTCTAAGAAAATAGAGGGATGCGCTATATCCAACAGGAATCAATCTATTCCAATAAACCTTTTACCAATGACTCTTGCGAGGATTCAACTTAGTTTTAGGCATTTAAATGCACCAAATGCAACTTATAAATTGTATTAAATAAGGTATAAAATCAACCCTTTTATGTAATAATGTTGGAAAAGTGTGTTTCTTTGTATACTTTTGATTTTCAGGATTTAAAGAGCTTAAATGTACAAAAGGAACAAATTAATGGCAAAAACCAGCATAACTACAAAAAAGAGAAGGTAGCACTTCAGACCGACCCTCCGAGCTTCACCCCAAGACCAAAAACAACGAATCAGAAGACAAGCATGAGGTCGTGCCACCAAGGCATGGGGTCATGCCTCAGTCTAGATTCCATGAAGAAAGGACAAGTAAAAGCAGACAAGAGACACTGGGCCATGTCCCATGGACACGGGATGTGGACAACTCTCAGATATGCAAAATCTTCAATAGTACAGCAAGTACAAGGCCACGGGGCCGTGCCTCTGACACATGGGGCCGTGTGAGCATACGTGTTGACACAACTCATTAAATGAAGAAAAAGAAGAAGAAGACACGGGGTCGTGCCCTTTGAGGACTGGGTCGTGTGAGAAGTATGTTTCCAGCTATAAATAGGGGTGCTTGGTTCAATCGAAAACCATCCCTTAGCAAACCACTTCTCTTTTACCTACCACCATTCCACCACCATCATCCACCACATTCCTTCATCATCCATCTTTAGAGTGTGTGTAGTAGTATTGGGATCCAATATTGATATTAAGAGTTTTTTTGTCAAACAAAGGCCATGCTTGGCTAATCTCTTACATCACTTGGTAAAGATAAATCTTTTATGTATTACTTTTGATTCCAAGCTTTGGTTAACTTTTTAATTGGGATGCATTAATGACTTTAATAACTAGTTTTTTATATTGAAAGTGAACTTTATTCTATCATCTCTTCATGTATTGTTGACTCACTCATTCATATCATTACGATCTATATAAAACGCGTTAACTGCCTGGAAGGAGGGTTAGAAGGGTGGTTTGGGTAAAGCTCTTGCCTTGTTCAGTATATAGATCCTGTGAGGACTCGATTCAAGCTTATTAGGACTTCCTTTAAAGTAGATAGCATCAAATTGGGGAAAGTAAGAACGACTTGAATCCTTAATAAATAAATAAACTACTATTAAAACTTTAAACTAGCCTTGCGAGACTATATCCCTGCTGACTCAGACCAATATGGTTGAGGGTAGCGTCGCCTCCAAAAGAGGGACATGCCACATTTTGCATTAATAACTTATTTAATTATCTTTCAATATTTTGTTCTTACGGGATTGTATCTCTGCTAACTCAGACCAATATAGCTGACGGTAGCGTTGCCTCCAAAAGATGGACATGCCACTTTAACTAAGATAATCTCTTAAAAAATTCAAAGTGCGGAAATCATCAAGGATACGTAAAAGATAAGTCGGAACCAAGTGATTCTATCTTGTCTCTTGTTTTTTTATATTTTGTTTTCTTGTTTTAGTCTTAATAATTAATAACCTTTTCTCAAAGTTTTGTTAGATTAGACGTTGACAATATTCTGGTATTAAAAGCTCTTGTGTCCTTAGACGACCTCGGTATCTTACCATCACTATACTATGTCAACGATGGTGCACTTGCCCTAGCATGTTTTAGAGAGTGATAGTGTTATATCGTGTTTTATAAATTTAAAGCTTAATAAACCTGTAAAAGTGCTTAAATATAGTAAAAATTATACCCATCTCGCACCACGTCAAGTTTTTGGCGCCATTGTCGGGGACATAAGGATTTTCAAAAAGTTTAAGTTCGACGACCTAATCATATTTTTTTATACTTTATTTTTCTTTTTTGGTTTTTTCTTCTTTTTCTACATTTTTTTCACTTTCTGCAGCTTTAGCACGGGACGTTTCTGATAAAACATGTGTCGTGCTTAGTCTCCAGTAACATAAAAACTGTTTTCTGCCAGACAGAGGCTGTAGGAGGGATCGTGTGATACCCACACGGGGCCGTGTCCATTAATAGTTTCTAGAAAAACAGGATCGTTTGATCCCGATGGTCAAAGCTTCGTCCGACAAATATGGATGTTAATGATTATTTTACCCCCTCCCCCCCCCCCCCCCGCCACTCATACGGTGAATGGTGCTAATTATGTGGTGGATTTCATAAAGATTTAGAATATCCCATTCAGAAATTTTGATCCCCACTACATAAACCTATTGTTTTCCTGTAACAGTCACCTTGAGTTTGGCAGGAGTTAAAATAATCACTGTCATCCACCTGAATGCCATCAACCCTCTTTTCTAATGAATATAACTTCGGAATAACTATGTTAAATAGAAAAGAGATTTCTACAAAAACTCAAAGAAATAGAATCCATGAAGAAGGCACGATATCCATCAATGGATAATAAAGGAGGCGAAGAATCAAAAAGCGATTCAATGGAAACACATTCAGGAAAAGACAACACCAAGCTCATCACCTCTACCCCAAACCCTTGTGAAAAAGAAGGCGATAGTCTTCCGTGTATCGACCAGCAATGAAGGACTCTTCAATGGCCCGCACCAACAACTTTATAGACCTGAGCGAGTCGACTCACACTTTCGTTAACAAGAGCGCGGATAAGGCAAATAATGGTTGGTTCCAACCACCTATTCATAGCTTAGGTTTCTTCCTTTCCGATAACCTCTTGCGTTTTCATGTCCCGCACAAGAGCCTGGGTTCATACGACACTTCGTGTTGTCCCGACCAGTAAGGAACCCCCTTATAATAAAATAATTCTTAAAAATTTGACAAAACACCATAATCCCTAAACAAACACGGGGCCGTGTTCCCCAAGCACGGGGTCGTGCCTCATCTACTCTCTATACATGAGGCGTGTTTGACAAACACGAGGCCTGCCTCCCATACTAGTCCAACACACGACCGTGCCTACCTCGGCATAGCCTGTGCTCACTAATGGACAACATTCCCTGACTCGTTACAGACAACACGGGGTCGTGCCTCCCAGATAAGGGGTCGTGTGAACGTGTTGTCACTTTCTATAAAGTCAACCATGAGTAGAATATTTGGACCTATTCCTAAGACAAAGTTCCTTCCATATTTCACACACATACTAGAAAATGTAGGTTCTTAAAAAAAATTTCTTAAACCTTCTTGTCTTTGCCACTTTTAGTAATATTCTTCTTCAATGTCCAACAACCTCCATTAAAGCTTGAAGCGTCAAAGCTTCAATTGTTGAATGAAAAGCATGATTTTCAGCCCAAACTTTTGCAGTACTGCTATTATATAAAATCAATTTAAGTTATTTACGATTAGAAATGTAAAAAGCCAAAAGGCTTTAACTTAAATAAGAGTTCTTGGGCTAAAATATCAGAAGATACAGCATGGGGTCGTGTCCTGGAAGCACGAGGCCATATGATTTGTCTGCAAGTCCAAACTTTAATGGTTTGTCTTGTTTAAAAATAGCATGTCGAGCTAGCAGAGCGGTACTTCATCAACAAGCTCATAGAACAACAGAAGAGGAAGAAGTCTCTCACTCGAGGCAACCCTTGTCTGCTAGGTATGTGCACTACGAGAGTCCATCAAGGAGATGACGACGGTGGAGGAGGTCCTCATCGACTGAGTGAACTATCTCACACTAGCCTTGGAGAGTAGTTTTAAGGAAATCAACCTACTACACCAAAGGTTGAATATTTTGGTGGTACCCCCTATGGATATAATCCTCCTAAAAGACGATTTGAACCTCGCTCATGAGTTTATTAAACCTAACCCACGAAACCTCCCATTAATTCCTTTTATGAGGTTCCGGTAACCGCCGCTCCTCCCCACAAGAGGACATTGATGATGAGCCCTTCATCTTCTTACCAAGGGAAATGGAGGAGATGCTCAACGATCTTTGAGAGGGTACACCCAAAAATAGCTCGAAGCCCTTATTAACTGAAAATTAGTTTCAGATTCTTGTTGATCTTTTATTATTTTATATAGGGAAGAGCTATTTGGGTTTAAATCTTTGGGGGTATCTACTAAAATCCATCTATGATAATCTAGTTTGTATTTTTATTTCTATCCTTTTTAGTTGTAACCAGATGATGAATGGTTTTAATGGAATGATATTTGGTGTTTTAAAACTTGTTGAAAGGTGTGGAAAGATGAAATGACATTAAAAAAACACCTCATGCACGTAAAAAGAAGTCCCCCAACTCGAAATCTTCATTATAGTATGTTCAGCACGCACACGGGGTCGTGTCTCTTAGGCACGCCCGCATGCCCATCTTCTTGAAAATTTTCAATAGTGGCACTTTTTACACGGGGTCGTGCCTCACAAACACACCCCCGTGTCTGCCTTCTGAAACTTTTCATATAAGCCATGATACTTGCACTTTTTAAACAGGGTCGTGCCTACCTAACACGACCCCGTGTCTAGTATCTGATTTTTGAAAAATTTATTGTTTTTAACCCACATTTACACATTTAATCAAATCTAACCCATTTTGGATACATTGAGGATAATGTGTAATTTAAGTGTGTGGTGAACTTGAATCATTTGTCCTAAAACAAGCCTTACACAAAACTCTACTTGAAACCGCTAAAACACTCCAAATATTTTTTAAAATATTTTTTTTGTCTTATTTTTAGTTTAAGTTAGAAAACTAAGTTCTAATTTTTTAAGAGGTTTACAACCGATATGGTCGTAATAAAAGAAACATATGAGAAAATTTTATAAGTAAGGGATGACAAGGTTTTTTAAAATTTAATTGTATATATAGCTTCACACTTTTTACCTTTGTCCCACAAATTGTGAGTTTTGAGCCTTTACCGAGCATTCAATAGCATATCATTACTAAATGCTCACTTTTCGTTTCTTCTGTGATAGCCCGTATGTTTTTTACAAATCCAGAACTTGCCAAGACAATACATTACCGGCCCTTGCCGACTAATACAAGTAAGTAAATGATTTAGGCATTAGGGCTATACCTTTTTTTTCGTTTCAACGTTGTTTTTCTTTTATCCCCCACCAAAAAGAAAAATCCCTTAGTTAACCCTTTTGAGCCTAAAACCTTTCATTTCAAAACCCGCAAAATACAAATTTTGAAACAATCACCCATCACCTAAACCTTGTTATTATTACACCTTTATTTTAGTAAACTTTGGTTATTTTGTAATATATATATAAAATTGTAACTTAGTTATGTTGTGAATTTCAAAGAAGTTTCTCTCTAGTTGCTTGGAATATAAAAAGCAAACTTATTGCTTATAAGTCTTTACTTTATACCTAAGTCACAAACAAATAAATTCTAGAAATAAAACCGACAGTTTACGCCTTTAGCCACTCAAATATAAATTTCCCTACCCTAGCCAAAACCTACCCTCTTTAAAGTTCTCTTGATATTTACAAAGATTGTGTCAAAAGGAGGAAGGTTGATTACTTGTCAAGCATATGGTAGGAGTAAGTTGCATACCGAGACTGAGCGTTTCACTTAAACATCTTCGGCCGAGTGTTGAGTGATCACTTGTGAGGTGTGTGAATCTGTATATAGCTTACAGCCCAACACTTGTAACGAGTTCTAAATAAATCATGTCCAATAGAATTGTAAATAAAATAAGAACAAAAATAAAAGAACTTGGATTCCCAACACTCTAAAACAAGAACCAAAAACTTATGTTCTACGTATTCTATTTGGGTGTGTAAGCAATATTAAAGAATTTTCCTTGAGGACAAGCAAAGATTCAAGTGTGCGGGTATTTGAGATGCACCAAATGCAACATATAAATTGTATCAAATAAGGTATATAATCAACCATTTCATGTACTAATGTTGGAAAAAAGTGTGTTTCTTTGTATACTTTTGAGTTTCATGATTAAAAGATCTTAAGTGTACAAAAGGAACAAATTAATGGCAAAAACCAGCATAACTACAAAAGAAGAGAAGTTGACACTTCATACCGACCCTCCGAGCTTCACCCCAAGAACCAAAACAACGAATAAGAAGCCAAGAAATTGAAGAAAAGACAAACAGAAGCAGACAAGAGACATGGGATGTGTCCCATGGACACGGGTGTGGTCAACTCCCAGATATGCTGTAACATCCTATTTACATTTTAACCATACGAGACGCAGCGGAAGTACCAACTTAAAAATTCTTTCTTTATTAACTATATAACCTACTTAAAGGTTCATTTATAAATTATTGGACACTTTCTTTAAAAGATTTACTACATTCACTATTAATTAACTTGCTAAATGTAATACATAATACAAGCTATGAGACCACTCTTCCTGTACAATCCTTGCTCTTTAATTTGATCTTCGTCCACATATCTCCCATGATGGTAATGATGATCTAACTAATCTGTGGTCACCACATACATAACCAACACATTAGTAACAGGTGACATCTTACGTAATTAAATGAATATATATTAATCAATAACTACATAGTGTTCTAACTATGTTTACTACTCCATATTTATATCGTTCTAAACTTGTTCTTTGCGCCGGACTTCGCACCCTCGAAAGCCCAACACTTACATACCTGCATTCCTGTTTCATTCTCGTTAGCAATACAGTTAGTAAGACATAATCTCAACGTATTGTCGACCTCCAACTTCGCGTAACTACATACCACTGATCTACATTCAATAAGTTACAATTCCTGTCTACACTCGCACGCATCCATATATATACATACATGCTTACATACTTAATCATATTAGGTAATCACTAATTCAATTCAATAAGTTCACATAATTCCCTATTAGTCATTTTCACTTTGCGGGGCTCATTAGGGGTTAGGGAACAGATTTTAGGAGATATGGAAACTCACAATGCAAATAACCAACAAAAACAGAATATTAAGCTTGTGGGAGGTGTCGTCAACGCCCTCCTATAGCGTAGGCGATGCCCTCTAGAATGTTGCGTCGGAAACCAAGTTGCGTAGACAGTGAGTTAGCGCGTCAGGAAAATGGGACAGCGTCGGCGACGGCTAAGGAGACCGTCGGCGACGCCCCTTCTGTGTTGCAGACGCTGATTTTCCTTAATCAAGCTTACACAGCCCGTTTCCGACTCCCGTTCTAACCCAAACTGACTTGTCATGTCCCGTATCATCCCATAACATTCCATGAGCTTCCGGTATCCTTCTAACACTTAACCCATGTCTCTTTAAATCAAATCTATACCTCTAACGTACTTTCTTGATTCTTTTGACCCGTTTGACTATTCTAAGTTATTTACAACATAGTTGCTATTTACGGCCCATCATAACCATATATTCTTTAATTATGTAATTAGTTAAAGATTCTTATATAGTTCCCATACCATAACATCCGTAACCCACACCCAACATATACTGAACGTATTGACATCTTATAACTTATCACAACAATACATTTATCTTGATTCCTACCCTTATCCGTAATTTCATACACAACTCTCTGTATTCAACATATCAATATTCATTTAGAAGAGAAGAAGTGATTCCGGAAACCACTTACCTTAGCGTCCGTCTTTGAATCTGTTACCTTGTCTCCTTTTGACTAGTTAGCCTTCCATGCTTCCATCCATCTTGACATGATCCCTATATTTTCATGTCATCGCAATCACATTCTTGTTAGCATACTCGATTGTACATATTAACGACCATATCAATGCATAACTCATATTTGACTTTCACTAGTCAACGTCTATCATATGAACCTTCGACACAACTTCATGTATCCGCGTCATCATATTAGGCTATACAAATGACACTAGGTACAATTCATACTAATGATGCAATATACTTACAACCACATGATCACCTAGCTATGTCATGGCCATGTATAACCAAATCAATACAACTCAAGCTCTCATGATCTTGAAATTGTCAACTACCTTCAAAGCTAGCAATTTACATAATCTTAACATCAATATTTACTAGTAAGTCCACAAGGTATACATTTCATACATATCCGTTTCTAAATCACCGTTAAGTCACTAATCAAATCTTATAGTGTACATCACCATTCAAACATAGGGTACTAGTTCCTTAAGCATTCGTTTACCGAATCACATCATCAACTACGTTTCACATATACTTATCAAGTACATTCTTAAACTTTTTTTACTAACAAGTATATCATTATCACTTTCTATACATGTTTCCCTTTTATTTGCGTAAAATTTGACATATTATTGTCATTTAGACATTTCATCAAACACTTGGTGTACGTACTACCTTTTAAGCATAATGTACAAGTATTTTAAGCATGTTCTTCCCAATTCATCTCATGAACCATCACATTCAAGCAAAAACACATAATCATCAATTCTACATCATGTTTATCCATCACAATCTATCATATATCACCTTATGCATCATCAAATCACCATATTAGATCTACATGTTCATCATTTTCACATTCATGCAATGGGTTTCAATCTAAATCATCCAATGTAATATAATTTAACCATGATTCAACTTCTACATGATAGTATTAACAAGTATTCATTCTAATTTCAACCAATTTCACGGATTCATCCTAACCCACTTCATGGGTAATCATCAAATCAGAAATTTCAACTCACCTTGTGTTAAGAACACTTAAATGATGGAGAATTTGCGTTCATGCATGAAATCCTCCTCCCAATTGCTTGTCAATTTGTAGAATTGTGAAGTGTGTGTGTGTTCCCCCTGCCTCCCTCTCAAACTCGACACATACACTACACACACACTTGCACATTTTTATTCATAATGTTTACTTTCCAATTGTTAATCTTTGGTCCCTCTTGATTAGGTTATGTGTCCTTTTTAGGGTTTCAACTTATTTCCAACCCTTTACTTCCATTAAACTAGCCAAATTTACTAACTTGGTTAGTTATTTCATACAATTGTACTAGCAAGGACCATATTTCATAAACATTACATTTTGGGGTGTTATAAATGCAAAATCTTTAATAGTATAGGAAGTACAACACCACGGGGCCGTGCCTCTGACACACGGGTCATGTGAGCATACGCATTGACACAGCTCATTAAATGAAGATAGAGAAGAAGGAGACACGGGATCGTGCTCTTCAGGCACGAGCCGTGTGTGGAGACTGTTTCTAGCTAAAAATAGGGGTGTTTGGTTCAATTGAAACCATCCCTTGGAAAACCATTTCTTTCACACCTTCCACCACTCTACCACCACAGCACCACCATCATCCACCGTATTCCTCCATCATCCATCTTTAGAGTGTGTGTAGTAATCTCGGGATCCAAGATTGATCATAAGAGTTTTTGTCAAACAAAGGCCATGGTTGGCTAATCTCTTACATCACTTGGTGAAAACAAATCTTTTATGTATTACTTTTGATTTCCAAGCTTTAGTTAACTTTTTATCGGGTATGTATTAGTGACTTTAATGACTAGTTTTTTTATCTTTTCATGTTTTGTTGATTCACTCATTCATGTCTTTAAGGTCTATATAAAGCATGTTAACTGCCTGGAAGGGGGTTAGAAGGGTGGTTTGGGTAAAGTTCTTGCCTCGTTAAGCATATAGAACCTGCGAGGACTTAATTCTAGCTTATTAGGACTTCCTTTGAGGTAGATAGCATGAAATTGGGGGAAGTAAGAACGGCTTGAATCCCGTATAAATAAACTACTATTAAAACTTGAGCCGGCCTTGAGAGACTGTAACCCTGCTAACTCAGACCAATATAGCCGAGGGTAGCGTCGCCTCCAAAAGAGGGACATGCCACATTTTCATTAATAACTTACTTAATTGTCTTTCAATATTCCGGTCTTTCGGGACTGTATCTTCTGCTGACTCACTAGTTTCGTTGAGGGATGCCACTTTAACTAGGATAATCTCTTAAAAAATCCAAAGTGCGGAATCATCAAAGGATACGTAAAAGATAAGTCAGAACCAAGTGATTTTATCTTGTCTATCGTTTTCTATATTTTATTTTCTTGTTTAAGTCTTAATTATTTAAAAATATTTTCTCAAAGTTTCGTTAGATTAGACGTTGACAATATTCTAGTATTAAAAGCTCTTGTGTCTTTGGACGACCTCGGTATCTTACCATCACTATACTATGCCAACGATGGTGCACTTGCCCTAGCATGTTGTAGAGAGTGATAGTGTTATATCGTGTTTTATAAATCTAAAGCTTGATAAACAAGTAAAAGTGCTTAAAAATATATCAAAAAATTATACCCACCTCGCACCACATCAGGCATGGACTGGTTATCTCAAAACATGGCCCGTATAGCATGTGATAAAAAGGTAATCGAAATTAAATCCCCATCTGGCGAGATACTCATCATTCATGGAGATCGGCACTATAGGTTGCCTGTGAATGCATCTCTTCTTAAAGCGTCCAAGTGTCTGAGGAAAGGATGTGTCATTTACATGGCATAGGTGACAGTAGATACACGAAAGCCCAAGATAGAAGCTATACCAGTCATCTCTGAATACCCCGACGTATTTCCAGAAGATTTACCAGGATTACTCCAAGAAAGGCAAGTCGGATTCAGAATCAACATATTGCATGGGTCAGCTCTAATAGCTAGAGCTCCATATCGCTTGGCGCCGACCGAGACGAAGGAATTGAAGGCACAACTTGAGGAGATTCTAGTGACTACCGCGAGCTGAATAAGATAATAATCAAAAGTCATTATCCCTTGCTAAGAATTGAAGATTTATTTGATCAATTGCAAGGGGCAAGTTTCTTTTGTATGATTGATCTTCGATCAGGTTATCATCAACTTAAGGTCAAGAGTGAAGACGTTCCAAAGACTGCCTTCATAATGAGATATGGACATTATGAGTTCTTAGTTATGCCATTTGGAGTCACTAATGCTCTAGTAGCTTTCATGGATCTTGTGAACAAAGTCTGCAAACCTTATCTAGATAAGTTTGTCATAGTCTTTATAGATGACAACTTATGTATTCTCGCAGCAAGAATAATCATAAGGAACATCATAGATGTATTCTTGAATTGCTAAAGAAGAGAAGCTTTATGCAAAATTTTCTATGTGCGAGGTTTGGCTTAGAGAAGTCCAATTCCTAGGACATGTGATCAGTGAACGGGGAATTCAAGTGGATCCAACTAAGATTGAAGCAATCATGAATTAGGAAGCACCCAAGACTCTTTCTGAAATCTGTAGCTTTTTGGGATTGGCTGGCTATTATAGAAGATTCATTGAGAACTTTCCAAGAATAGCCACTACATTGACATGCAAGAACGCTTAATTTGATTGGGGGCTAAAGTAGAAAGAATCATTTGAGTTTCTTTAAATAGAGATTGAGTAATGCCCCAGTGTTATAATTACCCGAAGGAGTTGAAGACTTCATGGTTTACTGTGATTTTTCACACACAGGGTTGGGTTGTGTGTTAATGCAAAGAGGCATAGCGATTGCCTATGTATCACGATAACTTAAGGTGCATGAAAAGAAATACGCCACCAATGATTTAGATTTGGGTTCAGTGGTATTTACATAAAAGTTGTGGAGGCATTATCTATACAGCACAAGTGTATCATATACACAGATCATAAAATCCTCCAACACATATTTAATAATAAATATTTAAATATGCGACAACATCGTTGGATGGAAACATTAAATGATTACAAATGTGAGATTCGTTATCATCCTTGCAAGGCTAATGTTGTTGTTGATGCCTTGAACCGCAAAGAGAGAATCAAACCATTGAGGGTTCATGCAAGAGGATTGAACTACAAACCAGCTTAAATGAAAAACTGCTTGAGGTTCAAAAGCAAGCCTTATTAAAAGCAAATGCTCCTAATGAAGGATTAGGTGGAGCTGTTGAACTGTTGACACCTGGAAATGTTGGAATCTTAAGATTTGATGATAGAATCTAGGTTCCCATCTTCAAAGGACTTAGAGATCTGATTATCCAGGAATCACATAATTCCATATATTAGATACATCCTTGAGGAGATAAAATTTTCCAAGATTTGAAGAAGAATTATTGGTGGATCGGTGTGAAGAAATCCATAGCCACCTACGTAGCTAAATGTTTGACGTATTCGCAAGTTAAAGCTGAACATCTGAAATCGTTAGGTTTGCTACAACATTTTGAAATTTTCACCTGGAAATGAGAAATAGTTACAATGGAATTGATTACCAAGTTACCAAATATAAAATGTGACAATAACACGAAATGGGTGATAGTCGATAAATTGACTAAGTCAACCCACTTCCTACCAATAAAGGAAACTTTCAGTTCTAACATCTTGGCCAATTATACGTGGACAATATTGTGTCCCATCATGGAATGCCAATTTCCATAGTATCCGATAGAGACACCAGATATATATCACATTTTTGGAAAAGTTTCCATCAAGCTTTAGGCACATAATTAAACTTCAGTATGGCTTACCATCCACAGTTAGATGGTCAGAGTGAGCGTACAATCCAAACTTTGGAAGACATGCTGGGAGCATGTGTCATTGATCTAAGTGGTAGTTGGGATAATCACCACCACTGATAGAATTCTTCTATAACAATAATTATCATACGAGTATCAAGACCGCTCCATTCGAAGCCTTATATGGGAGAAAATGTAGAACGCCCATCTGTTGGACTGATGTTAGAGAAGGCCAACTGTCTGAGCCTGAGAAGTCCTTGAGACTACAGAAAAGATTACAGAAATCCGTGACAGGCTCAAAGCTACCAGTGATAGGCAAAAGAGTTATGCTGACAAGAGGTGAAAACCTCTTAAGTTACAAATCGGAGATAAAGGTTTATTAAAAGTATCACCTTGGAAAGGTGTTATGAGATTTCGAAATAAGGGCAAGTTAAGCCCAAGATATATTAGACCATTCTAGATAACTGAATGTGTCGGTTCCATAGCTTATAAGCTTAAGCTACCTGAGGAACTAACTGGAATCCATAATGTATTCCATATTTCAAATTTAAAGAAATGTCTAGCCGATGAGTCGCTAGTCATGCCGCACCATGATGTGGAGATTGACGAAAACCTGAGGTTTATTAGAAAACCTTTATCGATCGAGGATCGACATGTTAAAAAGCTCCAAAAGAAATTAATCCCCATTGTGAAAGTCAAACAGGATTCTCGTCGTGGCCCAGAATTTGCATGGGAAGTTGGATCGAATATGAGACAAAGTACCATATCTATTTGAATAAAAATCACTAGGACGGGATTTCTTTTAAGGGGTGAGGATGTGACACCTTGGAAATTTTAATCGAATTCGATGGTTTACATGTCCGATGAACTCTCAAATATTCTGGATATGATGGACGAGAGGAACTATTTTGGTAAATATATCGAAGATTGATAGTGGAAGGATCAAATATGAATAAATGCCCAATTTTTGGCCTCAGAGGTCCCTTATGGACCGCAAGCTATAGCCTTATGGTTCGTAAGGCGTTTAAACAAACTGTGGGCGCCAAAGGTCCCTTACGGACCGTAACCAACCCTTACGGTCCATAAGAGGTACGCTGCTAGACATATTCTTGCTGGCAGTTGTAGTCGGCAACCACTGCCACTTAGCACATGATTTTGGCCACATTTATCCTCTTTGAGACACCTAGGGTGCACAAATTTGTCCCTTAACACCTCAGGAGGCACTTGGCATCAATTGGGGGATCAAGATGAATTATAAATAGCTCCATTGTTCACTCATTCAAACTTGCACATTCAATATTTATTTCTCTCTATCTTTGGAGTTTCTTTTGCTCAAAAGAGGATTCCTACCTGAAGTCTAAACTTCCCTTGAATAGTTATAAGCGTTCTCCCTAGTTCTTTTTCCATTCCTAGGCTAGTTATTAGCCAAAAGTCAAGCAAATTGACTTTTTCTTTGACTTCCGGTTCTGACTTTTTAGGTCAAGTCAAAGTTCGAATCAAACTTTGCTACATGATCGTAATAATGAAGGTGTTAATATCTTGTGATTACAACCTCGGAAGATCAAGTTAAGCAGGCAAAATGACGAGTAAAAGTTATTTTTAATAAAAGTCAAAATGCATATTTTTGCAAATTACACTAAATGAGTATCTAAGTATTGAAACCTTAATTTTTGAAATTATCATAGTTTATAGAACATATTAGGATATGTTTAATCATGTCCAACACCTCATTTCCTTCTTATAGCTCATTTCGTAATCAAAAGTTAAACAGTTTGAATTCTACTTTGACTTTTGATTCTAACCCGTTTGGTCAAGTTTAGAGCATGTATAAAGGTTGTTATATCATACTATCGTAGGGAACAACCACATGAGGTTTTACCTTTTGATCACATCATTTTATAGGTCATTTGATAAGTCCAAATATTATGCCTTAAAAATACCAAAAATGCCCTTATGGCATAAAATGGGTTTTAAAATCAAATGCACTTGTAATCCGAATTTGAAACTGGTGTTATAACATTATAAAATATATATTGGCCTAATGGACTTATTATGAACCTATTCGACCACCGGATACCACATATGTGTGTATGACTAGTTTATATAGAACAAAATATATAAAATAGCCGAATCGGGTCAAAACCTTTCAAATACAGTTCTAATCAGAATGTATGGTTATTTGACCCATGTTATACGAGTCCTTATACTTGGGAGGACATAAACCACATTCTACCCGGTCTACACTTAATCTAGCGAACCGTACGCATCTATTAAGTTAACCCGTCAAAGTCAATGACTTATAATGACCCGTTAACATTCTACGGATCATATTTCCGTCCTTTCCTGACTAAAAGCCTCCAATAAATTGTGCCTAAGGTGTAGGTTGTTTTTGAAATACGGTTGTGCTAAACGTATTTGATTTGTAAAGGATAGCATAGGTAAATGCTCTTAGTCTATTTTATTTTATAAAGGGTTGGGATACGCCACTAGCCGCTTGGTCGAGTATTGGATAAAGGGCGAATGATGTCATGAAATTCAAATAACCTGTTTTAATCCGTTTTACTTGATACCTTAAACATTGTGGATTAATACGACCGCGTCCTGGATATCCTGACTCATTTTATTGCAAATGGCCACGACCTAAGCGTAGGATGTAGGCATACACCTAACAGGCCCAATGTTATATTTATATGATATTGAAAATGTGGTATGTCGATTAATCATGTACCGGCTTTTAGTTCTGATCCCCAACTGTATGGACAAGCATGTAAAATTTGTAATAAGAAATATGGTTTATCCCAAGTTATTTAAAAATGATATACCAAATGGTATCAAATACATTTTGGAAGATTTTCAAAAGAGACGGTTAATTGTATTTACCGGTGAAAACTGACGTATTTTCAAAAGACTAAGCGTAGGTTACATAGCTTGTATGGAATAGGCTGGAGCTGGTTGGTATTTAATTATTGGAATTTGCAACTCCACAAAAAGACCATATTAGTCTCAAGTCTTGTTTTATATCATTCGATCCACTTGTGGATATTTTAGTACGAACAACTTGTAATAATTTTGTACTTTATTTTTCGTTTTGTACTTTTGTACAACTTAACTTAAATTCCCATCTTTCGTTGTGCATTGTGATTATTGATATAAATCGTTATGCATATACCCCAAGTCCAGGCCCACCGGTAAATCAGGGTGTGACATGTGTCTACCCATAGATTCCACTAGTGTAATCTCGTCATCAAAACAACAAGACCGTTAACGGTTGCATAATTAACAATTACCAATCAAACGGGCGGTGTGCTACTCCTATAGCGCTACACATGTTAAGGTTGATTCATGAAATAAATGAAAAGTATTCATGTAAGAAAGGCTTCTAGCATCCAAGTATCCTAGTATATAGCGTATTAAGCATGTATTTATCATTTTGTTTGTTTGAATCATGTGAATGTTTTTGTATGTGTAAGTTTGATACGTATATATATATATATATATATATATATATATATTGCACCCCAAAAGTGTACTTAAGGTAAAAAAAAAGGGCCATGTATACTCACGGTTTGCAAAAGCTTCCAAAAATGTGAGTGGAGAGTGTTGAGAATTCAGGAACGCCGAGGTTATCCTATAAGGATGAACGATGCATATGAGTTATGGAGTTAGGTATTGAGTTAGATTAGGGGCTCTAGGTAGTATGGAAGTATGTATATTGTAAGAAAATACATCTTGTCTAAAGAACTCAGATGGACACTATGTTGGTCATGTTTTCATGGGTACCGATTCACCCATTGGAATCCATAGTTGAGGAACTTAGACCAAGATGAAAATTACCACAATACATAAAATTCAACCATGAGTTTGGTGTGATTCGATTCTAGGGTGTGTGTGTGTATATATATATATATATATATATGATTATTTAGTCCATGTCATATATTGTCATGCATTGACGTAGGATGAATTCCATCCATTTAACCTCATTGTAAGGATTCACCAAAGCACAAAATCACCAACCTAGTTGATGATTTCGGTTGGTCATGAATTTGATTGAAATGTAACAACTTATGTATTTCACCAAGTAACCAAGTGAGCTCAAACTAGACTAGTGCATTCCAAAATGGCAAATGTTTGGAGACTTGGTGTAGTTTGGACACTTTGTTACTAGATAGTACACTTGGTGGCTTAGGTTATGTGAAATGGATTACCTAATTCAGTGAGGAGGTGAAATCATAGTTGGAAACTAAGACTCCATTGTTCACACCTTACCAAAACACAAGTCTCGCAATCTGGAAGGTTGTGTGCTTGGATGGTTTTAACACTTGTAGGTTACTTGGAACCTTTGGAACATAAAGTAAATGGGGTTATGAACCTTTAAGTTTCTGATTTCATAGCTCAACTCAAGTCTCCCAACCATGGATTTTTTAGCAACTTAGTTTGGTGCATAGAAATATAAGAAACAAGTATGTATGAACCTTGTTTTGAAAGTTGATAACAACAAAAAATATATCCTACTTTGGACCTGATGATGTACCATATTAGTTTACCATGGTAACTTGTGGTAACATTCCTACAGGTGTTCTAAAGAAGGAGGGGAAGAAAAACATGAAGAAAAAGTGAATAAACAAGCTCAAAACTTATTGTTCTGAACTTGGATGAATATGCCCAAAGTTGAGAAATGTAGATATTTGAGAGTGTTAGAGAGAGTGTTTAGAGTGTGGAAAGTGTTTAGGATATGGTAAGGGGTTGTATTTATAGTTAGGATTAGGTTTTGGGTGTTAAGTGACGTGGTTAGGGGTTGAAAGGAATGAAAAGGAGTCAAACTTCGTGCGTTTGAAAGCATTCTACTAGACCTGGTGCTTTAGCACGACCGTGTGGATCAGGTGCATGGTCGTGTGGATCACGGAACGTAGGGTTGTGCACATCAGGTGCGTGGTCATGCAGATCGTAGTATGCATGGTCGTGCGCATCAGTTGGATGATCGTGCGACACCTGCTGAATTTACCAAACTTTCTAGAATTTGCAGTTTGACCCCTAGAGTTTAATAATTCCATTATTTTATGCTAGGAACTCATAATTAAGCATGTTTTATGGTATTTAAGTATATACAAGAGTATGAATGATGATAACACATGTGATTAACATTCCAAAATAATATGAACTCAATGTATGGCTCGGTTTTTTATATAAAACGTGTATTTCGTTATTGATTACGTATCGTGCAAGTATGATTTAACAAGTTTAGTATAACATACAATTTCTATTATGATCAAGTCTTGAATAACAAAATATTGAAGATAGAATACGCATTAAAATAAAATGGAAAAAGGAAGAAAAATACGAAGCGTTACACCACCGATGGTTATTGTTTTGGTTTCCTCTAGAAGGTTCTCGGACATAGAAGACTTGTTTGGCTTGTGAAGTAAATAAGAGTTGATCTCTTTTTCCCATTCATGTTGTTTATAACACTAGTAATATTATTGTCATATGTAACACCACTTGAAGTATCGAACCACTTGCACCAAAAAAGTACACTTGAATACCCATTTGCATAATAACTCAATAATTTATTCTACTAGGCCTAAATATTATTCCCCGTATTCTCCTTCCACTGAAAGCCTAGAGTTCTGCAATATGTGTTGTGCATTACAGAGAAGTACCATAAACCTAACACTGTTGACTATGCAAGCAGTCAAAATTATCCTCACCCATTGAAAGAGCATACAATTCTATGTGAAATTTTGGAGAATTTTGTATTTTCATCAAATAGACCTATGAATTATAGAGTAATGCTGCTTATATATGTATCACCTCATATATGTAGTAATGTGTGTTATATACGTATTGCCTTCTTGAAAAAACACTTCGAAAATTTAGTTTTAACATCATCTTGGGGATGTTCATATTTGAATTCGCTACATTGATGATAAAAGTATAAAAAGAAGTAACGAATTGGAAAAATACTTAATAGATAATGAAAATTTAAAGATAGGGACACTTACTTCATATATTCTCTGAGTTCTTGACATCTCTGGAGGACAAACCATTATAAATTGAGGTTTCCACTTGGAGAAAGATATATAACTTCGTTCCGCTAGTCAGATGACATTTAGACTCAAACACCCACATCTTTCTTTTTTTCGACAATGACATCCTCTATTCTGTTGGGGCGATTAAAGTGGATATGAACATCTTGAAGATACATCGAACAAAATGATAAGAGATTCGTCATCAACATAACCATTAGCTATACAACTTTCCCGCTTTGCCTTGTTCCTGACATAGTTTCTTAGTTTTTCCAATATGCCTGTCAAACAGATATAACCATCTCATACATACTAGACCTCCACGAATCGCTTCACTGGGTATTTTGGGTGAGGATTATAACATTTGTTACCTTTTTTCCCAACCATTGCATCCTCCAAATCTTTAGTTTTTTCAAGTGGACCCATGCATTTGAGGTGTATATGGTCTTATTATTCATTAGAAGGGTATCAAGACAACTATCACACACATTGCTCTTGATATGCATTACATCTAAGTTGTGTTCTAGCCACTTAGAAGACCAATACTCAAGTTTGAATAATGTGCTTCATTTATACTAGTTCAATTTGATCTCTGCCCGTTTTCTCTTAACACATCCAAAATCGGGATGTTTTCCCGGTAGTTGATGGAGTAGATGATCAAGTGGAGCTTCTATGTCAGCAGGATTAGATTTTTCAGATGGGCTCTTATATCGGGTTCTCCATTAAATTCCAAACTTCTTCTCCATGTGTGGTCATCATCTAAGAACCATCGTTGACCAACATACACGATTTTATATGTTACACATATTGAAGGGGTGTCTTCATTGCAAGTCTGGCATACTTTGTAGCTCTGTCCGCACAAACTTTATTATGAGTTGGAACGTCGTTTATTGTCCAGAACAATATTGTCTTCATTGTGAAGAATGTGTTAATCGCTGCATCTTTAATACGTACACCTGAATGCCACAAATGCTTAAGCTCATCCACCAACTGCCTAAGGAAAACATTCATGTCCTTCCTGGGTGATTTAGGTCTATGAATCAACAAGGACAACATGAATGAGGACTCTTTCATGTATAGCCTTGGTGGCAGATTGTATGTCGTGAGTATAATCAACCACATGCTATCAGCTGCTAGACCTAGGCGAATATTTTGATGTTGCATCAAGAAGATAGGGTACTTTATAACAAATTATTTCCATGAAGATCGATCAACAAGATGACATGTCGTATTATCTTCTGATCGTCCAGTACTATGCCATATCATATCACCTGTCGTGTGCCTTGAATAATACAAACGTGTAGTATAAGGGTTTAAAGAAAATACCGTAACACCTTGTGAGGTACCTTCTTGCTCTATGTGTCTAGATCGATCCACCGACTGACATTACATATAGGAAAGTTATGAGACGAGTGGTATTCCACCTTGAAGAGAGCACAATCATTTTTTCACACATGTATCGACTCATACCACAAACCAATCTTTATAATGTCTTTTTGTCTACATAATGGGAATGGGGAATCTTGTTGTCTTTCGAATGTGAAAATTGCATCAACTCGAGGATCACATCAAAAGAATAATTAGTCCATTTGTTCTTCACCTTGATATGCATAAGCTTTGCTAAGAAGTCATGGGAAGATAACTTAGTACAACAAGGATATATAATTCTGATTAGACTTCCTTTCATTGGTCTTCAAAATTATCACTGAACCGTTGGTCGGTATCCTCTTCCGTGCGCCTTAGTCTTAACGTCTTCATAATAGTAACCATATAGTTAGTTGGTGTAACTTCATCTACAACTACAAGTGTAGAAATTAAATATTCACCGCGATGAGTCCATTCCATGTACGTCTAGATGCCATATGCATTCATATGATTTTTTTATTTGTATGAAGGGTATTAAACGAATATTTTCACATCTTGCGCAACCAAATCTAACATAGCGTCTATTATTTAGATGTTATTTTCACCACTTGATAAAATAGTTGAGTCCTTCCCGTACTCAGTTGATCTACAGTTTGGATTGTTAACCCGCTTTTATCGATATACATGATAATGCAACTAAAACATAATTTCGGGTTTAAGGTATCAATGTTTTGAATTGGTTATTGACAACTGAAAGATTCGACAACAATTCCCCTAAGCTCCCAAGTGTACATGTAGAAATATGGACTCGAGGAGCAAAGAGAAAATGATAACTAAATATTTCTTAAACAAACAATCATGTAACACACCTTCACATCATAAATAAGATAAAGTATTAAAAAGCATACCAAAAATGGGGACAATCTGAAATTAATTTCTAAATCAATTTAAGGCGCGTAGGTCTAAGCTCCCGATGTTAATGAAAATTACAATTTCGGGCAGGTATTTGGAAGCTCATGATGTTCCAATTTTGGGCGGGTATTTCTAAATCATACAAAGAGATAAACGCATACATGCACACGCATACATGCATGCATACATACATGCATGCATACATACATACATACGTACGTACATACGTACGTACATACACAACACACATACATATACATACTTACACACATACACCCGTACACATACATAACTATACGCAAACACACTGATACATATACATATACACATGCATAAATATGCGCACACATAATTATAAATATACATACGTACTTACCTACACATATATATGCCTGCATACCTACACACATACATAAACATGCACACACATAATTATAAATATACATACATACTTACATATATATATATATATATATATACTTATACACATACATGTACCTACATACACATAAAAACATCTATACATACATATACATACATGCCCACCCATACATATACATACATACACACAAACAAAGTTACACATACCGATGCAAACTTACATACACACATACATATACCTATATAAACACATACATATGCCTACATACACACATAAATAATTATACATACACATATACATACTTTTACTTACACACACCAACATATATCTACAAACAAACACACATAACCTACATGCACTCACATATATATAGTCACATACACACAAATTGAACAGATTGAAAAAAAAAAAGAAGACTAACTAATGGTGGTGGGGCTCCGGTGTTTAAAGTAGGTGGTGGTGGCAGTGGGGTAGTCTGTTGGTGTAGAAACTGTTCACACTACATTACACATACCCACAAATTAAACAAATTAAAAAAACCTCACCGTGTGCGGTGAGGTGCTCTAATGACTGGATATGAGGCGGATTTGAATGTATGTCTTCGAAGGTGGCCTAATCTGAGAAGGTGTAGTCGAAGACGGGGGAGGCCGGAGACGGTTGTCGTTTTTCTCGCAAAATCACGTACGAGGAAACAAAGAAGAAGAATGGGTAGGAATATAGGGAAATAGGTGGCTCTACTAAAATAATCCCGCTGGAGACAATAGCGGTGACAAGGACTTATCTTTAGCTGAAGCATCACTTCTGATGTTGTGTGTAACCATTTTTGTTTAAGTTTTTTTTGTGAGAGCTGTCATTTCATGAGTTATATGTTTTATCTAATTTGTCAAGGGCTTTAAACTGATCAAGTTATTAACTATTATAACTTTAATAATCGCTTCCACTTTAGTAAACCAAAAAGATTAAGGTGTTTCAAATAAGCTTTTATAATATTTTATGAAAAAATCTTATAATGTTACTTTTAGTTTAGTTTCAATGTAAAATTAGTATGCACTACAAGAATCTGACACCACTAGTGGTGACAGGTGTCACCGGCATTGATACAATTTGTCGCCGGTATTGACCTTTAGCGGCGACACGTGGCCGCTAAAGGGTCGCCGGTATTGATGGGCCGCTATTGCCCTTTTAAACGCCGCTAATGATACCGTCGCCGCTATTACCTGTGTCGGAGGATTGCCAAAAAGCTCGTCGGAACAAAACATAAACTACAATATTTCATAAACTCAAACAAAGAAAAACTGAACATCCATAGACTCAAACAAAAAAAACCGAAACATTCATAAACTCAAACAAAAAAACTCTGAAACTACAATTTGTCGGAAAGCTCGCCGGACTATTTTCATTCAACTCTCTTACATCCTTAAACTAAAACAAAACATTTTACATAACGTTACACTACATATTTTCCACGTAAAACTAAAAAACTGGCTGGAGCACCGGTGACGAAGAAGATGCTCGGTGACGAAGAAGATGCTCGGTGATGATTGGTGGAGCTTCAAATGTCACGGCGGTTGTTGATACGGCGGCGATTGATGGTGGTAGATGACAGCAACTCTGTTGGGTGGTGAATGGTGGAGAGCCGGAGGTTGATGATGGCGGTTTGTGGCTGAAGGTGGTGGTTGTAGCTTGGTGGTGAATGGTGGAGTTTGATGAACATGAAGGTTGAAAGGGGTGTTGAGATGGGTTTGTGTTTTAGGAGGATAAGATATAGGGTGTGTTTGTGTTTGAGGGGGAGGTGACGGTGGCCATTGGATCAGTTTTGAATCAATGGTCACTAGCAAATCTGGAAGAAGCACACAGATCGAGCCCTTTAGCGGCGACGGCAATAGCGGCGACCCGTGTCTAGGTCGTCGCTATTGCTCGTTGTCGCCGCTATTACCGTCGCCGGTAATGGTATAACATTCTTATAGTGATAATAGACCTTAGGTATGCAATATTGGATTTATTGAATAAAGATTAGTGTCCTAATATTTGCACCATAGTTTTTTATTATTGTACTAAACTAGTAAATTGTCTCGTGCGTTGTCGTGACATTTCGTAAAATTTTTACGTTAAAATGTAGACTAACTGAAAAATACATAAAAATAAGCACGAACACATATTATGTTTGACCCGACTCATTTTCAAAAAAAAAAAGTTACGTCGAAACGTAATTCAATTTTAATTTGGCAATTTGGGTTTAAATAATCCGAACCGGCTCTTTTAGGCCCATAATAATCTCAACTCAGTTATTCATCCACAGTGGTCGTTTAGAGCACTGTTTGTGGTGAATTTTACATCAATAAATTCGTATCTTCGTTCTAATCAGAAGTCTTAAAACATCGATTTGTAATTTGAAAAAAAAAACTTAACTCTATTATATTTTTTAACGTGCGTAAATAACTGAGTTGGAATTATTATCCGCCAAAAGGCCGGTTTGAATTATTTAAATCTAATTTGCCTTTAAATTTATATCCACGCGTACATAAAAATAAAGACGTAAAACTCGATTACATAGCTTTTAAAAGTGAAAGATTTATAAGTGAAAATGTTGAAATCTGAATAGTAGAAGTATAACAAAAGACAAAAAAAAAGAGTAAATATCATTTATAATCTAAGGTATGCAATTAAAATTAAAAGAAAAAAAGAACTCAAAGGTTAAAATTATTATTAATCAAATTTAATAATTGTAATATATATAATATCATGACTATACGTGGTATATATACACACCTACTTTTCTTTTATAAATTTTAATATATAATGTTATATGAAAAATAGAAAAAAGGTGTTGCGATTTGTTTCACTTTATCAAATTTTCATATAAATTTTATAATAAATCAAGTTGCATCATATGAACCAACTGGCAAAATTTTATATTTGATACCGCTCTAGTTTAATTAAATTGATATTGAAATATAGATTAAAATAGATACAATGCAACATAATATCTTTTTTATTAATATAAGAAACGTTTTACACGATAGGATATAAAAGATAAACAAAAAAAATAACTAATTAAAGTGGTATCACTTGACATAACGACTGTCAAGTGGTAGCCAGCGTCATGGTTTTCCGGAGAGAACGCACAAAAAAGCCAAAGTTTGAAGACAGCGTGTCCCTGATTAAGACAACATAGCCTGACTAAAATGGGGCAATGCAAGGCTTGCGATTTGAAAAGTGTAGTAACCTTATACGTAAAGTTTACCGTTAAAAAAAAAGAAAGAAAAAAGAAAAACCTTGGTTCAATAAGTAAAAGTAAGGAAGAAAGCTATTCTTTTATCATATAATAATATGTTTTAAAACCGCGTTACATTATTCTATATGACCATTATGTGACCTTGATGTTTTCCTGGAACAGTCGATATTTTCAAAAAGTTTTAGGCATGTTTAGCGTCACTTCATGTTATATGATATTTAAAACATTAATCAACACAGTAGAAAGGGGAGGCACTATGAATCGACACATCTTTTATGCGTCAAAAAACAATATCATTTGCTTTAAGTATGTTTTGAAAACTTTACAGCTAACAATATAACACCAATTAAATAACAACTTAGATTCGAAACCACTATAATATGTTACCATTTTCTGGAATGGATTTTAGAAAGATAACTTGGATTCGTATATAAAAAGGTTGGACGCAATAAATAAAAAGAATGCACGCCAGCCACGCGTAGAAAGCAAGCTTTGATGGGTTTGGGGAAATCAATGAGGATTTTGCTTCTCTCATTCTCTATCAAGTTTTATTATCATCATCACCACCTTCACTATCTCTTCCCACTCTTTAACTTGCTTATAAAAACATTCAATCCCTCATACCTAACACCCCACATATTCCTCCACACCTTCTCATTCATATACTAAAAAATGGGAGAAATTTCTTGTGCTAATTGGAATGGGAATGGGAATGACAATGGGAATGGGAATGGATATTCTCAGAGGAAAAGCTGTTGGTATGAGGAAGAGATTGAAGAGAACTTAAGATGGTGTTTTGCCCTCAATAGGTTTGTTTTTTAAAATATTTTAATTGTGTGTTATATATTATAAGCAATGTCTTTTGGCTAAAAGTTTATGTAAAGGAAAAGTTGAGATACTTTTGCATGAACAATAATATATGTTTAATTTTTTATGCAGTATACTTCACACAGGAGCCAGTCAGTTCCAAGACATTCAACTTTTGGATACCAAACCCTTTGGGAAGGTACTCCACTTTTACTCTTTTTGTTATTTGTTTCTATATTTTTGTCCGTTTAGCCCATGCAAATTTGAAAGAAAACATGCTTAATAACAGTGGTTTTATATCACAGGCCTTAGTGATAGATGGAAAGTTGCAAAGTGCAGAGATAGATGAATTCATCTACCATGAGTCTCTTGTTCATCCACCAGTTCTACATCATCCAAAGTACGACTCCATCTATTTTTTTCTGATATAAGTCGCACCATTTCGTTGGAAATTAGTCTTGCCAAAATTTGCGTAATTTATGATAATTTGCGTAATTCCTGACGCCAAAGGCTATGGACCTACTTAGTCGAATTCAAAGGGTCATGCATAGTAATGTTATGACCCCGAGATCTATGGACGTAGTTGTTAAAAGACTTAGTTTTGCTATTCAAAAAGGGGTAGCGGCGCAGCTTGTTGCCCGTTTACCGTCTATCTCGATGTAAAATTCATAAAATGCATATTATATCTTCTATTTTTTAATAGTTTGTTTGTGGAATGTATATTTTGTTCAGTCCCAAGACAGTATTTGTTATGGGGGGAGGTGAGGGTTCTACTGCAAGGGAACTACTTAGGCACAAGACTGTGGAAAAAGTTGTCATGTGTGACATTGATGAGGTGACATTCTTCATTTCCTCATCTCAACAGCTTTTGTTCCTATAAAGAGTTTGCACAAGTTGTCGTATAATTGTATTATTAAACAATAAATATTCGTATTTTATGAGCAGGAAGTGGTGGAATTTTGCAAGTCGTATTTGGCGGTTAATAGTGAAGCTTTCTGTGATCCAAGACTTGAGGTCATAATCAACGATGCAAGGTTGGAATATTTTTTCAGTTTTATACGATTCGCAAGAAGAAATAATAGTAATCTGATATAGATATTATACATTATACGTTGCAGGGCCGAGCTAGTGAAGCGAGAAGATAAATACGATGTGATAGTTGGGGACTTGGCAGATCCCATTGAAGGAGGCCCATGTTACCAGCTCTACACCAAGAACTTCTATGAACAAACTGTTAAACCAAAACTTATGAATGGCGGCATTTTTGTTACACAGGTAAAATTACAAGAGACAACATTATAGGTACCAAAAATATGGTTAATGTGACTTTGGGTAAAAGTTACTCATTTTGTGCAGGCTGGACCGGCTGGTGTTTTTAGCCATACAGAAGTATTTTCATGTATTTTCAACACTCTCAAGCAGGTTTTCAAATGTATGTTTCATTATTTACTTCGCCTAAATATCACGAATAGCAACTCCTCAATATAAGTTTCTAATGTTGCCCACATCATAAACAGATGTAGTGCCATACTACGCTCACATTCCTTCCTATGCTGACATGTGGGGATGGGTCATGGTAATCTTACTATATGCCTTTTAATATTGAACCCCCTATTGAAATTGATAATATATACATAACATGACCACAGGCATCAGATGACCCAATCACACTGAGCCCAGATGAACTGGATTTGAGAATGAAACAAAGGATGAATGGAGAGAATAGATACCTTGATGGCAAAACATTTGTTGCAACTTCTACATTGAGCAAAGCAGTTAGAAAATCGTAAGATCTTGAGTGTTTTATTAACTGTGACTTATTTCGTATTTGATAAGATAGATCACGATTCAACGTATATTTACAGATTGGATGATGAAACACATGTGTACACCGAGGGTTCAGCAAGGTACATCTATGGGCATGGAAATGGTTCAGCTCAGAAGCATAACCATAACCATAATTGACATTGCACCATATTCATGGAAGATTATACAACCAAGCACTACAAGCTCTAGAAAATTCCCTTTTTGATATTGTGTTTGTTATTTTTCTGGTTTATGTGTTTGTACTTTGTTTTGTTTGCTTATATGTATGTACTCACGAAAGGTAATCCTTGTTATTAAATATTTGCGGTAACAAAATCACAACCCGGGAATTTTAGATTCACAATGTACGTGGATGAACAACGTTTAGGTATAACATCAATCCATTTATTTATGACTATATATTGACAGTAATTATTGTACCCTCACAATGTGGATGTACAACGTTTTAGGTATACTAAGAGGTTGCAGTAGCACGTTGCTGACGGTTGGCATTGTTAAATACGTAAAGAGCTATATATATAATTTGTAAAGTTAGTAACTGATGTTTAACTTTAGATTTTTTTTTTTTTGAACAAGCAACGGATTTATCGCAATGGTTAAAACTATTAGAGTTTATAAATTTTTTATTTAACATTGTTTTTTATTAAAAAAAATACTAAAAAAGAAATAAAATAGAAGAAAACAACCCAATCTCCATATAATCACCAGGCTTAACTATTACTTGGGCCCTTGACAATTCTGTTACAATGAAAAGAAATCGTGCAACTACTATAATGGATATGGGCTTGGTATCAGGTGAGAAGTGGGTGAACGGGTGATGTGAACACATATATATATATATATTAGTGGGAATCAAACATGAGTCATGTATTATTAATTCTAAATGTTTACTAACTTGGGTTAAGAAATTTACTTTATTACATTAAACATAGGAAGAAGTAATTAAAAAACTACACTTTTAGTGATACTCTAGAACCCGTATATTACGATGGAACTGTTAAACAAAAAATATAGGCATAAAAACATCAACCCATGCACGCACGTCATAGTATGTTAACTCAGCATATTAAATAAAAACGTAAAACATTATCGTAGAACACATGAAAAAATGTTAAGGTTGAACAAAGTCAGAAACAACTAAGTATTGTAAATAATAATAATAACAAATACCAAATATTTTAGGTAAAGCTCACCTAACCCTTAAATAAAGAATTAAACAAATTAATTATTATTTTGTAATCTCTAAATAAAGAAAATACAAAGTTAATTGTAAAACATTTATTTATTTATTTGAAAAGTAACTAAATAATGCAAGAATAGATCTTCGGTCATGCGTTGTAGCCGAAAATTACAGTATACATCAAATCAAAAACATTGTTTACAGTTGCTCTAGCACATGTGGGCTCGGCTCAAGGACAATCCAAATGAAGGATCCACTTTGGGCCACACTTTGTTTAGGGCCCAAAGACTTTATATGCTTTCTTTACTTGGGCTATTATATATTATTACGTTAAAGTACTAAAGAAAAAGAAATTAAAATAGCACATGTACGTCATTTGTTTAGTTTGATACGTCTTCTTTAACAATGAAACGCCAACTACAATCTGATGAAGAAATAATCGGTTTTATTCATAGTATTGTTAGTCATTGCTTCTATAATTTCGATCCTTCATCACTTCTATGTAATAGCTGGTAATCTGATATGTGCAATTGTATCAAGTCAGTTCCATAATGTCTTTTGAATTGCTCATCAATCATCCCCAACTTGTACAATAGCTTTGAATCTACAGGATTAGAATGATATGGTTAGAGATCAAAGAACAAAAGGAACTAAAGAGAGAGAGAGATTTTCTTAATTTACGGATGATTTTCATTGAATACGTACTCACATAATAGCCAAACAACTTACTAAAGACATCCCAACTAACAGTGATAGCCACTAACCCCTTACATAAAAAAATACAAATTATTAAATAAATAAAGTAACAATACTCCCCCTTAACCGACTTTTTGCCCTCCAAGGATGATTCAAGCAACATTATCCTTATCCTCTATTGCCACTTTTTCATCCTATACCACTTCAAGTATGTAAAGTTGTTTCTTCTTTCATTTATGCCCCCAAAAGAACTTTTTAGGACACCAAAAACATTCCCCCCTTTGCCCTTTAAACTCAAGTTCATCACCTATAAAACGCATCGAGCTAAGTGTTCTCGGTTTAGAAGTCGATGACTCGGTCGCTGGAAGTTTTGAAGCATTAACCGAGGCGTTACTTTGGTTGATTCATTCCCATTTGTGACATTTTGCGACCTACATGAACATCCATGAGTTTATTCATCAAACCCAAGTTAATACGGTTTTAGATTTTTGCCAAACCGTATTTATCATACAGTGTCCGCGGTTTAAACATTTTTACCGGTCCTTGAATCTCTGGTGTGAGCCCCTTAAGGTATAAACTGACCGCTTGAGTTTTGCTTAGAGTTACCTTATTAAGGATGCCATCAAATGAGGAGTTATAAACATGCAACTCGTCCACTTGTGTAAGGGAGGCTATCTCTTCTAATGGATCTTCAAACATGGCCTCGAGAATCGGCTTGAGATGACTCGGACATAGTCTCCATTTGATTTCAAAAACGGTAGCCCCGTGCGTACGCATAAAGGCACGGTGCATTGAATATCATCCCCTTCTAGGTAAACCATAGTAACCCCGAGTTTCATCTCCTACTGGTTCTCGTTGATTGTGCAAAAGTGGTCGCAACGGTAAACCCATGCCTTCACATTTTCCCACGAAAACTTGGGGGACACCACCGATGTGGGTGAATTTTATATATATATATATATATATATATATAGAAATGATTTTTCTTCACACAATTTTAGTTTCAAAATGGTTTTCACCCAAAAACTAAACTACACACACAAATGGGCAAGTGTACCATTGGATGGTAATATAGTTTATCAGTGAGAACCAGATACCAATCCGTGGACGTGGTGTCTCGATACTAAACTTTTTGTTACTTTAAAGCCTTTTCAATTAACGGCTTTGGTTTTTCTAATTTCTCGTGAAAATAACAAACTACTAAATATTCTAGAAATAACAATGTCTGAGAAAGGTTGCTAAACTAAGTATCCACTAATGAACATATGACAACTAAAGGGAAGAATTAGTGATCATACGAACTCTAATTAACTAAGGCCCAATCAAGGTCTTTTAGTTGTGTAATCCTTAGGAAAATTAAAATAAAATAACACTCTAATCACCTAAGAATTATTATTTTTAAGTTCATTAGTTGAGTTTATGTCAATCTTTAATCATGAGTTACTTATTTGTCAAAACTCATAACTCTACAAATTAGGGAAAACGATTATGAACAATATACTAATCACCCTTATTTGCTTTTAAGTAAATAATATCTTCATTATGTTCTTGATATAAACCACAAGCATGGTCATGCTAGGTAATAATTTTGGCCTAAATCATTATGCTAACAAAATACCATAGAATTCATATAAACATTCTTATGATATTTCCATATCTAAATGCAAGAATTCATACACATGTTGAAATCATCATCCAATTCATATTGGCAATTACCATTCCTAGTTTCATTCTATAAATCAAACTAACAAGTTAACAAGATTCAATAACCATAATTTACACATGGGCTTTCCAACATATCATGCATATACTAATAATTAAACACTCATGAACAACAACTTCAAACATGCACATGAACTCCAAGAAAAAGACTACTCATTATGAAGATTAACAAGAATAATTCACTTTTCGTTCCATGTTATCACATATTCATAAGTTTTAACCAAGTTGAAGCAACACAAATGTTTAGCCCATAAGGCTCACGACAACTAACTTAAGTACATAAAAGATTGAATGGTTAATAATGCAAGAAATAAGCTAACCAAGTTTAAACACAAGATTAAATTGTGAATGAGTGGATCTTCAAGTGATTTGGCCTTCTTCAAAGCATTTCCTTGGCTCCTACAAAGCTTCCAAGTCAAGATTTTTAAGAGAAAACTTCACCAAATGGTCCAACTCTCTTGCAAATGAGCTGAAAACACATATTTATGCTACTGTCTTATCGGCATGACCATGCCACCTTTTGGCACGATCGTGCTTGATATGTGATGAGTCCGTCCAACGTCTTTGATATACATGTCTGACATGTAATCAATTCACCAAACACAACTTGATGTGTTAATACGACTCATGTTTCAAATGTTTGACAAGACAACCGTTGGTGATGTGTTTCCTGACTTCCCAATAATATTTATTTACATATACAATAAATATAAAAAAATTCTTATGACTAAATTATATAACATATACTTCACGTTTGATCCATATGTCTAAGTATCCTTGTTTCAGAATCAAACTCTGGTTCAAATAATACCGGTTTTATTTAACTCGTATGGTCTTTCATCTCGTCTAAAAATATATTTTATATATTTATTTTGGCCAAATTGCTACCCTAGTATGACGAGTATTATAGTAAAAATAATATCATTCATATTTATACAAATAAACACTATATTTATGATAGATGTCAGCTTTTGTTTTATGACTAAATATATATTTTTAAAGTATACATTTACAACACGAAACTTTCACTAGTTAATAATTGAATCGTTCAGAAATATATATATATAGATGTCTATATATATACATAACATTAATCTCCACAAAACCAAACAAAATTAAAACCAATAATTAGAGGTTTTTACCAACCTTGTGAGAGTAATATATTTTCAAAAATATATAACCATCTAACTAAAAATACTATGGATTCTTAGATCTCCAAGTTTACCAAACATTATTGTAGCATATATTATAATAATCCACCAAAAGTTTCCTAAAATGTATATAACAAACTATTAGAGTTTTGAGATACATATAACTAAATAAATTACATAAAAATATATTTAGTTACAAAAAAGTTCTAAAGTCCATGTTTCACCAAAATATATATAATTACCATTATAAACGAAAATGCCAACATGTTTAAAAAAAATATACAAATCTTTACACATATAATAATCATATGAAGTCCATAAATATAATATTTAGTCCATATGAGTCCATGATTCTTTGTTATACTTGTTAAATATGCGAAAATTTTAAAATATATAGTAGTTTCTTTATCCAAAAGTCACCCAAGTGAGACACAAATCACCATAAAAATGGTTTGAACAAACTCTTGTTACAACCAAAATGTATTCTTTTGTATTCTGTTAGAAACACAAAATATAAAAGTGTTGGTTTCAAATAAATTTGTTTTAACAAAAAACAACCAACTTGGGTGAATCCTACACAAAAACTTGGAAAAAGTTAAGAAAATAGATGTTTAGGATAGAGAATTCTCACTAACAACAAGAAAGAAGAAGGTTTAGATGGTGAAGAAAACTTGAAAACACTTGAGTCGCCATTTAACACACCTTGGAGCACTTGATTCTAGCTTGGACTCTTTGAAGAACACTTTGAAAAAAAAAGAATTACAGATGTTGTCGTGGCTCTAGGTTTTAAATAAAAAGATGGGAATTATGTTGTAAAGTAAAAATGAGGCAAAGTGTTGGTTTTTATAACATGTGGTGAATTGGAAAATTCATAAAAAATGAAGCATGGTGGTGATGGGAAATGGTATGGCCGTGAGACATGGTGGAGGGTGTGGGTAATAGGGGGTTAAGCTTTGTAAGTGCGCAAAATACCCACTTATTTATGCTGACTAGTTGCTCGTTTTTAACAATATATAAAATAGAATCGTAATAAAAAAATGTAAATGTGTCGGGTGATAAAAATATATTTTTATACGTTTGTATTCGTGTCGTGCTAACCGCGTATCACAAATCTAACCTACAACTTAAGCGTTGAAAGCTTCAAATAATAACAAATATAAATCTAGACATATATATATACACACACACACATGTGTGTGTATTATACACATGATGATAGTATAGGGTGATTTCCCAATTACTTAGACCAGTATCACCAACGTTTATGCGTGTCTTGCTAACTCATGTGTGACCTAGTACTATCTAAAAAAAATTACCGAATGCAAACTATGACATGAATAAACCTTTCTATGCATATGACAACTCAATCAATAAAAATTAAGTTTAAAAGGTAAGATCATGATGTGTGCGAGATTCAGACCTGTATGCATGTCAGCCTAAAATTGCAGGTTGTCACATACTCCTCCTGTTGAAAGAATTTTGTCTTGAAATTCAGTTGGTGTTGATTCCTTAATGTGTCATCATCACTACCTCTGCCAATTGTTGAATAGGTTGTCAGAATCCCTACTACTTGTTGATCGTGTGTCATGATCTCTACGAGCGGTTGAGTAGGTTTATGATCAATTCCCGTTGTTGCGTAGATATAATGGCCTCTGTGACTTGTTGAGTGGTGTAACGACCTTTGCAAGTTGTAGAGAAGGTTACTATAATCTCTACTTATACGTTTATACTTAAGCGATTCATGCAATGTGAGTTAGTCGATAGAGAAAGTGTCAAAGCAAAAAATGGTGCTAATGTGGGGGTGTATTACCAAACTAAATGATTGCGAAGACATCTGATAACGATCGAGACTCAAGCATTATGTCGAAGCATATATATGTTTTCGAGTCTCCACAAGAATCGAAAGTGAGTAAACCCGAGAGTTGATTTTTAGAGTACAAACTGACCTCAATAATAGAATCGTTACCATGTTTGGGTCACTCGAAAGCCACGGGTGTATCCTACAATATAAGCATACGCAAAGAATAAAGAAATGATACAATTTTAAGTGGTACCATGATGTGAAGTCTAGAAGGTTCTGTATTCCAACACAAAAATAAAAAAAAATGTGTTCATATACTTAGTTATCCCAAAAGGTTGTCAGGAGGGAAATGACATACAAACCAAAGGTATGGTAGAAAAGGCTATAACATGCCTAGTTCATATAGCATCAGCGTGACAAAACGAATGGTTGAATCAAATAATGAAAGGTTGTTAAGGTAGCATCCTAATGTCAATCCCTACTTAGGGTGAAATTGTCAACTCGAAAATGTGTGTACTTTGCATATGTGGTCACCATGAATGCAATCAAATGATCCCAACATTGAATGGTTACAAATTGTCGATAGACTTCTTAAAATAATGAAGTCATCATTGAAAGTAACTCGGCCCTTGCTATTGAAAGGAATATGGAACTGAAAAGTCGGCAAAACTGAGCTCGATGGACACGTCAAAGTACAACTGCAATTGGTGTGCCCATTACCATAATAATGAGATGTATCAGAAAAACTTAGAAATAATCTAGTAATAATTGGCCGATGTAAAAGATGCATTGCTCATACAAGGGACATATAAACAAAATCAATCAATGCTACGGGCTGATAGAAGCATCACCACAAGGTGTTGCAATAACTGAAATAACTCAATGAGGATGAGGGCTAAACGGGCTCACTTTGTTTCTGATCACATTAAATGCTCGTCCAAGTTTTCACACATATTATGATTACAGTGGATCTTATATATATATATATATATATATATATATATATATAGATATGTCTCTCTCTATCTTTGTAAAGGGAGGTTTTCCAAATGGATGCAGGATGGTATTCAAAAAGAATGATGTTGATTGTAACCCGTGTGAACTTGTGTGCACAAATGGATGGACGGTGGGGATTCTAATATGTGTTTTGTGTTTTAAGGTGCTTAAAAGATTGTATAACATGCATTAAAATTGTAAAACTCTTAGATTTCAACATTTCAACATTCTATCTCAAAGGGTTGAGTTATAATACAAATGATCTAAAATAAGAAGTGTAAGAAGCCAGTAGAAAGTGACAAGTGTCCTAGGAGGAATTAAGTGGGAAGGTTAATTTTGTCTACAAGAGAAAATAGAATATACACATGCTAGTCACATACTATTTCAACCCTGATTTTTAAACTTCCGTAACTTTGTTATGCACCATTTGTTTTTTTAAGAAAATCATAACATAAAATCAAGCGTTTTTTAATCTTTAATATGAGTACCATATCGTTATATCTTTCAAAAAGAAATTTAAAAACCAAGTTGCATATTACACAATGGACATGACGTAAAACACAATGGAAAGTAGATGAAGAACACAATCAATGACAACAGAAAAAGACACATTGGACAACAAACTAAAACACAATGATTATAACGTAGAACACGATGACCATAACGTATAACACAATAAGTATCAAACTAAATAAAAACACAATTGATTATAACAGATAAAAGACACAATTGATGACAACAAATAAAAGACACAATGGAGAGCAGATTAAACACAATGAGCAGAACTAAACACAATGTATAGAAAACCTAGATACAAAACCATCTTCATTGTGTCATATATTGTGTTATAGGTTCTCATAAAAACGCAATGGGTAGAACCCAAATTAATGCTGTGTTATTATCAAAACCTATAACACAATGTATAGAAATCATACTAAAACATAATGACCAAAATCCAGTTAAAAGACACAATGACCGGAACTTTTAACACAATGCAAAAAAACCAATAAAAATAACTTTTTTATTTTATTTTATTATGCAATATGATACTCCTATTAAAGATAAAAAAAACACACATTATTATTGTGAATTTTTTTTAAATGTCGTATGAAAAAGTTATGGACGTTTTAAATTGATGGGGGAATTGGCATGTGCCTTGCATGTGTGTAAAACTCATACTCAATAAATTGAAATTTTATAACAATTTCTCATTTAAATATATAGTTTCAAATACACGTGTGCACAAAATTTCGGATTTATCAAAAACTTCATAGCATTAGAGCGTTATACATGTTATCGGTGTTTAGTTTCGTAACGATTAACAAAAATGCGAAAGCTTGAGCTTTGATCGTGTTCGGTTCTTCGTTGAGCTCGATCGTCATCCAGTGCTTTAAAACTTTACCTATATTTCATAAATTATGAAATACGTCAGATATAAAAAGTTTATAACGTAACAAATTGAACCCGAGACCCAAAACAACAATATAAACATTTTGTGAGTAGACTCGCTGTAGGCTACGGCTCTGTGCCATAGCTTACGACATGTGGGTTCTGTCCCCGCCAGCAGGTGCCTACCGTAAGCTACGGTAGGCCACCGTAGCTTACAATGGGTTGCTGCAGAATTTCCCAAGTTTGCCGTTTTTGTTACGAAAACTTCTGTAACTTATTCAATTTTCATCCGTTTCACTTGAAACTTGTTTCTAAAAATCTGCAAAATTTTTACCTACATTTTTAACAAGAAATCCTCAACACGGATTCATAATTTTATAAATTACGCAACCATCACCCAGGTTATGCGCATAGTCATTTGATCAGTTAAGGGATTTAAGCACTTAAGCTTAAATCTCGCTCCTTCTTTCCTTACCTCCTATTTTTACACTAAGACTTATATTTATCCTCCACCACAACTTTATTTGTGGTGGATTTGTTATAGTAAATCATATATTTTCAAATTCTACCCTTCGGTTTAACAATTTACGAAAATGACCCGTTAAGAGGCATTAAACCAAAAATGGCTTATGCCTTTTGCTTTTACTCTACCGAAAGGGTTTACTTAATTATAAAACTCATGTTTAAACTACCCTTCAGGGTCGTTGCCCGGTTTGATCTTTCGAGGGCGTTTTGGTCATCTTTAGTCCTTTTTACGACGAAGGACATTTAAAAGCCTATTTTGACCAAGTGAACACCTTTAACCCATGTTCATTTAAAATTTATTATGTTCTTAAAAACATAAAAGTCTCTCATTGTTTAATGTTATAAACTTAATAAAACGCATTTTTCGCTATAAACAAGTCTTCGGCTCTAATGGTCGTTTTACCCAAACACTAGATATACCTCACTTGAGGTGATCTAGTGTCCACCCTTAATTTGACTAACTTTAGTCATACCGCAAACCCTCATCGAGAGCATGTCCAATACACATACCTGGCGCAGGTCAAAGCATTGACCTGTTAGCGATACTTCACGATTCTATATACTAACTCGTGGCAATGCATGCCCACAAATTATAATTACCTGTAAGCATGAAACTTAACAAACAAAATATTAAATATCATTTTCAAATGGTGATAATATTACCATTTGACCTGTTTGTCCATTTGACTTGTTTATTGGCTCACCTTTTTTACATATCGGTATAACCAAACGTTGTTCATTGTAAAAAGATACTTACTTACCATTTATTTCATTTGACCCGCTATGGTTCACACCATAAGATCCCGTTTTTTAAAAGTTCATTATGTTAATAACCGATATATGGTTATTCGCTATTTCTCTCCTTTGATCCGTTATGGTTTACACCATGGGGTCTTATTCCTATGATTCTTTGTTTATTACCAATTTATAATATAACTAGTTCTACCCATTTTGATCCATTTCAAGGCTTTCGCCATGGGGGTCTTATCTTAACAATTCTCTTTTGTCACGAACATTAGTTCGTCATAACTTATCCCTTTTTACCCACTTCATGGTTTACACCATGGGGTCTCATTTTGACATTTTCAACCATTTAACCGCAGTTGTTCTTAATCATTTACTTCCTATCACTTATGTAATGGTTGTATTATAGAAGGTGTAAGTTTTGCTTACCTTGCATCCGATTATGCTTCTTCCCGCGTATTTGATTTGTTGACCCGCTTCTTCCCAAGCTTCCACCTAGCTTGTCAAGCGTCAAACTATCATTTATCATTCGTAAGATGGTTAGATTAGTAATCATTTAACACGACTATCCCACCTTACGCATTCTATATCAAAATTACCATTTGATTTCATTATGTGTCAGTTTAACTTTTAAAAGTCAACTGCCTATTAACATATGTAATCGCATAAATTACAAGTGTTACATACTCATATTCCTACCAGTTAGTCATGGTTTCATCTTTCATGTCAAACCCATTTCATAGCATGTAATGGCACTTAATTAACTCACAAATTATTCAAATAATTTATCCATATAATATAGTATAATTTTGAGACAAAACTTGTCAAAATCTCAATTACATGATTCTTTCATACTTTTCATCAATCCATGTTCACTTGGTATCCATGACTACCTCACTATCTTCAATACTTTGTGATTTCATCATCTTATCTCATTCTGTGAATCCTCCGATGTGTCCCCGAATAGCCCATATTTGACGTTAAAATCTCAAAAAAATATATATGTGACCAAAATTTTCCTGCACACTCGTCTTGTCACCACGATCAAAAAATGCCTTAATTTATTTTTTATTTTATTATTTTTTGGCATTTGGCTCATGCACGTGTATGACACATGCGCGTGGATGAGCTTATCCATAGCACACATGTGCTTGATATTATGCGTGAGTATGAGCTCTCGCGTGAGTATGAACTCTTGCGTGAGTATGAGTCATTCGCGAGTATGAGTTATTCGAGAGTATGAGTCATTCGCGAGTATGAGCTAATGCGTGAGTCTAAGCTCTCATGCGCGAAATATATATATGCGCTTGGCCTTAGGTTAATCTATAGTGTTTTTTTAGAAAAGATTTGTTTTTTTTTTAAAACTAGCCAATTGGCTTTTTTTGTTTGAAAATCATATTTAAAAAAAATTAAGATCTAGCCATTTCAAGTTGAGAGCATTAATCTCTCGCGTGAGTATGAGTTATTCGAGAGAGAGTATGAGTCATTCGCGAGTATGAGCTAACGCGTGAGTCTAAGCTCTCATGCGCGCAGATATGTATATGTGTTTGGCCTTGGGTTAATCTATAGTGTTTTTTAGAAAAGATTTGTTTTTTTTTTTGAAAACTAGCCAATTGGCTTTTTTTGTTTGAAAATCATATTTAAAAAAAATTAAGATCTAGCCATTTCAAGTTGAGAGCATTAATTATTTATTAAGGGGTCACTCATTTGGAGCGGGTTTAGAATATCGGGCGATGCATATGGACCTCACCCTGACATCATGTCCTGTCTGTTTTCCCAACGTTAGAAATTTACAAACGTTGCCATATCAACAACGTTGGAGTTACTCTAAGCATGGATAAATTATAATGGTGTGATATTCTTCGTATAATTTCTTTGCTTTGTCTATACGAATGTTCAGGCATAACAAATTAGACGGTCATCCAATTTAAATCAAGACAAAGTAAGAAAAAAATGTGGACTTGTGTATGATTACTAGGGTCATCGCTATCATGATAGTGAGAGGATAAAAAAACCTCTTGTTTTAGACCCTTAAGGCTACATGGTATGGTGACCATCCTTCAAGGGAGGATGATCCGCCACGTCATCGCCACATCACCATCCTTGGGAGGATGATCCATCCTACAAAACTAGTGGAAATGGAAGGATGATCTTACCCCACCACGTTATTATTATTATTTTTTAAATCTTCCATTTTTTTAACATTTAACAAATAATTAGGAAAATACTTTCATTAAAAAACAATACATAAACTTAAAAAAAAAATCATACTAAATTAAAAAAACAATACATAAACTTAAAAAAAAACATAAACTTAAAAAAAAACCTACTAAATTAAAATAATACCATAAACTTAAAAAAAATCAACCACTTTGATGCTTCCTCATGATGTCGTTTTGGAGTTTTATCAAAGTCGAACGTTTCGGCTCGGGAAAACTATCAACATCCATCGTTAATATTTCCCACTCCTTGAGCCGAACCTTATCATCGGACAATCGTATCTTATCTCCCGCCACGCTTGACTTTTCTTCGATCGCCCGCTCCTTCACCCTCGCCTTTTGGGCCGTGACCTCGGTGTACGTTTTAAATTGGGTCATAAACTCCTCCATCTTCGGGTCGACCTCTTTCTTTTCTTTATCTTTCGCCCGCTCCTTCTTTGACTTGTCCCGGCCCGGGGGACGTTCCGCTTCTTTTACGACGTATTCTTCTTCGTCGAACTCGGCTTCATCGTTAAGTTTATGTGGCTTCTCGCGTCCGATCCGCCGGCGCTATAACTACCGGATTCCGATGTCCATTAGCTTATGAAAGTTCGCCAAAACCGCCTTCCACAATGAATCACCCGTTTGATTAGTACATTTTATTGGGTGTGTGGACGTGCCTATGAAAGCCTTCGCTAAGGCTTCTTCCTCGAGCAGCGTCCATGGTTTCGCCTTTGGTTTGGACGCTTGTCTTTGCTCACCCGCTACTTGCTTGCCTTTTCTTCGTTTGCCTTTTTGCGGTTGGGATATATATGTTATTGGTTTGGATTTTGATAGATTGGTGAATGTTTACCGTTCTTTTTTTGAATTTGTAATATTTTTTATTAAATAAACGGTCAAAAGGCATCGGAAGGGGGAGATTTTGTCATTTTGTGGACCGTCTCAAACGGTATGCATGCGACGGAGAGGACGACGACCGGGGGGGGGCACGGTGTTTAGACCGTCGCCGGTCCTGAACGTGTGGGGGACGTTCCCTATACCGTCTAGCCTAAGTACCAAAAAAAAGGATTTAAGGAGTACGATTCTAGCTATGAGTAAAATTTAAATTTGGCATCATGTCACAAACTATAAATTCAAAATCTTACAACCCCTCAAATTTACAACCATGGTTCAGTAGGAAAATTGGATTTTAATAATTTAAACTTTGACTCATTGGCCGACATTAATACCAACTTAAACGGCACGGTGTTTAGACCGTAGCCGGTCCTGGACGTGTGGGGGACGTTCCCCATACCGTCTAGCCTAAGTACCAAAAAAAGGATTTAAGGACTACGATTCTAGCTATGAGTAAAATTTAAATTTGGCATCGTGTCACAAACTATAAATTCAAAGTCTTACAACCCCTCAAATTTACAACCATGGTTTAATAGGGAAATTGGATTTAATAATTTAAACTTTGACTCGTTGGCCGACATTAATACCAACTTAAGAAATTACTCGGGGTAGTCCAATTCAAACTATTTACTTCAATCAAGCTTTTTTTCTAAAGGAAGTCTAACTTCATTAATTTTCTTACTGATATGGGGAAAATATTGAGTTATTTGTTGACACGGCTGCTTATGTGGCACAAAAACATTAATGTTTCTCCATGACTCACACACACATACACACATTCTCTCTTCCTCTCTCACACACACCATCTCTATCTAATATCTAGCAACCAACCATCACCGACTTACCCCAACCATCTCCTACCACCACCACTACAATCTGACAACATCACCATAAAAAGAATCACACACACCATCTCTCTCTCTCTCTTTCTCTCTCTATAACCACCACCTAGCACCTGGAATAGGCAGAAAAATGAACATCCCCCTCCATTACCAACGAATCAGACCACCCTTATCTCTCTCGATCGAAGATGTAAGATCATCATACTCGTCCCACCACTCTCTCTTTACCGCCTCCACCAACCTCAAATCGTCTGTCTTTGCTCCTATGTTTGTCCATCTCGTCCAACAGTTTTGTAACTCATCACCACCATTAATCTCCTCATCCACATCATCAAATGAAGTAACAACATCCTCGACATCACTAGCAAACCTTTTTACATGATTCCTCCTTAAAAAAATCTGACACATTTTGAACAAATTCCTTTCTGGGTATGCTTTAATTAATGAAAACAATCGAATTACATAACTCTAAATGACAGTTTTTCAGGACTAACTAGATTTCTGGAATACCCCAAAAGTTGCAGTGAAAAGGAAGAAACTTTAGGGGAGAACATATTGTGATTTTTGAACAGAGTCATTGGGAGATGTTTTTCCCCATAACTTTTGATCTGTTTGCTGAATTTAAGTAGGGAAGGTTTGTGGGGTTTGTATCAATTTGTGATGTGAGGGTGGTTTTGTGGGGAATTTTTATAAAAGAAGTGTTGTTAGTAGGGAAACGGTAGTGTGTGGTCTGTGATTTCTCTTGCGATGGTGGTGGTGGTGAAAGAAAATTCTTTCATTTTTATTTTACACATTAGCAGCCAGGTCATCAGAAATTAACGAGGTCAGACCTAAGTTAACAAAAAAAAGAAAAACCTTGGTGAAAGAAAATAGTTTGAAAGTTGGGAAAGCCATGATGAATTTGTTAAGTTGGAATTAATGCCGATCAATTGGTCAAAATTAGAACCATAATTAAAATCCAATTTTCCTATAGCTAGGGTCATCTCTATCATGTTAGAGAGAGGATAAAAAAAATCTTGTTTTAGACCCTTAGGTGGTGTTTGGCATGCAGGTTGAAGTGCAGAATGGAATATACTATTACGATATAATGAAAAGAAATATGTTTGGTTGATCAAGGTAATGCAATCACCCATTACACAAGGTATTCCATTCCCTCAAATTCATTTTATCGACCACCCTTGTTTTTTTTTCATTCGATTCCTTCTCTCACCTTCTCTCACCTTCATCACCAACACCACCTACAGTCTCCACCACCACCCACCGTCACCGACCACCCGCCACCACCACCCACTCTCGCCCCGAACATCGGCTCCACCGATGTCCACCACCACCCACCGCCACCACTGCAACCGTCTTCGCTGTCACCCGCTCCATCGGCCATCTCCCATCGCCCCCGACCACTACCGCCTGTCACCACCACCCGCTAACACCATTGACCACTGCCACCCATTGTCGCCGGCGCCGCCCTCCACCACCGCTATAGCCGACACCACCCGTTGTTGCCACCCGTCACCTTCCACCATCATCACCAACCGCCACCCATCGCCGCTAAAGCTACCCACCGCCACCATTGACCACCACCACTCAAGCCGATTTTGTTTCTGTCTTTTTTTTGCTTACCAAACAATACACGGTAATGATTCATTTAATTCTCATATGGTAACCAAATAAAACCATGGAATGATAATAATTCATTTTATTCCTTTGTCAATTCCATTATTACCTTATATAAAACACACTCTTAACACCCAAAAAAGAGATTTAGAGACTATGATTCTAGTTGTGAGTAAAAATGAAATTTGGCATCATGTCTTAAACTATGAATTCACAATGTTACAGCCCTTCCAGTTTATAACCATGGTTCAGTCAATGGTTCCACGTCCCTATCACAATATAAGCTTTGTTGACGTAAGAAAGATTATCACAATATAAGCTTTGTTGACGTAAGAAAGAGTATTTTTTTCTTGGTTGTTGTGGTAATTTCTCTCAGTAATGTTTCTTTTTTTTTGTTTTGAAAGGCTCATTAATGTTTCAATTCAAATGTTTATTGATTGCAAAATATGGTGTTTTCAATGCAATCAAATGGTAAGTCGTAATTGAGATTGTAATCAAGAAAATCACTTTTAAAACGAGAAAAACCCAAATTTTAGGATTAGTATTAGGTTCTAAAAACGATTCAAATAAATCAATGTGTATGGATGAATGCATATAAAAACACTAATATTTAAAAACTGACCGGGGTAAACGCAATAAGCTATACACAATCTCAAATTTGCCAAACTTCACTCTTTATGACATTTGTTACATTAACAAACTCTCATCACAATCCACAAACAAAGATTTACATGAAAAATAACACACAAACCAACTATGATGCTTTCATATCGATATGCTATTCGGAATGCCCTTGCCAGTAAGTCCGCCCTCACGAGTATAATCTGAAGTGTTAGGATAAAGCAAGGTGTACGGAACCTTGACGGGTCCATTTCTATTCTTCAAGCATTCATCATTGTTCCTTTCCATAATCCCCCTTCTATTTCCACCAATTTCTTCCCAAATCTCTCAAAGGCTTCTAATGCGCTCACATCAGCCGTCCAATATGGAGACTCGCTTTGGCCGAGATAAATCTCATCCGTTGAATGCCTTGATAAAATCTCTATCAGTGACACTCCTAGCAAAGTTTGGAGTTGGCTTGTTATGGTTTTTAGAAATGCCTTTTCGGGGTTTGACTCTAGCTCAGCATACTCCTGTGTACCTGGCTTTGGCATGAACCTACGGCTCACTGTCGGGCGGTTGGGGAGGTAACCCGCGTAAGGATATTGCCCAAAATTAACCGCTGCGTGGAGAGCTGAGGCCACCCATATGATGATGGTGCATGTGTCCATTAGCTCGGCTCGTGACTTCATCTGAGGCCACCATGGCTCGTCTTTCTTGTCACCATGGCCCTCGGTTCTCAACTCGGTCCACCATGACTGTAGTTCAGAATCATTTTGAACCATTTCGTCAGATTCGTAATATATCTTACAGTAGTCATCAACCCATGCTTTGATTGCTGACCAAATTTCAAGTCCATCAATTGCGAACGGGTAATCTTCTATCAGCAGTTTAAGTCCGTGGGGCTGGTTTGGATCCTCGACTGCTACACCTCTATAAATGGCAAACTTAATTATATTATAGAATTTAGACACATTAAAATAATCAAGTGAACAAATATCAGCTTTTAATAAAATGATTAAAAATGTTACAAAAAAATTATTACAACAATTTATTTATGGTTGATTTATATTATTTTAAAAACCTAACATGTTTAACAAAAAGTTAACTGATATGTTTTAACCTAATATATTTATAAGTAACAATTTATAAATTCTAAAGTAATGACAATTGAACATCATTAGAAAGTGCTACACGTTTGACGCTTTTAAAAACTAGATGCCTCTTGTTTTTAAAACGACAAACTGAAAAGGAATATTGGTTGGGTACTTTATAAATACCAACGCTGGACGTTACAAAATCGATTGTTCGGTTTTAATACATTATTTTATCTGTATCTGTATTTTAAAACTAGCCATACTTTATGCGTATAGTACTTCTCTATAAAAATGTCAGTACGTAAATCCATTACAGAGTTTTGAAAATTTCATATCCATATAACTCTACCCTCTACTTAGTAAATTTTATACCAAAAAATGGCTCTGAAAAATAACATAGAAATGAAATATATGTTATTTTGTTATGGAGTATGAACCATTAATAAAGTATGATGTCACTGATACCTCTTAAGTAGATCAGCTGGAAGCGCCTGTTCGGTGAAAACCCAATTTTTATAAAGAACAGCTGACATTTCCATTGCGTATTTAGCTGGAAATACGGTCATTTCAAGTACACCACCAGCATTGATGAGTATTTGTCGAGCTAATGCATTGATGTTCATGGTATCCCGAAAATGTGGTTGCAGGAGCTTATAAATTGGATGAAGCACGCTTAACTGTCGATTAGTAGCGATTATAAATGGCTCTATTACTGCATGAGTGTTCAACCTACACCACCAAAATAAATCAAAATACTTAAATATATAGTCATGAAATATGTTATGCTAATCAAGTAAAATAATTCATGTACCAGTGGCTAATAAGTTGATGATATCCGGAATCATTGACCGCTGCATAAGCCTTGGCCAACTGCCATATAGTGCCTTCAACACCATTTTCAGAAGGAGTGTAAACCTCACTGTCTTTATCAGGTAAGCTTAACTCAATCGCAAGCGGTTTCAGTGTGCCATCATCTTTAAGCAAGAGGACTGTTCGGGTTGCATAGATTCTCGATGATTTTGTAGAGTTGATTTTTTTTAGATATGGCATTAATGCATCATGATGATCCAAGATGAACAACCTATTTTCTTCCAAAGCCTGCATAATTTAAACACATAGACACAACTTTATTAGCAATTGTGATATTTTCCTAAGAGAATAGCAAACTTGTAGTTTGATTCAATATTATCTGTACTTGTTTTACTGTTAAACCGTTCATGTTTGGTTTCAGATGTTCCTCAGTCATAGAGCTTGTCTGGTCTCCATATTCGTTTGGATCGAGCTTGCTAGCTGGTGGGAACTCCTGGTGGATACAAAATAAAATGTAAATATTGTTGAAGAATTTGAAAGGTCGAAGCATGTCATCAAAAGACTTCCATGGAACTTACTTCAAGTCGACGAATGACCACAGGATTTACTCCCGCGACCATTTCTCTTCCAAACTCTTCATCTGTTCGCCAAGCAGACTCGTTCTCTGCAAAAATATCATTAGTTAGTTAATTTAGTTGTTTATAGAAATACTTGGTGAAGAAGTACTATGGAGTATAGACACAAGTTAAAATATTTGAAACAAAGAATAAAGTGATACTAGTAGTATTTTATGTGTGTTGATAACAAAAACCAGATGTCTAAACTAATTACAATAGAAAAGGTTACGAATAAACCTAACGTTAATTAATAATCTAACATTCAAACAAAAGAAAAAAATAATAACCAACAAACAACCTTTAGAGTAAATAAATTTTTTTTGAACAACCAGTTTTATTAGAAACAAAGAACTATACAATAGAATATATACAACTTAGAGTAAGTCAAAAGCTAACCAGTTTGCCCATTCTACAGAAGACATTTTTGCTCTATTTTTCACCCGAAATAGGCTCGATTAACACAAGTCAAGAATTATATACCTTTGATAACGTCGGGCATAGGGAATGTAAAAGGCTTCTCGCCATCACTGCGCAAGAGTTCTCTTACAAGTTCCAAATTTGTGTGTTTTCGTATCTTTTTTACCGTGTGTTTTGGGAGATTAAACCAGCCTTTGTAAAGCTTCATTACATCATCAAATGAATCAAACTCATTTGGAGTTCTATCAAATACGGCCTTAACTTCTGGTCGAACCACTTGGCCAATGGATTTGGCTGCGTATCCTAAGAAATCTGAGAACTTGATATGGTTGAACCGTTCATCTCTAGGCACATAAATGTTCAAACTTAGAAGAAACAATCTCTTTTCACTATTTGGATCCGTTTTAGTTGGCTCGCGACCCGTTCTTCCTCTTCGTGGATATGGATACTCTTGAGATCCACCAAGAACGGGTCGCGCATAGTCTAGTCCCTTATCAGGTGCACCCAAATCGTTATAGTATGCATAGTCGTAAACCCGGTCCCATTCCTTGAGCATTCCTGACCCGGTTCCCCTAAGGTTGATGAGCTCTTCTTTTCTGTAGTGAAGTAATGGTTCGGGTGTGAAAGAAGGTAAATATGCCTGCGATAACATCCAAATCAAATCTTCCTTTTTCCTTTCTAATAACTATTTAAACGAACTATACACCGCACCAAAAAGAGTATCAATGTCAGAATTCTGTCAGCAACCAGGTTATTATATTTAGGTTCAAATATAAATGTCTTCATCAAACATTTGCATTAACAAGGTGGGTTATTCAATAGAAAATATTATAAATACATAAAATTAGTTATAGAATAATAGAAAATTTCCGTCATATATGATCAATTACTTTCGCCACTTTGTAAAGGATCATAATATTTTAAATTTATATTCCTTCAATAAAACTCAACTATATACTAGAAATTTCAATGAAACATTAAAATAAATACTTTTATGCTAGAACACTTGTTTAAAGATCAATACGAATGTGCCATAACATAAGAAGTGAATGAGAACTTTTTATTTTATTTTTTAAATTTTTTTTCCATCTACTTAAGTATAATGTTTAATGCAAAATGTAAAAATTAAAATGATAATTCATGATTTGATCTAGTAGAATAATTATGTGTAATTACTCTACTTGTGTAAATATACAAATTTTTTATTAGATTCCAAGAGTAAGATACGTTCTTCAGAAGATGAGAAATTTTTTTTCAAACAAATAAAAAGAACTACCTCTTTTACTTCTCATGTTTAGTCCATTTGTACTTAAACCTAACTATAGAATAGTTATGGAAAACTAGATAAATTATAATCAAAGTATGGAATAGTGTAACTCTTTTACGTCAAATGTTAAACATAGTTTTTATAAGTATATTTAAGATGGCTAAAACAAAATAACTTAAATAAAGCTTTCATTGGTAATTAATGTGTAATAGAATAACCATTAAATTAACATAATGAAATTTAACTATTAAGCATTATATATATTAAAACCCTCTTGGTTTATTACATATGTAAAATAAAGTTAACTATATATGCAGGGAAAAATTTAAAAATTATTACTAATGCTTACATTATCTTCGTTACTGGTGAAATATATCTTGAAGGCTCTTAGTTATTCTCACATCCTAAATCTTATTCTCATATTTTTTTCACTCTATTTCTCTCTCTCTCTATATATATAACTATATATGTATAAAGAGAAATAGAGAAGAGAGCATGAATATTAACTCCCAATCCCAAACATGTCAAAATAGATAATCCAGATCTGTGCAAGGGTTTTGTCCAATGACAAAGTCATTGAATTTAAGAATCAAGATCAAGAATTCAAAACTCGATAACATCGTCTTTGATAAAAAAAACTGGATAACTCAAATTATTTTAATTAATACCGTAATTAAATTAACGCAAATAAGCAGACAATGATTAGAGAAGACGTTAATTCCTTCAGACAAATACGTAAAATATCAACTCCTTAAAAGAGCAAAAAAGGTTTAAGAGCATTCGCACGTGAAACGCCATGTTAACTTGGAGACAACATTCGTTTTACTTTAATAATAGAATATTAGTTTGAGTATTGCACATATTTAATATTGATTCTAGTCAGATTTAAAACTATGATAACTGATGATTAAGTGAATATTTTTATAACAATTTGATTAGTGTATGCAAAGTCATAGACAACCAAACAGGTTTTAAAAAAAATATATATATGCCAGATATCGTAAATCAAATTCTACACGTGTTTTGTGTCTTACTTTTCTACAAAAAACAACTAGAAATAATGCACAATAAGTTGTATGGCATATATAATAATGCCACAAAACACAATACTGCACATTAAGATGTTAATTATCTAAATATAATATTATTTTTATGTTATTATGGTCGTTAAAATTCATATACAAAATGACTAACAGCCATAATATTGACTTGTTAGAAAGGAAATGATTGATGTAAATATGATTCGATCATACATCAATGTCATGACTGATACAAACAATCGTAAAGGAAGATAAAGCAGAAAATGAAGTGGAGAGGTGAAAAACTAAGCAAAAGTAACTGGTCCTTTCTAGCAATTATTGAGGAACACTTTCAAATGGCGTGTGTAGCAAAACCTAAATTAGTATTGATAAATATTTATATTTTAAAACAAACGACTAGTTTTACATTTATGTTAAATATATAGTTCAAAGTTTTCTTTTTATTTTAATTTTGCAGATCTTTTTTTTCTAATCTTTTAATTTAGTACGTTGATATATTATGGTACAACTGTATACAGGTCAAATCGCTCGGACCAGTTTAGCATGGCTTAATGGTTGTCAAGATCAATGAGTAAGCGTAAGCAGAAGAAAAAGAAGAAGAGGAAGGTGAAAGGTGAAGGCTAAAGCAAAAGTAAAAGTGTAGTGGGATAGCTAGTCATTTCTTTATCCTTTCGTTCAATTGTAGAACACTTTCAAACGACGTGCATAGTGCATGCATACGTAAAGATTTATTATTGAAGTTATAATTGTTTTTCTTATATTAAATTCTCTTTAATTCTTTTTTCTTCACTGTCTCGGATAAATGCGTGTACCTGCCCGAAATAAACTAAGAAAATTTCTTCCATGTGTTTCATGCCCTCCCTTGAAACCACACTTTTTTCCTATAATAATACTGGCTAGTTCTATTATTAGTTTATATTATATAATTATTTGAGAAATATAAAACTTTATTTACCACTAGTACTATTATTAGTTTATATGTATTTATTTGAGAAATATAAAACTTTGTTAACCAACTTCGCTCAAAGAGAATTGATAGCGAGTGGTTTGCTTGTTTGCACTTGTGGGAACATCAATTTCGACTTTTGGGAGCAGCTATTTAAGTAAAAGTTCAATGACTACAAGAAACAACATTAATTATGTTTCAAATATCAAAGTAACAGTAGAAGCAATAATTTTTTTTACAAAATACAATATATCATTATTTTCTAAACAATTGGAAAACGTCATGTACATACTCGTATTCAATCAAAAATAAGATATATAAATAAAAGTAATAAAAGGGCCAGTAGGGAGTGTGATAGGCGTTAGTCTTGTATGTGTGAATATGAATGTATCATTAATTTTCCAAGCAATTTCTTAGTGCCATGTGAACTTGAGCGTTATTTTCCAATCGATTTTTTATCGATAAAAAATCGGTCAAAGGAGGTGGCTATTAGTTCGAGTCAATGGCTGGGGTTTGATATTCTTTTGCAGTTGATTTATTTGGTGATAGTCTGTTATTGGGTTCTCTGTTTTTCTTTTCTTTTTTTTTCGTAGCAACTTGCTAACTCGCGTTTAATAAAATTGTATTTATTGGTGTTAAAAGAAAAAAAAAACTATTCTATAATAATAATATGAAAGTAGAGTTGTTATGTTTAAAATGAGTGTTACAAAAGTAATAAAATATTATGTATTGGCGAGCTGATTTTATCGGGGCCTGATAAATGCATTGACTGACTTTTATCAATAATTTAATCGTTTTTATAAAGAAAAGAAAAACAAACAAGATATAATGTCCTCTTCAGTGCTCACTTATTGAGGTTCAAAACGTGAATAACGACATCAAGTGTGGGATCGTTATATTTATCTTTATGTATTATGAAGAATTGTTTTTTCTCTCTCTTTTCTTTATAGGTAGAAATGTTTTTTTTTTCTTTTTCTAATCGCTTTCGCTTTTGCTTGACTGGTTTTGCTTTTCAACAACTGGCATGTGTCAGTTATTTTTGGTAGTTAATGCACAGAGAAATTAACTGGTCTTTACTTTTAAAATAAAACATGTTAGCCACTCGGTTATGTGACTGCCAAATGCCCATAATCTGTACCAACCTTTCTTTTCTTTTAAAAAGATGAAAAGGGACGTGAATAATCAAGAAAGAAAGAACAACCAATCACAAAACTAATAGTATTTCAGAATCAAATACGATAAATATTTTTTTCTTTATATAATATGATATGTGCCATTTTTAAAAAGTTATCACATATAAAAAGAATATATCACGTTCATCTCTTTTTTTTAACGGCACATTTTATTAAAAACAGAAACTATATAACATGATACCACAAACTATAAGAAATCAAAGGCAAACCAACTGCCCAATCTAAGACGTGTTTATGTGTTTTTCCAATTATATTATTAACATGGGTTTGGTATTAACTAAGTAACTAAATGAGAATATTAGTATAAAAACATGATATATTTTCTATGATCTAGTCACAAAATCAAATAGTGTAGTATGGATGTGGACATCAGCCAGGAACTAAAAAATAATTCTAGAAAAATATTTAGAAAATCAGTAATTTGGGCCTTTAAAGTTTTCAGACAAGAAAGTCTTGCCAGGATGGAAACTCGCTTTTTTAACAACTATTACACAAAAAATAATATAAATATTGTATATATTATTAACAAGTAGTAAAAGCTTATAAAAATACTAATGGGAACCAAATCATCACTGAATGATTTGATTTATTAAATAAACATTAATTGCCGCAAAATAATTGTTAATCCGCAAACAAGTTAAGTGGTGTTTTCTTTACAAGTATTTTTGTCAACCAGTTCGTTATGCGACTGTCAAGTGGCTATAAAACTAAACCAACTTTTTTCTATAATGACAAGAAAAGAAAAGAAATTGAAAGGATAACCAATCACAAAACTATTAAAACATCAAAATTAAATCACATTGCATACATATTGTATTATCTAACCCGTGTTTAATTAGTTTTAAAAGAAGAAACTTGAAAATCACTTTAAACAAATTTTTACATAGCGTTAATGGTATTTATGCATCTTTTGTTGTTCAATATTTAAATTTGCTTATATACATATTAAAAGATTCATATAGTATTTATGCATATGGGTACTTCAATGTTTAAGCTTGATAATAAAAGATAAATTAACTAAAGCAGAATTTTAGAATAAAAACAATCTATATTTTATAGAATAAAAGTACAAAATTAACTCTTAATATTCTCAAGTTCCTAAATCTTATAAAATAGTAACGAGAATAAAATCACCATAAAAAAATTGATTATTTAATAATAATTAATTACCACAAAACAAATGTTCTTACCAACATCCCTTTACCCGTTTCTCCAAAATCCGAATATTTTAACACCAAACTATCACTAAACAACCTTAATATTATATTGTAACTAAAAACTTATAACAGCAAAATAAAAAAGAGGTTACCTGGTTAGCGAAGAAGATGCGGTCGTAGCTGTAACGATGGGTCGGGTAAACCCATGAATTGCAAACAAAATGGATAGTCCCATCATGACCCGGAACATGTTCCAATTCGACAGTCTTGAGGTAAAACTGACGGCGGTGGTGGTTCTTTATCAAGAAAGCACCCGGAACTCCCATAGACTCATCCCATTCAAATGTCACCGAGAAAGATGCTTCTCCGGCTGCCACCACGGTCTTCTTTGTCGTCCAATCTTCGATAAATGCTGCTTTGCCAATCTTCCCGTTTGACCCATTTGCTGAAAAGGTACAAACAAATTGCCACAATGAATATAGGCTTGATAATCTACTAAAAAAGGGGACGATGTACATTTCAACCAATAATATGTACAAGTGTATAATAAAGGTTGTCATTCTCAACATATTGATAGTTCTGAAAGGAACATCTTGTAACGTATCATATGGGGATCAAGATATATACATGTATCACAATGAGTTGAACTTATAAGTTGGATCGACACGTGTTTGTGGAAGATAGCTTCATAAACCCAATCAAAAAACGATGCACTAAAATCTTTGACATCAAGGACATTCTTCTTCATCAAAACAACTGTCCCTTTGATCGTCCTCTTCATCGACATCTCCGGTTCATATTCGGACTTATTGTTTGTGTTTTTCACACATGACATCATGTTCATCACCCCCATAACTTGTTTCGTCAGAAAATATGAAGACAGAAAGTTGTCTGTGATGATATTCTGAACGTATTGGTTAAGTTGAGAGGAGAAGGTTTATTGGTAAAGGTTATATATAGTGAATATATACAGCTGTTTGCATATGGTGAAAGTGCTTCGTATTCCAGATTCTTGACTTGCAGAGACTTTACTTATAAACACTACTTTCTGTCTTTGTATCCACACACCCCACGCTGTATGTGCGTGTGAAAAAAGAGAAAGAAAAAAGAAAAAAAAACAAAGAGCAATAATTTATGTAAGAAGAGTACCTACCCGTTTTGTTAAGCAATTAATGTTTTTCATCTTATCCTTGCTTTCCTTGCATTCAATATATAATCCATATTATCCTCCCACTTTTGGCCAAATGGTAGAAAGACTTTTGTTTTTTAACATAGAATCAAGTTTAATTCATTGGTAACGATGGTGACAAACCCATCGGGGGGAGGGGAGTTCGATCCTGAGCCGCACCCGGTTTTCATCCGGCTGTTACTTCAGCTAGGCATCTCGTGTGGAGGCAGCACGGTTTCCAAGGGAACGTCATAACCAGGTCTGACCAACTCAGCACGGACCGAGTTAAAACAACATGCCTGGACAAATCTTGACTAGGATCACCGTTTAGTTAGTGTAATATTGGGTCACTTAACGGTTAAAAAAATAATCCATATTTATAACTCTGTTTCAAATAGTTGATTAGACTTAGCACATGAAAACAAATTTTGTCAACGTATGTGAAATAAAATATTATTATATTATTTTATATTCATGAGTTAAAATCAAATAACAAATTGATTTTACCTAAAAAGGAAAATAGGATAAGAAGTAATTTTTCCTTTTCATTTGTTAAAAAATCGACTATTAAGATAAAAGTGAAGAAAAAAAAGTATAGGACTATTTTTGTAACAGTCTATATGTTAATTTTCTCTTTTAACATAAAAAAACACATACATTTTTTAAATGTTCATAATTTTTTCATATAAAATTATTTTTTTAAATACATAATAAAATTGAGCGTCTTTTATTTTTTAATTAGAGTACCATGTTCCTATATAAAATATGAGATCTAAAAAACCAAAAAAAAAAATCTTAATTTCTATGTTGAATAACAATTTTATACTAAATTTTTTGCACTAGATTTTTATACTACATTTTTGTGCTAGATTTTTTGTACTAAATTTGTGTGATATTTTTATTGAATTCTTTGTGCTACAATCTTTTGTTGGATTTTTTTACTAAATTTTTTGTATTGTATTTTGAAAATAAAAAAATAAGAAGGTGAGAGTTTGTGTTTGAAGACTAAATTACACTTTCATTTACTTAAAAGAAATGTAACGTGTTACCTACACAATCTTTCTTGAAACTATTTAGACAAAACTCATTTTTAGTAAAACCTTCCCCAATATATTTCTTAACCCTAAAATATTCTTTTTTAGGGTTATGGAACATAAATTAATAATGATAACAAAAACATTTTATCTTATATTTTTTATTGTTATGATAGTAATTACAGAAACTTGTTTACCAGTTTTGTCTGACACAAATTAAAAGTTTAGAAACTAATTCATATTTAATTTTGGAAAACATATTTATAGAAAAATAAAAAATATTTCTTAAACCTTAAGATTTCACAGAAATTATAAGTTTTTTATCCAATCACTTTTACAAAAGATAGCAAAAAATGAATGTCCTGATGGTATATTCGAAAATCAATTAAAATAGTTACACCGTAATTTAAAAAGCGTTCATAATTAAAAATTGTTAAAACCGTATCGTGCCTTATCCAAATTTGTTACAAGTAACTTATAAATCTTTTTAACAACATAACTTATTTCAGCATTTTAATTTTTTTAGTTAAATAAGTTTAAAAGTAAAACTAGTTAATTAACAAAAGAAAAAAAAATTAAAATAAAGTTTTAAGTTAGATATTAAAAGAATTTTAGTTATAAAAGAAAAATTAAAATAAAGTTTTAAGTTAGATATTAAAAGAATTTTAGTTACACAAAGAAAACATTTAAAATGAAAAGTAGATCTGATTCGAACGGTATGAAGCATTTTGATTTTGTGTTTTGCCGGGAAACAATCTGTGTCTGATCGAAGCAAGAATTTAGAGTTTGCAAAATGGGAAGCGGATTTAAGTCGTACAGTATGAAGCTTTTTGATTTTGAGTTTTGTTTGTTCAAACCCCGCCAACATAAAGCTTTTTGGTATGGAGTATGGACATAATTTTCTTTGTGGTAGGTTAAAAAAATTGTCACGTTTTATTTTCTGTTACATTTTTTTATAAATTTTAATACAGTCTAATATAATATATATATATATATATATATATATATATATATATATATATATATATATAATTCCAATGATATAATAGTATAAAATAACGTCTTCAAAACAATGTAAATCATAAAACATGCAACATTGAATATATACAAACATCTAATGTCGTGAATCACCATTCGAATAAGTTAGTGAAAAAAAGTAGTAAATAAGTTATTAAACTTATAGAAAATGATAATGAATCAGCATCCCTGGTCTTTAAAAGATATGGTTGAAGGGAAAATTATATAATATCAACTACCGTTTAAAGTGTTGTGAAACAACGGTCTATTAGCCAATAATATATATGTATATAAACATGAAAGCTAGACTATGAAATCATGTAGAGAATAGAATATGAAGAATTCTTATTCATTCATCTAACATCATATTCAAATGCCATTATATATCGACACTCACATTAGTACAATAGTAAATAAGAGAAAGGGGTTATACATGTGGAAGGTCACTACATAATAGATGCATTCATAGATAGGGGTTATACATGTGGAAAGTCACTACATAATGGATACATTCATAACACTCCCCCTTGACTATCCACATGATGGAATACTATTCTTTAATACGCTTAATGATGTTGCATCATTAAAAACCTTGTTAGGAAAACCCAATGGGACAAAACCTCAGCTAAGGGAAAAAGAGTGCAACGCATATTGTCTCCCCTTCAATATAATATGTATCATTTCAAGTAACAAGTGACAATCTTCTATGAAAGTTGTTGAAAAACTTTTGTAGTGAATGATTTGTCGCTTGATGTGCAATCTATTAATGAACTTGATGTATGATCTTCATTTAAAACTTTAATTACCTCCTCTTGTAAGTAGATACCATAAGATCCATGAATGTGTTTTGTTATAATCCCTGCATTTACAAAACTAACCAAACTTGTTGATGGGTTAGTAAAATATGAACCCATACCTTTCGTACCTTAAAGGTATAGAAAATAAATGTTTTACTCATTACACTATCTCCTCATCGTACACGAGTTAAATCTTGCCAATGAATTTAATGGTATATGTTCGTGTATAGCTAGCAAGATATATTAATACAATTTGTATTGAATTATGGTACTTCATGACCAAGGATCTTTGCTTCTTTGATAGAAGATGATAAAAGTCATTTTTATCTATATCAAATATTTGAACATCATTAAATGTACTTACACCAAAAGCTTTGTCCATATGAAAATGTCCAACATTTTCTAGATGTATTATGATTGATGGATTATAGTATAAACGTATGTCCTACGTATCGGGCCATAAATTTGCAATATTGTATTTCATTTGCAAATTCTTGCTTAAATATTTGAGCTCTTTTTTTCTCCTCGGGAGATTCAATGACATCATCAACATATATTGCAATACTTGTAAACCTCATATCATTCTTTTAATGAAAACAAATGGACCAACTTCACCATATGTATTTCTCGTTTTCGAGCTCACTGGTGAGTCAATTATATCATATTTGACTCGACTATTTTAGTCCACACATATTTTGTCAAATTCATATAGTATGTCCTTGAGGTTTTGACATCAATGCTTCGCATTATCAATCCATGAGGGAATTCGTTCCATCTTATCCATATATGCATGTGCTTTCACTCTTCAGGAGTTTTGCAATATAAATTTGCCCATTTAACACATAGATATCTATATCATGTAAAAGTGTCATGAACACTTGCTTTTATCTTCAAAATCCATATTGTACCATGCGTGTACACTATTTATTGAGATATCACAATCACTGGGTACAAGTTTTTAATGTATGTTTATTGGTGCACAAGAATTACATCGATGTTTTGATTCACCTTTAAAGAACTCAATTACTTTAAGAAACTCATCAGGAATTCAATCATATTCAAAAATGAATCTGTATACAACGATCATATTGTTCTCGATAACTTACTTTACATGAATTACATAATTTAAATCCTTCAAGGACTTGCATGTAAACTTTAGTATCTAAATGGTACATAACATTTATAAGACGCATATCAATTCTCTCTTTATATTACCAGACTAATTAAATACTGGAAAACTATTGCATCCACCACTGGAGAATACGTCTCCTCATAATTAATCATAGGTCTTTGCGAAATCCTTGTGCCATCAATTGTTGATCCACATAAAAGACCTAATTATATTAAATATACTTTACAACTTTTTTTTATGGACTACTGGCCCGTAAGCTTTCTATTTCAATAGAGAATTCAACTCTGCCTCATTTGCATCGTTCCATTTTGGCCAATCATTTCTTTGTATTTATTCATAGGTAGATTTTAAATCTTGATCCTCATCATTTCATTTTTTTCAAGCGCTATATATACAAAAGTATAACGACGTCGATTTTGTTTCGATTCCATACATTTCTAGACATGATATAGTTTACTAAGAGCTCTTTATTTTCAGGTACTTGAGGTTCTTCCAGAACCATCATGTCTAATGTCTCTTTGCAAGAGACCTTTTTTTACTATAACCTCGACTTGACCATCTTCTTCATTACTTGCTCCAATTTTTCGAGGAATTTTTATTTTCTTGGAATCGACTAGTTTACCACGCTTCAGGCGTGCAATAGACTCGTTAATATATGGTTTGTCCTACTAGGACAATTAACTTAATTGGAGCATTAGCAGTTGACTGCGCGACTTACTTAGTCATTGTATTTAGGTCAGTTAACATGTCTGGTGATTGATTCTTTAATCTAGGTAACGAATTATCTTTTGAACTTCTTGTTCACACAATTTAGTTTGAGGATCAATGATAATTCATGCATACCTATTCCTTTTTTAACTGCCATTAATCTCCCCCTAGTGTTGAAAATGTTAATTTACTTAAAGTAAAATTTAACGAGCCATAAATAAATCTCTCGTTAATTGCTCTAAGTATGTAATCATAAATAGTATTTTCATCCAACATATATTCCCAACATTATTTGAGTTTCAATATTTATGCGTTGTGGTGGATCAATTCCAATGTATACCGCATAATAAAAGGTTTGATGGGAAATATTTGGTTCCTGACCAAAACCAACTAATGGGGAGAAACTATTACAACATGTTGGCTTGATGTGAAATAATGTTACTGCATGTAAAATCACATGTGCTCAAATATGAACTTTTGCTCTCTTGATTATTGGCTTTGCAATCAATTTGTAGACGTTTGGTCATCGTCTTCAACAAAAGCAATTTGTGTCTTAAGCATTTAGAAAGTTCAATACTTATTCCAATAATCATTAGTAACATTGATACTAAATTCAATGTTATAACCACCATAAATATGATAATGTGAAATAATATGCTTGCTATCTCATTAGCTAAGCTACAGACAACTTCAAGTTGTAAATTTGATGACCATTTAGACGATGCATCGATTTAAAAACACTAAATAGTATCATGTTTGGATATATACATCCTTCATTCATTCCATAATATTTTAGGGATTTATACCATTAATCGGCAAATAAATAATTTCCCTTAAGAGCAAACATAATATGCTATCAACTAGAAGAATCTTCAAGTTCTTCATTATATTTCACATCATCATTGACTCGATGTGGTCTAACCGGTCATACCAATAAAGTAAATAATCATGATCCATAAACTTATGGTTTATGATATTGTATATATATTACTTGCACGCATGTAATACAAAACATAAGATATGAAAGAATGTATTATAATTTCAAAGTTCAAACCATCGTGTTTTGTAATCACTAGTTTACCACTTTTGGTGGTCGATCTCATCATGACTATCATTATAATACTGATATTCGATCTCATTATTAGCTTGACTATCTTATAATTTCTGATAGTTTGACCTCTTATTAACATGATAATTGTTGCACTTCTAATGGTCAATCTCATTATTAATATGATCATGATTACAACTTTCTCAATGATGCCAATGATCAATATATATTCACTTCATGCATCAGAGTAAAACCATACAATTTTTACGGTTTTCCATTATTTTCTCGAACATATAAATGAACAGTCGTTTCAAACCGTTTATACCCTTTAAATGATATTGCTACTTCAGGAATATATTTGAGGTTTGACAAACAAAATTTGTTTTATCCGATTTCCCTTATAAATAAACTTCTCTTCGTATAACGTCAATTGAGAAGTAATTATATGTCCGAGTTATATAATATTTCTTTTATACTTGATAATGAGATACAAGGAGTATGACACTTTGGGTGTCAAATCGAAGCATATTTCTACTTTTTCATGAGAATGACAATAAATCACAACTTTGGTTTAGTCGTTCTATTCGGTATTATCGATGCAAAGAAGTGATAGCATATAGAATAGAAGGTATAGATAGCAACACATCATACAATACATGACCTTATAGCATGTCATCATATAAAAACAACTTATAATAGACCTTTATAAAATAAGAAACTTTTTTATCACTAATAAGCAAACGCGTATAATTTATGTAATAACTTATCATGGTATAACCAGACATAAAAATATCTTATATATTTTGAACACTTACTTTAAAACTTAAACATATATCTCTTTCAAGTTCTCAGATCATTTATTACTTGTATTTGAAATTTTTATTTGAAAACTGTAATACTGATGAATTACACAACATACTCATTGTTTTTCTTCTCAAATATTTATATTTAAACAAATGATGACATCATATAAGCAATCTATACATTGTACATATGAAGCAATAGCAATAGTCACTATTTTATACTAGCAATAGTAATAGTTAATATGCAAATACATTGTTAAACAATGTGACATGGCATAATGAATGCATGAGAGGTACCGACATCGCTAGAAAATGTTTCTCTAAAAACAACTAATGATATCTAGCAATATTAATCTATTATATGAATTTCTTATATGAAAAATTTATTATAGCATTAACCTTAGTATAAGTTCCAAACGATATTTGCATAATCATGTTATAATAATAATAATAATAATAATAATAATAATAATAATAATAATAATAATAATATATTGCATTATAAGTTGTATAGTTTATTTAAAACTAAATCAATTGATGTTTACTCACATAATTCATATATATCTAACTATGTAAAAGTCTTTTGGCATGCTATGTATTAACAATGACTAATGAAAACAATTAATTATAGCATTCATATCCATTTAAATTATAAACTATACAAAATGAAAATCTAGTACATACATCATGTATATATTACCACCAATACAAGCATATATACCTAATACAATTGCATTGTTTAGTCCATAAATATTGAGTTCTATACTGTAATATTGAATATTGAATATTGAATTTAATTGTTTTTCATATATTCTAAAAGCACATTTAATATTCTCTAGATTGCAAATTAACTTCCTCATATCAAAATAATTCAATAATTTTATTTACAACTTAACAAGGTTAATAAAGAAGCATAAATATATGATTATGGTGGCTCAAAGAATATGTAGATGAGTATCACTAGATTGTAAGAGTCCTAAACAACATATATTAAATTAACTAATTAAATGATAATCCAGCCAATTTAGAATAATAGAAAGGATCATTTGTAAAAGAGAAAAATAAAATAAATATTCGTAATATCGTCGTCGTCAACAAAAACTATAGTTATTCAATTAATAATAAGTATTACAAAAAGATGAATTAGTAAATTGTAACGTCATAATTTATGATGTAACATCTAAATCCTGATGAATACCAACATGCTAATATATATATAATAACTTCTAAAATTAAATGAAAAAAAGAAAAAAATATATAGATAAGAGTTTAATCATGAGACTACATTCTAGAATTTATAGTAATGATCAGTTTAAGTTTATATATGTATATTAGTAAGTGTCACCAGTAAGATTGATATATCATCATTAAATATAATATGAATAATCATACGAAGAATCATACCTTTATTAGTAGAGATAGTTGCATAATTATTGGGTTGCTTTCTCAACATGCAAGATTGAGTTAGGGTGGCAAAATACATAGAGCACGTTCGTGCTGATAACATGTTGTGAAACAACGGTCTATTAGCCACTAATATATATGTATATAAACATGAGAGCGAGACTATGAAATCATGTAGAAAATAGAACATGGAGAATTCTTATTCATTCATCTAACATCATATACAAATGCCATTATATATCGGCACTCACATTAGTACAATAGTAAATAAGAGAAAGGGGTTATACATGTAGATAGTCATTACATAATGGATGCATTCATAGATAGGGCTTATACATGTGAAAAGTCACTACATAATGGATACATTCATAACATAAAGAAAATACACTTAATCAAAGTATATCAATAGTTTTTAGTATGACAACAAATAAGGAACATCTTATAAACTTTTTGTAGGAAATGTACCAAGTATTTGTAGTGAATAAGTACTATTCCTTCTATAATGACGCTAACTAGTAAAAAGTGTAATACATGGGTAAAGTAAAAAAATAGTAATTATGTTAGGTTATATAGGATTTGTTGATAATTAAAGCTAAAATTTAAAGGAATCTGTCAAATATTTCCTGCCTGATAGAATTAGTTGAAGAACAACAAGAAACTAGAAGTTTCCGCCCTTAAAGACTTTCCAAACAACCAACTTAAAGCTGAAGACTAGAGGCCAAGTCGACAAGTCAAAGAATACCAGAGGCCAAGTCAAAGAAGACCAAATGTATTGGATTCCAAAAGTGCTGGGATCCTTCTAGAAGTTTTGGAATCTTAGTTGTCTCCTTTGTTTTAAGCAGTTTTGTCAATATAATAGTGTCTATTTCTAACTGTCCAACAGTTTTGAAAAATACTTGCAGTTACATCATTTAATAGGTTGTTTAGTGTCGCTTTCATGATGACTTCACCAGCAGTTCTCTCCTCTATATATAGTTTTTTTTGGAATGTAATAATTAACACTAAGCCATCTCTATCCAAATCCAGATCCAACCCCTCATAAAGAGCCAAGAAAAAGGCTACTCAGAAAGATGAGGTCCCTGAAAGCTTTGATGAAACACAAACTCAGCAATTTGAGACTGATGTTACTTCTCCACAATCAGGTTTCAGAACCTCAAACTAGCCAAACTCCTCAAAGGTTCTCTCCAAAAGCCCTATTGTAAATAAACTAGCTTTTTCTCCAACCAGTAGTTTTGAATAAAGACTCATGAAGGAAGGAATACCTTTGTACCGTAAAATAGGCACATCTCAACCACAAATCACAAAGATACAACCATAGAAAGATTCCCTGGTACAAAAGGATCCTACTCCTAGCCCACATGAGGAAGATGCTCATCCAACAAAGGTAGATCATGTTGTAGTGATTGTAGAGGTGGCTACCACTATTCTTGAAGAATCCGCTGGTTCAAAAGAAGTCGATGAAAACATCCTTACGACCACCCTACAGGAAACAACTATTGAGCTCCTCCATGCGTATAAGTTTTTGGAAGAAAAAAGTGCTAGAAGTCCCCAATACCAAAAAAGGGGCATCAGGAAGTGTTCTTTTGACTAAAAAGCCATACACTCCAACTGATATAACTACCTCTAGTGGTGGAGCAGAAAAGTCCACTTATTTAGATGATGCCCAAAACCAGTAGTTCGAGGAATTGACGTTAAAGATGGGTGCAGTGGTATCCAAGCTAAAATCCAGCTGAAATCACAATATAGCCAACAACTGGCCTCCTCACAAAAAGAGCTTACATCCATATTACAAATACTCACTCCTCAAAAGTCACCGACCACAGAAAGCCAAACTACTTGCGAGGTTATAGCCACCTCATCATTGACAGTAGGGGAGTTATACAATGCCTTTAAGCACATCCTTTAAACCCATGTTCCAGAGCTATCTTAATAACTTTGATGCCAAAGTGTTTGGAACTTCTACCCCTAAAACTTGGCTACATCAGTTCATGCACAGATACGAAACTGTTGATGCCAAAAAGGGGGAGAAAGACGACAAACCAGACATGATAGTTACATGGATTGTAGTTGCAAAGTAAAGAGTTGATGATGCAAAAGCTCTAGCATTGGTTGAGAAATAGAAGGGTCCATATGTTGGTGATATGGACCATGAACAACGAAGGGAAAAATTTAAACAAGATCAAAGAAGCTTAAGTGTTACGCTGGTGAAAAGTCTAATAAAAAGTCAAAGAGCTGAGGAAAGAGCTGCAAGGCCAGATATGAAAGAAACCTAAACAGTCAAAGTTTACATAAGGCCACTAATTATCATTCAAAAGGTTAACACACTTGTAAAGTTTCAAGCTAAGAAGAGGTAAGCTCCTCAAGCTCAAATAGTTGTTCAATTGCCTAAGGTTAAACATCTAGAGTTAAGGCTCAAACAGCTAGAGTCAAGACTCAAACAGTTGGACTAGGTAAAATTGTTGGTTCTCAACCACCTAGAACAAGATCTTCAACTCCAAAACAAAGTCTAGTACCAAACTAGCTGTTTCTAAAACTACTGGCAACAACCTGGTGAAGGACTAGCAGTTGTCACAAAACTAGTAGTTCAAAGTAAACAATAGGTTCATAAGAAACCAATGTCCTATCTTCAAGAAAAAGGAAACATGTATTACAAGATGACCTTGAAGACTCTGCACCAACAACAATAGATCCAATATGTGCAACAACATTCACTGGAAGCTTCATAGTAAATCCAGAAGTTCCTAAAACTGTTGATGAACCTCCTCCAAACATAATCTCATTACTTCAATAGCTGCCATTGCTAAAAATTGATAACTATTAGGATTTGAGTTTTAGTTTATGTGCGTTTTTCTAAGGAACATTGAAGTTTTGATGAGTTATATGAATTATTAATGGAAATAAGATGAATGCAATGGATTAAATACGAAGAAAAACTTGGAAAGTCATCATATTGTTTTCAATTAAAATCAAAAGATTACATATACAAGTAATGACTATCACTCCCCCTAGCCTGATCACTATACTCTGTTCATGCAAAAGGAATATATATCTAATGGGTGAGTTATATTATACTAAGTATAAACATCTGTTAGCAATCATGGTTGACATCACCCTGATAGCGACATCTAACATTCCTAACAAAATTTCTGTTAGAAACATCTGATGAATCTTATCCACTATTCTAAGACTCAAAACAACTTGGACTCTGTTGTATTGGTATCATCTGTATTGGAAACATATGTTAAGTACTTCTCATTAATGGTTTGTTCTTCAATAGAGATTTAGTCTTCAACAAACTTTTATACTTCATTAACAGAGCTTTTATCTTCTTCAACAAATCTTTGGGCCTTCAAAATAGATCTACTATTAGTGTTCAAGATTTACTATCTTTGGGATGAGTTGATATTCAATCATTGTTTATTTCATGATCAGAGTAGAGTACTTTCTCTTCTGCAACCATCTGTTCTTTTATAGGTTCAACAATCTCCTTGTAGAACAAATGATGCCAAAACTAAGTTTATTTAGATCAATCTTTATTTCTCATCATGTTTTCTCTTATTTGACCCTTTAATAGTAATTCAAATTTCATAGAGAAAAGATCTCCTAGATCCGTGTCAAGTTCAAGACCTAGTAGGTCTTGCAAATTTTCATTCTTTAGGCCATAGACACTATTCATGGAGATCTTTTGAACTTCTCCATTAGCTCCAAGTAGAGTCAATTCGTGGCTAATCTTGTTAGATTTCCATTTCAGAATTTTGGAGCTGTCAGGATTTGCTAGGGCAAAAGTTATTTTGGATGAGTTTGGTGAAGGTGATATACCCAAGTTTTTACCAATGAGATCAACAGGGTTTGTTTCTGGGTAACCATACATGAGTTCATTTCTGATCCCTTCCTTTCTATAGTAATCTTGATATTTCTTCATATCTTAGTCTGACATCTCCTTTTCTCTTTTCAGATAGCTTTCTACAGCTGATGAGATGTTTTTGGCAGATGGAAGTTCTATTGGATCAATCAGTGTTTTTGTGGGGAAATCTACTTTATCATATACATGCTGTATAGGAATAGATGGATCTTTTTCTCAAGTATCTTCAACTTTTTGTAGTTTTCAGTAATAATTGATTCATCCCGTCTTGCCATTGATCTCATTACCAAAATTTGCAGCAACAATTTCCTCTTTAGTTCTCTTTAGTTGTAGGGCCTTTTTTTCATTTGGCCTTTTCCCAACCTTCCAATTAGGAGGTGTAGGCTTGAGCTCTGGTTTGAGGAGCAACTTTTGTATCCTTAAAATTTCATCATGTAAGGCTTTAGTTGTCCAGCCTGAGAATTGAGCTTTGCTTGCTTTATATTGTTTGGTCTTCATGATATGATTTAGCTAGTCTTCCCTCCGAGTTCTTTTTAGATCAGGATCAGTAATTGGAGCATAAGAGGTGCAGATATCCTTAGCACTAAGCTTTTCTGATAAGATAAGTTGTATCTGTTTACCATCCTTCCCTTTGGTTTTCTCAACAGCTATCCTTTTAGTATGTTTCAACTTTTATTCCAAATATTCTTTTGACATTTATAGGTTTTGGAAAGTTTTGCAATGATGGTAAGGTGAGTTGGCTAGAATTATCTATAGAGTAGTATGGCTATATTTATGAAGATACAGTTGATAATTCTAAAGGATGTGTAGTGGTGGTTATGGTTGCAGTTTTTGTTAGGGGAGATGTTGATAAGGATTTTGTAGTGATGGTGGTGAATTGTTTTGTGGTTGGTAGAAGTGATATTGTGATGGTGGAGATTTGTTTTGTGGTGTTGATGGGACTTACAGGAGGAGTTTCTTCATCATCATCTTAGATGATGAATTTTGGTCTTCTACCTATAGTATATGGAGTGAGTGATTTCGGTGGAGGAGATGGAGTGTTGGTTGGTTGTTTTCTTTTTAGGAAACTAGTTGGAACCTTTTGTGATATAGGCTTGATTGGTTCAAATGTGATGACAAGTGTTGTTTTGCACCTTTTTAGTGCCAAAAGTGGTTTGATGTGAAAACATAGTGGTTTGAATGGGTAAAGATGTTTGATTGGAAGTATGAACAGTGGTAGTAGTAACAGTGGATTGAGGAATTGATGTAATAATGGTTTTTACTTATCTTGTAGGTTGTCTTCTTGAAGGTGCCTCTGTTGAAGTACCTAAGTTTTGTTTAAGTCTTTGCTTTTCAAGTTTTTGGTTGCACTGCTAGAGCATCTTTGGCCTTTCTTGTATCTTTTCTCCTCTCCTTTTTCTAAGGCATCCTCCTTTACCTTTTTGGCTGCAGGAAGATCAGGCTTCTTTTGAGCTCTTTTTTTATGAGAAGCTAATTTTCTCATTCATTCTTCATTCTCCCCCATTTTAGCATCATCAGGAAAACTAGGGTTTGGGGAAGAACTTGTTTCCTAGAGAAGATGATCTTTAGTGGCTTTTAACTGAGCTTGAGTATTTTTGAACCTAGCTTCAACCATGTTTCAAATAAGTTCCATATGAATGTTATGGGTGGCATCTGCAGATTGTTTTGACGATGAAGAAAGATTGAATAGATGGCCACAAGTCTTTTACAAGTTCTGTAGTTGATGGTTGAGGCTTCGAGTGTTGCACCAAGAGTTTCAACAACTTTTTTACTTCATTAATTGAATACTCCATCTTAGTTACTCTCTCCATCAAATCCTGAAATCTTAATCAATCAACTAAATTACTAGGATCATCTGAATTCCCAGAGGTGGTTGTATATGGTTTTATACCAGATGCCCTTTGGTCTTGGTTCTAGGGACTTCCGACTATTAAAAAGTGTACTATTGTAGACTCAAAAATTGTTGCCTTCAAGGAAGTCTTAAAGATGTAACCATTGTCCAACTGTGAGACTGTTGTCCTTACAGCTATAGTGGTTGCTTCACTTGAAAAACCTTTAAGAGCCACTAGTGACTCAAGAGGTGTACCGAAATTGAGTAACCAAATTGAGTAAGTGAGGTGAGGTGCTTGTGCGAATGATAAGTTAAGTGTTTAGGATCCTGGAATGAGTGTCCGGATCCTCGATTAGAAATCAGGTTAGAGAGCAGTTGAGTTAGATAGAACTATTGAAGTATGACAAACTAAATATGAATATTGTAAATAAACACAAACACAAGCGATATGTGACGGGGAAACAACCCTTGATCTTCTTCGAAAGATGATAACCGGCACAAAAAACATCTCCAATATATTAATTGCTTGAAAAATTACAAATGGGTGCTTTGATCGATTGAGACTAAGTGTTATAGTGAAGTATGTAAGTATTGCGAGTGGGTTGTGTGTAAAAATTATGCCTAAAATGATCTAATCAAACTTATTTATAGTATAAAGCTTAAAACAAATCCTAACTAGAAGTCCGAGATTCTCGGGATCCTACGAAGACTGCGTAAGTGAACGTTGCAGTCCTCCAAGCTCATTCAACACGTTTTCTTCAACTGGTTGCACGAGAAATCCGCAAGAGCTCATCTCCTAGCTGTTATGCAAGAATATTCCTGCGAATAATTCCCAGGAGGGATAAAAAACTTGTTAGTAATACCGACATTCTGGATCGTTAGGCACACCAGGACCCTCAACTGGGTAATGATACCAGAATACATTTAGGCCCTAAGTGTAAAATCAACCCCTAACAATTGTCCCCAAATTTAATGCATGTGTATTTACAGCCGTAAAATTTCAAATATTCAATTTTCAAATAAAAAATGTGGATGAGATTAAAGGATAAAGCATTTGACCCACTTGCCCATGTTGATTTGACCGTTACTGCCTTCATTATAACCTCCAAGCCTATCTTCACTCTTCAAATCCTTAAGGGTAGAAAATTTAATTCAGGTTAGTTATCTCTTCCCTTTTTCAAGCTTCTTTTTGTTTAAAATCCATCTTTCTCCGGCAAATCTTGAAAATGATGAACAAAGGTCTCTGATCATCATCCAGTATTCCCGAATTCACGGATCAGAGGATCCTTGAGTCTTGTAAGGGAGGAAATTTGTTTTATGATCAATGCATCGAGCACCTAAATGCTTCCCAAGTCCTTCCTGAAACCGCTGTTAGTTGACCCTACGATCCCAGCTCTGACGCTAACCTTTGCTCCAGCCAATGGATGTGTTTTAAGTTATACTCTTTCAGTATTGGTTTCATCTTCGCATTGACAGATTTTGTGAATGAGTTTTTCAATGTCACCAATATCTGCTATTCCCAGGTCATGCCTATGTTGTGGAGCATTCTCTATGTTTTAGACAAACTGAATCGAGTCCATTCCTTAGAAATCAACATTTCTGAACTTGCTCATGTCTACGAGTTGAGAACCCATGGTGCTAGGCGTTTTACACTTCGAATAGTGTCCAGAAAACCCCCTTTAATTCTAAAACAAAAAAACCGACAAAGATGGATGACCATGTCACACCCCCACCCACAACGGATTTAGGTGACCGGGGCATGATAGTTTTTTTACAGCTCATGACATTAATTAAAAATCTAAATAGTATTAATGATCAAATTAAACCAACAGCCATAAATACCAAATAAATATGTCCAAACTAAACAAAACATAAATAATCTAAAATCTCTTTCATTAACTAAGGCACGTCCCTGCATTGTCCTTGTCCTCAACTTCAACATGTTCATTTGTATCATGTGTAAAAATATTTTAGGGTCAACATAAGTTGGTGAGTAAATCTATTGTTTTAAATAAAAATGTTTTTATATATTTGTTTAAAAGTGTTAATATGCGAATTTAATGGTAATAAAAAATTCATATTAACAATAATTAAATAATCCACAACCAACAACCAACATCCAACAACCAACATGACAATGTGAAACTGCGGTAAATGCAATAAATGCAATAAGCGATTAATATGATAACATGTAAATATGAGACTTAAGCCCACCAACGAGCAAATCCAAATGTGGTGGCGATACTAGGCTATAACCCATGGTTGTAGGGAACCTACTCAGCTGATGGATCCATGTGAATAATAATTGATACTAATAAGTGACAATGGTTAGCGCCACAAACAATGAACAAACAACCACTGCATAATTACACAATTGAACTTTGCATGTATTTGAATAATGAAAAACTTGAGTAATGAAATAATGCATTGATGACACATAATACACTCCAAAATATTTAAATTGCAAAAAGTGGAATTAAGAAAGAGCTACTCATTGATTGCGTTTTGTGATCCTTGAAACAAGGGCACGATGATAGAGGAACTTCAAATGACGATAACTACCCTAGAACATTAATACAAAACACTAAATATAATATACCAACCACAACTAATGCTATTGATTAATGATTTATTCTAATTAGCATTACTCGCAAGCTACGTCTTGTGTAATCATGGTTTCCTAGATCTTGAAAGATCCGGATGAGATCGAAGATCATCACCTTTTGGAAGGTTAAGAACTTTCCCAACTATGTACCCTAATGCGAGAATTTGTGAATAGTTATAGTGTGGTATTTATCCAATAACAGTTACTTCATAAAAATTAAATTGTTAAAAAGTGTTATAAGAATAGGTATTTATTTTAAAGAACATTATATGAAAGTTTATCATGTTCCAAACATACTAAATAATCTGGATTAAGATAGAAATTAAATCAGCTTATTATAATTAATAAATGATAAAATAAATTAAAAATGTCAATAAAATTATTAAAACGAAAAACACGGAGGAGGCAGGGTCGACCAGTGACCACCTCCGCTACAAGGTTTCAACTGAACACGTCCACCACTACACTGCCTCTTGTTTCTGTGACTTTGATTATTGGCAATATATTGTAACTAAAACCAGCCCTAACCAGGTTTCTCATTTAAAATAAAAAGAACGAAAAAGTAGGGAAGCGGGATCGAACCTGTGTCTCCAAGTTTCCTACAAGTTTATGAACTTCAACCACCCCTGCACCACCATGGTGTGTTTGTTATTTTAGATTATTAATTTTTATGAACTTGAGCCACACGTCGTTCAAACTCAAAGATATCAGTCTTTAGGGTTTTATCTTAATTTGGTGTTCCTTATCCAAACAAGATAAAGTCGCAATGAGTTCTCTGGACTTCTCTAAATCAACAATCAAATTGTTGTTACAAAGTGCCCACCTATCAAATTAAGCTACAAAATCTACGCATAGAGTGCATCGCTTATCTATGGTATTCGAATTTACCTCAATTCCAGCCATGAATGCATAGTCTCCCTTTTCCACCAAGTTTGCTTCCCGCCTTTGAAATTCTGCATCCGCAAACTCTTGCATTTCAACATTTGAGACTTTGAATTCAAAGCAGTCTTTCTTTTTCCTTTCTCTATTCTTTTTAACTTCTCAGCAGCTTCTTCCTTCAGATTTTCTTCAATCTTAGTAGCTTTGACCAACCCGAATTCTTCTCACAAAATCTCAGCTACAACAACAAATTACTCCATATTTGCATTTTTATTTCCTCTTCACACACATCTTTTTTGATAATTTCAGCTATAAAACTTGTAAAATTATTGCTCCTGATATATTTTCCATGGCAATACCCCAGTCAAAAGGCTCGATCACATCTTGTAGGGGTTAAACCACCAAAGCCTTGTTCGCTGATGGAGTAAGGTTCTTCGGAAGAGTTTGCACGAACATTGGAGGTTGAGGCGTTTGAGTTAGATCTTGACTTGCTTCCTTGCTGAGAGCTATTTTCTCTATTGGACCTCTCAACTTAGGCTTCCAACATTCTCGGAAGAGTTTGCACGAACATTGGAGGTTGAGGCATTTGTTACATTTGAGTAAGATCATGAGTTGCTTCCTTACTGAGAGATGTTTTCTCTGTTGGACCTCTCAATCTTAGGCTTCAAACATTCTCTTTCATAGTGCCCATTAATGCCACAATTGTAGCGTTTTACCTTAAATATATCCACACCCATGTGCGTCTTTGTTTGACTACCTATAAACTTCTTTCCTGTGTTTCTGAATGAATTTCTACGCTCTTTGTACCAATAGTGCCATATCAAGTTGAAGATCAAGTTCCTCCATTTCATCTTGGTCAATTTGGTCAAAGTCTTCATCGAGACTTGATGGTTCAATAAGCTTTCCAAGTGCAAAATTTTCGTATGCTGTCATGAAGGATGCTAAAAGACCCATGTTCTCTTCAATCGATTTCAAACATTTTGAGTCCAAGTTAGGTATGTTAACACTTGGTGCCTAAGTCTTCTGATTTCCACCAGATGAAAACATTCCCTGAATTGGATATGCGGTACCACCCAAAACATTTGCACTAGTGCTTATAAAAGCATGTTGACTCGAATGATCTTCCTGCCTGCTATTTTCTTAGTATAAGGCTACACCAGTTCCACTTTTACTACTCTTTTCTACCGGTTAACAGCTTTATACAAGAGAGGATCCTGAATCTTCTCAAATTCGGATGCTTGGTCTTCCATGTTCTAAGCATATCCCTTTTGCTTTTGGACAACATCTTCTAAAGTAAGCTCTGCATAGAGGACGCTTTCTCTGATCAAGGCGGTATAAATATTCCATTATCTAGGAAGGCAATTTAAGAACATCTCAACCTTTTCAAACTTTGTGTAAAGACCTTCTTCACTTCGATCAAGCTCACACAACATGTAACAAAACTTGTTAACCATTTCATCAAAGAATTCAGTCTTCAAAGCTTTGAAGACAACAAACTAAGTTTTCAATCTTTCTAAATGTCGCTTCTTATAAATCCCATTTCGTTCATAACTATCAACCATACTATCCTATAGCTCCTTTGAGTTACTCTTCTTTCGAAATGTATGTAATACGGATTACGTCAGAGCCATTGTTATGATAGACCCGACTTTCTCTTCACACTTATAAAATTTTTCTAATCTTCGGTAAGTGCTAAGTAAGTGTCAATATTTAGGGTTCTTATTAGAGTTGCATTGTGCCCCTTAACTGTACATTGCCATACTTTAATATCCTTTGCTCTCACATATCTTTCAAAGCGTTCCTTCCATTCTAGGAAATGAAGTTCGTTAATCAAGAGCGGAGGTTTATCGCTACTCCCTACTTCAACATTGTGCTTAATATTTTGGACTATCACAGTTAGATTGTTTGCCATGGTTCAAGAAATTTTAAGAATATAAGATTTTGATATCACAAATTTGCTAACACTTTCCAACAATCTCTCAAGTCCGGAGAGAATCCGAGAATTAGGAAACCCGGATCAACCACCTGATTGAACAAACTCGGAATCTAACAAAAATCTTGACCAAAAACCTATCACTCCTAACAAATTTGGAATTTTAAATACTACACAACCAATAAATTCGGAAACCTACTAAACCAAGACTCACAAATTCGGACTACTAAAGATTATACTAATCAGACGACAAATTTGGAAGGACTACTCACCAAATTCAGACACTAGAACACTGATAAATCAAAGTTCTGGATCAGGCGGGTTTAGACGAAAGTTTAGATAAGATAAAGCTAATTCAGTAGAAATCTTGTAAGATAAGTCAAAAGCAAAATGATGCCATTCATACCGAAAGAGCATACATCACTTACACGCTGGAGAGAGCATCATGCACATCTCCTCTGAAAAGTCCAAAACTTAACAACTAATGAACACATTACACTATTTATACATGAACTTTGGTGAGGATGAACACATCCGTGTGGATGTGTCTTGTCCGTGTAGATGAGCTTCATCCGTGCGGATGAATCTCATGCGTATGAGCGAGCTCTGCCCTCTCCAAGGTCTCATGTGTTCGAATATAACTCATAACTATAGAATATTTAACACACACTCTATCTAGCCTATTCACACAGTGGCGGACATACATAATATGCACTAACAATAAACTCGGACAAGGATGATAAGTGACAAATTTAGATAAGGAAACAAGAGTACAAATTCGGACAAAAAGGAGAGATAACAAACCCAAATTTGGACATGACAAAAATGTCACACCCAGTCATAAGCGGAAGTGCACGGTGTGAACGTGATCGGTTTTCTTTGCATACGACATAAGCAAACAAACTATATGAAATAAAACATGCACGATGTTCATCCATTGCCATCATTAAAATTTACAAGTCATAAGTTGTTTGATAACAAAAGACAACATAAGTTAATAAGTTTTAAAAAATGGACTTGTCCAAAATAAGGTTTTTAAACATCAAGGCTTTGCATCCTATGTCCCGTTCAAAGACGGAATATATGGACCAAACCCTTCAAAACGTGGATGACATCAACATCTTGATAACCTTGAAACTTTGTAACCATCCGCACCAAGGTCCGCTTAATTGCCTAAAATACATGTAAGTTTTAAAACATCAACAAAAGTTGGCGAGTTCATGTGTTTTGAGTTCTTATCAAATGATCTTAAAAACATTTGGAAGTTCGTTATATAAAAGTATGGTATGTAAAGCGTCAATGAACTTGATGATCATTAATGTTTTGCAAGGACACTAATATGTGTAACGACATAGGAAGCACTCAACCCATTGACGATTTAGTACCGATCTGCGATCGGCTGGGACAACAAAAGCACTACACGCGGCCACACAAGGACCCATGAGTGGGGTTCACCCGTACCCGATAGATCTACCCCTCTTGTTCCTTGGTCTTATAAAAGATTAATGGCGCTTAAGTTTCACCGTATTCGCACATAATCTAGTTGTTTCATTCCATATCTAAACCATACCATCGAAACATGTATTTCCCCCGAGAGTTGTAAAACTGAAAACATTTAAAAGAAAAAGGGGGGGGGGTGTCACACCCGTTCATAGGCGGAAGCGCTCAGTGTGAACTTGATTAGTTTTCATTGCATACGATATGAGTAAACAACTATATGATATAAAAGCATGTACGATGTTCATCCATTCAACATATATAAACATTACAAGCCACAAGTTGTTTGGAGATAGAAGACATCATAGGTGATTTAAAGTTTACAAAAAGGCTTGTTCAAAATAACTTTTAAAACATTAAGGCTTTGCATCCTACATTCCGTTTGAAGACATAATATATAGACCAAAGCCTCCAAAATACAGATGACATCGACTACTAGTAACCTTGAAAACTTCGTAAACGAATACGTCAAGATCCACTTCAATTTCCTGAAATACATGTATGTTTAAAACATCAACAAAAGTTGGCGAGTTCATGCGTTTTGTGTGCGCGCCAAATGAATCTTAAAAACATTTGTGAGTTCATATAAGAAAATATGTGGTATGTAAAGCGTCAATGAACTTGATGATCATTAATGTTTTACAAGAACATTAATATGTGTGCCGACATAGGAAGTACTAAACCCTAGACGATTTCTTCCGGTCCACCCGGCTGGGACAGCAAAAGCACTAATGCGGCCACACAAGGACCCATGAGTGGGGCTCGCTATACCCGATAGATCTACCACTCTTGTTCCTCGGTCTTATAAAAGATTAATGGCACTTAAGAGATACCCTATTCGTACATGATCTAATATTTCATTCTATAGCTAAATCATACCATCGAAAACATGTATTTCCCCCCGAGAGTTATAAACCGAAAAACATTTAAGTGAAAATGGGGACATGAACTCACTCATTTGCGTCCGTAATTATATGCCAGAAATTTGGGTATCCCAAAGCGCGTATCAACCTACAAGTGCTCTAATTCAATAGATACTTGAGTTAATGTTAAATGTGTACACGTTGTTCATCTTGAACGTTGTTGTTTAAGTTAAGTATTTGGATCCCTTTGTGTATTTTATATATGTTGGCATTTGTTTTCATATTTTTGTTTTAATATATATATATATATACACTTCTTTTATATATTTGTGTATTTTATATATGTTGGCATTTGTTTTCATATTTTTGTTTTAATATATATATATATATATATATATATACACTTCTTTTATATACATATTTCGTATCCATCAAGTATACGAATGGGCCTTGCCCTTCGTGAGTCTTCGTGCCTCGCACGAGTATAAGTGGGCCTAGCCCATAAGAGTCTTTGTGCCTCACACAAGTGAGAATGGTCCAGCCCATTTGAGTCTCCGTGATCCACATGGTATGAGTGGGCCTCGCCCATGAGAGTCTCCGTGCCGCGCACGGTATAAGTTCGTTACGTGTTTTGTATATTCTTCCAATACATATTTTAAGCATAGTGAACCTCGTTCACATGTATAAGTATGTGTTCCTTTGTATATGCAAATTGATCTTTTGTACGTCCTCGTTTCATAGTATATGCAAATATTGCATTGTATATGCAAATTGTTTTTATTGTATGCATTTGCACCATTATATATGCAACTGTTACTTTGTATATGCGAATTATTTTGTTGTATGCATTTGTTCCATGGTATATGCAAATATTGCATTGTATATGCAAATTGTTTTGCTGTATGCATTTGCACCATTATACATGCAATTGTTACTTTGTATATGCAAATTATTTTGTTGTATGCATTTGTTCCATGGTATATGCAAATATTTCATTGTATATGCAAATTGTTTTGTTGTCTGCATTTGCACCGGTATGTTGTACATGTAAACTACTTGTAATTCTTGTGTGTCACTAAGGGTTTTGGTATAAGTATTTATACGTATTTTTATACCGTATTATTTGGTATTTATACTGTATTCATACGTATTTGTATACCGTATTATTTGGTATTTATACGTATTTGTATACCATATTATTTGGTATTTATACTGTATTTATACGTATTGGTATACCGTATTTGGAGATTGTTTGTGTAGTGTATTTGTATTTTAGTTAGTATTCTTCCTAACTTCTAATACATACACATAATTGTACAATCATTTATACCATAAGTTGGTACATTTAAATATGTATATATTTTATTTAAGCATATATTAAACTTATAAAATTTCCATATCACCTTTTTATAACTCTTTTTAACTTATAATTATGTATAAGTGTTTATATAAGTTCTTGTAAGATTAGGGCTTAACCTTTTATTAAACTTCCTTAACTACTGATTAAGGTCATTAATCGAGTTTAGTCCCATTAATCACCACGTTAATCGTACTTTAATATCGATTAGGTTTTAGAAAAATTTCGTCATAGTTTCCCCTAACTATGGCGTTTCCACGTTTTTAAAACGCATTTTAAAGATGTTTAAATTCCTTAATCTCAATCAATTTCCAATAAAGTTTCAAACCCCAACTTTTGCATGTAACAATTCACACATAATTATCCTCATAATCCTTGAACTTTATATATTTTTAACAACACTTTCTAGTAAAAATGATCACAATTTTTAATTCTTTTGGCAAGATTATTTACACCATCATAGTTAACACATTATTGTTGTCCTTTTATTTAAACAACTTTGAATAACACACTTAAAACCATCTTAGTGTAAATCATGGTTTTTAGTTTGCATGAAAGTTATAAAATGTTAAAAGTCACTTTTATTTTTGTAGTAAAGATCATGTATCATGTGGATGATGATCTTGTTAAGATTTAAACATCAAGTTGTTTAAATTACCATTTTAAATCAAGTTCCAGACAAGATCACCAAGCTAAACAACTTACTTTAACATAATCATCAAGAATATATAAGCTAACTAGAACTAAGCAGCATGATCAACACAAAATACATTATATTAATAGACTTTTTATGTTGAGATTAGTATTTTAATCTTTGATTTAAGTTAACTTCAAGATGATTAACATGTACTTTCAAAATCTATATAATATAACAAGCTTAAAATGAGTATAATGAAGTCTTACAATTTTACAAGAGCTTAAGATGAAGATTAAAATAGAATAAGAACTCCAAAGTATCCCTAATGACCCTCCATGCTTCAAAATTCCTTAGATCATCTTAAATGAGGCTTTATTTGCTTATAATGAGGTGTTTAAAATTTAGAAATGGAAGGTTAAAAAACGGTGTTGGCTGCCGTGAGGTAGGAGGAGGCAAGAGAGGGGTTTTGATTTTTTTTGAAGTGATAATGTTGATGGAAGATATGTTGAGGTTATAAGGCTCTTTATCCTCCAAAGTCAACACAACCAATATCACCATGCTCCTTACCATTATCTTCATCCTACTATAAGTAAATGGAGTGTCCATGAGGTCCACCCAAACCGTCAATTGGGGGGGTATTAGATTAATTATTTTTTTAACATATAATTCATGTGCACATATATTGTAATTGTAGATATTTTAGCCATTAAGCTAATTAGGGATTAATGGTAGTTTGGAGCTTTAAATAAAGCCTAACTAATTTGCTAGTTGAGTGGGTATTAATTTTGGGTGGCAAAAATGTCACTATTCACCCGTCGGTTCGATATCGAGTGTTATATAAAAGATGCTATATAATACCTGGAGCTATGATTTTATTTTACCATCGATGTTATGGTGTTTATTTAAGGCGTTTATGATGCCAAAATATGGCTAACTAGTACGCTAGCTTTTTAGTTTAGGCAAATGGATGGTAGGGATATAACTTTTTCACCTAGCGACATGAATTTTGGTAATGAGTAAAAGTTACGGTGTAACACTGGGAGTTTATGTTTAGTATATTCTGTTGATATTCCCAAGCTTATTTAGGGTGTATAACATTATATATGAGTTTTATGACCCTTAAAGTGTTGAGTTTTGGCGTTTCAGACAATTTACTTTGTTATATTCTGATGCGACTCGGACGAATTTTAACGGCACATGTTTTCTGGAAAGTTAAAGTGTTTTTGTTTTAATGTCCCTAATTAGGGATTTTTATTTGTTTTTCAAGCATAAAATGATTTCGTTCCATTCGTTGCTCGTTCCGACAGTTTTCAGAAACTTGCTGGCATGAATAGTGTGTTCCGGTGAATAGTGTTTTCAGCATTTTGCCAACATATTTGGACATGGTTTATTGTTTTCTCGCAACGTGAAGAATGTAACGATGTTGTTTGGTATAATTAACCATGTTCTATGATTGCTAGACTTTACGCGACCTAATCATGTATTAGTTAAGTCGTAACGATCACAATAAATTGTATAATCAAGTTGTTAAGTTATACGAAATTTACGATTATTTTGCCGGTTATCACAGGGGGGACATGAACTCACAGTATTGTGTCCGTAAATAGTATGTGCTAGCAAGCAGGATATCCAATGCACGAGTCAACCTACAAGTATTCTAACTCATTAGAAACTTAGGTCTCTACTAGACCGTGTACGCGTTGCTCATCTTGAACGTTATTGAATTTGTATTTGCTATGTATTTGGAACCCTTGTGTATTTTAAATATGTTGTCATTTGTTTTGTGTGTTTGCTTTTAATATATATATATATATACACACACTTCTTATACATATATTTTTGTATTCACAGTGTGTACGAACGGGCCTCGACTTTTGTGAGTCTTCGTTCCTCGCACGAGCATAAGTGGGCCTAGCCCATGAGAGTCTTTTTGCCTTGCACAAGTGAGAATAGGCCTAGCCCATTTGAGTCTCCGCGATCCACACGGTGTGAGTGGTCCTAGCCCGTTAGCGTCTCCGTGCCACGCATGTATAAATATATATGAAGAATATACGTTGGTTATGTGTAATATATATTCTTCAAATATATATTTTAAAGTTTAGTGGACGTCGTTCACATGTATAAATACGTTCGGTTCAAGTGCGTATACTTGTTTCACACACACACACACACACATACACACACATATATATATATATATATATATATATATATATATATATATATATATATATGCATATCTTTTCTTGATATAATAGTTAAAAATATTTATTTTTAACATCGTATTTACGTTGATGTGCATGTACGACATTCTTGGTGAGTGTACACTTCAACAAGTGTATTTGAGTACATCACTATGTACTTGCATATTTATACGTATACGCATACCGTCTATATATAGTTACTTGTATATTTTATTATCGGTATTTATGTCGTATTTATATGTATTTGTGTACATGTACCTTACTCGTGTTCTTGCAATTTTATCAAGTGTATTATTGTACGTATTCTTATACGTATTAGTATACTTGTATACTAATGTATTTACACTTAGTATTTATATATCTAATACTTTCCGGAACTTTTAAAAGTATTAAAATATATATATATCCAACGTCTAAATACACACACACACACACACACATATATATATATCATTTTCAGAGTTCGTCGTAGGAGTCGTGAGTATATACATTTTCGTGTCGAGAATGCCCAAGTGTCGTCGGTGACGTATATCCGGTTCTTGTCGTGACGATATGGCGATCGTTGTCGGTGACGATATAGCGATCGTTGTCGGTGACGATATATATAATTTTTATTTCTGCACTATATTATATTTTATATCGGTTTTGATAATATATTATTTTTCAATATATATATTGTACGATTTTTCCGATGTCCGTTTTGTCTTTCGCCCGCATCGTGTTTAGAGATATAACATAAGTGTAAGTGCAATATCATGTGACAGAAGATTATCGATGCCACACAGAATTGATAGCAACATTTAGGGGGGGGGGGGTTGTAACTGAAGCTCTTGTCTTGTAACTTTGCTTTATTAGTTCTGGTCAACAAAGCTATAGGTCCAAGTCAAAGAAATCAAAGAATAAACCAAGCCTTGTCCGAGTTTGTTAGTCTGCATTAGTGTTTTTCTGAATTTATTATAAGTTCGGATAGTGTAGTCAGACTTATGGAGTCCGAGTTTATTATATGATGATTGTAATATCCGAATTTATGTAAATTCAGATTGGATAGTTTGTGTATCCCAGACATATATTTGTCCGGGTTTAGTCCTAGTCTACATATATGTGGTGTATAGGTTAGATTAGGGCATGCTTTGTGCAACTCTCACAATTTCTTGTAATCCTCCTGGTGTGCACATTCTAAAGAGAGAGAAACTCTCACAATTTCTTAGTGATCTAAACTAGCTTGTAGATGATGTATACTCATTCGGTAATGTAAATCTGTGTTAATTATTACATTATTAAAGAGATTCATCTTCTATATCTTTCTATCTTTTACGTTTTTTGAGGTTTCACGTCTTGAATCGAGGGAAGTGGATGTTGTTCGTCAACGATCCAGGGGTCCCGGGGATTTTCAAAAAGTTTGTCCGTATACGTATTTTTTGTGTAATAAATCTTCCAAGTATTTTGAGGGTATATGTGTGTGTGTGTGTGTGTGTAGGGCTCCATTCAAATGAGAACCACTACGAGTTGTGAGAAATGTGAAAACATTTTGTTCCCGCGCGATTTGGGCCAATTTTTTTTTACACAAACGTAGATGAAAATATTATGAACACATCTGTAAAAAGTAAAAAAAAATGTTGTAAAAGCACCGGATCGATGACGCACATCAACATTGCACTTGATTCATGACGTGAAACAACATAAACAAGATACATGGAGAAGAATATGCAGGAAAAACTCATTCATTTTATTACAATAATCACTTATTACATACCGAACGAGTATACATCATCTTCTACAAGCTGGTTTAGGTCACAAAGATCTAAACCCTAACTTTCTCTTACTAACACATAGTCTCCCTCGCTGTAGAATGTGCATACCAGGAGGATTTCAAGAGGTTGTGAGAGGTGCAAAAAGCTTTTTTTTTCATCTAACCTATACACCACACACACACACATCTATATATATAAATATATATATATATATATATATATATATAGACTAGGGACTAAACCCGGACAAAACATGTTGTCCAGGATATACAAACGCGAACACAAACATCCTAACAAACACGGACTACTCTAAGTCCTGACAACTCTATCCGAATACACACACATCTTTGGACATACATGTTATGGGTGGAATTTTGGACCTATATCCTGATAATATATCCTGACTTTATGTTTCTAATCTATAACCAGGATACCAAACTAGGATATTGGTAACATCCTGCGAAAGTATCTCGGTCGTTACTAATGATTTGCTTATATGCTTCAAATGCAAGGGACGAACGGTAACAAAGACCAAGTCTACCCGAAGACTCGCTCAAGGTGGTTAGAAGGTGGACGTTGATAGCGTAGGAATAGGTCTACAACGGTCACAAGGGGATATTCCGTATCCCAGAATTATAGGATATTTAGTTAGAGTTTAGAAACTATATAAGGGGGTGCCGAATCATGATCACTCGTTGCTTGCACAATCAAACACTCACATTTCACAATCATTGTAACACTTAGAGCTGATCTGTGCACCACCCTGAAGCTATATCCTGGTATTTCAATCAATAAGAAGAACAAAGGCAGCTGGCAGTTTTCAGCTCCTGAGGTTTTGTGCCGGCGATCTAGATAAATCAAGGGCTTTCTTCGTACACCCTGTATCACTTCTTACTTTTATTGTTCATTACTTAAGAATTGATATAGTTTGTTATCCTAAAACTGTTTTCTTCATTAATCTACCTAGTACATTTTTGCAAATCTCTATAGCACACTACCTCACAAACTAAATTTGATCACTTAATTGCTTCTGTAATTTTTGACCAAAACAATTTGGCGCCCACCGTGGGGCAAGTGGTGCTATTTTTATTCAAAACTTTGTTAAAATCATTAATCGATTTTTTGTTCTCAAAACTTTTTACAAAACAATTTTCAATGGCCTCTTAATCAAATTTGAGCTCTTCTTCGATGCCTGCTTCAACCTCTGCTGCGACTGGTTCATTGCCTCCTCCACCTCCACAAGTTCAAGCTTTCCAAAGGAGAAATGAAAGCTAAACACTTCGAGACACTTTTGTTGCTCAGAATGTTTCCAGACCCGGATTTTCATGGAGAACTTCTGTCTTTGCCTCTAATGATGAGATTTAGTCTTTTTTTGGCAGCATACAAGATCAAATGAAAAAGCAGTAGGAAACCACCAGGTTATAATGAAACAGATACAACTCTTGAAGTCAAACTCCAAGAAACCTGCTGAGGATGTAGCTACTCCTTTATAGCCCAGGATGTTGAACTTTAGTTAGGCAGCATTCACCGAAGATAATTAAGGGAACATGATACCCAGTCATTTCCGGAGCAATATATTGGAAATATCCCCAATGTCCAGGATATTGACCGTGAGGGATCCAGGAAATGGCCAAAATCGCCAGGCTGGTAACGCATCTATTAACACCGATATCCCTACTACTGATAATCTTGAATCATTGTAGGATGCAGGTGTAACATCAGCATTAACTAGAGAACTTTAAAAATTGAAGAAGGCTCTAGAAAAAAGAGAGCAAATCAAGCAGGTGGTATCGTTTCAAGCCTGTTGTGGGCTGGCGTGTTAAATCCAAAGACAAGTTCACTGGAGAGATAAAGTACAAGGTTGTGTGCCGGCCTTCTTGGTTGCTAAGAATGATTATGATGAGGTAGTTCGACCTTGAAAGTATGGAAGGCGAGGCAATGATAACCAAAAAGAAAGTTACTGATATGAGTGTTAAAGTGTTTGATCCTATGTGGCTGGTCAACTTCAATGTTAAGGATTTGAAGAAGTTGAAGCGTCTCTCTCCAGTATTTGAAAGAAGATTTAATGAATATTTTCACAAGACTTGCAGATCCCGCATATATCAAGGGGGAGTCTGTAAGTGCACCTTTTGATGATACACGTTGGTTTTACAAAGAGAAGATACTTCAGGGCCTGCTGTGTAAAATGAAGAATAGTTTAAGTCTCATTAGTTGTGTCCAGATATGTGGGTTGTAAAGGAGTCCGAATTTGCGATAAATTCGGACCTCCTAGTTTGTTTTTGTTTATCCGAATTTTGTTAGGGTTTGTTATATGTTGTGTCCGAATATAATATATATTCGGACTAGGTTTGTAAGGACTTATTATGTCCGAGTTTGTTGATGTTATATCCGAAACTTATGTGTCCGGATTTGGTCATTATATAAATACTCAGTGAATGACTGCAGTGACTACGACTTTTGAGAACTATCTTTCTGTGCAAGCAACTTTCTAGTGAGAGAAACAAAACCCTAATTACTATGTGTTTACTGTGTGTGGATAATCTATGAATACTTGGTGTATTCCGCAAACCACATTAGTCGGTTGTTGGAGCAAGAGATCCTATCCAAGTGTTCGAGGTTCGTCGGTGGCCTTACACAGTGATAGAATCAAATGCTCCAACTGAAGGATTAGGTGGCATTATGGAACAATAACCCTGGAAATGATGCGATTCTAAGATTATATGGTAGAATCTGGGTTCTTATCTTTGGAGGACTCGGAGATATGATTCTAAATCACATAACTCAAAATATTTTGTACATCCTAGAGGAGACAAGATGTACCAAGATCTAAAAAGCATTATTGGTGGATAGGCATGAAGAAGTCCATTGCCACCTATGTAGCTAAGTGTCTGACGTGTTCACAAGTTAAAGCTAAACACTAGAAACTGTTAGGTTTACTACAACAACTGGAGTTACCAAATCATTGATCTAATGACAAAGTTTCCTAGAACAAGTCGTGGTAACGACACAATTTGGGTTATAGTTGACAGACTAACTAACTCAGCTCATTTCTTGCCAATTAAGGAAACTTCCAATTCAAACAAATTGGCTAAGTATATGTTGACAACATAGTATCTCTTCACTGAGTATCGTTGTCCAGAGTATCCGCTAGAGATACTCGTTATACATCTCATTTCTGGAAGAGCTTTAGCAAGCTCTAGCAATCCGATTAAATTTCAATACGGCTTACCATCCTCAAACCGATGGTCAGAGTGAGCGTACAATTCAGACTTTTGAAGACATGCTGAGGGCATGTGTCATTGATTTAGGTGGTAGTTGGGATGACCACCTACCATTGATTGAATTCCTCTACAATAATAGTTACCACACTAGCATAAAAGCTACTTCGTTTGAGGCTTTATATGGGAGAAAGTGTAGGACGCCCATATATTGGGTAGAAGTAAGAGAAAGTCAATTGTTTGGGCCTGAGATAGTTCTTGAGACGACGTATAAAATTATCCAAATTCTTGAAAGGCTCAAGGCTACACAAGACAAACAAAAGAGTTATGCTGACAAGAGGAGAAACCTCTTAAATTCCAAATTGGTGATAAAGTTATGTTAAAAGCGTCACCCTGTAAAGGTGTAGCTTTGAGCCTTTCAAGAATTTGGATAATCTTATACGTCGTCTCAAGAACTATCTCAGGCCCAAACAATTGACTTTCTCTAACTTCTACCCAATATATGGGCGTCCTACACTTTCTCCCATATAAAGCCTCAAACGAAGTAGCTTTTATGCTAAACAAAATAGTTATGCTAACAAGAGGAGATCTTAAATTCCAAATTGGTGATAAAGTTATGTTAAAAGCGTCACCCTGTAAAGGTGTCATGAGAGTTGGAGAGAAGGGCAAGTTGAGCCCTAGATATACTGGACCATTCGGGATAATCGAATGTGTCGGTACTATTGCTTGTAAGCTTAAGTTTCCTGAGGAACTTAACTGTATTTATAATGTATTCCACATTTCAAATTAAATGAAATGCTTGGACGATAAATCATTAGCGATACCTCATCATGAGATACAAATTGATGAGAAGCTTCGCTTCACTAAAAAACCTTTGTCGATCGTGGACTGATAGGTTAAAAAGCTCCACAAAAAGATTATCCACATCGTGAAAGTCAAATGGAATTTCCAACATGGCCCTGAGTACACTTGGGAAGTAGAGTCCAATATGAGATAAAAATACCCTCAATTGTTTGAATAAAATGTCGAGGATGAGATTTCTTTTAAGGGGGTAAGGATGTAACAACCCGATAATTTTGAACAAATAATAGTGTGACACGTGTTTTAAATACCCTCCGCATAATTTGCAAGTCGAAGGAGAGGGGGTTATATTGGTAAAAAGGGCATATAAAAGAGTGAAGGGACTGAAAAGGTAAAAAACATTATAATTTTTGGTCGCTAGGAGATCCCTTTTAGACTGCATTAACATAACCTTGCGGTCCGCAAGGATGTTTAAAATTTTTGTACACCTGAGGTCCTTAGCGGACCGTAAGTCATACCCCTTGCAATCCTCAAGAGGTGCACTGACATCGGAATTGCAGCCTGAGTGCTACTAATCCTCCTCGATTTGTTGCCACATTGTGCACCTGGGTGCTACTAATCCTCCTCTAAAAACTTCTGGGAACACTTGTCACATTCTTATAATTTCTTGATTAGTATAAATAGGATTTTAAGCATTCATCTTCATCACACCATTTCACTAGGGTTCTAAGAGTCACTCAGGTCCTAGTAAGTGTTATCCTTTCGTCAATTTCTGTAGAGTAGCATAATTTGACCTGAAAGACCGGATTAGTCAAATAGTTTGACTTTCCGTTTGACTTTCAATTCAGACCACTTTGGTCAAGTAAAAATCAAATTAAACTCACCCATGTGATCATCATAATATAGAATATATTTTCCTGAAATTATATCTTCTGATCATCACATTTAAGTGGGTCAAGTGACGACTCAAGTATATATCAATTAAAAGTCAAAAATACCATTTCTACAAATAATCCAAGAATGGGGTTATAAATATATAAAACATGTATTCTAACTACAAAATGGTTTATATAACACTATAAAATATATTTTGACATATCAGACTTGTCACGAACCCATTTGACCATTTGAACCCTATTTCACGACTAGTTGAAATAGCGTAAACTTTTTTAACTAGTCATGACGGGTCACATCTTTTAAAACTCTTCCTACTCAGAATATATGGTTAAATAACCCATATTACATGAGACCCATCATTCGTACGGGTATAAACCACATCATATCCTATCAATGCTTAATCTAGAGGAACCGAGCGAAATTCTAAGTTAACAAGTCAAAGTACAAAGGACTTATAATGAACCATGACGATTCTAATGGATAAATATTTCCATTCATTTTGGAATGTACTATGAGAACTAAATTTATTGTGCATACAACTAGTACAGATAAATACTTTTAGCCACTTTTTATTTATAAAAACTTGGGATATGGTATTGGTTCGGGTATTGTAATAGGCAAATGCATTTAGAATGTCGATAACCTGAGTTTAATCAGTATTGCTTGATTAACATAAAAATATTTGGGGGTCAGTAGTAAAGTATCCCGGCTTCCCGATTCATTAAATGTAATGGCCTTAAAGTGCGGGGTGTAGGCATACACCTGACAGACACAAACATTATGGCGTGTATACTGATCACAAGCCAGTCTTGAAAACCGATTCTTGAATATGACAAGCATGTAAAACTAGTAATAAGAAAAATCCCAAATGAATATCAAACGATGATTTTCAAACTATTTTTCAAATGATTTGGTTAATAGTATTTACCAGAGAAAGCTAGCGTATTTTCAAAAGATTGACGTACATGTAGCGAACCTTAATAGTAGGCTACACAAAGTTCGATTATGAGCTTTGAAATTTGCAATTCCATGGCTAAAAGACATAAGATGTCTTAAGTTCATTTTATTATATTCTTCCTTGTGGGATATTTTTTATTAAACAAAATGTTATAAATTTTTAATATAATTTCAAGTTTTAAGTACTTGTACTTTTACTCCCAACTTTCGCTGTGAATTGTGAAATTGTGATTCAACCATCATACATAAACCCCACATCCGGGTCCATCGGGAAATCGGGACGTGACATTAAATAAACTTAAATAATCCAAAGTGATCGAAAATTACAACCATTCCAAGAGAACATATTTTCCCATGGCGACTACCATCTCATGTGATGATGAAACTCAAGTTAAAGTTTGTGTAAAGTGTACCTCAACTCTTATATATTACATTTATTTAATGAACTAAACTATTGGTACCTGATGTGTGTGAATTAAATATATTTTTATTATCATAATTCCGTTCACACAGATTAGGTTTTAAAAAAGTTTTTACTTAAATCAACTACACACACATAGGGCAAGTGTACCCGTCAGGTGGTAGTATAGTTCGCTGGTAAGAACCGGATATCAATCCGTGGACTCGGTGTCTTAGTACTAAATTTTCGTTACTTTTAAACCTGTCTCGATCAATGAGTTGATTTCTTGATTGTTTTTAAACTATCATGTAAGGATAAAAATTAACTAAATGAATTAACAAGAACAATATCTAAGAAAGGTTGCTTGAATTAAGTATCCACTAATAAACATATGACAACTTTTTAAGGAAAACTAATGGTGATGCAAGTCTTAGAATCAACTAAGTTTCCAATCAAGGTCCCCTAGTTTATAAATCTTGGAAAAATTATAATGAACAACATTTTAATCACCCAAAGATTCGTTCTTTAAGTTCTCTTGCTAAATTGATGTCAATCTTTAATAATGAGTTAATTGTTAATCAAAACTCCTGACTCTACAAATTAAGGAAAACTAACATGAACAACACATTAATCACCCTAACTTGGTTTCAAGTAAATAATATCTTCAATAAGCTCTTGACATGAATCACAAGCATGGTCATGCTAAACAACAACTTTGGCCTAAGTCATTAATCCAACATGAACACAAACCATGGAATTCATATAAACATTCATAAGATCTTTACAAATTCAAATGCAAGAATTCATACTCATATTCAAATCATCATCCTAATCATGTTAGCAATTACCATTCCTAGTTTCATGCTATGAATCAAATCAACAACTAACAAGATTCAATAATCATAATCTCTACATGGGCTTTCCAACACTACATGTAAATTTTTATGATCAAACATTCAAGAATAATAACTTTAAACATGAACATGCATTCCAAGAAACTTGAATAAATACCATCATGGAGATTAACATACAATAATCACCACATCTATTTCCATATTGTCAAGTGTTCATTAGCTTCAACAAAATTCAAACAACACAATTGTTTAGCCTAGAAGGCTCCTGATAACTAAGACAAATATAAAGTAATATGGATTGTGCATGAATAACAAGTGAAATACTAGTGTTTAAGACAAGGTAATTAGCTAAATGAGTTAAAGTTGGAAAAGTGAGTTGAGCAATGGATTGGGTAACATTTTCTAAAGTAATATTTGCTACAACATATGCTATGAGAGCATCTGCTCCATCATATGCTACTCCAACATCTGTTGTGTGAGTTGGTGAAGATTTATTTGGTGTGGGTCTTTGTTTCTTTTGAGGTGGTAATGTTGGTTTAGTTAGAGCAGAGTATACACTTAGTGTTTGCCCAATAGTGGTTTAAGGAGAGGTGGTTCTTGACTATCTAACTTTTCTAGCAGACTTGCTCCTTTTGAAGTGCCAATATCTTCTTTTTCCATCTGCTTGGCCTTTTCTTCTTCAATTAGTTAAGAAGCTTTAGCTTCCAGTGTATCTTGCCTCTTATGCTTTTCCTTAGCAATCTCTTCTGCCTTTTCATATAGGGTCTCATCAATCCCTATTCCTAAACCGGCATCTGATGCTATAATAGAGGTTTGAACTGGCTTTTGTTGCACCTTTGGTTTTGGTTTTTCATGTGATGAAGGTTGCAACTTTCTCAATGTATCTTTCTCCCCCTTTTTAGCATCATCCTCAATTTCATCTTGAAGTATTGTAGCCGGGGCAGAGCCAGTTGTCTTCAGTAAATGGTATTTGTTGGCTTTAATGTCTGCTTGTCTATCTTTATATCCAGCCTCAACCATATTCCTGATGAGCTTCATGTGGTTTCATGTTGGATGTCAGCAAGTTCCTTTGATCTAGGATAATTGGTTTTCCAATTTTCCATAGTTCATCAGCACTTTGTGGTGTGGAAGGTTGATTGTGAGAGTTTTGTAACATCTGCTTCATCATCTGTTTATCTCATCAATTGAAGATTCCATGGATGTCACTCTATCCGTCAATTCACTATATCATAGGTCATCACCTAATTTAATAGGATCATCTAAACTCCTACTTGAGGTAGTTGTATTTGGATCATCTACAGGAGTAAACTCCATAGTATCAGAACCAAATGCCCCTTTTTCTTGGTACTAGAGAGTCTGATGTATGTAACTACTATCCAACCGAAACAATGTTATGTTATTAGTTGTAGTGGCTGCTCCACTTAAATTACCACCAAGAGTTACTTGTAACTTAGGGGGTATAACCTCCTCAGCAGTTTCTGGGTTAGCAAAGAGATTTAACTCAGACTCGGTCACATGTGGAGGTGAACTCTCATGAACAGGTGATTGAGAGGAACTGATTTGTGTCAGAGCTATCTCAATTGCATGAAATAGAGGTATGATAGTAGGTGGATTGAAGGTGATTGTTGTGGAGTAGAAAGAGAATTTTCCCTGGGAGAGGGGCTTGAGAATAGATTTTCAAGTGAAATATCTTCCTTATAGTATGGTTTCCCTATGCTTACAACTTGTTCCTTTTGTGATGAATCAAGAGGATTATGGATGGGTGGAGATCTTTGTGCCAACTATTGTGAGGAAGTAGCAGCAGTGGTTTCAGGTGACTTTTGTGTTGTCATGGGTAAAATCTCTGGGATCTCATCTTCCAAAGTTACCTCTTTGGTTTTCTGTTTGGTGAGCCTTTTGGAATGGAAAGGTTTCTTTTTTGTTTTTGTTGGTGTGGGTTTTACAACACCGGTGGTGGTGTCATGATCACCAATAGCAGTGAGCTCACCATTAGAGGTTTGAGCTTGAGATGTGGACTCATCTAAATTTTGCTCATCCCCCTTTGCTTGTGTTTTCAAAACCTTTGACTCTTGATTTAAGATCCTTATAAATGTTTCATTTGTTAAACTATTCATTTAAAAAACAACTCCTTGTTAAAAATCCTTTTCAGAAACTTGTTTTTGAAGATAGTAACTCAAAAGTTTAGGATAAATAAGAAAAACTTTATTTTTTTTATATTTTATTAAAATTTGCCACCAAATACATAAACAATGTCTAGGATAGATTAAAATCAGATTTTATCAAAATTGCATATCCCAGATACTGAATATTTTGTGGAATCTCATTAAATGAGGTGGTCTTTGCTGAAAGACATAGAAGTAAGGTATGGAAAAAGAACCTTATTTTAGCAGGGAATTTTGGTTTAAACATGGTAACACCAGTCAATTGACCTTCATACCCACGTTCTATGAATTCAATGTGAAGGTCTGTTTTAGGAAAAAAGTTTTACCATCTAGGTCATTCGTACCAAATATTGTGGAAATTGAAAATGGGAAAATTTGAACCAGGGTTTCTCCGACTTTAGAAGTAATAGCATACGACTTCTTGTTTTAAATTTCAACTTTAGCATTTTGTTAGAACTGTCGAAGAGTATCCACATAGACATGTGTGTTTGCAAGCAGAATTGTTTTGTATTTTGATAATTTAAGAACATCGATTATTGAGTGGAAGAAAGTATTATTTTCATTTTTCAAGAAAATGGGAAGATAGTTGTGTGGAGTTTTGATTTGCAGATCCATCTCCGGAGATGGAAGTGAAGAAAGAAGAAGATGATAGTTACAGAAATCGCTTTGTGGAACTTTGAATTCGAGATTGTAGTAAAAAGCTCTGTTTGGATGGAACATCGGTTTATAAATGGCAAAAAGTGAATGCTGATGTGGCATTTGTTTCAAAGATCTGATTGCTAACATCTGTCCACGTGTAAACTCTGTTTTGATAATGGATGACAGTTGTTTGGAATCTCTGCAGGAGACCAGCAATGGTTGTGAACAGTGGACATGAACAGTGATGATATTACACTATCAGAGGATAGATATTAGTGGATAAGGCAAAACAGTGGTTTAGCCCAAACAGTGGATGGGAACACTTGACATGAAAAAAGGATACACTTTTAATAGTGGATAGATTTTCTTAGCCAAACAGAGCTTTTTGAGAAACAATGGTTAGGAACAGACTTTAGAGATTTATTGAAAATTTTCAATTTTAGCTATTTTTAAGAATGGATTTTTGATTTTCTGAAAACATTTTAATGCTATTTACACATGGAGAACAAACTTTTGCTTTTAATCCATGTTTAGCATTCCAATCATAGAGACCAGACTTTCAAAAGTTGATGTATCTAATGCTTTGATTAAAACATCTGCCAGTTGATCTTTAGTTGGAACATGATGCAAAGAAATCAGACCTTTTCATAGCAATCCCACATAAAGCGATGTCTGAAGTCAATGTGCTTTGTGGTGGAATAAGAGACAGGTTTTTAATGATGTTTTCAGCTGCTTGACTATCCAACATGAGAGGAGTCTTTAGAGCAGTTACACCAATATCCAACAATTAATTTTGAACCCATAGGAGTTGAGCAATGCAACTTGCAGCAGCAATATACTCAGCCTCAGCTGTGGATGTTGAAACTGTAGCTTGCTTTTTGCTTTGCCAAGAAACTAAACAATTGCCTAGAAATTGACAACCTCCTGAAGTTGACTTCCTTGTGGCATTACATCCAGCAAAATCTCTATCTGAATGACCTGAAAGCTCAATATTCCCATTAGCAGAATACCAGATACCAAGTGTGGGAGAACTTTTTATGTATCGGAATATCATTTTCACAGTAATAAGATTTGACTTCCTAGGTGCTGATTGTGATCTGACACAGACACATGTAGCAAACATGATATCTTGCTAAGATGCAGTTAGGTCCAATAAACCATGCTTCTATAAAGAGTTTGATCAACCAAGTCATCTTTGTTATCAATAGTGACCAGCTTAGATGTAGCCATGGGTGTACTACATGGTTTACAATCATTCATATCAAATTTGGTAAGTAGTTCTTTGATATACTTACTTTGATGAATGAAAGTAGCATTTTGCAATTGCTTAACATGAAGACCAAGAAAGCATTAGAGTTCACCCATACCACTCATTTCAAACTCTAATGTCATGAGTTTTCTAAACTCTTCACACATACCATTGCATATGGATCCAAAAATGATGTCATCCACATAAATTTGGGAAGGCATCAAATCCTTTCCTCTCCATTTTAAAAACAAAGTTCTATCAATTTTACCTCTTGTAAAGCCTATGCATAAAAGAAACGTTGAAAGAGTTTAATACCAGGCTCTAGGTGCTTGTTTCAAACCATATAAAGCTTGGTTTAGCTTGTAAACATGATCTGGATAAGAAAACATCTTCAAAACCAGGGGGTTGGCATACATATACCTCTTCCTTGATCTTGCCATATAAGAATGCACATTTGATATCCATTTGATACACCTTGATATTGTGGTTAGCAGCAAAGGGTAAAAAACAATATGATGGCCTCCAGTCTTGGAACAGGAGCAAGAGTTTCATCATAATCAATGCCTTCTTCTTGTCTAAAGCCTTGAACCATAAGCCTAGCTTTAGTTTTGACAACAATGCCCCTTTCATCTGTTTTGTTCTTGAAGACCCATTTTGTGCCTATGGGACATACATCCTGAGGCAATGATACAAGTTCCCATACTTTTTGTCTTTTGAACTATAGGAACTCTTCTTGCATGGCCTCTACCCAACTGTTATCTTTTAGTGCCTCTTGGTACTTGATAGGTTGTGTGAGTGATAGAAAACTAGCAAAAAGATAAATGTTTTGGGATTGACTTCTTGTGAGAACCACTTAGTTGATGTTGCCAATGATTTGGTCAGATGGATGGTTTTTAAGGTAGATTAGATCTCCCTTGTATGGAATGATGACATTTTGAGGTGAAGGCTCCAGATGGGAATCATCTGGCTAACATATGTTGACAATTTTGAAGAGCAAACATCTGTTTGGAATGGAGGTGGAGCTATAGGTGGAATGGGGGTAAACATAGTCTTGACATTTGTTCACTGAAAATTGACTTTTATCAACAGAGGTTTGATTAGATGAGCTGGCTGAGGTTTGGGGATCAACAACTGTTGATCCAGTAGTGGCAGAGTTTTCATAGTTGTTAGTAACATGTGTTTCTCTGGTGGATGAAATAACTTTGTATTGTGGAATCACAATGTCATATCCATAATCTTGATGTGAAAACTGTGGTGTACCTACACAGTTAGTCTTGATAGAAACATCTTCAAATGTAAATTTATCTATATCAAACAATTCAACATGATTTGCTAGGATTTTCAATGAAAAAAGTTCATTGAACTTTACATTCAAGGTCTCTTCCACACACCTAGTCCTTGAATTAAAGACTCTGTAGGCTTTAGCAGTGGTTGAGTATCCCAGAAAATAACCACAATCTACTTTGGCTGCTAATTTTGAAATTAAATCTTTTAAGTTTAAAATGAAACATGGGCAGCCAAAGATTTTGAAATATGAGATCAGAGGTTTAATTTTGTATAGAATTTCATAGGCAGTCTTTTGATGCTTGTGGTTAATCAAAACTTTGTTCTGTACATAACAAGCAGTGTTTACAGCCTCTGCACAAAAAGACAATGGTAAACTTGAGTTTGTAAGCATTGTTCTAGCAGCTTCAATCAAAGTTCAGTTTTTCCTTTCAACCACCCCATTTTGTTCTGGTGTCCTTGGGATGTTGTATTGCCTAACAATCCTTTTGACACACAGAAATCATCCAACTCCTTATTTTTAAACTCTGTCCCATTGTCACTCCTAAAGACTTTTACTAGCAGGTCATATTGCTTTTCAACTTGTTTACAAAATTTTGGAAAATACCTGCAGTCTCATCTTAGGAGTGCATGAAGTAGGTCCATGTAAACCTTGAAAAATTATTAACTATGACAAGACAATATCTGATTTTTATAGGGCTAAACAAGTCCATATTTAGCAATTGCAGACACTAATTTGTTTTGGACTCTTCAATTGATTTGTATGAACTTTTATGTTGTTTACCTTTAAAACAGGAAACACAATGTTCATCACAGGTGAATTGTTTTGATGGAAACCTCTTACAAGGCCTTGCTTGGAGAGTGTAGTGATAGTTTTAAGATCTGTGTGACGAAGTCTTCTATGCCATAGTTCTGTCTCTTTGTTAGAAGTAACAAAGAACAGACATGCATTGGACATTAGATTATCTTTCAACATATCAACTACATACACATTGCCACTCCTGTGAGCAACAAGTTATGCTTTGGTCTCAGCTATGATTTAATCAATCTTTTTAACTACTTTTGGCTCAACAATTTGAGAAGTTTTCTTAGTGAAAAATTACCCATAGCCTTTGTCACCATTTGAGATACACTAAGAAGATTAAATTTCAGACTGTCTATAAGATTGACATGTGCAAACTTGAGTTTCCCAGCCTGGACTGTCCCTTGCCTTAACACCTTCCCTTTTGAATTGTTACCAAAGAATATGTCACTCCATCAATGTGCCATGAAATATTTGAGTAGGGCTCTACATCCTGTCATGTGCCTAGAGCTTTCACTATTTGCATACCATAAACTATCAAGACAAGTAGAAGCTCCCTCAGCAGCAGCCATCATGGCACCATCACATTCACCATCATAAACACTTGTTTTCCATGGGTCTGACACTGAGATCACAGTTTCTTCACTAACCTTCTCTTCTGAAACATCTGCCAAAACATTTTCACAAACATCATTAGAATTTAACACTATTTCCTCAGACTCATCCCTTCAATTACAGTATCTAGTGCCATGAAAAAAAATCATCATGTTTCTTTTCAGTTTTAGCAACTAGAGCAAAATTCTCATCAGTCAATTCTTCAGGTAAACTACTCCAATCAACAAAACCTTGTGTAAAGAAGCTATGTTGACTGGTCTTTGTAGGAGCAAAGTTTTATGTAAATTGTGGTGCATGTTGCACTAGAACCTTAGGACTTGGGGCTTGAACATACTATATCTGAGGAACAGTGGTTTGGACATATTTAACTCGAACAGTGGTTATAAGGTGTGCAAAATGCGAAGTGTTTTGCATATGAGGAGCAAGGGTATATTGGGAATCATGGACAGTGTTTTATGTGTTTTGAGATCTAGGATTGGGTGTGTGATCATTGGATCATTTGTTTGAATCTTACACTCCCTAGCAAAGTGACCTAACCTGTTACACTTGTAGCATTTAATTTTTGACTTATCCAACCCAACTTTTAACCCTCCATGCAACCCTAGGAATTTTCTACTAGTTCTTTTATAGAATTTGCTGGTTCTAACACTCAGCAATGCTAGTTGGTATAATATGTCAATTTCTTCTAAATTAGTTGGATCAAAATGTTGAAGATCATTAAGTTCAAAGGATAAGTTGTCAGAAACATGGTTTTCCCCATTTGCTGCAAAAGCAAAGTTGGGTGAGCAAGAATTAGAGTTGAAATTCCCACCAGATGTTATGTCAATAAGATGATCATAACTCTGTTCTTTGCTACTACAAGAGATTTCTTCTTAACCAAAAAGTGTTGTACTACCAAAAGAATAGTCATCGGCCACTTTTCCTGACTCTTGTAGCTTCTTTTTCTAGTTAAGCTCTCTCTCATAAGTGAGAAGCCTACTATGAAGCTGAGTCAAACTCATCTCTTTGAACCCAACAGCGGTTCTAGTTACAAAGGCAGTAGTGTCCCATTTTTCTGGTAGTTATCTTAGAAATCGACTATTCAAAGTATAATTTGGATATTCAACTTTTGCCTATTTTAACTCACTAATGAGACAAGTAAACCTTTCAAATTGTTGGGTTAGTGATTCTGCTTTCACATGATAAAATTTTTCATACTGTTGGTTCAAAACTTCTCTGTTATTTTCAATAACCTCTTCAGTGCCACCAAATTGTTCTTCCAGAGCATCCCATAACTTCTTTGTACTGTTGTAGTGCAATAGGCCAGCATAGATATCATTAGGAAAAGAAGTTGACACGATACTAAATGCCTTTGCATCTAGCTCAATTTTCTGAAAATCTTGATCGGAGTAATGTTCAGGACTCTTTGGAACTTGAACTTTTGGGTCTTCGGCACTCGGTACCATTAGAACATGTGGTCCGAAGATAACCGATTTCTAGCAACTCGTGTTCTATTGTGCAAGTATGTGACCCATCCGACATTGCCAGATATTGTACTCTGATCTGACAAGTATTGGAGGTTTGTACATGGTGTTAGTGTTGTGTGGATCTTGTGGATTTTGAGACATTCTGATTGTTTACAAATAGGTTTTGTTTAAAGACTTTGAACGCAAATAAACTTTGACTCTAATTTCAATACGTACGAACAAATGAATTAGCAGTGAGAGCAGACCAATTTATATCAAATTGATTGTTAAATCAAATTTGAACGATCAAGCTCTGATACCAATTGTTAAGATCTGAGTTTGAATTTTTGTGAAAGTTTAAAGATGAAAAGTAATGAATGAAGATAAATAAAAGATAAATGTAGCAAAAATGTAAACTTTGATTCACAACAATTGGAAGAATGTTTTCATTGAAAATGCTTTTGTAATATTAATCACATATGCATGCAATTACATAACTCTCTTTCAGCCTAAGATCACTCTGATTTGTTCATACAGAATGTGTAGATAGAAAGATAGATAGATAGAACAGTATAGGCACTGTTCTATTTATAGTACATTTCAAACCACTGAGCATCTTAGGCTGACGTCACTGAAAGTGACATTTAACAAATTAAACAAACTCTAACCTCTGCTAGACCTTAACATTGTTACATTAAAGTACAAGATAATCTCTAATGCTAACAACTGTTAGTCTTCAGTAGACTTTACTTCAACAGACTTTATCTTTAGTAAAGGTTCTCACCAGCAGACCTTTGCCATAGCAGAGCTTTGGTTCTTTATCAGAGTTTATCTCTAACAAACCTTTGCTTCTAGTAGAGCTTTGTCTTCAACAGATCTTGTGAACAGTCCTTAAGTATCAGCAGCGTTTAGAGCAGCAGATCCTTATTAGTGATCAGATGTTGTAGATTGTTTTGGCTTTCAATCACCTATTCTTTTATAGGACTCAATAGATTCAATATCTTCATCTTGAGTTGTTGCAGTTGCAATTATAGGCTCGGCTTCAGCAGTAGGGCTCACTTGTTCAGTAATACTCGGTTCAGGTTCAACTTGTTGTTTCTTACCTGACACTAACTCAGCATCGTCAGTAGCATCATCTTCAGCTTTTTCTTCTTGAATAGGAGTAGTCGCAGGAGGAGGGTTCCCAAGACTATCCTTTAACGATTCAATCTAAGCAGCAAGGTTTTCAGAACTCATTAACAGCAGTTCTCTAACAGATATCTCAGCTTGCTCAGACTCCATCAGTTCCATTTCACTCTTAGTTCCTTCATCATTAGTCACTAAATCCTCGGTCCCAATCACTGGTCTCACTCGAACCCCCACAAACTGTACATCATGCTCTTCAGCGACTGTAGCATTTAGGGGTTTCGGAGCTAGCACCTAATCTACAACGGGTCCAAATTTCCCATGCTTCTCCCGTGGATACTTTCCTAAAAATTGATGCCTCTTCACATTTTCTTTGTTCCTTTTCACTGTATCAAAACAACCCGGACCCATGGACTTCAAATTTAACACGTTCGCACTCTTCACCAGGTCTATATACTTCTCATCAAGAACCCTCTGAATGAACCGAGGAGAAAGCATAAAAATCTTCTTCTTTGGATTCTCCAACATGTTCCTCATGTTATCAAAAATGAAGGCGGAGAAATTATATCCCAATTATTCACAAGTGCAATAATGGCAGTCGTCTGAACTTGATTTAACTGATCTAACCCACCCTTGTTTTCTGATATTCAAAGAAGAAACATGTGCAACCACAACCTCCAGTAAGGTGGGAATAACTTCTTGAGAACTTTAGGATATTCTCCTTCATATCTCATTCTCCGTAACGCCTTTATCACTTTATCTCTGCCAAATGACATTGGATGACTAGTCTGATCTTCAAACTTTAGCACTTCCCGTATGATTGCTTCTGTAATCACAATGTCTTTCTTCAGTACTTTTGCTTCAATCGACCTAGCCCAGTTAGCTCCATTTCTATTAACTTTAGCAGACAACCAGAAGTCTCTAATCATGTCAGCACAAATTACATGATTAACCATTAGGGCATGTGTAAGTCGACACGAATTAAGCCCAACGATCATTGAGTTAAATTATCAAAGTGTTCTGATGGTTGATCTGAAAGATATCCCGCCTAATTGTGAAACTCCTTGACGTCCAACTTATGTTGCTCTGCCAATTTCTGCATAAAAATTAACCAAGTTAGATTGACGTCAAAATGCAGTTAACTAGTCAACATGGTCAACGAGGCAACATAGTCAACAAGTCAACATGGTTAATCCGAAAAGGTTAATATGAAAAATGGTCAAAAGGGTCAGCAGGTCAATTCAAATGATCAACAGCTCAAAATCATTGTTTCGAAAAACCCAAAGGTTCAAAGTAATGATCCTTGTCAGATTTTCCGAAATAGTCTGACATTTCGGAAAAATCATGTCAGATTTCAGATGAATCAAAGATTAATTATCCGAAATGCATAGATTATCCGAAATTCATCCGAAACATGGCGATTTGTATCTGAAATGCATAGAGTCTATCCGAAATCCATCTGAAATGCATAAAGTCTATCCAAAATCCATCTGAAATGCATGAAGTGTATCCGAAATGCATCTGAAACCTTCAATACCTTAATATTCGAATGAGTCCTTAATGATGAGAGAGAATTCGGAAATGTAAGAAAAGTTTGTTGTTTTGAATGAGTTTCCAAAACTGTGACTTGTAATTTTATATTATTTCGAAATGGGTTATTTTGAAATGGTCTTGGGCCTTGTTTAATTCAGGCCCAATTCAGAACAGTGTTTATCCAAAATCCTTTGGGCTTGACAAGCTTGGGCACAATTCAAATAAACAATGTTTAATCGAAAACAGTTTGGGCTTTATCCAAAATGGATTGGGCCTTATCCGGAATGGGTTTGAACCTTATCCAAAAACAGTTGGGGCCAAAACAATTTTGATTTTATCCGAAATGCATCAGCCCACATCACTTTTTAGTTGAAAGTAAAACCATCTTTCTCAAAATCACGATCCATTCAACCGAGTAACCTTTTGAAAACATAACAAACACACATAAATTCTCACAAATATTGATAATCAGAAAGGAAATTGTTGTGGGATCAAACCGTTCTCAGACTGACTACGGAACCCTTTTCAGCACATATTTAATCAGAATGGTCTATGCGATTGTCAATATGTTTATCCTTTTAAACCTAACGCTCAACTTTCAATTATCAACCTCGTGATACGTTTGAGGTAATATTATACTATAATACCCATGTGTCCCATTCCATGACATACCCCCGTGATTAAGGCAAGCACGACAATTCATCGTAGCAGGTGAGTATAATGAGTTCATCCTTTTAATTTTACAATGTCAGACTATTGAAGTACTTTCGTACCACAGAGTAACCAATAAAAAGTCCGGCGAGGGTTAGGAAAATACCTTTTCGGTATGAATTTCGCTTTTACAAGCGCATGGAATTCCCCCATTTGAGTTTATCTTTCGTTAAGGTTTTTGGCCTCTTTTTGGCTCTTTTAAGATATCCTGACTGTGCCTAGGTATGCTTAAAGTCTGGATGCAATAGAAGGACAGTCATGATATCCTCGAATGACTCAACATCATAAAGACCTGAAATGTCAGACGTTGGCTATCTATCAACGCAAGATTTAAGACCATAAAATCATACGCCAATTGTATGTTACCCACATGGCATAGTTAGTTATGTTTGTATTAGTTGGTATCTTTTATCTTTTTGAGGGTTAGACCTATCAACACATCGCAGTAGATCCTAGTCTTTTCGGCCTTGACACCTTACATGTGTTACTCAAGCACTTTAGCATGAACATTTATTTCATTTTCCAGCAAATATTTCTCCCCCTAAATTTGTGCAAAAGTAGAATGCTTTATACTCAAATTTACTTTTATTAGTTAGAACCTTTTTTTGCTCAGTTGGTGAAACGCATCATTTTCAAAAGATCTACAAGCACTTTGAATCTTGAGTTGCTGACAGGTTTGTAAAAAAATATGTTGTATTTGCATTAGTATGGATCTATTCAAGTTTAACAAGTTCTCTGTCATAGCAATCTCGAATCAAATGAACTTTGATATCAATGTGCTTGGTTTTGGAATGAAAGACATGGTTTTTGACAATTTGGATAGCGGCATCGATACCACAATAAATAGTAGTGTTAAGATAAGTCAAACGGTAATGCTGAAGCTGGTCTTGCATCCAAAGAACCTGGGAACAGCAAGCTTATGCTGCAAGATATTCTTCTTCCGCAGTTGAGAGTGACACAGTCTGTTGTCTCTAGCATTGCCACGAGATAAGTCTGTCTCCTAAGAGTTGGCAAACAACGGATGTAGATTTCATATCCTTGTCTGTACCTCCAAGGTTATTGTCAGAAAAAGCAAATAAATCAAAGCTTGAATTTCTAGGATACCAGAGTCCAAGTTTTGGAGCTCCTTTAAGATATCTAAAAATTCTTTTAACGACAGTAAGATGAGAAAGTTTAGGGTTAGCTTAATAACGAGCACATTGAAAGACGGCAAACATAATGTCTGGCCGACTTGCAGTCAAGTACATCAATGAGCTGATCACAGACCAGTACAATGTCTGATTAACCAAGCTTCAATTAGCATCCTCATTTAACATTGGTTGTTCTGCCATGGATGAGTCCACAAAGTTTGAATCTATCAAGTTGAATTTTGCAAGAATGTCATGAACATATTTCCCTTGATGAATTAGGATTCCCTGAGTGCTTTGAAGAACTTGAAGGCCCAAGAACATCATCATCTCTCCCAATGAACTCATCTCAAACTTTTTCTTCATCACTTCTTTGATTTCCTTACACAGATTTTCACCAGTTGACCCAAAAATAATGTCGTCTACATAGATCTAAACAAGAATGAGATCCTTGTCAACACGTTTGATGAACAGTGTTTGATCTATCGTCCTCGGAGTATATCCATGAGCAAGCAGATGCTCTGTCAAGGTCGCATACCATGCACGAGGTGCTTGGTGCAACCCATACAAAGCTTTATCTAGCTTGTAGGCATAGCCTTGTTTCTCTGAATCCACAAACCCATGTGGTTAAGCGACATATATTTCTTCCTTAACCTTTGTGTATAGAAATGCCGTCTTGACATCCATTTGATAAACAGTGAATCCCATATAGGGTGCTTATGTTAAGAATATGCGAATGGCTTCCAATCTCGCCACTTACGCGTACAGCTCATCATAATATAAACCTTCGATCTGCTTGAACCGTGTACCACCAATCGTCCTTTGTTTCTCACGATCACGCAAGTGTCATCTTGGTTGTTTCTATACACCCAGCGCATTTCGAGAGCACGTTTTCCTTGAGGCAGCTTCACTAACTTCTAGACTCCAATTTTTCAAATTGATTGAGCTCTTCATGCATTGCATCAACCCATCCAGGTTCCTTCAAGGCAGCATTAATGCTTTTAGGCTCAATTTGTGAAATGAAGCAAGAATATAAACATGTATTGATATCCCAAGTTTTGTTGCGGGTTTGAACACCAGCTTTTAAGGAACCAATAAGGTTCTTAATTGGATGATCTCTCTTAAGGCGTTGCGGCATTGCTATAACAAGTACCCGCCAGTTCAGTTGTAAGTTGGAAAAAACTTCCTGATACTATTCCAGTTTGCTCCCCTTTATTTGATGCAATCGCAGTATTGTGCACTGGTAGATCAACAGTGCAGTCGGGCGGAATCGGTTCAGAAACACCGAAGCTCCTTGGACATTGGGATTTGAGGTTCCCACATTTGTCTGTTAAGTGGTGGCTTCAGTATTTTGAGCTGCACCATCAGGAGAACTTTCTATTGTAGTGGATTCAGAATACAACTCCTTAATCGATGAAGTGTGAGGTGGTGCTTTAGTAACCTCGCCAAATCCTAGTGGATCCACGGTAAGTTTCTTGAATGAATCTTGTAATCGCACTACTTCATCTTCATGTGCAACGGGAATAGGTATCACTTGAGTGCAGACACCTACATTGACCACTACATCAGGTAGAACATTAAACAACTTAAATAGAGAAGCTTAATCGTATAACCAATCAGGTCCAACTCGTGCATCTTTAGGATTCTCTTCTAGCCAATCCACATTATACGCCTCCAAAATTTGCTTCTTGAGCTTGTTCTAAATGCAGTAGGCGGTGTTTTCGAATAACCAATGAAATAACATGGATCCCCTCTAGCTTCAAATTTTCCTTTGGCATCCATAAGTAGAAGAACGCATGGACAACCAAAGGTTATGAAATGTTGTATAGAGGGCTTTTGACCTTCAACTATCACATAGGGCGTTTTCATGTGACGTTTATTAATTAGCATGATTTTGAATATAGCAGGCGGTGTTTACTGCTTCTGCCCAAAAAATCAATGGTATACCAGAATCAATTAGCATCGTTCGAGCAACTTCAATGAGAGTCTTATTTCGTCTTTCAGCAACACTATTTTGTTGAGGAGTTCGAGCTGCACTATACTGATGATCAATTCCCTTTGAGGAAGAGAAAGCATTCAATTCAGCATTCTTGAACTCCGTCCCATTGTTGCATCATTGATGTTTACCCTCCCATTTGTCTAATTTTCCATGAGAATAATAAACTAGTTGATCAATCCTTCTGTTTCACTTTTGTGTTCTAAGAAAACCACCCATGTGAAACGTGAGAAATCATCAAGTATGACCAAACAGTAAGCCTTCCCTCCAATACTTAGCACAATAACGGGACCAAAAAGATCCATGTGAAGTAGCTCAAGAACTTTTGAAGTCGAGTGCATGAGTTTAGACTTATGAGGCTTGCGATGTTGTTTCCCTCGAGCGCACGATTCACATTTTTCAATCTGCCTGCAATCCTTGAATGGTAGGTTTCTTACTAAGCCTCTTTTTGCCAGTCGATGAAGGTTCTTCATGTTGAGATGACCCAGGCAACGATTCCATAACATTGCATCATGTTCGGCAATTTCTAAGAACAGACATGGGACTTGATCGGGAGGGGCTTTATTCATATCAATGACGTAAGCATTACCCCTTCGTTCTGCTTCAATGACTAGCCAATCCTCTGGTATCACAATCTCTAGTTTTAATACTACACACCCACTTTTGGTGAACAGAACCTCCGACCCTTTATCGCACATCTGAGATACACTCAAAAGGTTGTGTTTCCAGAACATAATTCACATCTAAAAAGCTCGGAACCCCATTTCGAACTATACCCTTCATTGTAATTCTTCCAGTTTCCCCTCCCGCAAAGTTGATAAATCCACCATCGAATATTTTTATGTCATTCAACTGGGAAATGTCGCCTGTGATGTGCCTGGAACATCCACTATCGACGAACCAAAGTCTGACGACAACCCTCCATAGCCATTCCTACACATACAACAGGATTAATTAGAAACTGAAGTCCAGGCCATTGTTGATCTAGGTTGACCATTACTGTCTGTCTTAAAAACCTCACGAAAGATCATATGATTTTTAGTAGAATTTGAGGTTTGAGAGGAAGATGATTTTGACGACTGTGAACACTGAGACTGAGATCTAGCAAGAATATTCGATTTCCAAGTTTTAGTATTAGTGTTATTTGAAACATTTCTTATTGTAGATGTTACTTTTGATTTCGCTGACTGATTTTAGAAACTACTTGTGTTTGAAGACTTTTGATTATATTTCTTTGCTAGATTCCGGTCTCCATTATATGGCTTGGCTTGAGTGAATCGATATCCATGGGGTCGATAATGATAATGCAAAGCCATTTGACGATGTGTGTTCTTTGAGTAGTAAGGTACGGAAAGAGATGAACACAGTTTCTAGCTATGTGCCCTGGAATTCCACACACAAAACAAGTTTGTCTTTTTAAGAAAAAAAGACATTTAGTTCAACTTGTGTTATTCTAGGGAGCTGATTTGATCTCTTCCTTCCACTTGGTGTTGATTCATTGTGTGCATGGTTGATCTTGGATGAAACCTGCTCACAATCATCAGCACAAGAGTGAGTATCGATAACTTTACCCCTTAACTGAGTTTCAGTTTGCTTCTCAGTTGGGTTTTCCTTTTGTTTTTCCTTCACCGCATCTGAGGAATTTTCAACTTGTGGTGTCTTTTTGTTTCACTTTTTATTTTTGCATGATCGCTTTTTCTTTGGAGGAGTAGATTCTACAGAATTAGTTTCATTAGAAACCTACTCTTCAAAATCTGAGTTTTTGGTATCAGCTGATTTTGGTTCTTCAGGTGATGAGAGATTTTTCGTTTAATACAGTTGAGCTTTCATTTGTGTCTAAAACACTTGATTCAGACTTTGTAGAAAATCCAGAATCTTCAAAAATAATATGCTCATCAGATTCAGAGGATAGATATCAGTTGATGTTTCAGACATGCTATGACAATTATCTGAATCATTCGAAACAGAAGCACTAGACTCCTCTAGCAAACCATTTTCAGCGTAATTTGAATTTGAAACCACATAATTCAAATTTTAGTTTTAGCAACATCATCAGAAAAACCCTTAGTCTCAGCAAGCATAGACTGAACAAAGTACCAAGCATAAAAGTTCAACGCATATAGAATCATTCGAAATAGAAGCATTCAAATGTGATTCATCATCCACTTTAGTTTGATCTTCAACTATCACTGACTCTACACATGAACTAAAATAGTTAGTATTGTCTACAGAGTCATAGTTTGACACATTCTCTAGATACACCCCCATTGGCGTTTCCACTAACGCTTTTTCTAGTTCGGATTTACCAACTAATTCATTTGAAAAATCCTGAGTAGAATTCATGTTTTTAAAAAAAATTCGTGGTTTTTTGAAAATTAGTGGGTCTAGCATTCTTTGGTTTAAAAGGTTCCCACGGGATATAGTCGCTTGGTTTGCCATGCGTCATATTAATCTCGTTTTCTACATCTTGCTCAAAAGTGGGCATTCTAGAGTAGTTATGATTGTACGGAGGTAAAACCTGTTTATAACCCAAACCTTTTACCATGTTCTCTTTATATATGCAGTTGCACACCACACATATTATGAACAGTGTCACTGGAAGTATTAAACTCTTTGTGTTTAACTCATTCTGTTGATACTTACTAGTCAGAAGCTCTAGCTCAGCTCTCACATAATAAAGTTCCATGGTTTTTATATTAAGTTTATATTTATAGTCATAAACCCAACTATTGAAACAACAAGGATATGGTCAGGGGAAGGCATGAACGTTCCTTGGGTCAGCCTCGCCACCTCCTAGCTTGTACCTACAACACAAGAGAACCCATTAGAAGGGGCCAAAGACCAGGGTCTTAGACCACCCTCCAACGCTCAACATTATTCATCTACCCAAGAAGAATGTATAAACATAAAGCATAGATGTTTGAGTAAGTATAAGAGAGATAGAGAATGCTTAGGGAGCTTGTGGTCAAGATCCAACGGTTAGCTAGCAGATGTGGTGACTCCAGTTGCGTAGCTCGTGACCGGAAGTTGCTGGTGTAGTCCCTTGGGAGCTCGTGACCTTAGCAGCTCAGGAGGGAAGCAACTTAACATAGTGGCTTGTGTTCTTGATAGAGAGGATGTGATTCTAGAGAGAGAAAGAGATTCTAGAGAGAGAATATTGTTCTAAAGAGAGAGAGAGAGAGAGTTAATGGCAGATGACCAAGTGGGTTGGATGAAATAGAGGGTGGCCCTCTATTTATAGGCATGTTACTATTAACTATAATGGGCTTATTGGTTGTGATGGACCGGGCTGGCCCACTAGGCTTGTTCTCCTGTTTGAACTATTAACCTCCTGGCAGGAAGCTCCTAGCTTCCTGTTCTTAGCTTCCTAGCTTTGCTGAGTGGGAGCCTCCGGGCATCCACGTCATCAGCCCCCAGTCATAAGTAGTCATGACGTAGTTATCGGTGCTTGTGACTCATAAGCTATCTAGTCAAGGATGAAGCTCCCACGGTGGGCGCCACTTATTGAAACAACAAGGATAAGGTCAGGGGAAGGTAAGAACGTTCCTTGGGTCAGCCTCGTCACCTACTAGCTTGTACCTACAACATGAAAGAACTAGTTAGAAGGGGCTAGAGACTGGGGTCTCTGGACCACTCTCCGACACTCAACATTAGTAATCTATCAAAGAAGAATGTATAAACATAAATCTTAGATGTATGAGTAAGTATAAGAGAGATAGAGAATGCTTAGGGAGCTTGTGATCAAGGTCCAACGGTTAGCTAGCAGTTGTGGTGACTCGAGGTTGCGTAGCTCGTGACCGTAAGCTTCTAGTGTAGTCCCTCGAGAGCTCGTGACCTTAGCAACTCAGAGGGGAAGTAGCTCAGCATAGTAGCTAGTGTTCTTGAGAGAATGTGACTCTAAAGAGAGAAAGAGATTCTAGAGAGAGAAAGTTGTTCTAGAGAGAGAGTTAATGGCAGGATACCAAGTGGCATAGATGAAATAGAAGGTGGACCCTCCATTTAAGGCATGTTACTCTTAACCCTAATGGGCTTATTGATTGTGATGGGCCGGGCTGGCCCACTAGGCTTGTTCTCCTATTTGGGCTATTAAGCTCCCTCAGGAAGCTCCTAGGTTCCTGTTCTTAGCTTCCTACTTCCCAGCTTTGCTGAGTGGGAGCCTCTAGGCACCCTCGTCATCACCAACATTGCTGTCGATTAAGATACTTATGTAGCTGAGCTATGTCCTTTTGTGCTTCAACCTTTTCATAGATTAACTTATTGTTCTCTCGAAGGCTGATGCACTTTGACATGGCACTGTTGTAATCATTGATTAAATTAAAGTTGTGTGCTCTCATTTATGCAAATTTATTTCTATGGTGATAAGAACATAAAAGAGAGTTTACCGTCTTAGAGAGTGACTTAGTTCATCAGCCTATGCCATCAAGCAATGATATACTTGTGCAGCATTAGAGATCTTTAGAGATTCCACTTGTGCACAGTATCTAACTAGTGGAAACCTTGCTGCTCTTGAGCCATCAATGTTTTTCCCACTTTAGCGTCTCCTTCGCTTGTTGAAGTTTGAGAAGGAGTAACATGCACCATTGATCTTTCAGGGTTCTGTGCTGCAACAGTCTGACTTAGAACATATCCCAATTGCGCCTTCTTACAGTCTCTTACAAAGTGTCCTAGCTCATGACACCTATAACACCTTTGTTTGTCACTCATGGGTCTACTACGAAGATTCGACATTGGACGATGACCAAACTTTTTCTGAAATTTTTCGGCTCTAAACGCTGCCTTGGCCAAGTTCAAGGATACATCCAACTCTTCTATGTCTTCTTCAACAACCTGATCAACTTCAGTGGCTAACACAGATAGGGGTAAGAGATCGCCTGCTAGAAAGGTACGTAAGCTGTTAAGCATAGACGCAACAAGAGAAAGTCTTTCTTCATTTTGTTTGGTTAGAAATGCTGTGTTTTGGGTTGCAGTAAATGAAGAGGTGCCTTGAGTTGATGAGGGGGTTATAGGACTATAAACCACATTTGCATACAAAGGTGTTGCTGGGCTGAAGATGATTACACAGGAGCATTTACAACGACTTGTGGTGTTGGAAGTGATATAGTGTACACATAGTTGGTCTTCTAAGCATGGGTCAACGGACAAAAAACAATATGAGTTATTGTTTAGCACTCCATGAACAGGACTGAAATCGATGTTGGGATGATTCTGAGAGATTAACGCATTGTTGGAACTGTTGATACTGGAAGCCATCAAAGAGCTTCTATGGTTGAGATCTCTTTGCTAGTTGTCGATTTCACATGACTTGATTGTAGCGATCAGCTCAGTAAGTGTAACATCGTTCAAGTTCTTCGTTCGCTTGATCATAGCAACATCAGCATCCCAATTTTTTGGCAAGGAGTTTAGGAGTTGACGATTCTTCCCATTATTTGTAATGTTGATACCAACACCTATCATCTACGAGACTAGCTTAACGAATCTTTTGATCAGGTTTTCAATGGTTTCACTATAAATGTGGTTGAATGAGCTAAATTGTTGATTCAACATGTTCACTTGATGGGTGGTCATTGGACAACCCGTAAATGCTTTAAAACGATCAATTTCCCCACTTAAATGGGTTAATTCTTATGATTTGATATCTACGGTGTATACGGCTTTACAGGTACCGAAGAGCATAAACAAGCGAGTTTAACGTGCTTTGTCGGGAGCTTGTACTTGGCTAGTTGAAGATCAAGACTTGTGGAATTGATTAAGAGGGCAAAAAGGGAAATTCTGATGTTCACCGTAAGCTACAAAGGGCATCGTTGCTTACGGTGGTGAGCTGCGAGAAATGTGTAACTGCCCATTTTAACTCGGTTTTGACAGGTTTTTAGGGATATCAATCATTGGCAACATTTTGGTAGAGTTTAGGGGCGATTTTTGGTGATCTTGTGGGTTCCGAACAATTTCTAAACATTACTTTTGCGTTGTTGATTCCTATGAACAAAACAATTGAAGGGTGATGATTTGCAAGACCATGAGTGGCTAAACTCCTTATGATCATCTTAAGTGGAAGGTTTGCTTGAACAATTGTGTTTTGATTTCTAATTTCTAGAATAATAACTTGCAATATTTGTAGTTTGTTATGTGTTTGGATTCTTGTTGGTAAATTATTGATTGATGTTTTAATCTTTGCCTTAATCATACGTTCTTGGTGTCATTGACAACCGAGATATCACGGGAAGGTCTAAGGGTTGGATATTTTTTAATTGGTCACCAGGTAACAAACAGTTATCTTGTTAATGACTTGCGTCACATAGTTGCTACTAACGAACATGTTTCAAGTGTTAGCACAGTCAGGACAATTGCAAGTGGTGTTGATGTGTATAGGTTTGAGTTGAAGAACGGTTAAAATCAGGCAAGGAAGAAGGCGGGTGTGAGCAGGAGAGCGGGCAAAGGAAAACCACCTGATGGTGGGATTAGATGGGGTGTGGGGTTGAATTTGACCCCAATTGGCGTGAAACTGCAAACTTTCCAAGAAATTGAATGGAATATGGAGAGAAATGGGAAAGAAATGGTTCATTTGAATCACCTTGAGTACGTCAGGTGGTGTTATTCTTTCCTTGTATATTATATTGTAGACATTATTTTGTTTTGTTTATGGTTGGGTGGAAGGGGGCGTATTGTGATTGATATTCATGTTATGGGTTGTGGTATATTGGGGGTGTTTTATGTGTTCAAAAAAAAATAAAATAAAATAAAGAAAGTTGGGATTTGAGAAGTTAAGCTAAAGGTGAGGTTGAAGTAGCGTTAGTGATTGTTTCCTTCAAAACCATACATTGGGGTCAATGTATCTCAAGTGTGGGGATGGGGGAAATTTTTGGGATTTTGAAAAATTTTAAACCAAGTCAAACAATAGTCAAATTTGAATATTTTATCTTAGTCCACATGACATATCGATGTCCTTTTTTATCCTTTCTTGGTGAGTTTTTGAGCCACATGAATGCTTTCTAGAAATTAATTCTTTGGTTGAGTGGCAGTGTGTGATTTGTATTAATAGAACTTGGATAATATATTCTTGTCAAAACCTAGGTGTAACATGCTTGTGAAGATGATAAAGGCATTTAGGTAGCCTCGTCTGGATGTGTGTTGAGTGTGGGTTTGGGGGTTGGACCTCATAAGATAAATATATGAGCTTGGTAGTGAGAGGGACGGGGGTTTGGACATTAGTAGCCAAAATTTTGAGCTTTAAACCATTCAATTGTAGCCCAAGCCTATGTCTTACAAAAGTTTTACCTATTGATCGACCCGGTTTAAGAGTTTAGTTTGATGATTGATGTTGATATGTATGTGTTCTTTGTTTATTTGTAGTTTGTTAAAAAAAAGAGAAAATGTGAGTCCCAAATCAGATTCGGATCACAGTGGTTGATTGTTATCACCCAAACAACTAAAGATTAGTTGCTTGAATGTGTAAAAGTTAAGAAAAAAACCAAAAGATGAAGATGCAGATTCTTTTATGGATCAAACAACAAGTGTTGTATATGGAATCCCAAAAGATATAATCACTAAAAGCACCCGGATGTTTGGATTTAGCACAAGAACAATAATTACAACACAAGAGAAATCACCAAAACTTGTCAAAGAACCTTAGACTAGGATTTCATTGATCAGCATATATATACACCCTGACTAACCAGCGTATTTATTAAATACGCTGGGACTTTAAATACGCCGCTACAGGTACAATTACCAAAAATTACACTTTTAGCACTTCTAGTTTTACTAACTATTACAATCAAGCTACAAATTATTAAACTCAAGTATCAACGGTCTCAAAACGTCCTAACAATATCCCCCCTAGACCGTTGCATACTTGAGAGTCTTCATTCTTCGTTCTGAGCTTCAGGGCTTGCGGCAGCATCTTGATCATTCTTGGTGGTACGGATTGGTTAAGTGTAGCTTCACTGGTTGTTGGTTGGACCTCCATAGTGACTTCATATGTGGATGAAGTAAGAAGTGGTGGAATAACTTGAACATCTGAATCAGAGGATGGATCATTGAGTTGTGGAGTGGATGATTGCAGCTCAGCAACTTTCTTCTTTGTAGATTCATCTTTTTCTTTTTGTGTGTCGATTCTGAACATAATCTCCATCATTTCTATCTTTCATGCCCTTGCTCGCTCGACAGCTCTCTGAAACAGCATCCCTTCCTCCAGTTATTCATTTCCTTCGCCAACATGTATCTTGTTTCCATAAAGAATGTTCAGATCAGAAAGACAAACATGAATACATTCATCGGATCAAGAATGCAGATATCTTTGTTAGAGTTGGATCTGATAACTGCTTCACCAGTTTTACTGTCATAGAACTATTTCTTAAAGTTGGTGAGAGCCACATGTTATTCTGGAGGAGGTTTCACCCTTGTCACCACTTTTGCTGGATTGATTACCCATGTCACTCTGCCTTTTCCTTTAAGGTCTTTGGTGGTTTTTGATACTCGTCTTCTCGGGCGCTTGGGTTTAAACACTATGAATCCACGCACACATTCTCGTAGGAAGAGTCTTTCGAAATCTGCTCCAATGCTGTTATTGGTAGGATTTATCATTTCAAGTTTTCCCAATTCATGAACGTCCAAAGGTGGCAGACTTTGCTTGTCAGGGCCCGTTCGGAGGTGTTAGATTACACTGCCCCTTTGCTTTACTATGAAAATCCCTTTCAGGTTATAGTACTTCCACCCAATGAATTTGTCAATAACTTCAGTTTTCTCAACGGTGACCACTTGGTAGAAGTCGGACAGCTTTTCTTTCTCCTTTTTGAACCTCTCAGGGTGTTGAGGAGCCACTTCCTCACCTCCATCAGTTTCATACCCTTGTAGCCGTCCAAAATATCTTCCTTACCCAGCCTCATTGGATCTCTGGAATTATCTCCGAGACTTAGCACTTTTCGAACTCTTTCTTCTGTCATATTCACTTGCTTGTTTCGAACCGTTGCTGTGACAGTTTTCATTCCTTTTATCGTGTTAACTTTTGCGGTTCTCCAGAACTCTTCTATGTGTATCGATAGATTATCGGATTCGCTTGAACAACATTGCTTCTCTTGCTTCTTTATAGCCAATTCATCACGTCCTCAAAATCTTCTTCTGGCGAAACTAGTGTGTTTGGTTGATTGTGCATCTTTGTTCCATCCCATCCTATTTGTTTTGCCATTTCTGAAACACGGAAACCAGCTAAGTGAGATGTGGGTTCCGAAACGTAACTGTTAAGTTAGATTTATATTTACAAAAATACCGAAAAATAAATTAAATTAAAATAAAAAAAATTAAACTATTAAAAGCATAGACAAGTCATTAAATATTTACGCCGACAACTTTTAGATCGCTGATACATATACATATCCTATTCAATTGTGCCGGTTATTGGGTTATTTATGCTGACTATGGGTCGCGTAATTAAATGTGCCGCCTCTTTCAAAAACTTCAAATAATCTTCAATTCTAAGAATCAAAACCAAATACGCTTGAAATTTTAAACTTTCTCGAAAAACGTACCCCTCCGTTTTTTTTGAACTAAAATTTGTGCAAAAATTTAAAAAAATGTTTAAGAAAATCAGAATTTTGCAATTTGGACACCGAAATTCATTTTTCGAACTGAAGGACCTCCTTTTTCACAACATTCTTGTGTTTGAAACCCCATGACATTCCTGCAAAAGATCATACTGGCAACACTTGTCAGTTTGTTATTTCAAAAAACTTTGAATAATCAAGGCACAAGAAAAACTGTCAGTATATTTGTCCTCTTAAATCCATGCATCTTTCTTTCAACATGCTTTCGGTGAGCTTTTTATCATGTTGTGGTAATATTGACAAAAATTGCAATGCCCCCCCCACTTAAGTTAGAAAGTTAAAATATTGCGCCCGTGAATCCCACATCAGGACATACCCCCACGATCAAGGTATGCACAAAGATTCCTCATAGCGGGTGAGTATATTGACTTCATTCATTTTTGAAATTTCAACGATAGACAATTGGTGATCAGGTCAGTACTTTCGTACAACAAAGAGACCAAAGTCTAACGAGGGCTATGACATATACCTTAGATGGTACGATTTAAGCACATGAATGATTCTCGCAAAAGATCTTCATTTGTGTGGGGGGTTTTGGCCGCATTGGCTCTTCTTGAAAAGATATCATAATTGTGTCTAGGTCAGCATATATCTTGATGCAGCAGAAGAGCAACTATGATATCCCCGAATGATTAGTCAATATATAGACCCGAAATCTCGGACTTTGGCAATCTATCAACGCAAGATTTAAGACCATTAAGCCATATGCCGCAACGTGTTACCCGCAAGTTGCACAACATTGTGGGTATCCAGAATTCTTGTGTAAGTATTAACTTTTGTCGCCTACTCCCAGTTTACTTGATGGTATTGCTGAATCTACTGACACATCGTTGCTTGGCACCTCGATTGATTTTCCTTGTTTAAAATATTGATTTTCCATTCTTTTTCTGTTTTAAGAACAAAGGGTCAGTATAATTATATTATTATATATCCATACAATTTCAAAGGACTTGAATAGTAGTGAAAAATGCCATGCTTTTAAAATAATAATAATAATTATTATTATTATATTATTATATATCCATACAATTTCAAAGGACTTGAATAGTTGTGAAAAAATGCCATGCTTTTGTGTTTTTGATGCCTATGTAATTTGTTTCCATTTTTAGTGTGTTAGGCTCGAAGCTATCATTTCTTAAGCAGGTGTCAATTGAAAGATCAAATCGCAAAAATATGCTTATTTTCTGAAAATCTCCCCCCCTAAAATTATTTTCAAAAGTCCAGTGCTTGAATATGAAATTTTAATGTTGCAGAAAATCTTTTTGTTTGGGCACAGTATTAAGAGACGTATTTATTATGAAAAGGGTTTTTTTACTTTCTTTTGCAGTTGATTCTATTATACAACAACAAACAAGAAATATATACAAGTTAGTTAGTTTTCAGAACCCAAACTTGCTTAATTTTCAATTTATCATGATCTTCTTTGATAATTTCATCTTTCCTTCTCCAAAAACAATTAGTTTTAACGAAGTTTTGACTGATTTCTTAAAACTATCGAATTGTTCTGTGATGTTTCTAGCAAAATATTGATCTGGTTTAGAACATTTCTTGTTTTTGCAATGTTTCGTTGTTTGTCCTAAATGACCACAACGAAAACATTTAATGCAACGTATCTTTTTCCTTTTAGAGGTTAATGCGTTCGAAGATGATGTATGTGATGAGAGTCTTGAACTGCATGATATGTTGTTCGATGATGCAGTGGAGCTTGAACTCAAAATTTTCTTCATTCTCTTGTCAAGACGACTCTCATCTTCTGTGCAACTTTCATCATCCTCATTGTCTGTTGAAGCATCTGATCCTTGATCTTCACTAGAAGTATCTGATCTTTGATCTACACTTGAGCTTCCTTTGCCACTTTTCGAAGTTGTTGTGCTTGAGTCTTCAATGCTACCGTCTTCGTTTGATTCCTTGCTAGACTCTGTCATACCTGTATGAGATGGAACAAATTCTGGAATTTCCTCAGTGAGGAACTTTCCGAATCTGTTTTGTTTCAACTCTGGAACAAATACAGGAGGTTTACGCACACCATTTTTATAAGCAGTTTGTAAATCAAAGCATTCAACCACTACATTCTCATTGTCACGGGTTAAAGATTTAGGCTTAGGCCTCATATAGTCATCCTGACTAGATAGAGAATCATTACATTCATCCCGAATAGAAGTCTTGTTTGTTTTATCACTGTTCCAGGCGAACCAGTTAACAGTAGTGTAACTGTCGCCTGAATACCCTATCCCTATTTTTGTGCCCCCACATTCCTCATCGCACACACCCTCATCACGCTGAATTGCATCTGCATTGCTTTCAGAAACGTTAGTATTTTTGTCATTTTCACAATTGAAACTTTGAGAAATTAAGTCATTTTTGTCAATTAAATAGTTTTCTGGATGAGGAGTTGGCATGGGTACATAGTTTTTGATGTGAGGTGGGGGAAATATTTTTCTTTCATTTCTGAGCTTATCTTTGTACCCAATGCCATCTTTCACATATGTCGGTCGTTGGCAGCTTTTAATCAACCAGTGCCTTTTTGCTTACATTCCATTTGTCGATAGTGATTTGCAATTTTGTGTTTTCAACTTCATATTTCTCAAATTTTTCAGTTATATCATTTATAATGAAATCTTTTCTGAAAACAAATTATTTTAAAGTTTGCATTTCAGCTAAAGTTGAGTTCAACTTTCTCTGATATGCAGCTTCATCCTGTTTTAGTTCTTTGTTAAATTGCAAAACTCTATCTTTTTCTTTAATTAGGTCACGATTGAAGGATTTATAGTGAGCCACGACGTTAACACACGGTTGTGAGTACAATTTCACTTTGAATTCGTAGGGTATGCTATTTACCAAGTCTTTTTCTTCTTTCTCTTTGGTGGACTCGACTTTCATTGCTGCTGCAAGAGCTTGATCTATTTCCTTCATGACACTGCTACTAGCTTCCTCCTTCATAGCTTGAGTATCACCAACCACAGTACTCTTTTCGATAGACTGTGGAGCCTTTGTAGAGCTTGCGGAAGCATTGAAGTAAGATGCACTAGTACTTTGAGAGCTTAAACCACCGGAGGTTATAGGGGCAAGGAATGCCATGTTCTTGGGAGCAGCAACAGCAGTGGATTGGACGGATTTTTGAGAGTATCCTGCTTGATTCATCTCTCTCTTGAGCACGCCCATTTCAAAGGCCTTTAGAGTGTTGATCAAATCCGAAAGAGTGACTGGAGTTGTACTGGTCAAGAAAGTTCTTTTGATCATCATACACTGTAAGCTCCACTCTTTTGGAAGAGAGTCCAAAAGCTTCTTGATTGAGGCATAGTTGGTGACGGGATTACCAACTTTCTTCATTTTTGTCAGCATGTCTAAAAAGCGGTTGATGTGATCTGACAGACTTTATCCGCGAATACTTCAAAACATGCCATATTCTTTCTGAACAAGATCTTGGGTTTCAGTGTTGGTTTCAAGTTCAACTTGTGCAACATGGGTTAACTGATTTAGAAAAAATTTGATTCAGTTTTAAGTTCAATTTGTTAACAGCAAGATAATTACTCAGGTTAACTGGAACTGGGCACAAATACGCTTCTAATTATGCTGATATGTGTTATGAGGCTTAATTACGCTGTTAATTACGCTTGTCAATCAGTTCTAAGTCAAATGCGCTCAAGAATTCCTTTTCGCTGGTTTGAGTGGCAAGTCTCTTGGACCGGCGACAAAAAACAATTACGCTGACAGATCAGACACACACATACTTGGCTAAAACTGCCAAACACCGTGATAAAATCATAAAAGATTTATACCACTGACCCCGAAGTCGCCTTCGGATAAATACGCTCTCTCCTAATTACGCTGGCTTTAAATCTGGTGTAAATATAATTACACTGCCTTCAAGATTAATTACTCTGCCTTCAAGATTATTTACACTGTCTTCAAGTTAATTATTCTGCCTTCATAATAAATACTCTGCCTTCAAATTAAATACTTTGCCTTCAAACTTAAATACTCTATCTTCAAAATTAAATACTCTATCTTCAAACTTAAATACTCCGCCTTCAAACTAAATACTCTGTCTTCAAACTAAATACTCTGCCTTCAAATTAAATACTCTGCCTTCAAACTTAAATACTTTGCCTTCAAATTAAATACTCCGCCTTCAAATTAAATACTCTGCCTTCAAACTTAAATACTCCGCCTTCAAATTAAATACTCTACCATCAAACTTAAATATTCCGCCTTCAAATTTAAATACTCTGCCTTCAAATAAATACGTTGCCTTCAAATTAAATACGATGCCTTCAAATTTAAATACTATGCCTTTAAAGTAAATACGCTGCCTTCAAATCAAATACGCTACCTTCAAATTTAAATACGCTACCGTCAAATTAAATACGCTACCTTCAAACTTAAATACTATGCATTCACACTTAAATACGCCCAGCAGGGTTTAAGCACGAACAAAAACCCTCTAATCACCCAAAAACGACTCAAAAACCATGTTTCTTTGTACCAAAATGCCCCAAATGTTTACCAAAACACTTTTTAACAACAACCCAATGACTAAACACACCAGATCAAGCCATTTTAAGTCTAAAAATTTGAAAAACGTTGAAACTTTTGAAAAACCTTCAAAACTTGAAGAATCTAAAAAAAAACTCAAACAATCAAGAGCACAAAGGCTCTGATACCAAATTGTGAGTCCCAAATCAGATTCGGATCACAGTGGTTGATTGTTATCACCCAAACAACTAAAGATTAGTTGCTTGAATGTGTAAAAGTTAAGAAAAAAAACCAAAAGATGAAGATGAAGATTCTTGTATGGATCAAACAACAAGTGTTGTATATGGAATCCCAAAAGATATAATCACTAAAAGCACCCAGATGTTTGGATATAGCATAAGAATAATAATTACAACACAAGAGAAATCACCAAAACTTATTTAAGAACCTTAGACTAGGGTTTCATTGATCAGCATATATATACACCCTGACTAACCAGCGTATTTATTAAATACGATGGGACTTTAAATACGCCGCTACAGGTACAATTACCAAAAATTACACTTTTAACAGTATCAACGGTCTCAAAACGTCCTAACAGAAAAATGAAAAGAAAAGAAAAAAGAAGGAGAAGTTAGTGAAGTTGTATAAATAGTAGTGGTTATTTTTGTTTGTTGTAATAAACCGGGTCGATTCAATGAGCTACATGTATATATTCCACCAATTCTCACCCTTACACATAGCCTCGTTACAACCCGAAAGTCCTTTTGATTTGTAAGCATGTTAGGCAGTTTGTAGGTGGAGACTTGATTATTATCCAAGCTTATTGTCGCACAATCACACACTAGCATTGAGGGATCTAGCATAATCTTGCTAGTACATTTTTGCCACCGAGAGGAGAGTTATTGTGAGGGGTGTGTTATGTGGTATGATGGTAAATTGACAATTAGATGACATGTTTGTGATTGGTTTATATCGTGATCACTTTTAAGCTTAAAAGCGTTTTTGATGTGTTGCTTGGGACAAGCAACGTTTAAGTGTGGGGATGTGACGGGTAGTCCATTGGACAACCCGTAAATGCTTTAAATTCCGCACTTAAATGGGCTAATTGTTATGATTTGATATCTACGGTGTATACGGCTTTGCAGGTACCGAAGAGCATAAACACGCGAGTTTAACGTGCTTTGTCGGGAGCTTGTACTTGGCTAGTTGAAGATCAAGACTTGTGGAATTGATTAAATGGCAAAAAGGGAAATTATGATGTCCACCGTAAGCTACGGTGGGCACCGTAGCTTACAGTGGTCCCTGACATTTTCATGTACCATAAGACAGGCCTTTGGAGCCGTAAGAGAATTTGGCCCACCGTAAGCTACAGTGGGCACCGTAGCTTACGGTGGTTAGCAGCGAGAAAAGTGTAACTGCCCATTTTAACTCAGTTTTGAAGAGTCCTTTTGGGATACCAATCATTGGAAACGTTTTGGCAGAGCTTAGAGCCGAAATTGGGTGTTCTTGTGGGTTCTAAACAATTTCTAAACGTTTACTTTTGTGTTGTTGATTCCTATGAACATTACAATTGAAGGTGTGATGATTTACAAGACCATGAGTTGCTAAACTCATTGTGATCATCCTAGGTGGAAGGTTTGCTTGAACAATTGTGTTTTGATTTCTAATTTCTAGAATAATAGACTTGCAATATTTGAAGTTTGTCATGGTGTTTGGATATTTGTTGGTAAATTGTTGATTGATGTTTTAATACTTGCTTTAATCGTACGTTCTTAGTGTCATTGACAATCGAGATATCACGGGAAGGTTTAAGGGTTGGATATTAGTTAATTGGTCATCGGGTAACAACCTCGCATTGTAGTAATCCGAGTACTTAGTTCCCTTTTATTACGAACAATTAATCAAATACAAGTCATGTCTATGTGACTCTTTCTAGTTGAATTTGAAACACAAGTGTTAATCGAAACCGAAAACTTAGGATGGTTACTTGCTTCTAATTTGTTAAAACAACCAAGATTTGAATTACATTTAGTTTAATTTCAAAACCAAATCACCAAAAATCCTAAATTCATTTCTTACATTAGATAAAGTAATCAATTTAGTATAAACCTTAGTAGCACATATTCCACAATCTCCCTGTGTTTGATACCCACTTACCGCTATCTTTTAGTAGTAATTGGATTAAATTTACGTAAGACATCGACATCACGTCATATCTCTACTAGCTTTCATGTCTACATTTCCTTCATATCAATTTTGAAGCTCATTCCACACTTCCTTTGCATTCGCACAGTTCCTAATAGTAATGGAAATGTCTGGACCAAGTGCCATAGTGAGGATTTCCATAGCCTTATCGTCATCTACCCGAATTTTCTTATCCCCTTCAGTAAACAAATTTTCAGGCTTTGGAATTTGAGTAATTGGATCAGCTTTAGTGGTACATTATTATTCGAGGTTCATGTCTGACATTCCTCCAAACTCCCAGGTCCTTTGCTTTAAAGTATTGTTCAAACCGAAACTTCCATTCATGATCATTGTCTCCATATAGCAGCCTAGGAACTTTGATAGAAGTCCCGATGATCTAGTCAAGTTCCTGATGAAGAGCCAGAGTATGAGATTGAATGGTAGCAAGGGTGACATTTCTAAGATCCGTAGCGATCATCATTCCATTTAAGTTCATAATTAAGTTAAAAATTACCAAATAAAAAATTTAGGTTTATATTTTAAAATAACATGAATAGTTCTGAAATCAGGTATATTCGAAACAGTCTTCTCAAAATAGTGGTCCAATTCGAAAACACAGCAACAATTCGTAACAGTGTCAATTCGAAATGCCTTATCCGAAATAGTGCCTATCCGAAATAGTGTAATCTGAAATGCCTATTTGAATCAGCGCCAATTCGAAATGCCAATCTTAAACAACGTGTCCAAATAACGAATTCACAACAGTGGCTGAATTCGAAACAGTGGATCCGAAATGATACGAAACCTGCAAAACAGAAGTTGTTAGTAACAAACTTCCAAATTATCAGGGGTTCGAAATTTGGTAAACTTGATAACTGAATCCCGAAAAATCTTGTAACAAATTTTCCGAAATCTTTTCAAATTCTTCGAAAAACCTGTAGCAGATCTTCAAAGATTAAACGAATTCACGAGAAGACACGGGAAATCTTCAAACTCCTTTATCCGAAATCAACACAAGATGATCCGAAATTAATTACTCTTCACAGCAGATTTTCTGAAATCAACTATTCTTCCCAGCAGACTCCGAAATCAACACAAGTTGTCATTTTTGTTGAGGCTCCGGTATATGCATAGGCGTGCCAATGTTATGCACGATCGTCCATAGGAACAAGTGTTTAGACAGAACCCACAATTGTCTCCAGATGGCGTACTTTTTGTCTTCTTTTATCTTTTCTAGCTTATCTTTTCTATTAGGCACAGTCATTCACATGAGTGTGCATAGGCGAGCGTCTTCTGCCCACTAGTTCTTCTACTTTGTAAAAAGGAGGAATTTGACGCGGCATGGTCGTGCACAGTCGTGCATAAGGGAAACTTGCAACTTTTCTTTCGTTTTCATCGTTTTTTTCTCCTTTCATTCCAGGCCATAAAATCTTGCAAATATTAAAAAAATTGAATGATCCGGGTAGTGTTTCCTCATAATAGAGCCTCAAAAGTACATAAAAATGGGGATAAATATGTATATAAAACATGTATGAAGATGGCACATTAGGGTGATATCAGGCAGAAATTGTTGGGAAGTTTGGTAGCTGTGAAGGCTGCATCAAAGAGGTTTGACCAGATCATAGTATTCATAAAAGCTGCACAAGACAAAAAAAATTCGAACACCTATTTGAGAGATCGAACCGTTGAATTCAATGTGGGATATAGTGATGTTGATGGTGTCCTTGTGGTAAGGGATTATCCATTTTCGCAAAAGAAGATAATTGAGTCCATGATACCGTTCAAGATAATAACAAGAGTGAGAAATTGCCTAATTAGAGTTACCTAAAGAGCTGAGTGGTGTAGATTCACCCTACCTTTGTATCATACTTACAAAAATGTTTGGCTAATAAGATGAAAAGTTCCACTTGTGGGCATTGAGGTAGACGATAAGCTAAACTATGTTACGGAATGTATGTGATTGTCAACCGAAAGGAAAAACAACTTCCCAGCAAAGTTATTCGATGAGTGAAGGTCCAATAGAGACAACGAAAGGGATCGAAAGCCACATGGGAATTCGAAGAGGAGATGAAAGAGTTTTACCCTCATTGTTTAGTGATGTAACAAGTTTCAAGATGGAACCTAATGTAAACGGGTAGACTTGTAACACCCCAAATTCTTAAATAAGTAATAGAATTAGTTATTTCATGAATTTGAGTAATGTTGTATGGATGTGAAGTGCATATGTGGATCTTCAAAAGGTAGCCCACATGTTCTGGTTTCGAACAAGAAATAGGTATTTGGATACGAATCAATGGGTATCTCGCTGATTCAAGCTTAGTTTTAAGTTTCACGTGATTACAAGGTATTATCACGTTTAAGTTTACATGTTATTATGAACCTATGTTCGTATAAGTCATATGAATTGTATTCGATGCATATTGGATCATGAATTCGTCATGATGATTGAATCATTTAAGAGGTTACATTACTATTAATGGAGTTTTAAACTCATTCGGATGGGGGTTCGGAATCCCAGACGACGTATAAAGACCTCAGTCTAAGATCGCAATTCCGTTCGTTTTCCACACTGTCTGGAATTTTTAGACGTTGCTGATATGCACCAAATGTAACATATAAATTGTATCAAATAAGTTATATAAAATCAACTCTTTTAGTACTAATGTTGGAAAAAAATGTGTTTCTTTGTATACTTTTGATTTTCATGATTATAGCAGCTTAAATGTACAGAAGGAACAAATAACGGAAAAAATACAAAAAAGGAAGTTGATACATCATACCGACCCTCCGAGCTTCACATCAAGACCAAAAACAACAATTCAGAAGACAAACACGAGGACATGCCACCAAGGCATAGAGTCGTGTCCCACTCAAGATTCCAGAAAGAAAAAGACAAACAGAAGCAAACAAGAGACACGAGCCATGGTCAACTCCCAGATATGCAAATCTTGGATAGTACAGCAAGTACAAGGGCCACGGGGTCGTGCCGTTTACACAGGGGCCGTGTAAGCATACGAATTGACACAACTCATTAAATGAACATAGAGAAGAAGAAGAAGGCATGCGGTCATGCCCACTAGGCACGGGGCCGTGTAAACCGTCTATTTCCAACTATAAATAAGGGTGCTTGGTTCAATTGCAATCCATCCCTAGGCAAACCGCTTCTCTCACACCTGCCACCACTCCACCACATTCATCCAACTTCCATCTTTAGAGTATGTAGTAATCTCAAGATCCAAGATTAATCGTAAGAGTTTGTGTCAAACAAAGCCCATGATTGGCTAATCTCTTACATCACTTGGTGAAGACAAAATCTTTTATGTACTACTTTTGATTTCCAAGCTTTGGTTTGCTTTTTAATTAGGTTTGTATTAATGACTTTAATAATTAGTTTTTTTTTATATTGAAAGTGTACTTTACTCTATCATCTCTTCATGCTTTGTTGATTCACTCATTCGTGTGTGTACGGTCAATATAAAGCGCGTTAAATGCTTGGAAGGGGTTAGAAGGGTCGTTTGGGTAAAATTCTTGCCTCGTTTAGTGTATAGATCCTGCAAGGACTTGATTCAAGCTTATTAGGACTTCCTTTGAGGCAGGTAGCATCAAATCGGGGGAGGTAAGAACGGCTTGAATTCTTTATAAATAAACTACTATTAAAACTTTAAAGCGCCCTTGCGGGACTGTATCCCTGCTGACTCAGACCAACCTAGTCGAGGGTAGCATTGCCTCCAAAAAGAGGGACATGCCACATTTCGCGTTAATGACTTACTTAATTATCTTTCAATATACCGGCCTTGCGGGACTGTATCCTTGCTGACTCAGACCAATATGGCCGAGGGTAGCGTTACCTCCGAAGAGGGACATGCCACTATAACCAAGATAATCTCTTAAAAAAACCCAAAGTTCGGAAATCATCAAAGGATACGTAAAAGATGAGTTGGAATCAAGTGATTCTATCTTGTCTATGTTTTTCCTTCATTATTTTAGTTTATTTCTTTATTTTTAATTGGTAAAAATCTTTTCTTAAAATTTGGTTAGATTAGACGTTGATGATATTTCGGTATTAAAAGCTCTTGTGCCCTTGGACGACCTCAGTATCTTACCATCACTATACTACGCCAACGATGGGTGCACTTGCCCTAGTGTGTTGTAGAATTGATAGTATTATATCGTGTTTTAAAATTTAAAGCTTGATAAACGAGTACAAATATATTTAAATCATACTGCGCTCCACCCACGTCAAGTTTTTGGCGCAGTTGCCGGGGGCACAAGGATTTTAAGAAAATTTAAAATCGACGGCCTAATCATTTTTATGGTTCTTTACTTTTTCTTTGTAGGTTTATCTTCTTTTCTTCATTTTTTTTCTACTTTCTGCAGATCAATGAACGGGGCCGTGCCAATTCCCTAGTAACATAAACTTGTATTCAGCCAGATAGAAGCTGCAGCACATGGTTGTGCCTATAAGGTAGTTTCTAGAAAAAAAGTATCGTTTGATCCTAGAGGTTAAAACCTCGTCTTCCAAATATGGATATTAATGATAAACTTTTCCCACGCCACTCTTACGCTGAATGGTGTCAATTATGTGGAGGAATTTACAAAGATTTAGAATTTCTCATTCTAAATCTTACTCCTCACTACTTAATAGACCCATCGTTTTCCTGTGATGCACCTTAAGATGGGCAGGAGTAAAAACGATAACTATCATCCACCTAAATGCCATCAAACCTCATCTTTAAAAGACATAAGCTCAGAAGAATTATATCAAATAGAAAATAGGATTCTCTGAAAACTCAAAGAAATAGAATCCATGATGAAGGTACAATATTCATCAAGGAACAAAAACAAAGGAGATTCGATGGAGCCACATTCAGGAATGGACAATGCCAAAGCTAATAAGTGTACCCTAGCCCCCAGCAAAAACAAAGGCGATAGTCGTCCCTGTATCGGCCATGCAATGAAGGACTCCTTAACGGCTAGTGAATTTCATACCAACAGTTTAGACCAGAGTGAGTCGACTCACACCTTCTTTAACAAGAGGCAAGAGAAGGTAAATAAAGGATGGTCCCACCCTCCTAATTTTAGCTTAAGTTTCTTCCTTTCCGACAACCTCTTGCATTTTCATACTCGCCGGAACCTAAGGTACATTCGGCACTTCGATGTTGTCCCAACCAGTAAAGAACCTCGCGATAAAATTCGGTTTCTTAAAAATTCAGACAAAACTTCATAAAACCCTGAAAACACGGGGCCGTGCTCATCGCGCATAGGTTCGTGCCCTATCTACTCTCCAAACATAGGGGTGTGTTAGATAAACATGGGCCGTGCCTCCCGTATTAATCCAACACAGGGCCATGTCTACCTTGACGGCCCGTGTGTCACTAACGGACAACATTCTCTGACTCCTTGCAGGGAAACGGGTCGTGCTTCCTAGACATGGGGTCGTGTCGACATGCTGTCACTTTCTATAAAGTCAGCCATGAGGAGAATGTTTAGACCCATTCCAAAAAGACTAAGATCATTCCTCATCTCACACACATACCAAAAAAGGTAGGTTCTTAAAAAGATTTCCTTAAACCTTCTTGTCTTTACCACTTTTAGTCATTTCTCCTTCTTCAACCTTCAACAACCTCCATTGAAGCTTAAAGCTTCAATTGATGGGTTAAGACCATGGTTTTAGCTCAAATTTTCGCAATTCTACTATTTTATAACATTATTTTAAGTTATTAACGTTAAAAAATGTCAGAAAACAAAAGGTTTTAACTTAAAATAAAGGTTCTTGGGCTAAAATTTCAGCACTGTTTGTGCAACACGGGGCCATGCCTTACAAGCACGGGGGCTGTGTGACTGGTATGTAAAGCCAAACTTTAACGGTTTGTCTTGTTTAAGATAGCATGCGAGACAGCAAAGTAGGACTTCTTCAACAAGCTCACGAAACACCCGAAGAGGAAGAAGGCTCTCACTTAAAGCCACCCTTATACGCTACATTTGCGCACTACAAGTCCATTGAAGAAATGACGGCGGTGGAGGAGGTCCTCATAGACCTAGTGAACTACCTCACTCTAGCCCTGGAGAGTAGCTTTTGGGAGATCAACCTTCTTCATCAAAGGTTGAATATCTTGATGGTACCCCATATACCACAAGATGATTGGAACCTTGCTCACGATGTGATTGATCCAACCGGTAGAATGAAATACCCCAGAACCTCCCATTGACGCCTTTTTCGATGTTCTGGTAGCCCCCACTCCTCTCCTACAAGAGAAGATTGATGATGAGCCCTTCATCTTCCTTCCAAGGGAGATTGAGAAGATGCTCAACGATCTTTAAGGAGGCACGCCCAGAAAATAGCTCAAAGCCATCACCATCCGAAAACTAGTTTCGGGTTTTTGTTATATCTTTCATCGGATCCATCTAGGGAAGAGCTATTTGGTTTAAAATCTTTAAGGGTATCTGCTAATATCTATCTTAGGACCAAAATTTTTCTTGTATTTTTCTTTTTTTTTTTTTTCTCTTTTCAGTTGTAATGTTGGATGAATTAATGGAATGAAACTTGGTGTTTTGAAAACAAAGTGTGGAAAAATATGGAACTAGCCTAAGGACGTTGAAACAGAACCCCATGCACGTAAACAGTTGTCTGCCGACTCAAAATCTTCAAAACAGTAAGTGCAGCATGGGGCCATGTAATGTAAGCACGCCCCCGTGTCTCAAGTCTGAAGAAAGCAAATTGTTTTTGGAACTGTTACACGGGGTCGTGTTTCATAGGCACGCCCCCGTTTCTGTCTTCTGAAAAATTTTCGTTACTAGCACTTTTTACACGGGGTCGTGCCTACCTTGCACGCCCCGTATCTGCCTTCTGGAAATTTTCATAGAATCATGATACTAGCATTTTTACACTGGGCTGTGTCCCCCAAGCACGTCCCTGTCCAGTACCTGATTTTTGAAAGTTTGTTGTTTTAAACCCACATTGACACATTTAATCAAAGTTAACCTGTTTTGGACACATTGAGGACAATGTATAATTTAAGTGGTGGGGGGACTTGAATCGTTTGTCCTAAAACAAGGCTTACACAAAACTCTACTTGGAACCGCTAAAGCACCCCAAATCTTTTTCAAAAACATTTTATTATGTCTTGTTTTTTGGTTTAAGTTAGAAAACCAAGTTCTAAAATTTTGTTTTTACAAATTTACAACCGATAGTGCCATGACAAAAAGAACCATAGAAGAAGAAAAAAAATATAAAAAGGCATGACAATCTTTTTAAAATTTGATTGTTAGATTTTCACACTTTTACCCTTTTTCCACAAATTCTAAGTTTTGAGCTTTTACTTAGCATTCAATATCACATCGTTACTAAATGCTCATTTTTTATTTCTTGTGTGAATAGCCCGTACGGTTCTTACAAATCTAGATTTTGACAAGACAATACATTCCTGGTCCTTACCGACTATTCCATGTAAGTAAATGATTGATGCATTAGGACTATAAACCTCTTCTTCTTTTTCAACCTTATTTCTATTTTATCTCCCCACCAAAAATAAAATCCCCTAGTTAACCCCTTTGAGCCCATAAAACTTTCATTTTAAAACCCGCAAAATGGAATTTTGCGTAAATCACCCATCACCTAAAACCTTTTTATTTTTACACCCCTTTTATTTTAGTAAAATTCAGTTCTTTTGAAATACACAAAAATATGTGACTTAGCTATGTTGTGAATATTTATTCTATAAAAAAAAGCTAGTTGGTCGAAACAAAATAAGCAAACTATTTGCTTATATACTTTAGTTTGTACCTTAGTCACAAAGTAAAAAAAATCAAAAGAAAAACGGCATTTTACGCCTTTAGCCACTTTTCAAATAAAACTACACTACATCTAACTGAAGCGTACCCTTTAAAAGTACCCTTGATATTTTGAAAGATTATGTTAAAAAGGATAATTTTTGAATACTTGTGAGGTAGGAGTAAGTTCCATACCAAGACCGAGAGTTTCACTTATAAATCTTCGGCCGAGTGTTGAGTGATCACTTATAAGGTGTGTGAATTTATATATAGATTTATCAAATTATAAAAGGCGTGTCATGCCTAAATATATTTAGTTTTCTTAAAAAAAGTTTTAAATAAATCATGTCGAATAAGATTGTAAATAAAATAAAAACAAGAATAAAAAGAAATTTGGATTCCCCGACACTCTACAATAAGACCCAAAACTTCTTCTCTACCAATTTCATTTGGGTGTGTAAGGAATATTAAAGAGTTTTGCTTGAGGACAAACGAAGATTCAAGTGTGTGGGTATTTGATATGCACCAAATGCACATATAAACTATATCAAATAAGCTATAAAATCAATTCTTTTTAGTACTAATGTTGGAAAAAGTGTGTTTCTTTATATACTTTTAATTTTAATGATTAAAAGAGCTTAAATGTACAAAAGTAACAAATTGAGGGCAAAAACCAACATAAATACACAAGAAAAGAAGTTAATACATCATACTGAACCTCCGAGATTCACCCAAAGACCAAAAACAACAATTCAGAAGACAAACATAGGGTCGTGCTACCAAGGCATGGGGTCTTGCCCCACTCAAGATTCTAGAAATAAAAAGACGAACATAAGCAGACAAGAGATACGGGGTCATGTCCCATGGACACAGGGCGTGGTCAACTCCCATATATGCAAATCTTGGATAGTACAGCATGTACAAGGGCCACGGGCCGTGCCGTTGACACACGGACCGTCTAAGCATACGTACTAACACAGCTCATTAAATGGAGACAGAGAAGAGAAGAAGAAGAAAGCATGGGGTCGTGCCCACCAGACACATGGCTGTGTAAACCGTTTGTTTCCGACTATAAATAAGGGGGTTTGGTTCAATTGCAATCCATCCCTTATCAAACCAATTCTCTCACACCTGCCACCACTCCATCACCACAATACCATCATCATCCACCACATTAATCCATCATCTATATTTAGAGTGTGTAGTAGTCTTGGGATCCAAGATTGATCGTAAGAGTTTTTGACAAACAAAGGTCATGATTGGTTAATCTCTTGCATCACTTGGTGAAGAGAAAATCTTTTATGTATTACTTTTGATTTCCAAGTTTTAGTTAGTTTTTTAATTGGGTTTGTATTAATAACTTTAATATCTAGTTTTTTATATCGAAAGTGAACTTTATTCTATAATCTCTTCATGTTTTGTTGATTCACTCATTCGTGTGTTTACAGTCTATATAAAACACGTTAACTGCTTGGAAGGGGGTTAAAAGGGTGGTTTGGGTAAAGTTCTTGCCTCGTTCAGTGTATAGATCTTGCGAGGACTTGATTCAAGCTTATTAGGACTTCCTCTGAGGGAGATAGCATCAAATTGGGGGAAGTTAAAACGGCTTGAATCCCTTAGAAATAAACTACTATTAAAACTTTAAACCGGTCTTACGAGACTTTATCACTGCTGACTTAGACAATATGGCCGATGGTAGCATTGTCTCCAAAAGAGGGACATGCCCCACATTTCGCATTAATAACTTACTTAATTATCTTTCGATATTCCGGCCTTACATGACTGTATCCCTGCTGACTCAGACAATATGGCCGAGGTTAGTGTTGCCTCTAAAAGAGGGACATGCCACTATAACCAAGATAATCTTTTAGAAAACCCAAAGTGCGAAAATTATCAAAGGATACGTAAAAGATGAGTCGGAACCAAGTGATTCTATCTTGTCTATTTTTTTCCTTCGTTATTTTTGTTTCTTTCTTTATTTTTAACTGATAAAAATCTTTTCTTAGAATTTGGTTAGATTAAACGTTGACGATATTTCGATATTAAAAGCTCTTGTGTCCTTGGACGACCTCGGTATCTTACCATCACTATACTACGCCAACGATGGGTGCACGTGCCCTAATGTGTTGTAGAGAGTGATAGCATTATATATTTTTATAAATTTAAAGATTGATAAACGAGTAAAAATATGTTACAAATCATCCTACGCTCCACCCATGTCATTGTCAAATCAGCATTGTCGAAGTTGTTCTAAGGAGTATGATTTATCATGATGTCGAAGTTGTACAGATGGTCGGGCACAAGATATAAGAGGTTCATCCACCTTAAATCAAGAGAAAGTAAGAAAAAGGGTGGACCTACGTATGATTTAACTAGGGTTGTCTCTATCATGTTAGAGAATGGATTATAAAAGAAATAGGGACTACGATTTTAGCTATGGGTTAAAATGAAATTAGTAGCATTTGTTTAAACAATGAATTCAAAATGCTGTAGCTCCTCTTATTTACAACCATGATTCAGTCAATTGTTCACAACCATGATTCAGTCAATTGTTCTGGTTCACCAGCTACTCACTATGGAGCAACGTCCATGCCAGTGGCAGGCGTGAAAGGAGGGTGAAGGTTGGGTGGCGTGGGGGAGATCACGACTTGAAGAAAAGAGAATTTGTGGGGTCCAGTTTTGTTTAATATATTTTTATGAATTAAAGCTTTAATTTTGTTTTATTTTTATTTTTTTTGGTTTGTTGCATGAAGATGAAAATGGTGGAAGAAAGGAAGAATATAAGATTTGAGTATGTAAAAAAAACGCTAGATTATTTTATAATTTATAAAAATAACCTTGTGGTTTGAGGTTTTTTAATACACAGTAAATGTTTATAAGCTAAATATGCTATTTTAAGGTGTTGTTTATGTTGTTGCTGAGATAATTAATAGCTAATATAAAGATTAATATTTAAATAAGGGTAAAAAGAAATGAACTAGTATATAATTGTATATTTGTGTTTATTGTTATTTTTAAAATCAATTGCATTTATTAATTCAATTATTTAAGTAAATAAGTTTATATAAAAAAATTTAAATAGATGGAAAAAGATTAAAAATTGATTGGGGTGGGGTGAAAGCTAGTAAAACCATAGTAAGACGTCGTCGTTTGGTACACGTAATGTTTTTCGTAATGTTTTTCTAAGGAATTGAAAAGGGAATTGAAATTGGAATATGAATGTAATCCTTTAAAAAATTTTAAAGTGTTTGGTTGAATTGTAATGTTAAAAATTTAAATTGACGAAAATACCTACCCCACCTTCTTCAACCTTCCTAGCCTAAAAATATCTTATTTCAAGTTAATGATCTATTGTTTGGTGTTCTTATTTCAACTTCCTTTTCTCCTTCTGGTTATGACTTTAGGTTCGACTTCATGTTCTATTTTATTTATTTTGATTTAGGTTCGACTTCTAGTTATGACTTTTGGTTCGACTTTAGATTTTCAAGTTCGGTTTAATTTTTGCTCTTGTACTAGGTCTAGGCCTGTCAATGGATGGACATGGATTTGATCATAATTCAATCCATTAATGATCCAACTTAAATGGATCATGATGTGATCCATGATCCAACATTATGGATTGTAATCCGATCCATATCCAAATAATTTTAAATGGATAGATCACTATCCGGATCGATCCATATTAATATATATATAATATATATATATAAATATAAGATATAATAAAAAACTCTAAAAAATCCAAAAAAAAAAAAAATTCTATAAAAAAAACTCTAAAAAACAAAAAAAATCTTAAAACATTTAAAAAATCCAAATATATCAAAAATCAAAATCTAAGAAAATAAAAAAATGAAAAAAATCTCAAAAATCAATAACAAATGAACCTGTTGAACAGAACTTCTAATATATCTGAAATCCCTCTTGAGTCATAGGTTGTTTGGGAATTAGGTAGTTTACTATTTGTTTTTCCTTTCATGTAGGGGTGATGTAAGTTAGTTACTTAAGCAGCCTAGTAAGTTGAATGAAAAAGAGTGACTTTCAGCAGCAAATCAAAATTTGAATGTTTAATCTCAATATTTAGACTATTTAGTATGATAACCATGAACTTTCAACAGATATGATTGCTTAGAAATATAATGAGAAAATCAAGTAACTCGGACAAATGTTGGTATAAAGAAAACCAAGTAGCAACTAACAAATTTTTTTCTTCACAATCATCAAATACTTGGCCATAATTATGTCAAACTAGTTGCAAGTTAAACCGTGCATGATTCAGAAAGTATATATTTATAGTTTATGTTGTGAAGGATATAAACTGTTGATGGTTTTCAGTAATATTGGATTTGCAAAGATAATCTTTTTGGTGAAATGTACAACAAATACAAACATGTCTGTCTCAAGTTAAGGTATGTACCATCCACACTCTTTTTTCATTCTTTTACTCTAAGGCAACTCAAAGTGCTTGGCTAGCTCCATGACAAGTTTCTTTTATATAGCATGATAATATGTATCAACAAAAGGTAGTTCTCATTAACATGTGTTTCATTAAGATTCTTAATGAAGACAGTGTTACAATTTCATTCATAGAACTGATACTAAGCCATGGGGTTTTATGTTACAATAAAAAAACCCTAAAAACTATGCTAGATTTAAAGATGGAAATAACCCTATTTTAACACTTCTGATGCTAGAGACTAGAGCTTATATAAACTAATCATTCCTAACTTATTACATGTGCACTAGGATAGAAAATGTTTGTTTTCTAACTGTATAAATTAGTGGGTCAATTGTTGCACAAACTCGTATGTAAGTATTGTATGTGGATGCACTTTTATTTTACAATACTTTATACTAATATACCAATTGCTATTAGTATTTGACTTTCAACTTCCTCAACTGTTGAAAGAGGTAATCTGTTGAATAACTTAAGACTTAAAAATTACTTTTAAAATATTATTACTTTTGTATATACACGATGGGTATTGGACCGGGTATGGACACGATTTTACGATCGGGTATGGGATTAGCAATACCCGGCCAGAACCTGACCCATTGCCATCCCTAACTGTCCAGTCAACTATCCAGCTGTGACAAAGCTATTAACCAATTTGAAAACTGATCATAATATGCAATCTAGATAGCATATACTAATACCAGCATTTGATTATGAAATGCTAAACTGGTGCACAAAAAAGTGATTTTTCATTCCGTGTCTCACAAAAAAGTTATTTGTTGACTTCTTTGACAGGTTTTTTACCAGTTCAGTTTGGCACATGATAAAATTGTTAATCCATCACTCAAATGTTCCCTCAATTAAAGTTATATAGCTGATAAACTATTAAGCAATCACTCAAATGTTTAAATTTATGTATTCATAATGGCACATGATTGATAGCAATTATTCACATCTCTCATTCTGTTACAAAAATCTACCCTATTATATAGTCAGTTTACATAAAATTTTCATAATTTAACGTATAAAATCGGATACTACCAACAACATAATTCTAACAGAAATTGAAACTGAGTTCATGAAATACCTCTGAAAAAGTTAGATTGAGCGACGTTGATTTAAGACTTGAATTTCCTAGTGTGAACAAGTGGAATGATGGATTATCTTCGATTTTAAAAGCGATCCGTATGATAATGACGACCTGAAACTGAAAGCTAGGGTTTGAGTCGTAAGCCACATAGATAAATAGAACAAGTCTAACAGCGATTATGAACAAAACGAAACCCTAGAAATTGAAATTGAGAGATTAAGAGTTCACCTGAAGAACTTTTCTTTGATTTGTGTGTTAATCTGTGAATGAGTTGAAGTTTATTCATTGATGATTTGTAAGCAGATTAACAAGAAGTGTGAAGTGTGAGGTGTAAACTAGAGGAGAGAGAGAGGAAGGGAGAGTATCGTTCAACTAGGATGGATCGAATGGGTAAGTAAGAGGCCAACCATTCAGACATGTCCACTTAGTACATTCTCTTCGTAATGGATCAATTCGGATGGATCATGGATCAATTCATATAATTAATTGGATATATGGATCGATATATTGAATTAATTAATGGATTAGTGAATATTTTTTTATGATCCAATAAGTGATTTAAATGAATCGGATCAGATTGGATATGGATCAATATCCAATCCATTAGCAGGTCTAACCTGATCTAGATTTTCATGTTCATTTTCTTTTTTGTGGTTTTGTTCAAGGTTTGGGCTTTTATATTAGATTTTATTTTTTGGTTTTGTTTCAAATGAAGAAACATTTTTTGATTTGTTCTATGAAAATGATTTTCAATTTGTTTCATATGGAGAACCGATTAAATTAACGAGGAAATATGGAGGGAATTGATTGGCTTCATTGGAGGCTTTGATTTGATTTTTTTACTTCAACAATTGATTTTGTTGGAACGATTTAACTTTAAATTCATCAATTGGATTTATTTTTCTTTTACTTTCTACAGTTGTATTATTTCAAAGAAATGTGAGGAGTATTTTGGTGATTTTGATGATCTTGTAACATTCTAATTGGAATGTTTAGAAATTCTTCACACTAGTGAAGGAAAGTAAATTTCATTGATTGATGGAAAGTTTTTCCATTTCAGTTCCTTTCTCCATGAATCAAACACAATTTTGAATGGATTGTTTTTCAATTTCAATTCAAAAGTATTTTATGAATCAAATGGCCTTAAGAGTTAATGAAAAAAGTGAAGACCAGTGGTGTGGTAATGTGTCAGTAAGATCACGGTTACTTTATAATGCACTAGCGATGTGAAGTGAAAGGTTGTGAAATCATAGCAGATGGTGTTATCACAATATAAGCATTGTAATTGTTTTCAATAATGTTTCAACAAAAATATTTATGAGTTAAGTTCAGACCAAATTTCAAATTTGTATCATTTCCGTTCTGACATTCTTAAAACATGTCAGTTTCGTCCAAAAAATTAAGGTTGAATTGAGTAATTAGACAAATCACATGGATAAAAATGACAGTTAACTCTTTTTTTATAAAACTGGTATGTTTCAAAAAATGTTAAGGACGAAGTACAAATTTGAAATTTGGCCTAAGCAAGCATAACTGGACAAACCAAACGGACAAAAATGACACTTAACTCAATATTATTTGCTGGTAGAATACGTACGGTGCTTTCAATGCGACCAAATGGTAAGTCGTTATTGAGACTAGTCAAAATAATCACTTTTAATACGAAAAAACGCTAATGAGCTTGTGGGGTAGAATACGTACGGTGTTTTCAAGCCCAGGTTCAATTCCTGCTTTCCCCCACATTAGTTTTCGGTGGCACATGGTGATGATGTGAGACTAGGCGAGTAGGCAGCGTCGCTAGTTCGATTCTTGAATTAAACGGGTTTTACCTTATCACATTGTCGTGCCTTTGGGCGAGTGTTCACAGGCTTCTGCCCTAGGTTAGGGTTTCCACGGTTCGGATATGAGTGTATCCTGATGTGATGAATTTCGCTAGTAGCCCATTTGAAAGATTTATTGGCCGTTATTTGAAAGATTTATTGGCCGTTTAAAAAAATGCGAAAAAACCAAAATTTTAACAATCGCATTAGGTTCTAAAAAAATTGAAATAAGTCAATGTGTATGGATATCTACATTAAAAACAATCATATTAGAATGACCTTGGTGGTGTGGGAAACGCACTAGGCTATAAACAGTGTATTAGAATTAGAATGCTATAATTTGCCAAACTTTATTTCTATTACATTTGTTACCTTAAACAACGCTCATCACAACCCACAAAGAAAGATTTACATGAAAAATAACACACAAACCAACTATGATGTTTTCATATCGATATGCTATTAGGAATGCCCTTGCCAGTAAGTCCGACCTCACGCCTATCCTTTGAAGTGTTAGGATAAAGCAAGGTGTATGGAACCTTGACGGGTCCATTTCTATTCTTCAAGCGTTCATTATCGTTCCTTTCCTTTATCTTCACTTCTATATCTTCCAATTTTTTCCCAAATCTTTTGAAGGCTTCTAATGCGTCTGGATCGGATGTCCAATATGGAGACTCGCTTTGGCCGAGATAAATTTCATCTGTCGAATGCCTCGATAAAATCTCGATTAATGACACTCCTAGCAAAGTTTGGAATTGGCTAGTGATGGTTTTTAAAAAGGCCATTTCGGGGTTGGACTCTAGTTCAGCGTACTCTGGTGAACCAGACTCTGGCATGAACCTACGACTCACGGTCGGGCGGTTGGGGAGGAAACCCGCGTAAGGGTATTGACCAAAATTAACGGCTGCATGGAGGGCCGAAGCCACCCATATGATGATGGTGCATGTGTCGATAAGCGCGTCCCGTGTGTTCATCTTAGGCCACCACGGCTCATCTTTCTTGTCACCGTGGCCCTCAGTTGTCAACTCGGACCACCATGAGTCTAGTTCGGGATCATTTTGAACCATTGCGTCTGAGTGGTAATATATTGAACAGTAGTCATGAACCCAAGTTTGGATTGCTGACCAAATTTCCAGTCCATCAATTGCAAATGGGTAATCATCTATCAACAGTTTAAGCCCATGGGGCTGGCTTGGATCCTTGACCGCTACACCCCTATATATGTAAAACGAATCACAAACTTAAAATATAGAATTTTGGTAATCTAACTTTACTAATAAAGTAGTTTAAAATGTTACATTAAAAAGTACAACAATTTATTTGTGGTCGATTTATCTTAATTTAAAAAGCTAACCAATTTAAGAATATGTTAACCGGTCCATTTCAACTTAAAGTTTCTAATGTAATAATTTAAAGTTTCCAAAGTAATAACTACTGAAAGTTACAATTCAAAAACTACAAGCTTGGGACTTTAAAAACTGGATGTTACTCATTTAAAAACTAGAAACAGAAAGTAATACTAATATCAGTTGGGCACTTTATAAATACTAACACTGGGTGTTTAAAAAACTAACTGATCAGTTGTTATTGATTATTTTCTTATCATTTTGTAATAATAGTAACTTGCCTGATTGCGCGTCGCCTCACTGCAATATTTATATTTTACACCACACAAAGAAAGTCAAAAGTTTTCGGTAAAAAACTATACTACGAAGCAAAAAAACATGAGGGAGGACTGACTCATCTAATCCAAGATAAGAACCACCCGTGTTTTGAAAGAGAGTGTGTGAAATGGGTTATAACTACACATTATATTTAGTTCTAGTTTTATTTTTTTTATTTGAGTAAATATAAAAATACACAAATACCCTTCATTTAATGTCAACATGAACGGGTTAACAAAGTGAATGAAGGTGACAAAATTTTTAAACCATAGACACCCAAGTGAGAGAAAATAAACTATTGGTTGAAAGTGTCTGTTTTGATCAAATCACCCAGATTAAAATTAAATTTTGCCATGTAGGTCATGTGTAGTGGGATATTATCATAATTCACCTCTCTTGAGCATGAAGCGACATGTTGGAGGTGAAGTGACATGTGGCAAATGGGGCATTATAGAAGGTGAAGTTTAAAAGTGGTGTACTGGTATAATGTCTCAACAATGATTATCCAAATATTATTTTTTTTAGAAATATAAACACAAATAATATTATGATGGATGAGTTGGAATTTCTAATTGGCCATTCACTTTTAATCCGGGCGTGTTTGAGGAAATGCCAACAACAAAATTTGGACAAAAACGCTCCGAGGGGCAATGTGTGGGGCATTGTAGGGCCAAAACACGCCCATATCACTCACCACTATATATTGCCTTATGCTTTATAGTCTTACCAAAACACAGTTTTCTATATAACTATATATGTGTACTAAATGGTATGAGTACTAAAATTTATATCTCAGTATAACGTGTATTGTAACCCCCTTCAGAAAGTTTTAGGCCACTTTTGAGGGTGATTTTGAAAATTAATCTGGAAATAAGATTGTATTATAGAGTATGATATCTCTAATTACCTCTTAAGTAGATCAGCTGGTAGTGCCTGCTCGGGGAATACCCAGTTTTTATAAAGAACAGCAGACATTTCCATGGCGTATTTAGCTGGAAATACGGTCATTTCAAGTACACCACCGGCGTTGATGAGTATATGTCGAGCTAATGCATTGATGTTCATGGTATCACGAAAATGGGGGTGTAGGAGCTTGTAAATCGGATGAAGCACACTTAACCGTCGATTAGTAGCAATTATAAATGGTTCTATTACTGCATGTGTGTTCAACCTACACAACCAAAATAAATTAGAATACTAAACTAAATAGTCATGAAATATCTTATGCTAATCAAGTAAAATAATTCATGTACCAGTGGCTAATAAGTTGATGATATCCGGAATCATTGACCGCTGCATACGCCTTGGCCAACTGCCATATGGTGCCTTCAACACCATCCTCAGAAGGAGTGTAAACCTTACTTTCTTTATTAGGTAAGCTTAACTCAATCGCAAGCGGTTTCAGTGTGCCATCATCTTTAAGCAAGAGGACTGTTCGGGTTGCATAGATTCTCGATGATGTTTTAGAGTTGATATCATTTAGATATGGCATTAATGTATCATGATGATCCAAGATGAACAACTTATTTGTTTCCAAAGCCTATATAAATTAACAAATAGGGTTGTGTTAATAAATGCAATAGTTATCTATATTTAACTTTTTCTTATCTTTCATTTTAATAACTTTCTTAATTTATGCTATGAATGTCACTAAACTTATTTTGATTAGTTGAATAATTCACTAGGCAATATTTAATCATACTCTCTTGTCACTATCAGTTACTATTAGAAAACTTGGTCATTACGACTGGAACTTGATAAGTCGCTAATTCTGAGACTATCATGATTTTAATCGTAAATCGATCGCTAAATTTGTGACCGTTTTTGAGTCACAATTGCGAAATTTTCTAGTAGTAAAAAAACTGAACTATTTTACCAGGTATAATGACACGATGGAATAAAAACGCAAGCGACACCAGTAAACTATATAAGTAAATTAACCATGTGATGTATTAATTCCTAATAGGTTAGAAAACTCATGGTTGGATTTCATTCGTACTTCTTCTATTGTTAAACCATTCATGTTTGGTTTGAGATGTTCCTCAGTCATCGAGCTTGTTTGATCGCCATAGTCTTTTGGATCGAGCTTGCTAGCTGGTGGGAACTTCTGGTGGACAAGAAAAAAACATTTAAAGCATTGAGTTGTTGAAGAATCCAAAAATTTGAAGCATGTTATCCAAAGACTTCAGTTGTACCTCAAGTCGACGAATGACCACAGGGTTTACTCCGGCGACCATTTCTCTTCCAAATTCTTCGTCTGTACGCCAAGCAGACTCGTTATCTGCAAAATCATTAGTTGTTTAGTTTAGTGACTGACAGATGACTTGGTGATGAGTTACTCTAGAGGATAGACACAGGTTGAAATAATTAAAACGAGCAAAAACTTATATTCTTGAATGAGACTTTTTCATGTATTGACCACTGAAAATCATATCTTTTTATATAGACATATTAGAATGTAAAGATCAAAGATGAAACTAACGTTAATAACTATTCTAGTATCTAAACTATATACAAAATAGTAACAAACAAATAATTCAAATAATAACAACTATAGTAGATAATAAACTCCGTTAAACTATATATAAGAACTATGTTACCTTTGATAACATCGGGTTTGGGGAATTTAAAAAGTTTCTCACCATCATTACGCAAGAGTTCTCTAAGAAGTTCCAAATTTATATTTTTTCTTATCTTTTTCGGCGCGTTTTTGGGTACATCACCATAAAGCTTCATTACATCACGAAATGAATCAAACTCATTTGGAGTTTTATCAAATATGGCCTTAACTTCCGCTCGAATCACTTGGCCTATGGATTTAGCTGCATATGCTGAGAAATCTGAGAACTTGATATGACCGAACCGTTCATCTCTAGGCACATAAATGTTCAAATTTAAAAGACACAATCTCTTTTCACTATTTGGATCTGTTTTAGTTGGCTCACGACCCGTTCTTCCTCTTCGTGGATACGGATATTTCTTAGACCCGCCAAGAACGGGTCGCGCATAGTCTTTTCCCTTATCAGGTGCACCCAAATCGTTATAGTATGCATAGTCATAAACCCGGTCCCATTCCTTGAGCATTCCTGACCCGGTTCCTCTAAGGTTGATGAGCTCTTGTTTTCTGTAGTGAAGTAATAGTTTGGGTGTGGAAGAAGGTAAATATGCCTGTAATAACATCCAAATAATCAAATCTCTTTGTTTTTATTCTTTATAATATTAGAACAAGCTATATAATAATATCGTGCTAAAACCGAAGGAGTTCCTTGTCTCGTTGTCCGCTGGAGTTCTGTCTTGTAATCACAGATGAATATTGTATGTGTCGATGATACTCCTAAACATTTGTTTAGTAATGTACGCACCGTAGGTATAATAAAATAAATAAAATTTGTATTTTAAAAATGGATTACACTATGAAATAAAGTTCTTATTTTTTTTATAAAAATGATTTGTTACATAGGGCTTTTCACGGGCTTCTTCAACTAAATGAGAGTTTTCAAATTATCATTCGCATACACACACTCTTTTAACTATCAATACTTGCATCAAGAGACGCCATAACATCATATAGTATATTCCTTAAGGATATTATCCTTAGGGACTATTGCTGTCATATTGTTATGTCATTTTCTTTGTAACAGGGGTGATTGATGCATGCATATGTTGAATTTCAAACATGTGAAAGCAATGCTGGATTCAGAATTTTATTCTAATTGATTCTTTTTGGTAAATTCTTACTAATTTTTTCTATATTCTATAAGGTTCTCACTATTTTTTTCAAACACATTGAGTTCCTGCGGACCCACAAATGTGGGTCGAATCTGCCCCTCTGTGAAAGTAGATTTTCCAGATCATTTTAGTTAATACAGTAATTAAATTAAAGCGAATTAACAGACAACGATTAAAGAAAACATAAATTGACTTGGACAAATATGTAAAATATCAAAAGCGCAAAAAAGGTTAAGTAGAGCATTCGCACGTGAAACGTCATGTTAGCTTGAAGGCAACATTCGTTGTACTTTAAATATAAAATATTAGTTTGAGATTTACTTATATTTGATATTGAGTCTGGTCAGATTTAATATAACAAGTGGGTGTACCTCATGCTTCGCGGCAGATTGAGCCGGTTTTAAATAAATTTTAAATGAAAACATAGACATAATAGTTATAATAATGTTAATAGCGGGAATCTGGTTGATGTTGATTCTTTTCATTAATTTATCAATACACTAACACAGTAACGACACTCAATGTGGACGATGCACCGGTCAAAAGTCATCATAAATCCAAAAGGATGTTACTACGTGTTTTACATCAATCGAAACCTTATAAAAGTGAATATCAGTAATGATTACGATTAACCAATATCAGTACCGATAATATTCAGTCTAAATCGCCATGAGGGCAAAAGTTCGGTTGCTAAAACACAAAAAAGGAAAAAAAATACATTTGAATTTAAAGATTCATATTATGTATTATTCTTTATATTTAATCAAAATAATAATAAAAAATCACATAGGATGGATGAAATTTCTTTATGCATATAGCAAGTAAAATTCAAAGGCCCAAAATGTAAATTTAAAAGTCAAACACATGAAAAAGTAAAAAAAACAAACGAAATTATCCATTAGTTGCACTGACATAGGGTTTTAATATATATAACTGATGATTAAAGTGGTGTTTGTTTTTCTAAAAAAATTTCTATGCAGGCTCTTTTGTTTGCGTCGTGCAGACCACGAGTATACATTGTTATCTGCAAAATGTTTGTTTTTCCGAATATGTTTCATTAAAAAAACGTCTGCACGAGACCTTCTTCGTTCATTAATTCTTTATAAATGCAAAGTCATAGACGCCCAAATAGGATTTTTTTTTATATATATATGGTTCGTTCATAGATTGACTTGTTGAAACTGAATGTTGTAAACATGATTGGATCTTTGTCATTACTGACACAAATAATCGTAAGAGGAACATAAAGAAGAAATCTTTTGTTTGCGTCGTGCAGACCACGAGTATACATTGTTATCTGCAAAATGTTTGTTTTTCCGAATATGTTTCATTAAAAAAAACGTCTGCACGAGACCTTCTTCGTTCATTAATTCTTTATAAATGCAAAGTCATAGACGCCCAAATAGGATTTTTTTTTATATATATATGGTTCGTTCATAGATTGACTTGTTGAAACTGAATGTTGTAAACATGATTGGATCTTTGTCATTAGTGACACAAATAATCGTAAGAGGAACATAAAGAAGAAATGAAGTGGAGAGGTGAAAGACTAAGCAAGAGTATTTGGTCATTTCTTTCAATTATAAGGGAACACTTTCAAATGGCGTGTGTAGTACGACGTAAATTAGTAGAGATAAGTATTTATATTTCAAAACAAGATTAGTTTTATGTTAATTGATTATGCAACATTTTTATATAGATCTAATCGTTCCAACCAGTAAAAATGCATGCTGGCTTAATGGTTGTCACGAGGAATGAGTAAAAGCTTAAGCGGAAGACAAAGAAGAAGAGGTAGTGAAAGGTGAAAGCTAAGCAAAAGTAAAAATACACGTTTCTTTATCATTTCTTCAATTATTAAAAAAAAAACACTTTCAAATTTCATGTGCACTACAAACACACGTAAAACGATGTTGTTAAAGTATATATTCATAATTTTAAACTAAATGAGTAGCTTTATCTTTTATATTAGATTTATAGATGTTTAAATTACAGAGATGCTATTTACGCATTTTGATTCTACAAACTGATAAAATTATTATTCTGACTTATTAAATCCATGTATCGTTCCAAAGAGCCTTACCAATGAACAATCGAGTGATGCCAAGTTGCATTTTAAGACACATACCTATATGCATAAATTTGTTTAGAATCCTCGGAGTGGAAGGAGTTTGAATAGGGTATAGTGGAAGGAGTTTGAATAGGGTATAGGGTGACATGTAATTACCATGTCTAGCAAGAAGGGGCTTTGCCCTTCAAGACTTAAAAACCATGGTGTACGTTGTGGGTATGCAAGAGGCCCGTTTTTTTTAATTTTTTATTTAAAAAATAAAAAAACGTACCGATCGACACCCTCCAACGACAACTCACCAATAAACTTTCACCAACTTACCTCATCTTGGTGTAACACCCCAAAAGTATAAAAATTTATAAATAATCAGAGCATTTGACCTAGTTCATAGAACCTCTTTAAGGAAGGAGTGGACTCGTAACGTCCCTAATATATAATAGATAACTAAACAATATATTTTACTCTTTAGTTTTTTTTATTTGATAATATGAAACTATATTATTTTAAAAATCCAGATATTAAAAACACTATTCTATAATAATAGAGAAGTGAAATTGGTAGATTTATACTTTTTTCGTAGAACAAAAGAAAAAAAAAAAAACAAACCGGATACTCACCCTGTCTTCTTTACTGCTCACTTATTGAAGTTCAAAACGTGAATAACGACATCATGTGTGGACTTATTATTGTATATAATTTATGAATTTTTGTTACAGTGATTTTTTACTTTTATGATTTTGATTTTTTTATTTTTCTTTTTTCTTTCCTATTTTTTGGTTTTCTTTTTCTTTTTTAGGTTTCAATTGAATCTGGTGTTTATACATGTAACAAAACTAACGGTCTAATACTGACCGAATAACGTCATTACCGAAATTGATATTCGTTTTTATTGTTTCGATCGATGTAAACACATCTCGGTATTTTTTTGTCGTATCATGAATTTTTTTTTGTTTCTCTTTCGGTAAGTGTCGGTATCTTAATGATTCGAACCAATATCAAACGAATTCATGCCATTAACGTAATTTTTACTATTGCGTCTACGTTTCAATTAAAAAATTTGTCGACTTGACACAAAGCACGAGTGTAACCCACCAGTTGTTTTTACATTTATAAGTTATCAAGAAATATCTTTTATAATCGCTTTTGCTTGACTGGTTTTGGTTTTCAACAACTAGCATATGTCATTTCTTGGTAGTTAATGCACTGACAAGTTAACTGGTCTTTTTCTTTTTGAAAGAAGGTTAACTGGTCTTTACTTTAAAAATAAAACTTGTTAGCAACTCCGTTAGGTGACTGCCAAGTGCCAATAATCTGAACCAACCTTTCTTTTCCTTTGAAAAATCAAAAGGAACTTGAAAAATCAAGAAGAAAAAGAAAGAAAAACCAGTCACAAAATCGATTTCATTTTAGGATCAAGTAAAAGAAAAGAAAATCTTCAAAATATGTTGTGTGATGTTTTCAAAATAGTTATTACAACATCAAAAATATATAACATTTTTATATTATCTAAGACGTATTTTATACGGTATTTGTTATATGTTTATCTGATTTTAACATCATCTAATTAATATTGGTTCTATATTAACTTACTAGGTAGTATTAATTAGTGTTGTAAGAATCATTAGCCGCTAGTGGTTGGTGCGGTATTGATTAGCGATTAATCAGGATTAACCGTATTGGAATTCTATATGTTATTTTCAATTTTATATGTATATGCACACATTTTTATATGCAATTTTTTAAGTATACATGTTTTAACAGTTTCTTTGACCGATTAATCAAAATAGATAGAAATAATCCCGGAATTTAAAGTTTTGGTCAGGATCTTGCTAGAATCGCTAGACTACCACTGATTGGCTGATTTGAATTAGATTTGACCACTGATTGGCTAATTAGAACTAGATTTGACCACTGTTGACTGCCTCACGATTAATTAACCGATTAGACGAAAGTTACTTAGTGAACCCTCGACTAGAAACTAATCGGAGGCTAGAGAGGACTTTTACAACCGTGGTATTAGTATAAAAAAGATGATATATTTTCTGTGTTATAATCACAAAATCAAATAGTGTTGCATGGGCGTGTTTAAGTGTTTTACACTTTCTTTTCCTATTGATTTTGGATTAACTGACTCGGTAATTATACGATATTAGTAACTTAGTATAAAAAGCGTGACATATTTATAATCACAAAATAAAATTGTGTAGCATGGATGTGATCCTGTGGATATTACACAGATAATATAATATAATTCTACAAGCAATATTTAAAAATTAGTAATTTGGGCATTAATTGTTCAGACAATATTTAAAAATTAGTAATTTGGGCATTAGTAGTTTTCAGACAAGAAAGTCTGGCCACGTGAAAACTCGAGTTTTTTAAGAGCTATTAAAAAAGATTAATGTAAAATATTGCATATTTGTAACAAGTAATAAAAGCGTATTAAAATACTAATGGGAACCAAATCATCACTAAAAGATTTGATTTATTAAAAGAAACATTATTTACCGTATAAGAAGTGTTAATGTGTTTTTATTTTTTAACGATCAACGAAATAAAAGCCCGACTACCTGGGCTAACTCAATGGTAAAAACCAACCTTATACGTCCGCGATCGCAGATAATATTGGGTAACCCATGCCCACTATCTCCAGTTACAGAAAAAGCCGACGCCTGAAGACTTACTGTGGTAAAATCTGGTTGGGGTCGGATTTAAACTTTAGATCTCTGGCCTCAAACTCAAATTTTCACTTCCCTTTCAGTGCCAATTAAGCTATAGCACGTTGGCAATAACAAGTTTTAACCGCAACGCTATGTGGACATTTTTTTATTTTTATCTTTCTTTAATTGCCACGTAAGAAGTGTTGTGTAAACAAGTTAATTGGTCTTTTCTTTACAAGTAAATTGAGTTAACCACTTGGTTATGCGACTGCCTTATGGCAATTCATTTTTATAATGAAAAGAAAGAGAAAGGAAAACTAATCAGAAATTTGTAATACTTTTAGATTTATAGGGTCAAACACAAGAATATAAACTCCAAATATATATTGGTCAAGGATGTGTGCCATTTTCAAATAATTACTAAAAATATCAAAAATAAAATCACATTGCATGCATATGTATATTATCTAGCACGCATTTAACGATTAACACAATATATTAGTTTATCATGAGAAACGTAGAATCACTAAGCACATATGTACTTGGCGTTTTATAGTATTTATGCATCTTTAATGCTTCAATGCTTAAACTTGGTTATATATAAATTGAAAACTTCAATGCTTAAACTTGGTTATATATAAATTGAAAGACTCATCAACTAAAGTGGAATATTAGAATAAAAAGCACGATTTAATTTCTATCACAAAAGTACAAAATAACATATTCTATTGTGGATGTGAATATCACATAGATAATGTAGTTCTCTACCTAACATGAAACATTAATACAATGTATATTCATTAATTTATAACTAGACTTTTTCCTGTGCTACTTGGCATGAGTTTTATCATTCTCCCTGTAATACGTGATGTGACTTTGTTCATTTTCAGCTCGGCTTATTAGACACCTAAAAGCGAAGATTGCTAATTTTTCCAATAATACCTTAATTAAAAAATGAGTTTTTACCCGCACTGTGTGGCGATAGTTTAATCGTTTTTCCTGGTGCTACTAGGCGTGACTTTGGTCGTTATCGACTTGATTCATCGGAAACCATTTAAGATAATATCAATAACATGTTTTTCCCCTGCGGTACGCGGCAGGAGTATGCTCATCTTTCTCCCATGCTACGCGATGAGAGTATGATCGTTTTCCCCGTACTATGTGAAGTTACTTTGGTCGCTATCGGCTCGACTCATCGGAAACCATAAAAGAAAATATCGATGCCGGTTCTGATAATACCAATAAAAAAATTTAGGTTTTCCCTCATGCAACAAGCAGAAGTTTGGTTGTTTTTCCCCTATGCTACACAATGTGACTTAGGTCATTATCTGCTTGACTCATCGGATCGAAACGATAAAAGCGAAGATCGATAATAGCGAATATCAATACAGGAATCCCCCCGCACTACACGCCATGAGTATGATCGGTCTTCTCTCGTGTTACTCGACGTGACTTTAGTCGTTATAGGCTCGACTCATTAGAAAACAATAAAAGCGAATACAGATTTCGGTTCCGATAATACCAACTAAAAGAATAAAAAATAGGTTTTTCCCATCGCACTACGCAGCGGGAGTTTAATCGTTGTTCCCCTGTGTTACGCGGCATGACTTTGATCGTTATCAGCTCTACTCATCAAAACCATTAAAGTGATAATCAATAAAAACAAATATTAATACCCACTTCCACGATAGCAAAAGACAAAAAAAATGGTCATTGTTCATGTTTTTTAGGCCCCTATTGGTTTGTTTCTCCAAACTCGATTTTTTTTTAAAACTACTACAAAATTATGTAACATATAATATATGTTTAACAAGCAGTAAAATCTTATTAAAATACCAATGGAAATAAAATCATCGTCAAATGATTCGATTTATTAAATTACCACAAACAAATGTTCTTGCCGTCATCCCTTTACCCATTTCCCCAAAATCCAAATATTTTACCACCAAGGCACCAAATTATCAAAAATCAACCATAAGATAATCTTGTAACTAACAAGTTTTAAGTTATAACAACAAAATAAAGAAGAGTTTACCTGGTTAGCGAAGAAGATGCGGTCGTAACCGTAACAATGGGCCGGATAAACCCATGAATTGCAAACGAAATGGATAGTTCCATCATGACCCGGAACATGTTCCAACTCGACAGTCTTGAGGTAAAACTGACGGCGATGGTGGTTCTTTATCAACAAAGCACCCGGAACTCCCATAGACTCATCCCATTCAAATGTCACCGGGAAAGATTCTTCTCCGGCTGCCACCGCGGCCTTCTTTGTCGTCCAATCTTCAATAAATGCTGCTTTTCCAATCTTCCCATTTGACCGATTTGCTGAAAAGGTACACAAAAGCTACTACGATGAGTACATATATGATAATCTATTAAAAAGAGACTGTTGTGCATTTTCAAACCAATAATATGTTAACAGTTGTAAACAATATGTACAAGTGTATAATAAAGTTTATCATTGTTCTCAACATATTATTAGTGAGAACAACATATTATTAGTTCTGAAATGACACTACTATATCATATGGAGATCAAGATTAAGATACATACATGGATCACAATGAGTTGAACTAATAAGTTGGATCGACACGCGTTTGTGGAGGATGGTTTCATAAACCCAATCAAGAAACGATGCACCAAAATCTTTGACATCAAGGACATTCTTCTTCATCAAAACAACTGTCCCGTTGATCGTCTTCTTCATCGACATCTCCAATTTCTCTGTGGACTTATTGTTTGTGTTTTTCACCCCTATAACTTGTTTCTTCAGAATCTAACGACAAAAAAAAGTATGTGATAATATTCTGAACGTATTGGTTAAGTTGAGAGGAGAAGGTTATATATAGATGAATATAAACAGCTGTTTGTATATGGTGAAAGTATTTTTTTATTCTAAATTCTTGACTTGCAAAGACTTTACCTATAAACACTACTTTCTGTCTTTGTATCCACACACACCCACTGTGCTTGTGTAAAAAAAAAACAATGAGCAATAAATTATGTAAGGACACTACCTACCTACCAGTTTTCATTCCTCACATGTTCCTTGCATTCTATATAATCTATTGTAACATTTATTAAAAAAATAATTGATTAGCCTTAGCACATATGGACAAATTTTAAAATATATGATAATATACGACCATTATATTTTCTTATTATTTCATATTTAATTTCTGAACCTTAAAATAGGGTTAAGGAATATAAAAAAAATAATATAGTTATCTTACAATTTTTATTGTTACTATTATAATTAGAGTGATTGGTTTACCTATAATTATATAATTTGGAGTAAATTACTTGTGTTTTATGATTTTAACTATATGAGTTCAATTTTCAAATTTTTAACTTTAGCATTTTATTTTTTCAATAGAAATGATTTGAGTCCAAATGACTTTGAATTGCAACAATTCAAGTCTAATTGATACATAATAGTTTATTAAATATATATTAAAATATATATAACCCTATCATCACCACTATCTCTGCCTCCATCTTCGCTCTACTCACCATCCCCCGCGTCACCATTCCCCCAAAACTCAACACATCTAAAATCCCTAAAACGCGTCACCAAAATAACTGTATACACCCGCCACCACCTGTTCTCATCTCCAAGCTACTTCTAATTAGAGTCAACCCCAACCAGAATTAACTTTGCTAACAACACATCCATGAGCCCTCTATTTAAACTCCATCACCACCACTATTATAGATTTTCTCGGTTGTTTTTTATAAATAACCAAAATACTGTTAACATCAAAAATAAAAAAAGATATATAATAGTTTATTAAATATATGTTAAAATACATATAAACCTATCATCACCACTATCTCCGCATCCGTCTTCCTTCTACTCACCATCCCCAGCGTCACCATCCCTAGCGTCACCATTCCCCCAAAACCCAACACATCTGAAATCCCTAAAACGCGTCACCAAAATAACTTTACCCACCCGCCACCACCTGTTCTCATCTCAAAGCTTCTTCTAGTTAGAGTCAACCCCAATTAACTTTGTAACAACACATTCATGAACCCTCTATTTAAACTCCATAACCACCACTATTATAGATTTTCTCAGTTGTTGTTTATAAATAACCAAAATACCCCTAACATTAAAAATAAAAAAGATATATAATAGTTTATTAAATATATATTAAAATACATATAACCCTATCATCACCACTATCTCCGCCTCCATCTTCCCTCTACTTACCATCCCCAACGTCACCATTCCCCCAAAACCCAACACATCTGAAATCCCTAAAACACGTCACCAAAATAACTTTACCCACCCGCCACCACCTGTTCTCATCTCCAAGCTTTTTCTAATTAGAGTCACCCCAACCAGAATTAACTTTGCTAACAACACATTCACGAACCCTCTATTTAAACTCCATCACCACCACCTAGCTCACAATGTTAACCCATAACACATGCAATCACAAACACGCATTCAATTTTGCCTTGTGAACCAAAAATATCTGGGTTTTCAGTTCCTCAAATTATCTCCACCTCAACCGTTTTTTAATAGCCAAATTACCTTTCCAGACCTCAAACTCTCCGACTTCCCTATGCTCTCGTGACACTACATCCAAAAAGGCAATATCTTTCTTTAGCCACCAACTGCCATCTTCACCTCCATATTCCACCTCCGTGAATCACTACAAATAAAAGTGATCTTTAAATACTAAACCATCAGGGACTGATATATTAGTCTCAAACACATAATATATAGGCCTGATTTATCAGTTACTTCAAATAATTGGGACCGATATCTTTATGCGACTAATATTGGTGACTCACGGTAACTCATAATCAGTCATTGATATTTTGACACCTTATTTGAGACTATACTTTAGACACCTATATGTCTAGGGAATATAAGAGTTGGGAGGGAAACTTCTTGGCGACTGAATATCAGTCCCAAATACGTTTCTTCTATAATGAATGTTAGAACTCATTATTCATTCTTGTAAGTGTTGAAGATAAATGGTGAAGAATCTAATCATATTTGATGTAGAACAAGTCAACAGATCAAACTTAGAGCAGAAAAGTGACAAAGGAAAAGTTAAGGAGGAATCAACATCAAGAAAAGATTAGAAAATTTCCCACACATAAAGAAGAAGACTGGATCAGAAGCATATGATCAATCAAATGATAACTTGATGATTATCATCAAATCTGATTAGATCTATGCATCAAAATGATGATCAACTCATCATAAATCTGATGGTCAATTTATCATAAGTTTGATAAGCAGTTATCAGAATTCTAATGACCCCAATAAGGTAGGTGCATATCCCAAGACAGGTAGTGGAAGTGACGAATTCAATGAATATGCCAAAAACTTGCTTTCCACTGGTTAACTACATGAATTAACTATCTTTTATATGAGGATATGCTTTCATCAATATGCTCAGGTCCTAATTTGTTTATCTTAGTATAATACGTTGCAGAATTCATTTTAGATTAGTGACAATAGTTCAAGATTACTTTTCAACTTCAATGTTTCATTAATATTCAAACGTTTACAGCCTGAAACAAATCCGACAGGGCTTCGCCTTATCGTTCACCAAAAACTGTTATGGAGAATGATCACATGAACCTATCTATATATAGACATTCTAGTTCATGCGAACTTGACCTTCTACCTTCATACGAAGTAGACTTCAACTTCGTAAGAAGTGAACTACTAACTACCTTCGTATGAAGTGAACTTACAAACAAAAATTCTAACATTAAACCTATTACAAAACATGACACGACTCGAAGACGTAGGAGATAGACATAATGCATCAACAAACTCCCCCTAGATATTGTCGCAATCTCGATCGGTCTTTAGTCTTCAAAACTTCATAACTTTAACCTTAACGTCCGAAAAAATTCTTTTTTGGCTTCCGTCGCTCTTCACTAGGACTAGGCATTCGGTCTGTTGGCGGAGCCCACTTCATAAATTAAAATCTTTTAATAGATGCTTTCTTTATCTTCTCATCAATTTATTCTTCTTTTCTCATTTGCTTTCTAAATTCTTTACCTTCTAACTCTCTCCACTCTGATTTCCACATCTTGCAAGAATTGATACCATGTGCGTAAGAAACATTGATCACACCTTGGTACTGCATCACTTGCACTTTCTCCTTTGCTTCATAACATATGTTGTTGTAAAATAAGCATTCAATATCCTTCTCTAAACGTGCGACCTATACGCCTTATGTTATTCTGTTAGTGCTTTTGTAATTGGCAAACGACTCATAAACTCTAAGATCTCCTTGAACGGTTTGATTGGAGTCGTCTTATCAAGTACACAACAGATGTTGTCTTTCGAATCAAACGTCGTTGACTTTTGCTGTAAAATTACTAACAATTAACACTTTAGATGAAAGTTCAAAAATTACCAAAGTTTGTGCGAAGTTGGATTTGTACGAAGTTAACATATCCACTTCGTACGAAGATAAGCTTAAATGTTTTGACCAAAAAGATTATATCTTCGTGCGAAGGTGGAAGTTAAAACATTATTTATCTTAGTGCAAGGGTAGGTTTCTACCTTTGTACGAGGGTAGATTATATCATTTAAGCTTATTTACCTTCGTGCGAGGGTAAGGTTCTACCTTCATACGAAGGTAGTTAACTTCAAAACAGTTATAAACACAACAATGATTTTGCAAGATTTTGATGAAATTGATGATTGAATCATAGACTATCAATGCCGTTTATTAATCTTAGGTGTTCAATTTTAACATTACCGGTCCAAACGTCCCAGATTTACATTTTTAAGCATAAACAGTCATTTTATTCAATTTTATGGTCGAATCTCATTCAATCTACCTTAACCATTGTATGTGGTGTGCCAATCAACCACAACAAAGTAGATTTGGGCGGCATTTCGTCGTTCAAATTGCAAAAACACCTAAACTCAGTTCGTGCGGAGAGAATTGAAAACAGTAAATGATTATCTTCGTGCGAAGTTAATCATATATAGTGTTCAGCTTTATCTTCGTGCAAAGTGATCACTTCGTGAGAAGATAATCCAAAATTTTCTAATCTTTCAAATTTTCAAACATTTTACAAGTTTTAACGACCCATTCAGTTGACCAAGTCAAAATTAATGACTCTGGTTAACTAATTTATCTACCAAGTCCAAGTTAATGACCTTGGTTGACCTCTTTATGAACAAACTGATGTTTTCAGACAATTTCAAGTTTCAAATTAATGAACTTTTGATCATTTCAAACCATTTACTTATTTCAGATAAGCTCCCAACCCATTGTTCTCAAGATTTCAGTCAGCAATCAATAGCTTCGGACTTTGAAGATCAGCTTTCCATCATCGGCAGTCTAAAAACTAAGATGAAACAAAAATTTTTAATTTTTCCAAAATTTATGCTAAAATACACTGAAAATCTTTTTGGGTTTTCTGAAATGAATAGCTATATACAAACATATGTATAGACATTTTTTAAGAGTTTGTGTTAAAGGATCATAGTAGTTTTTGAGACTTATCACTAGTACGTTGATCGTGAAAATTTTAAGTTTTAAGCAGATTCACTTAGATTGTCAGTATACTGATCCACTTAAATCTCTACACATTTCTCAAGCTTTGAGATATGGTAATTAGATGTGTTAGAACTTGATTTAATAGTGTTTCCCACATCAGGATATACTCCCGTATCAAGATTCTCTGTATTTCATCTTACAGGTGAATATATTTAACTAATATCTGGGTTATGCGAGACCCTGAGAGCTTAGTTTAGTACCACCATACAGACAGAGAGATGAAGACTCGACTTTAAAGTGGTGTTCCACATTTTAGAATCTTTTGATTGCAATTGTAGATATTTTGATACTTTCAGTTATCTATAAAGACCTAGTATCTCAGAATCCAACAATCTCTCAAACAAAATTTCGGTGTACTAAGACCATATAACCAAGAGATGTTATCCCACTAGTTAAGAAGTTTTTCTTTATGTTTATATCTCCAAAACAATTTACTGAATGTGCGAAACCTACTGGCACATCATTAGTGAGACCTGTTTAAACATTTTGACACTACATTTCTTTAGCATACTCTGATAGCCCATTGATGCACTATCATTTCCTATTTTTACACGAAAACTCTTTTTTGTCTTTTTCATGTTTTTATATCTTTTTAACTTTTTATATGTTTTTGTATTTTTCACAATATATTTCTCCCCCTAAAATCAAAAACATATTTTGGATTTTGTTTTTCAAAGTAAGAAATTTGAAAACTAAAAACTGGACAAACTGATGAGGATTACTTCAAATTGTCATCCATCTCGGCTTCAACCTCTGTATCCCCCCCATGTCAGATCTTTCATCCCGTTTAATTTCAAAAGATATTTAAATTTTGCTCTACCAAATGGTTTTGCATAAAAGTCTGCTTTCTGTTCATCAATATGGATTTTTTTTCAATGCGGATCAACTTTTTCTCGTAACAGCCACGGATAAAGTGATTTCATATTTCTGTGTGTTTGGTTCTAGAGTGTTGAACCAGATTTTTTGTTATGTTAATGGCTGCCTCGTTATCTATAAAAATAGGCGTATCAAGAAACTGCAGTCCATAGTCTCTCATCTGTTGTTGTATCCACAAGATTTGGTGACAACAACTGAAAGCTGAAACGTATTCTGCTTCGCAAGTAGAGAGAGCGACCGTAGTTTGCTTCTTGCATTGCCACGTTACTAAGCGTGTGCCAAAGAACTAGCAACCAGCAGTTGTAGATTTAGCATTTAATTTGCAACACCAAAAGTCTGAGTCGGAGTATCCTGCAAGATTGAAGTCGTCAATACATAGATACCACAAGCCGGTGGGCAACATTTCAGGTATCGAAGGATCCTTTTGACGATCAAAAAATGTGACACTCTGGGACTTGACTGGTATCGTGCGTAGAGACATGTTGGATACATGATATCCGATCGTGATGCTGTTAGATACATCAAAGAGCCAATCATTGAACGATACAAAGTTTCATGAATCTTCACTCTAGCTGTATCTGGTCCGATGCCATGATTCAGAGCTAATGAGGTAGATATTGGTGATGATTCAGACATTTTGAATTTCTCCAAAACGTCGTTCACATACTTCGTCTGATGTATAAAGATACAATCAGGAATTTGATCGATATGAAGTCCTAGAAAGAACTTCATCTTCCACATAGAACCCATCTCGAATTTCTTCTTCATTAATCTTTCGAAGTCTTTGCATAACAGATCATTTGTCGAACCGAATATGATGTCATCCACATAGATTTGCACAATTATGATGTGTCCAGCTGTTTCCTGTGTGAAGTGGGTACTATATACTATTCATCTGGTAAAATTGTTTTCTAGAAGGTGTTGAGGAAGCGTCTCGTACTTGGCTCTCGGGGCCTGGTGTAAGTCGTATAACGCCTTATCCAATAGATAAACATTGTCTTTGTGTGTCGGATCGACAACCCCGGTGGATGGCCGACTTACACCTCCTCTTTCACTATTTCGTACAGGAACGTGTACTTGACATCAAATTGGTACACTTTAAATCCCTTTCATGACGCGAATGCGAGGAAGATGCGAATTGCTTCCAATCTTGCCAGGGGAGCATAGACTTTAGTGTAGTCTATTCCCTCTTGCTAATGAAATCCTTGAACAATGAGTCGAGCTTTATTTCAAACAATTACTCCTCTATCATCTCTTTTGCACTTGAAGACCCACTTTGTATTTATCTTTTTGTGGTCATCTGGTAGATCAACAAGTTTCCACACACCGAGTTTTTCAAATTGCAACAACTCTTCCAGCATAGCGTTCACCCAACTTTCTTCTGTGAGAGCCTCCTTGAACGTTTTTGGCTCAATCTGCGAAATAGAACATCTATATGAGACCGTGTTTTCTAAAGGTTCAACATTAGTATAAAAACAACTAAGATCCTGATTGATCTGATTTCGCGTTTTGACACCACACTGTAACTCTCTAACGATATTTTCTGATGGGTGGTACGATAATGTCCTTGGCATAACTTTGTTAGGAACGCTCACTTCATGTTCTAGATTTGTGATATTTTGATCAGTGTCTTGATTACTTATGGATGCTTCATTCTGAGTACTTGTACCCTCAGCTTGATTGTTTAGTAAACTTTCAATCTGATCTGCACCATCATCGGAAGTAGATCCATCATTGTCATATGTTGGTTCAGCATCAGATTTAGAATCATCAGATTGGTCAAATGTAGGAGCAGGTTCATTCATCTCTTGATCAGCAGTGGAATCACTTGTTCCAGCAATCTCTGATTCTGGATGTTGAGTACCTGCCATGAGTATCAATAGGTGTTTGAGTAATCACAATCAGTCTAGAAACTTGTTCTTGTGATAAGCTTGTTATTGCTGATAAAGAATCAAAAGTTCCGCTTCTGTTGGTTCAGCTGGGAGCTCAAAGGAATCCCAGAGACTTTCGTTATTAAACAGTCAAGAATCTTCGGATTTTTGTGTTAGAGACGTATATCATTGAAAATCTACATTCTGAGCTTGATCACCCGGTTTATGCTTGGTAGATATACTCTTAATGGTGGACTAGCATATCCCACGACGAACCCTTCCATTGATTTAGCCCCGAATTTGGATTATCATGCATGGTGACCCGAACGGTTCTAAAAACTTTAGGTTTGGCTTTCACTGGTTGGGTAGCTCGAAACACGTTTTCTTGTGAGGCTTGACTGTTAATACTCTATTCAATGTATAGCATGAAGAGGCCACGACTTCGCTCCAAAAGCTAACTGGAAGTTTTGAATCGGTGAGCATGGTTCTTGCTGTCTCTATTAGGGTTTTGTTTTTGCATTCAGCTACACCATTTTGCTGTGGGGTATATGGTTCACTGAATTCATGCAAAATTCCATTCGCATTGCAAAACTCTAATATCCGATTGTTCTTGAACTTTGTACCATTGTCACTTCTTATGCGACGAATTGGTAAATGATACAGATTTTCCAATTTTCGAAACAAGATCATCAGACTCTCAAAAGTTTCATCTTTTCTTTCCAAGAACATCACCCATGAAAATCTTAAATAATTATTAGCAACAACGAGACAATATAGATCTCCTGAGATGCTTCGAACATTTACTGGTCCAAAGAGATCCATGTGTAGTCTTTCTAGCGGGAGCTTGATTGAGTTCAGAAGCTTCCTCGAATGCGACTTTTTGTGCTGTTTGTCCTTTTTACAACTTATGTAGTTGTCATTCAAATGAAACCTCTTTAAATTGACCTCCTCCACTAGATTGTTGTGTACTAAGAAGTTCATCTTTCGGAGATGAATGTGCCCCATCTTCCTATGCCACATGATTGGTTCTTTTTCTGTTGCTATGGACACAAAACATTGCGCTGATTTTGTTGTTGTTGTCGCAATACTCATGTCTAAGACATACAAGTTGTTTTCTTGGGGGGCACGCATCATGATCCACTCCTCTGGAATATGGAATCCTGGCTTCAGAATGAGACTCTCTCGATCAATGAAGTGTGTTGTGAATTTTTTGTCACAAATCTTAGAGATAATCAGTAAGTTATTCTCTAACTCCGCTACGTAATTGACGTTATCGAACAACACCACACCATTGGTTAGAATTTCTTCGCCTACTATTCTCCTAGCTTGGTTACCAACAAACACCTGACGTAGCCTCTTCGGATTGATTAACGTCGTAAAGGAGAGCCAACATTCCCATCGTGTGCCAAGACGCTCCATTATTTATTATCCACTTGGAAATGTTTGATCTCGGGAGCCCCTACACATACACTTGAAAAATTATTTTTAATGGTCTTGGGTGGGTTTGCACAAGTTGATTCACAAATACTTTCTTTATTTGTTTCAACATTCTGTTCAACTTTTTGTTCAAACTTTTCATCAACCATAGTTGAAACAGCTGTTTTGACCTCTTCAGAAGATGCTTTTGATTTAATCACCCAAATTTGATTTTTTGAAATTGCATTTTTTGGATAATATTTTGATTCTTTTTGTTCCATTTTGATTGAGGATTCACCAACCTTTTCATTTGAAACTTTAAGATTTGTTGGTTTCACATCGTTTTTAGATTAGTTGTTTCATTTCAAAATATGAGTTTCATTTGAAACTTTAAGATTTGTTGGTTTCACATCGTTTTTAGATTAGTTGTTTCATTTCAAAATATGAGTAGGAACAAACATTGGGGATTTTTGTTTTACATCCTCTGAAGTTTTCTTAAAACTGTAAACAGATTTAGAGATATTTTATGGACACCGTCTGCGATATGTCCAACTTGATTACATTTAAAGCATGTCCTACTGTCATTTTCTAACAGAGGATCTCAAGACATGTTCATGGTGTAAGTCCCGATAATCCGGATCTATCAACGATATCACATAATCACCAAGGATGGGCGAAATCCAAACTTGGTGATCTTCAAGAAAACCGAAAAGATGAAGAACAACACGAATCAACTTTAACACCTTGCAAACGATTCTTTTACTTGAACAAGCAAAACCATTTGGTACAAGATGGAGGCTCTCTCTAGAGAAATCACAAAAGCCTTTTCCCTATAATGAATAAGCTTAGTTTATATACCTAGGGTAAAGGCATGCCCCTCATGGGCTTGCCTGGCCCACATGGCCTACGGCATGCCCAAATGACCCATAAAGGTCCAAACCTAATACAAACTAACTCAGTTAATCTGAGTTAACCACCATAGACCGTTGCGTATATTTGATGCTTCAGTCTCAGACTTCTAGGACCTAACAATCTCCCCCTAGACTGATGCATCAAATTGTCTTCATAGCATCAATTCAGCAATGTCTTCAACAAAATCTATGGTTGTCGCTATGCCGTAAGAGTGTGGAAGTCAGTCTCAAACTTCTTGGACCTTACACTTCAACGAACTCTCAGCACCGGGTATCTTTCTTTTGCTCATGTGCTTAGCTTCATATCAGGATCTTGATCAGCTTTGCTTGAAACATCTGTCAAAAAGAATGTGAGTGGAGGAACCTCAGCAGCTCTTTTCTTCTTCAATTGTTCTCTTTCAAGCAAGCAGGATCTTCTGGCATTTGGTTCTTCTGACTCAGGTACACTTTGCTGTTGTGATGCTTCATGCTTTGTCGGCAACTTACAACATCTCAATTTTCAGCAACCCCCGTTTCTTGATATATATCAAGATCTGCACAATTTTCAGAAATTTATAAGCAAACATTCTTTTGCAACAGGGAGAGTACCGCATGAACACTTGGTACATCCAATTACTTGTACTCAGATCGAAATTCAAATTTCTTTCATCCTTTGATGATTAGTCAAATCTTCAAGAACGGTTAATAATTTTTAATAAAACAAATAAAGCACTCTATTTTTGGATTTTTGAATTTTCCATTTTTAATTTTTAAAATATAAGAATATAAACCGAAACACAAATAAAAAAGGAAACTAACTCAATAGTTACAACAATACAATTGCAATGGGATCAAAATCGTTTTCAGGCAGACCAAGGAACACTTTTCAGTACGAACTTATTTAGACTGGTATAAATGATTGCCAATGTGTTTGTCCATTTAAACTTTAATGCTCAACTTTCATTTTTCAACTTCGTGCTATGCTTAAGGTAGTATTATACTATGATACCCGTGTGTCCCATACCATGACATACCCCCGCGATCAAGGTAAGCACAACGATTCATCATAGCAGGTGAGTATACTGAGATAATCCTTTATCTTTTACAACGTCGGACTATTGGGGAACAGGTCAGTACTTTCATACAACAGAGTGACCAATAGTATCTGACGAGGGTTAGGCAAATACCTTATGTGGTATGTGTCACACCCCGACCCGCAGCGGAATAAGAGTCGGGGCATAATTGGGTTATCACCAAAGCTCATGTTACTATTATGTTTCATATTTAATAAAGTCAAAATTACATTTTCAAATATCCAAACATGTTCATTCAATACAAAGGAAATAAACCAAGCATAACAATCCCAACACTAAATTGTTTTATTCTTCTTGTCCAAATCCTATGTGTTCCTAGCTGCAGCTGCTTCACCTGTATCATGTGTAAAATGGGGGTTTTTGGGTCAACATAAGTTGGCGAGTGAACCTTATTAGATAAGCATTTATTAATAAATTAATTGTTAGTTTATCAAATGAAAATTTGTGCATAACCATAGATGAGCAAACGTAAATAATCAAGTAATGACAAATAGCAGTCACAACTATAACATACAATAACACATGGCATCATACATGAACATACCAACATCATACTGTAAATAACATAAATGAAACTGTGCGATCAAGGCTCAATCAAACGGAGCCGATCGTATTGCATGTACTGAAAATGAAAATGTCTGTGCGATCAAGGCTCAATCAAACGGAGCCGATCGTATGTGGGCACGCCAGGTTCAACCGCATAATAAAATGGGGAACATGCACAACGCTCATAATGTAATGGGGAGCGGCGGCCTATGATATTGCATGTACTGAATAATAAATTGCATCCAATGATAACTACTTAACAGCAACAAACTGAATACACAAGTTCATGATATGATGTATGCACAATGGTTTAGTAATAATATATATATACAAAGACACATGATACACCCCAAAACGTGATTAAAACGGGGAATTTGTAAGATTCACTCACATCGGGTGCGTTGGATTGGAGATGGTGAGATGCGCACGAATTAGATGAGCGGATCAACGAGGAATACTAACCTAAATAATAATGGAAAAATATATTAAATGGATGGATCTTATTAAGGATTTTAATGAAATTTTTAGATATATTTTTGTGAGTTTATGGCTATTTTCTATCTTTAAAAATGTTATTTTTAAGTATTTTTAATTGATTTTTAAATTAAATTAAATAAATAAAAATATAAAAAAATATTATTTTTTCTTAGCGTTGACCGTTGACCGGTTCGGTCAGCGAATTAATCTGCGCCGGGTGAGGCTCGAACCCGAGACCTCCCGTTCGCGTGCACGCAGCTCTACCAACTGAGCTACGTGTCTAACCCGAAATAATCTTGTTTTTAATTATATTTATACACTTTTTCAAGTTAACCGAATTTCCTTTATTTGCAAAAACATTTTAATTCAATCGGACCAGTGCTCGTGACGGGTTTCGATCGCGCGACGTGTAGTTCATGTTGCACACAGTCCACCGCTGGACTGTGTGTCTAACCTGGTTAATATCTCGGTTTTTATTATACTTAACAACTAACTGGGTTATCCTGGTTTAGTTTTTAAACAAAAAGGCGCGTTATTATATAAGGTGTGCGTGTAGCAGGGATCGAACTCGGGACGTGTGTGTGTATTTTGCACACAGTCCACCGCTGGACTGTGTGTCTAACCCGTTTAAAATACCGATTTTAATTAATCTTATGTTATGTTGTGTCTTCATCTTCTTCGTCGATTTACACAGACAAACATATTCCGACTGTTATGACTGATTTATGACTTATACGCTTTTCAGACATTATCAGTAATTTAAAAGTAGAGAATGGAGAGTGTTTAAGGAAAAAGATATACCGATTGATGTTGTTCACCGAATTCCGGAGGAGGTTCGTCGGTACTGAAAATGAACTCCGGCTGTTGAAACCAATTAACAACGTTGTTCGATTATTTAAGAAGTTGAGTCACTTAAACAAGGTTTAACAGAAGTTTGGGAGATCATACCCGTTCACAGTGTGATTCCGGCAGTTTCAGAAGTTTTCCGGCGAAGGTAAGATTTTCGAAAAACGTTGACTAGGATCGATTCTGATGGTGGAGTTGTGTTAGAGACTGATTAATCACATGATTTAAACAGAAAGAGTCGGAGGAAATACCGTGTGGATGTGAGTCCCGGTTTTCCGGTGACTTGCAGAATTTCTCCGGCGGTCTGATTCAAGCTTCTCCGGTGGATTGTAAGGTTGCGGAAATGCAATTGGGAGTCTTGCATAGTGTTTTGAGTCGCAGGAAAAGTCTATGATTGAAGTAGTCCGAGAATTGAAGACTTTCGGTTATTAAACCGATCTACTTCCGAATTCAAGTTCCATTCATGGCAACATTGATTGAAATTGTCCGTTTATCGGTTATACTCGCTGGATCGAGAGTATCCAAATCGCTTTGGATGATTGATAACCGGTTTCAGTTACAATGTGTAAAATCGATTGATTTACCTTAGTCCATAAAAAATATTTGTTTCCTAAACATGACAGAAAACAAACAAGTGGCGGAGTGGTCTTGGGAGTGAGTGTTAAGTTGTTGAAGTGTTTCATGGCTGACCCGGGTTCGAGTCCCGGCAGCTTCTTAATTTTTTTATTTATTTTATTTTAACTTTTTATCAAATATATTTTTTATAGTTTAGTTTATTTATTAATTATGTATCGTTTTAACTCAAAATAATCATAAATATTTAATGTAACTTTTATAACTTGGTACTTGATTACAAAACGGAGCGGGTTTTGAAGACCCGATTTTTACAAATGTTACAGTATCCCCTACTTTTAGGAATTTCGTCCCGAAATTTAAGTAGTTGAAGTAGTAGGAAAAAGATGCGGGTATTTTTCACGCATTGAGTCTTCACGTTCCCAAGTAAACTCAGGTCCCCATTTCGACTCCCAGCGTACCCTAACAATTGGAATGCGACTTCGTCGAAGACGCTTCTCCCCGTAGTCCATGATCTCCACTGATCTTTCAATAAAATGCTTAGATTCATCAATCTGAATATCTTCCAGCGGAATATGGAGATTCTCATCAGCGAGGCACTTCTTCAAGTTCGACACGTGGAATGTGGGATGAATCCTGTTGAGTTCTTCTGGTAGGTCAAGCTTGTATGCTACAGGACCTACTCTTTTGAGTATCTTGAAAGGTCCTACGTAACGTGGTGCTAGCTTCCCCTTTTGACCAAAACGAACTACTCCCTTCCACGGTGATACTTTTAAAAGCACATGATCACCAATGTTAAACTCTAAGGGCTTCCGTCGTTTATCTGCATAACTCTTTTGACGACTTTGAGCCGCTAGAAGATTGTTTCGAATTTGATGGATCTTATCTGTGGTTTCTTGGATCATTTCCCCAATTTCGTGCCAACATACAGGAGATCGGCACTTTCGACCATATAAGGCTTCAAAAGGTGCCATGCCGATGCTCGAATGATAGCTGTTGTTGTACGAAAATTCAACTAATGGTAGATGGGCGTCCCAATTTCCCTTGAAGTCTATGACACATGCTCTAAGCATATCTTCAAGAGTTTGAACGGTGCGCTCAGACTGTCCATCAGTTTGAGGATGATAGGCGGTACTGAGATCTAATCGTGTGCCCATAGCGGATTGTACTGCTTGCTATGTTCGTGAGGTGAAACGACCACCACGATCAGAAATAATACTTAGTGGTACCCCATGCCGGCTTACGATTTCGTTGATATAAATACGTGCAAGCTTTTCGTTCTTGAAATCTTCGCGGATAAGAATAAAGTGAGCTGATTCTGTAAGTCGGTCTATAATCACCCATATAGTGTCATACCCACCAGAAGTGCGAGGTAACCCGGTAATGAAATCCATGGTTATATTTTCCCACTTCCATACAGGTATTTCCGGTTGGACTAGAAGTCTTGAGGGTCTTTGGTGTTCAGCCTTCACCTTGGAACATGTGAGACACTTGGAAACAAAAACGGCAATATCCTTCTTCAATCCAGGCCACCAATAGGTGTATCGTAGGTCTTGATACATCTTATCGGCTCCTGGATGTATAGAATATCGCGTTTTGTGAGCTTCATTCATAAGAGTTTCACGAAGATTGTTGTGGTTAGGAATCCAGATACGATCTAGGTAATACAGGATACCGTCTGATTTAGTTTCAAGTTTTAGCTCGGCTCCACAGGACATCTCCTTTCATACATCTTCTTCTGTTATTGAAACGTGTTGGGCTTCTCGAATTTGCTCTTTAATGTCGGTTATAATTTGCGAACATAGAAGATGAATGGAGTTCGCATAACCCTTTCAACTAAGTGCATCAGCCACCACATTTGCTTTACCAGGGTGGTATCTAATTTCACAGTCGTAATCATTCAGAAATTCGACCCATCTTCGTTGCCTCATATTTAACTCTTTTTGATTGAAGATATGTTGAAGACTCTTGTGGTCAGTGTATATTTCACACTTAGTACCATAGAGATAATGTCTCCATATCTTAAGAGCGAATACAACGGCTCCAAGTTCTAGGTCATGAGTGGTGTAGTTCTTTTCATGTGTCTTGAGTTGTCTCGAGGCATAAGCTATGACTTTTCCTCTTTGCATGAGAACGCAGCCTAATCCTTGCCCTGACGCGTCGCAATAGACTACAAAATCATCAACAACCTTCAGGAAGAGTGAGGATTGGTGCGTCACAAAGTTTTTGTTTAAGAGTTTGAAAAGCTTCTTCTTGCTTGGGTCCCCATAAGAAAGGTTTTCCCTTATGAGTTAAAGCCGTGAGTGGCACAACAATGCGAGAGAAGTTTGAAATGAACCGTCGATAATAGCCAGCTAGACCAAGAAAAGATCTTACTTCAGTTGGTGTACGTGGAGCTTGCCATTCTTGAACTGCTTTGATCTTTGAAGGGTCAACATGTATTCCCTTGTCATTGACTACATGCCCGAGGAATTGCACCTCTTTTAACCAGAATTCACATTTAGAGAACTTGGCATAAAGCTTTTCCTTTTCTAGAAGTGCAAGAACGAGTCGAAGATGACGCTCATGATCAGCTTTAGATTTTGAATAAATAAGAATATCGTCGATGAAAACTATGACAAATCGATCAAGGTAAGGTTTGCAGACTCTGTTCATTAGGTCCATGAAGACAGCTGGTGCGTTGGTTAATCCAAACGGCATAACCATGAATTCATAGTGGCCATAACAAGTTCGAAAAGCAGTCTTAGGGACGTCTTCTTCATGCACTCTAAGTTGATGATAGCAAGATCGAAGATCGATTTTCGAAAAGCAGCTGGCACCTTGTAGTTGGTCAAGAAGATCATCTATGCGAGGTAAAGGATAGCGATTTTTGATGGTTAACTTGTTGAGCTCTCTGTAGTCGATGCACATACGAAAAGATCCATCTTTCTTCTTTACAAAAAGGACAGGTGCACCCCAAGGCGATGAGCTAGGACGTATGAATCCCTTGTCAGTCAACTCTTGTAATTGACTGGCTAGCTCTTGCATTTAAGAGGGGGCTAACCTATATGGAGACTTTGCAACTGGTGTAGCACCAGGTATAAGATCAATACGGAATTCGACGTCTCTAACTGGAGGAAGTCCTGAAATGTCATCAGGAAAAACTTGTGGAAAGTCTTTTACTACAGGAATGTCTTCAAGTTTCTTCTCTGTGGTCCCCTTCTTGATGATATGGGCTAAAAACGCGACATAATTCTTGTGATGATATTTTTGAGCTTGAAGACAAGACATTAAGCTGAGCCCTTTCGACGAGGTTTCTCCAACGATTCGAAGAGTCTAACCGTTTGAAAGAGGAATACGAATAAATTTTTCACGACATACAACTTCCGCCTGATGTTGACTGAGCCAATCCATACCGATTATGATGTCAAAACTTCCCAGCTTCATAGGAATAAGGTCGACTGAGAAATCGTGGTCGTTTAAGGTGAGTGTACAGTTGCGTAATATAGAGTCTAATGAAACTGGTTTCCCGTCCGCAACTTCTACCGTTATGGATTCCGTTAGCTTATCCCGATTTTTGCTTAAGATAGGTTCAAATTCTAATGACACAAAACTTCTATCCGCACCAGTATCAAATAACATAGAGGCATACCTACCATTTATAAGGAACGTACCGTTGACCACATTGCCGTCAGCTCTGGCCTGGTTCGCGTTAATATTGAAAGCTCTTCCTCTTGCAGGTGGAGGAGCTTGGTTTGCTTGGTTCACTGGGTTGGCTTGGGCCTGAGCATGAATAATATTAACCAGCCTTGGACATGTGTTTCTGAAATGACTTGGGTCGCCGCAATTGAAGCAAGCCCGCATAGGTTGGCCCATAGGATAATTGGGTTGGTAGTATGTTTGGGCTAAATGTTGGGTGGGTGGAAATGGTAGGGGTTGTTGTGCTTGACCCATTAACTGTTGGTGGGTTTGGGTTAAAGGTTGGTGGCGGTTTGTTCGTTGAGGCATGCGCAGTTTTGAACAGTATGTCCTGCGCGACCGCAGCCGGTGTAGTATTGGCAAGGATGATCAGGGGAATGGTGATACTGACAACGGTTACATTTTGGTAATGGGCCTGTGTAGGGTCTTTTGTATGGTGCGGGTGAAGGAGTGACTTGATTAATGGGTGCAGTAGGAATAGGGGTGTTGGTTTGGGTAACTGCAAAATTCCTGGTGTTACGCTTCCTCTTGTTAGCAAACTTAGAGGAAGCAATGGGGTGGTTTGAAGTTTGTCCCTCAACAGGGGCTTTCTTCTTCTCTTCTTTGAACTTCCCGTTGCGAATTCGGTTTTCGGTCAGTTCAGTTGCCAACTCCATGGCAGCTTCAAGTGTTACTGGTGAAACGCTGAGAACTGAATCTTGGATTTTCGAGGGAAGTCCTCGAATATAATGCTCGATCAGACGATAGGTTGGAGTGAATAAATTTGGAACCATTTGGTTCAACTCCAAGAACCTCTTGTTGTAAGTAGAGTGATCACCCTCCTTTTGCTTTAGAGCATGAAATTCATCCTCCAACTTCTTAATTTCACTTCTAGGACAGAAACGCCTAGTCATGATTTCCCTTAATTCCTCCCAAGTTAAGGCCATCGCATCTTCAGTTCCCCTCTTCCCTTTCTCAATATTCCACCAAGTGAGAGCTACTCCAAGTAGTCTCCCGGTGGCGTATCGAACCTTGCAATCCTCAGGACAATCGCAATTTAGGAAGGTGTTTTCCATCTCCTCGAACCAATGTAGGAGAGCAGTGACACCCTCGGTCCCTTCAAATTTAGGAGGATCACAGGACTTAAAATGTTTGTAAGAGCACTTGTTGGCAGGAGGGTTGTCAATGTTCTGGTCCTGTTGTTGGGGAGGGTTTGTAGGATTTGTAGCAAGGGCTTATTGTACTTGTACCACAATGTCAGGCAATATCGTGGCCATTTGTTTCGCGATCTGAGTGGCCAAACGTTCCTGAGACCTTCCCGATCTTTTACCCCTTCGTTACTGTCTAGACGACATCTACAGGATCATAAAATGAGAATATTGTGAGTTTATGGTGTCTTTTTAGGTGTCATGTGTCTTTAAGAAAATGAAAATAACATAAATATCAATAATGCAACTACATCCATAGGATGTCTTGGGTTCGCTCATGTTGGGCCTCAAATGTCCCCCATACCTTCACCTACATAGTCATGTGGGCCCCCATGGCTATTGGCTTGGTAGGATTTACATTAGTATTGGCAATTTAACACTCGCATCCCCCGAATGCAAACCACAAAATATGTTCATGAGATGTTTGGTCGGAACGTGTCCAGGTGTAGACACAATGACAACTCAAAGTGGGATTAGTTCACATGACGTTTGGTATAGCATGCTTTGGCCTAATAGGTACTTCGTACTCTCATCGTTAGTCCCCAGGTAGGCAAACTGGTCCTTTATTTTGGATTTATACGAATGCCAGCCTAGACAGGACGTTCCGACTACCGGTACTGGTACCCTTCCAGTTACTACATGCCCGTCATGAGAACTCACTTTGATGAGATTTGAAAACACGAAAATCATTGTAAAAACGATCATGATGTGGTGTGTGCTTTCATGGATGTGATATGTTATGAGCATACGATTTCATGATAGGCATTATATGATAATACATACTTATGAACATGCTTGCACAATATCAAATGTAACATTTAACATAAAACATACAAACATCATGAAATTTGGCATATAACACACAAAATTCTTATAAGTTTCTAATCGACTATAGTATAGGCTCTAAGGGTCTAATAACCTATCCTATATCCCTATAGTCATGGCTCTGATACCAATCTGTCACACCCCGACCCGCAGCGGAATAAGAGTCGGGGCATAATTGGGTTATCACCAAAGCTCATGACATTTACTATTATGTTTCATATTTAATAAAGTCAAAATTACATTTTCAAATATCTAAACATGTTCATTCAATACAAAGGAAATAAACCAAGCATAACAATCCCAACACTAAATCGTTTTATTCTTCTAGTCCAAATCCTATGTGTTCCTAGCTGCAGCTGCTTCACCCGTATCATGTGTAAAATGGGGGTTTTTGGGTCAACATAAGTTGGCGAGTGAACCTTATTAGATAAACATTTATTAATAAATTAATTGTTAGTTTATCAAATGAAAATTTGTGCATAACCATAGATGAGCAAACGTAAATATTCAAGTAATGGCAAATAGCAGTCACAACTATAACATACAATAACACATGGCATCATACATGAACATACCAACATCATACTGTAAATAACATAAATGAAACTGTGCGATCAAGGCTCAATCAAACGGAGCCGATCGTATTGCATGTACTGAAAATGAAAATGTCTGTGCGATCAAGGCTCAATCAAACGGAGCCGATCGTATGTGGGCACGCCAGGTTCAACCGCATAATAAAATGGGGAACATGCTCAACGCTCATAATGTAATGGGGAGCGGCGGCCTATGATATTGCATGTACTGAATAATAAATTGCATCCAATGATAACTACTTAACAGCAACAAACTGAATACACGAGTTCATGATATGATGTATGCACAATGGTTTAGTAATAATAAATATATAAAAAGACACATGATACACCCCAAAACGTGATTAAAACGGGGAATTTGTAAGATTCACTCACATTGGGTGCGTTGGATTGGAGATGGTGAGATGCGCACGAATTAGATGAGCGGATCAACGAGGAATACTAACCTAAATAATAATGGAAAAATATATTAAATGGATGGATCTTATTAAGGATTTTAATGAAATTTTTAGATATATTTTTGTGAGTTTATGGCTATTTTCTATCTTTAAAAATGTTATTTTTAAGTATTTTTAATTGATTTTTAAATTAAATTAAATAAAATAAAAATATAAAAAAATATTATTTTTTCTTAGCGTTGACCGTTGACCGGTTCGGTCAGCGAATTAATCTGCGCCGGGTGAGGCTCGAACCCGAGACCTCCCGTTCGCGTGCACGCAGCTCTACCAACTGAGCTACATGTCTAACCCGAAATAATCTTGTTTTTAATTATATTTATACACTTTTTCAAGTTAACCAAATTTCATTTATTTGCAAAAACATTTTAATTCATTCGGACCGGTGCTCGTGACGGGTTTCGAACGCACGACGTGTAGTTCATGTTGCACACAGTCCACCGCTGGACTGTGTGTCTAACCTGGTTAATATCTCGGTTTTTATTATACTTAACAACTAACTGGGTTATCCCGGTTTAGTTTTTAAACGAAAAGGCGCGTTATTATATAAGGTGTGCGTGTAGCAGGGATCGAACTCGGGACGTGTGTGTGTATTTTGCACACAGTCCACCGCTGGACTGTGTGTCTAACCCGTTTAAAATACCGATTTTAATTAATCTTATGTTATGTTGTGTCTTCATCTTCTTCATCGATTTACACAGACAAACATATTCCGACTGTTATGACTGATTTATGACTTATACGCTTTTCAGACATTATCAGTAATTTAAAAGTAGAGAATGGAGAGAGTTTAAGGAAAAAGATATACCGATTGATGTTGTTCACCGAATTCCGGCGGAGGTTCGTCGGTACTGAAAGTGAACTCCGGCTGTTGAAACCAATTAACAGCGTTGTTCGATTATTTAAGAAGTTGAGTCACTTAAACAAGGTTTAACAGAAGTTTGGGAGATCATACCCGTTCACAGTGTGATTCCGGCAGTTTCAGAAGTTTTCCGGCGAAGGTAAGATTTTCGTTAAACGTTGACTAGGATCGATTCTGATGGTGGAGTTGTGTTAGAGACTGATTAATCACATGATTTAAACAGAAAGAGTCGGAGGAAATACCGTGTGGATGTGAGTCCCGGTTTTCCGGTGACTTGCAGAATTTCTCCGGCGGTCTGATTCAAGCTTCTCCGGTGGATTGTAAGGTTGTGGAAATGCAATTGGGAGTCTTGCAGAGTGTTTTGAATCGCAGGAAAAGTCTATGATTGAAGTAGTCCGAGAATTGAAGACTTTCGGTTATTAAACCGATCTACTTCCGAATTCAAGTTCCATTCATGGCAACATTGATTGAAATTGTCCGTTTATCGGTTATACTCGCTGGATCGAGAGTATCCAAATCGCTTTGGATGATTGATAACCGGTTTCAGTTACAATGTGTAAAATCGATAGATTTACCTTAGTCCATAAAAAATATTTGTTTCCTAAACATGACAGAAAACAAACAAGTGGCGGAGTGGTCTTGGGAGTGAGTGTTAAGTTGTTGAAGTGTTTCATGGCTGACTCGGGTTCGAGTCCCGGCAGCTTCTTAATTTTTTTATTTATTTTATTTTAACTTTTTATCAAATATAATTTTTATAGTTTAGTTTATTTATTAATTATGTATCGTTTTAACTCAAAATAATCATAAATATTTAATGTAACTTTTATAACTTGGTACTTGATTACAAAACGGAGCGGGTTTTGAAGACCCGATTTTTACAAATGTTACAGTATCCCCTACTTTTAGGAATTTCGTCCCGAAATTTAAGTAGTTGAAGTAGTAGGAAAAAGATGCGGGTATTTTTCACGCATTGAGTCTTCACGTTCCAAGTAAACTCAGGTCCCCGTTTCGACTCCTAGCGTACCCTAACAATTGGAATGCGACTTCGTCGAAGACGCTTCTCCCCGTAGTCCATGATCTCCACTGATCTTTCAATAAAATGCTTAGATTCATCAATCTGAATATCTTCCAGCGGAATATGGAGATTCTCATCAGCGAGGCACTTCTTCAAGTTCGACACGTGGAATGTGGGATGAATCCTGTTGAGTTCTTCTGGTAGGTCAAGCTTGTATGCTACAGGACCTACTCTTTCGAGTATCTTGAAAGGTCCTACGTAACGTGGTGCTAGCTTCCCCTTTTGACCAAAACGAACTACTCCCTTCCCCGGTGATACTTTTAAAAGCACATGATCACCAATGTTAAACTCTAAGGGCTTTCGTCGTTTATCTGCATAACTCTTTTGACGACTTTGAGCCGCTAGAAGATTGTTTCGAATTTGATGGATCTTATCTGTGGTTTCTTGGATCAATTTTGGACTAGTAATTTGTGCTTCCCCAATTTCGTGCCAACATATAGGAGATCGGCACTTTCGACCATATAAGGCTTCAAAAGGTGCCATGCCGATGCTCGAATGATAGCTGTTGTTGTACGAAAATTCAACTAATGGTAGATGGGCGTCCCAATTTCCCTTGAAGTCTATGACACATGCTCTAAGCATATCTTCAAGAGTTTGAATGGTGCGCTCAGACTGTCCATCAGTTTGAGGATGATAGGCGGTACTGAGATCTAATCGTGTGCCCATAAGAGGATTGTCAACAACTCCTCCTTGGCTGTTCCTGAAAAATAAGAGGATTAGTAAGACAGTGGGACCCAGGCCATCGTGGTCTTGGGTTTCCCTGAAGCATCAAAATAAGAAACTTCTTTCAGACACAAGTCCCCTTTTGTTTCGAAGATTGGTGATGTTGCTGCCGCTTTGGATTTGAGTTTCCAAATCTGTTTCATTTTAACACATGTGGTTGTTGCCTTTGATTGAGCAACTTTGGCTGTTTCAGGTTTAATCTTTTTAGAAAAAGATTTTTGTTTCTGAACAGCCTTACGTTTTTTTTGGCAACATTCCAATCCCCATCAGTTGGTTTAACCTTGGGATTCACATTCTTCATTGCCTTAGGTGACGATACCTTCATCGGTTTCGAATGATTGTTATCTTTAGGTGTAACCTTCTGATTTTGAACTTGATACGGAACATGGGGACTATGTGTGCAGTTTCGAGCAATGTGACCAGGAATGCCGCAATTGAAGCACGTTTGTCTCTTCACATGTAAAGCATTCTGATCAGCTGGATTTGCTCTTGTAGGCCCTAAAGGATGAACTGATCCCTTCTCTGCTTGATTTCCTTACACGTTTCTTGTAGACGAAGATGAATTTGGATGTTTCTACTTGTCATTTGCAAGGGCCTTCTTCTGTTGAGAGGATTTCTTAGGATTCTTCTTGTTTTGTTTAGACTGCAAGTCTTGTTCAGAAATCTCCCCAACCTTTCCAAAAGCTTTGCTAGCACAGTCAAAAGCATATTTTTCACATTTGACATTAAAGACCGGCTTAACAAAAACAGTTTTCACAACACCAGCCTTTTGAGGGCTATTGCTAGCCACTGATGATTTTGGAGAGTGTGACTGTCCTTGACGTTTGGACTTCTGCTTTCTTCGTCTTCGATTTACTCGTTTCTGCTCTTTTAGCTAGCTCTGAACCTTTTCATCAGAAGCAGAAGGTTCAAATTGTTCAGTTTGCGCACTTGGAGCCTTGTTCACGTCAACTCTCTCTTCATCAGCTGACTCATTAGAAGTGTTAGCAGCACCATATGGTTCCCGTGCGTCTGACTTGTAATCACTATGTTTGAGGTACACCATATGCTGTGCTTTCTCAATATCTTCGTTGGTTTCAGGCATAGTTGTGTAGTTGTGATTATACGGTGGGGCAACCTGATTGAATCCCAATCCCTTCCCTTTGTTCCCCTTATATGCCAGCTGCACATTGCACACGTCTTGAAAGAGCTTGTTGGATGTATCAAACTTCTTTATATTAACTTCGTTTTGTTGATATTGTCCAGTAAGAAGTCCCAGCTCAGCTCTTACCAAGTTGCATTCCATGTTTTTTGAATCTAATCTTGTTTTGTAATCATAGACCCAACATTTCTGTTGATTTACATCCATCTGGAGCTGAGCTATGTCTTTCTTTTGTGCTTCAACCTTTTCTGTGAGTAACTTGTTACTTTCTCAAAGGCGGATGCACTAAGCCATTTCATTGTTGTACTCATCAGCCATTTTAGAATTAAGTGCCCTGAGTTGAGCAACTCTATTCCTGCAAGGTTCAGTGCACAAAAGGTAGTTGATTGTGTCAATGTGCGAGCTAGGTTTGTCAACGTGAGTTTGGGCTTGAGGTAGAGTTTGGGGTGCTCGGCTGTTGATTGCTGCTTGCTGGGCTTGAGGTTTCTGTTTGGACACTTCTTCAGGATTAGACTCTCTTGATTTAGCGTATAGATCTTGGAGATCTTGGTTTGATTGTAAATGATCCCACAACCAAGATACAAAGGCGTCTTTGTCATCACCCAAAACGTTATTCATCTCTTCTCTTACTTCCTCTTTTCGCCTCCCACGTTCAAGCAAACACATCACATAGTCAGCAACCAGATCAACATTGTAGTTTCTGATAAACTCATTCAGCTTTTCCTTCACTTCATCCTGCAAGTTCGGGTTTTGATTTTGTGCTAGACTGAAAACTATGTTGGAGTGCTGAGCTTGGGCTGTAAATATCTTTGGATAATCGAAACCGTACTGGTAAAAACGCTAAAAAATGTCCGAAAACTGTTTTTACCAAAATGTACCGTTAGACTCATCTTGATGATACGATTCCAATGATGCATAATGTCTGATAATGATTTTAGGAATTTTCGTGCCTTTTTTTGGTCCTAAAAATCACATGAGTCTAACCGTGCACCCGGTTTGTCGAGATTGTCTATGGATCAAATTCTGAATACGAAAACGTTTAACTCCGGTTACGTCAGCTGGTTAACTTTCCACCTTTAGGGGTACAACTCGGAACAATATCGAATTCGGAACAGTAACTCAGATTCTTAATCCGAGATGGAATCTCGAAACAGTGATCCGAAACAGCGATATGAGATTGTGATCCGAGATGCAACCCGAGATGCAACCTGAGATGCAATTAGAGATGAACACATATGATCTGAATAAGCGTGATCCGAAATAACAGCTCCTTATTCGGATGTGAGTAATCCGGATATGGTTGTTGAGAAGGCTGATGATCAATAGTCAGGAATCAATCCGAGATGGATGATCTTCTTTGTGTTCTTCGGGATCTTCAACAATTTCGGATACGAAATTCAACAAATTAATCCGAAATCAATCCGAAATTCAAAGAATTTATCTGAAATCCTTGAACGTTGATCCGAAATGCTTGAATGTTGATCTGAAATTCTTGTTTTTCAGCGGAAACGAAAAGAATCAGTGTGATATCAGATCTGAGCCTGGAAAATAGGTTCAACAGGCTCTGATACCACTTGTAAGTCCCGATAATCTGGATCTATCAACGATATCACACAATCACCAAGGATGGGCGGAATCCAAACTTGGTGATCTTCAAGAAAACCGAAAAGATGAAGAACAACACGAATCAACTTTAACACCTTGCACACGATTCTATTACTTGAACAAGCAAAATCGTCTGGTACAAGATGGAGGCTCTCTCTAGAGAAATCCCAAAAATCTTTTCCCTAGAAATGAATAAGCTTGGCTTATATACCTAGGGTAAAGCCATGGCATGCCCAAATGACCTATAAAGGTCCAAACCTAATACAAACTAACTCAGTAACCCCAGTTAACCACCATAGACCGTTGCGTATATTTGATGCTTCAGTCTCAGACTTCTAGGACCTAACACACGGCGTTGTTTTTCAGCATAAAATTCTTCATTTGATTGTTCTCTTGACATTTTCTCTTTTTCGTTTTCTGAGCTTATGCCAAAAATAAAGTTTATATTCTTTGAAACATTGATTTCCAAACTTGTCATTATTTCTCTTAGCATACCCCAAATCCTTCCTGTTCTCATGATAGTTATTGCTTTGTTTGTTAGAATAGGATCATTTAGGTTTGGAATAGTAAGATGCATTCAAATTATCAAGCTCAGACATACTAACTTCAATCAATTTGAACACTTTATCAACTTTTCCCAGATTCACGTTCTGAATCGGAAATTTTTTTCGTCAGAATATAGCTTGTCAGATTCGTTCATTTTGTACATGACAATATTATGATCATCATTCAAACTATGTTCTGATTTTTGAATATAGTTATTGTGAAAGCTTTCTTCATTTTTAGAATGTGAACTTGAACTTGTTTTCTCAAGATTCGAATTGGCACTATCAAACTCAGTGCTTTCACTATCATTTTGTAAAACCTTTTTAACGATATCTTTAACAACTTCTGACTTGCAATCATTTTCAGACTTGGTGTATGTTATATCGATGTTTTCAAGTAGCTTGTGTTTCTTTTCAGTCTTCAGTTTCAAATTGAGCGCCTTTTCCACCCCATCAGGCTTTTTCCTGGAATAATTGTTCCACATCGGGGGTGGAACTCGGTTATAACCCAAACCTTTGTTTTGATAACCATTTTCATTTTCTTCCAATTCAATTTTTTCATTCGGTTTAGTTATATGATCAATCACATAAGAAGTTGTTGAATAACTGATCAATAACTTATTAACCCATTCCGATTCAATTCTAATGGTTTCTAGCTCACTTTTTAATTTAGCAATCGTGTCAATAAGAGTATTATAAGCCATTTTTTTATCCATGAGTGTTGCTTTTAACATTTAAATGTAGCATTGTCTTCCTTACTAGCATCTCGGTACTGGTTAATCGTTCTGCTCAGTTTATCTTTGTTTCTTTAAAACCGCTTGAAATGTTATCAGTATGTCTTTTAAGATTTTTATATTTATCATCTTTTTACAAACACGCTTTGCATGGCTCCAAGCACCTCATGCATTGCAAGAGTGATACGTTCATTTCTTTGTTGACATTGATTATTTCTTCTACAGGCTTCTTGGTTTCTTCATTAGTTGATGTAATCTGATACTAGCTTGATCCTCCACCGAAACCTACAAAATATTTATAAACGTCAGGTGCAATGACAGATTTAAAAGCATTTTAAAAAATGTCCTCTTCGGCACTCTGATCATAGTAGTATGTATCAGGACTCTCGTTTGGAGTTTCATCAAAGGTAACTTCTACATAATCTTCACTTAACACTTCTTCGACCACTTCTTCTACAACTAGTTTGGGTTCTTCAATGATTTCTACTAGCAGTGCAAGTCTTTCTTTCTTCGGAATGAAATCATTCCAGTTGAAACCTTCATCTTCCTGAGTGACCACGAGAGCTTTGTCTTTAGATTTTGCCGAACCATCCTCAATAGTAATGAGTTTTGTTGTACTCTGAGGTTGTTGAGAAGGTCGGTGATATATTGCTTTCTTGTAATAATCGTCACCAAATGGATTGTGATTTCCATGTACTTCTCGATTCGGACACTCTCATTTAAAATGTCCCTTTTCACAACACTTAAAGCATGTAACCTTTGCTTTGTCAAACCCTAGCTTTGCATCCGGACCACCCAGACTGTTTCTTCCTGTAATTTCCATAAACCGTTGAGCTCGGTGAACAATGCTAGCCATACACCATTTAATGTGAATGAGCCCAAGTCTTCTAGATCAATCTGATCGTAATCCTCCTTTGTCATAGTAGGATTACCGATGTTTCCTGCTACCAGGATCTCGTACGATTCTAAGACAGAGGAAATAAAGCCATGTGTTGTTTGGCTGTAGTCTCAGTAAGTCTTGATCATTTTCGAGGTTTACAGCTATATTGCATTGAAGGATTCATTAGTTTGAGTTTTTTTGGTTGTTCTGGCTGCTATTGTAATTGTTTGAACTCTGGGAAGATTAAGGTGTCTATGGGGCGTTTGGATCATAACTTACAAATGAGGGAAACCCGCTACCATTGTTTGAAGAGTTTGAAGAAACATTTGATGAATTGTCTACACTAAAAGTAGTCTGAATTTTTGGGCTTTGATTGTTGGCTATTGAACTTCCTTTGAAATACAAATTTACATCTTGTTGAGCATGTGCACTTCTTGTCTTAGCCATCTTCTGAAGCTCTAAATCATTTCCCTTAAGTTTCTCAATGAACCTTGCCAAACTCATAGTGTTGTTGTAATCTGGACTGCTCTTTAAGATCATCAAGTAGGTTGTCCACTCACCTTCCGTAAAGCATTAGCCAATTTATCAACTAGCTCTTCATTCTATTTGGTAACACCCAATCTCTTCATTTCAACGACTAGATGACAATATCGTTCGATAAGGTGCTTCATCGATTTACCTTTTAACGAGTTGAAGATATCGAATTCCTTTCTAAGCAAAGCTTATTTACTCTCGATCATCTGCTTGCTACCTTGGAACTTTACTTTCAATGCGTTTCATATTGACTGAGCATATCCCTCATGTTGGAGCAGTGTGAAGATATCCTCTTTGATCGCTTGTTGCAAGATATTCATCATCTTCTTTTCCCGAGTAAACATTTCTTTTTCTTGTTGAGTACACTACATGATGCCTTTTTCAAGACCATTTTCTCCAGTCGGAGCAACATACCCTTCCTGAATAGCATACCATCACTGCAGATAATTTGCCTTCACCCAGTTCTCAAAACCTTCGTGCTATCCTTTTTTTCTTCTAAATTCATCAACTGCCTTCGATATTGAATCTATGTTTAAGCTTCCTACTCTCGTTAGAGAGGAGTACCCCAAATGGATATTCATGATGATCAATTTCCTTAATGGATATGATCAAGATCTGTTTTAGTCCAATGAAAGTGGTCCACATTTACCCTTTTTTAAGTAGAAGTAGTTCCTGAGACTAATGAGTCTCCAATAATGCCTGCATCATGGGTTCCAAAAACAGAGCAACATTGGAGTGGGAATGAAAAGGTTGGTGGAAACTGATGAAAGGGCCAAATCACTTTTGATTATGGCACTTCCAAATGACATATTTTCCTATGTGGATGTATGTGCATCAACTAAAGAACTATGGGATGAGTTGGAAAATATTTGTGCAAGAGCAGAGAGAATGAGAAGGAACAAAAGAACAAATTATGTTTTCTCATATGAGCATTTAAAAAGTCTACCAAGTGAAACTTTTTCAGAAAGTTACAACAGATTTACTAAAATTCTTAAAGAACTAGAGAAATCTGGGATTGAAAAACAAACGATAAATAGAATGTAAAATTTCTAGGTGCTTTACCAAAGGAGTGGAAAACATTAACCATGACCCTAGTCTCCACTTTAGAATTAGGAAACTTGAACCTTCATGATCTATACAGTATATTAGTGCCTAAAGAGGAAGAAATATATGAGATGAGTTGGAAAATCTTTGTGCAAGAGCAGAGAGAATAACATATTTTCCTATATTAGCGCCAAATCACTTTTGATTATGGCACTTCCAAATGATATATTTTCCTACGTGGATGTATGTGCATTAACTAAAGAAATATGGGATGAGTTGGAAAATCTTTGTGCAAGAGCAGAGAGAATGAGAAGGAACAAAAGAAAAAATTATGTTTCCTCATATGAGCATTTTAAAAGTCTACCAAGTGAAACTCTTTTAGAAACTTACAACAGATGTACGAAAATTCTGAAAAAAAATCAAACGATAAATAGAATGTAAAATTTCTAGGTGCTTTACCAAAGGAGTGGAAAACATTAACCATGACCCTAGTCTCCACTTTAGAATTAGGAAACTTGAACCTTCATGATATACAGTATATTAGTGCCTAAAGAGGAAGAAATATATGAGAATTCAGCTCAAAGAGGAGGACCAATGGCTCTCATCTCCAACACTCAAAGAACCAGAATTTCTAATCCTCAATCTTCACAACCTATGTATGCACCATTAGTATATGCTGAATCATATGATACACTATCAGATTTTGCTGCATTTGCTGAAGCTATAACGCTACTCACAAAAACCTTTGACTAAAGGTTAAAAGGAGGAAGTTCCAAGAGTCAAAGAATTGAAAGGTAAGATGGAAGGAAGATCCAAGGACAGAAGATCCAGAAAAAAGTCACAAGTAATTTTCTATATATGCAAACAAAAGGGATATTATACATCATAATGCAAAAATAAGAAACAAAAAGGTGTTTCTTATTATGAGAAAAATTGAAGGAAGTAAAGAAGCAACATGAAAGTTCCAGATCCGACAGGTTTAGATGGAAGTTTGGATAAGATAAAGCTAATTTGGTAGAAGTCTTATAAAAATAGCCAAAAGTAGAAGGGTTCCATTCATAATGAAAGAGCATACATCATTTTACAAGCTAAAGAGAAATCTAAGCCCTCTCCACCCTTTTCCCCCAGCTTATCAAATTCTAACACATGACACCCTATTTATAGACATGAGATTTGGAGAGGATGACTCATTCGTGTGGATGAGTACTCATCCTCTCAAAATGCGCCATCCTCACGAAAGTTGTTGTCCTCTCGAAAGGTGTCGTCCTTTTGAAGTGTTATGTGTTTGTATTTCATTCTAAACTATACAATATTCAACATACGCTCTATCTAGCCTATTCGTATAGTCGCAGACACACAGAATATGCAATAACAGTTTCCCCCTTTTAATCTTGACCTTCAAATATGTAAGCCGTGTTTAAATATTCTGCAACTTCAATCAAGTATTTGATATTGTTAATTAGTTCCCCCTTGATTGATGATTCGGGTTTGCATTTGCAGTAGCATATTCCCCCTGAAATGAGACTTCAGTTCTTTGTTTACATGGTTCTTGGCCACCTCTGATTTGCTTAACTGCAATCTTCACGAATAATCAGCAACTTGAAATTAATCAATGCAGCTTCTCCATTTCAGCGTTAATCACATCCGCATTCAGTTTTTTATTAACCTCTCAAAGCTCAAACTCTTAATCTTCAACAAACCAACCGGCAATTGACACAAATTTCGAACATCACACTTTTAAACTTCAAGTCTGTAAATAACCACAAAAATCTGATATCCCGTCTTCCGTAATCACCTTTATGCACACTCCTGAATGATTGATTAGTGTAAATGGTAATCTCTACAATTAGGAAATCTTCATCGGATAACAAATTATCTGGTAACACATTATTATTTAAGAAATATTTTTCCATAATCAAATTCACATTCTTCCTCTTCAGTCACGATGACAGATGTATAGTCATCTCCATTAGTCCTGACAGTAACTTAATCTACAAACATCCTCATTCTCTGGCGGTTAGTCCAGAAAACTAGTCATATGCTCGAAGATTAACCATTCTGACACTTCAGACTATCATAGAGCTGTTGTGTATCTAATAACTTGAAAGCCCTATGATATCTTTTAAGTATCAACAAAACTGATCCATCCTCTTGATGCTAATCCTGCTAACCGACTTATACGAAGACTCGGGACTCAAACCCTCAAACATTATTTCATCACGATATGAAAGAATCCAAACTTTCTATGATCACGAACTAACGAATCCAAGATCCTATGCATCTCAAGACAATCTGAAGTCGGAACCACCTGAATACTGTTGCACATCTTTCCCATCTGAATTTCCAAAAATGTTCTAATAATTGAAAAATTTTATTCCCCCTCATTTTTGGCAAACTTTGACCTCTCTAAACTTATCACTTAATTTCCTCTCAAACTTGGCAAATTCAGTCATGTCTATTCTTATAAGATCCTTACATGTAATATATGCATTTTATAGATAACACTACAATCATTTCAGGGAAAATAAAATTTCGTTTTACATACTAATATGAGGTTGTTAAAACTTTTAAGTATTTAAAAGTTACTTTACAATTTAACAAAGGGTAATTTATAAACTAGACAAATAAAGCGGAAGCTTGAAGTTGAGAGATGTCCGGTTCTATGACAAAGCTTGATCTTCGACCGTAACATAGCACGGTTTCTGTTTAACTGAAAATTTTACAATTTATTAGCAATAAGGATAATCATACATGACAATTTAATCATTTATCAAATCAAAATTTCGAAGATTTCAGGCTGGCGTCGACGACGGTGGGTTGCTGCGTCGGCGACGCCGTATAGAAATTCACGTCGGGTCAAGACTACCATAGACAGTAGCTTAATGCGTCGGAGCTTTCAGGTTGCGTCGACCACGGCATGTTGTCGGCGACGGTGCTTTCTGCAGCCATTTTGCTACAGACTTTTTAAGTCATCCGTTTGACCCGTTTTTGGATTTAACACTTTAAAATGCGACTCGACACTTACAGAAAATGTTCATAATATGGTATTTCATGTTTTCATTTCAGTAGTTCCTTCCTTTCAAGAATTTATACTATTAAATTCTAAGTTCTTAATTCGAATTATTTTGACCCGTTTGTATATTCTTGACATTTAACTTATTTAACTATGTTCATTATCTATATGATCATTTTCGCGGTTATACCCAATTTCCTCGGGGTAACTTTGGAGTGTTATATGCCTCCATTACTCGTTTATACTTATATTCCGATTTACCCTTCTTATCGGATTTATTTCCAAATAGTTGTTCATACACCTACATTGTATGTGTCACTAACAAGTTTTTCACCTGTTTAGCTAGCGCGAATCCATTGTTTTATTTAACCAAACTTCTACTTTTTTTTATCATTTTACTCATTTGGCCGTCTTAACGAATTCCATCGCTTTTATTCGATCAAAACATCAATTACCATGTTGTTTAACTCTTTTGGTCATCTTAGCGAATCCCATCGCTTTTATTCAACCAAATTATCATCCACCATGTTGTTTGACCCATTTTGTCGTCTTAGCGAACTCCATCGCTTTTGTTCGACCAAATCATCATTCAACATGTTATTTGACCCGTTTAGTCGTCTTGCAAATTCCATCGCTTTTATTCGACCGGACCATCATTTGACATATTGTTTGACCCATTTGGTCGTCTTTGCGAACTCCATCGCTTTTGTTCGACAAATCATCATTTGACATAAAATTTGACCCATTTGGTCATCTTAACGAATTCCATCGCTTTTGTTCAACCAAATCATCATTTGACATATTGTTTGACCCATTTGGTCGTCTTAACGAATTCCATCGCTTTTGCTTGACCAAATCATCATTTGACATATTGTTTGACCCATTTGGTAATTATCTATACATAATAATACTACAAGCATAAGATCACGTACTTTAGAGCTTTCCCTTCAATCGAGTATCTGATCCGACTTGGTCACTTGGTGTTTCACCCAATTTGCCTATAAAGTTCAATCCGATTTATTGTTTAGACTTCATAATGCTATATATATGACATGTAACTTGTAAAATTCTTATCTACATAATTCTTTCATGCTCTTCAACCATCATGATCATTTAGGCATTACATCAAGCACCATGTGTGTAAGATTTTTATTTTACTCTTATTAAGATTACAACTTAGCTATCAACCATGTTATAATATCTTTTCAAGTTTCTGTGTCTAGAATGTGAGATTAACATATCGAATCCAACATGTTAACATCAATTACTACAATTGTCACTATCACTATTTATGTGTTAATCATATTCATAAAAACCCATTTAGCACAACATTGTTAATCATCTAAACACTAGAATCATAGCATTTGATTACTAATTGTTCATCAAGGGCTTTTTCCTAAACTCATATACACCTCAATTTCTGTCATGGCATTCGTGATTACACTAAATACAGAATTTATGATGCTCGTATAGATTCATAACATCACAAATCATCGAAATTGACATACCTTATGATTTCTATGTCGAGATGATTGTTAATTTATATTCATGCAAGGATTTCAGGCCCGATTTCACTTTTAATTTGAGGAATTGATGAATGTTAGCGTTACTAAGATTTCCCCCTCTGCTCCTTCTTGTCTGGTTGACCAAAACACAATTTTAATTCCCTTTTTATATCCACAAGTTTACCAAGTGTTCAATTCTGTCCTCTATGTTTTATTTATTATACAAAGACACTACCCAAATATTTTATTAGATATCCACAAGTAACTAATTAAATATCTATTTCACTAAATTAGTTATGTGTGAGATATTTTACCATAGCATTTAATATTACTAAATATTTTATATAATTTAGGGACGTTACAAATCCACTTCCTTTTAAAGGGGTTTTTTCGTTAACTAGGTTAAATGCCCAAATTATATATATAATTTAAGATTTTTGGGGTGTTACAATTCTATGAAAAACTCAAATAAGACATTTTGTTCCACAAAATTCATTTTTTCAACAAATACGGGTTTTATGTTTTGGCCCATTAATAGTCACTAAACCAAATGATAATCATTCTACATAGGTATCGGTAACTACCCATTAACTTCAATACTTTGTGTTATCTTCATAATAACCATTCTCCGAAGCCTCCAATAGTGTCCCTGATTAGCCCGTGTTTAACGTTAAAATCTCGAAAAATTTTTCAATAAATATTCACCAAAAGTTTTTTAGAACTTTTTTACTTATTCACGCAGATGAAAAATATTCATTCATGCAAATGTCTCCTTCGTGCGGATAGAATTATTTTGGAACAAATTAATTTGTTACGTACGGATGAGTTCTGGTTCGTGCGGATGAATGCACATCCGTGCGGATGAAGGTTGTTTTGTGCGAATGTATTACTAGTTCGTACGGATGAACTCCATTCTTCAAACGGATCAGGCTCATTCATGCGGATGAATGACTCCTGCACACGAACGTGGTACTCCTTCGCACGAAACTTACTCGTCCGCTTGAAACGTCGCTATTCACATTTTTCAATCTAAAGACTTTATTTCTTCGAATTAGATGATGATTCTTCCATAGGCAAGGTCGAAAGCATTACTGATCAATCCTATGATTTCAAATTTACTTTTTATCCATGAGTTGACCGTTAGCTTGATGTTTTTCATCTAAAAACCCATAAATCATGAGCATAGGTGATTCAATCAACTGTTAGATCTATTGAATCGATACCGAAGCTCTGATACCAATTGAAACTTCTTGTTTAGGCTGGAAAGAGCAACAGGCATCTCTCCAGCCAAAACTCCAAAACTTTTCAAATTCTAACACATGACACCTATATATAGACATGAGGTTTGGGACGGACTAGGCTTGTCCGTGCAGACGAGTCTCATCCGTACAAATCAATCTCAATCTCTACAAAATGTCATATGTTTGTATCTCAACTATCAACTATACAGTATTCAACCACGCTCTATCTAGCCTATTCGCATAGTCGGGGACATACATAATATGCACTAACAGATTCCCCCTATCATCCTCTCGAAAGTGTCATGTGTTTGTATTTCACTCTAAACTATACAATATTCAACACATGCTCTATCTAGCCTATTCGTATAGTCGCGAACATACAGAATATGCACTACAAAAAAAACCACTGAGTCTAATAGTAGGTACAGACACTTGGAATTCTGTTGATTCACAAGAAGAAGAAGAAATGACTAACTTTTGTTTAATGGCAAAATTGCTGAAACAAAACCAGAATCATCAGAAAATAGGTAAGTCTTAGTAATCATGATTTAGAAAAATTATATCAATAAGTTAAGGAAACATTTTGTAAGTCTACAAGCAAAACACTTAGCAGAATAAAAAAGATCTGATGATCTAAAAGCTTAATTAAAAGAAAACAAAGCAAAAGCCAACATTTTGAAAATGAAAGTCTAACAGAGGATGAAAAAAATACTTTTTTTATGAAAACGAAAAAAATGTTGTACAATAGACTTCATAAAAATGAAATAAATGTAAAAGGATTTCAGTAAGCAAGAGACTTCTTTGATTACATTGAACAACACCAAAAAATTAAATGTCAAGGGTTACGATATGTAAAAACAAACTCTCACAACCCAATTGTTTTTATAAGAGCTTCGAAATCAACTTCAGATAAGTTTTCATCAGAATCTAATGCAGATTGAACCATGTCAGGACAATCTGACCTTTTGACGTCTTGTTTTGAGTCAAATTCTAAAAACAAGAAATTTATCTTTAGAGGTAAGACAAAAATAATAAAAAAAATATTAAAAATAAGAGATCTGAAGTATCATGCCTAGTGATCAAAATACTCTCTTAGGAAACAAACATGCAAACAAAATTTACCGGGAAAGTAGCCTTTCATCTAAGTCCACAACAAAAAAAAAATCTGAAACGTGGTCTGTTTGTGTGTTGAAATTCGGAGACTAATTCAACAACACTTATCAAAACATAAACTGACTCTCAATGACTCAACATTAGATAGAGAATCGGACAGTTACAGTTCATCAGATGAGAACTGTGAAAAATCAGAAATACCAACACTTATGAAAGAGTACCCAAGAAAGTCTGGGTACCTAAAAATCTCTAACCATTGCATTTCAGGACCCTCGTGTACAACAAATTTTGGTATGATGACTTAGGTAGCTCCAAGCATATGACAGGGGATGGGAGCTTGCTCAACAATTACAAAAAATAGTTGGGTAGATTATTAAATTTTGGAAATGGCGTTAAGGGAAGAACACACGGATATTGTAGTATAATATGTGTTGCACTTACAATTGAAAAGGTGGCATATGTGGAAGGTTTGAAATATAATCTTTTAATCTTTAGATAGTTTTGTGACAAAGGCTTCAAGGTAACACTCTTATCGGATATTTGCCTGTTAATTGATTTAGATGATAACAAAGTTTATTTGGGAGGTAAAAGAATTAGAAAATAAATCTACTACTTTAATTTTAATGAAAGTGTAACACCCCGATTTTTGAAACCTTAAATAATAATAAAATTTCTTTTAAGCACTAAAAGTTTTTCTAAAAAGAAATACATTTTGGTTATTGTTGAAGATTACTCAAGGTACACAAGGCTTACATATTTAAGACAGAAAAGTAAAATACCTAATCTGATCATAAACTTTAGCTAGAAAATTTAAAAATCCTTTTACATTAAATGATAGAAAGATCAGATCAGATAATGAGACATAATTTAAAAATGTCAAACTTGGGACACTCCTAATTGACAAAGATATATCTCATGATTTTTCAACACTCAGAATTCCTCAAAAAAATGGGGTAGTTGAAAAAAGAAAGAAAATCTTATTGGAAGCAGCAATAACTATGTTAGCTTATGCAAATTTGACAACTTACTTTTGGGCGAAAGCAATAACAAATGCATGTTTCACATAAAAAAGAACTAGCATTAACAAGAGACATAAAAAAACACCATACCACATTGTTAATCACATGATACCTAGTATCAAATTCTTACATACTTTTTTATGCTTGTATTTTATATTTAATGATTTTGATAGTTTAGAAAAATTTAATAGAAGGGTTGAAAAATGAAATTTTCTTGAATACTCTCTTATATCAAAAGCATATAGAGTATTTATACTTAGCACAAAAACTATTAGAGAAAGTTTGTATGTATCATTTGATGATATATCAGAAGCAGAAATTTTTTGAAAATATCATAAAATTATTATCAACTTTTTGTGTGTACACTCTTTCCCCTTTTTATTATTAACTTTTTGGGGTGTAATAACATGTCTCATTCAATGGTATTTATCTAAATTTAAGCATGCAATATTTGGTGTGTCGTATATACATTTATTTGATGTGGTTGTTGTTTGTTGTGGTTATTGTTGTTGTTATTGTTGTTTTGTTGGTCTTCATAGTCAATAGTCATTCATTCAGTGGATCCTTTCCCCATGACCTGGAAATGCCGGTATCACCCAATTAGTCTTGGGCTAACCTTTCTTCCTAACTATGGGATGTTGGTATCTCCATAGTCACCCCCTTATGGGTGTGGGACGCAAGTCGTTGGCTTTGGTTTTGGTTATGGTCTTGGTCTTGATCATAGTCATCATTCAGTTACCATACTATGTTCATATTACTTGTACATTACTTCCACATGATTGATTGATTGCGTGCTTAATATGTAAACTAATATTTGGAATTAAAAAGGTAAAATAAATTACTTTGATTTCTGAATTTTAATATAGTAAACCTATTTTACTTTACCAAGCTTTACTAACTAGCTCTTGTAGCTAACCAAAATATACTATTTTACACATGACACAGGTATAGAGGATTGAAGATTGGTTGGATTGGATTGGATCAGAATAACATAGGAGTTTTGCCTTAGTAACTAAAATGACAAGTTTGATGTATTTAGTTGAATATTTGAACTTATATGGAAAGTTTGACATTTAATCATGATATGTTAAATTATGAAATTTTAATAGTGTCATAAGCTTTGGGTAATCATCATGCCCCGTACCATTCCGCAGGTTAGGGTGTGACAACAAAATCTAGAAAACAATTCACATATTTTAAATGAGTTATATGAAAAATTGCTTGGGTTTTATTGGGAGGGTAATTATGGATCAACAAGTTCTCAATCAGACACAAACCTTATAGGCAGACTGTAACCTTGTAGGCAGTCTGGAACAAAATTCCGAGGCATTAGAATCTCAGAATATTCTTCAAATAACCAAAATTTTGATATACCAATCTCATAAATAGTGATCAATCAAGGGGAAGCAGGAAGTTCATCATCAGATCCAAACTCTGATCTTATAAATCTTTTCAGCAACAGAGGATGGCAAGGATCCATGATATGTGTCAAATGTAACATACAAATTGTATCAAATACAGTATAAAATCAGAAAAGACCAAACAGAATTTTATCCCTGTCCAAACATCTGCTTCCAAACAGTTGAATATAATCTCTACTACCAGAAAGGTTCCGGTAACCGATGCACCACCAGTTAATAAATTTCCAAGAGGATATGGCTAACCTGCTTACAAGAGTGTACCACTTGACTATGAGGTTTACAAAATACCATCTAAACCAAGAGTTAACAACCAACCTGCTTACAAGAGTGTACCATTTATCTGCTATCATTGATTTCATATCAAACTCAAATCCTAACAGAACCACTTTTTGAGCTTCCAAAATCAAGCTTTAATTGGGACACTCCCGCGTTTGAAACATACGAGACACCACCTACAATTGTACCTAAAGAAGAAAGCCTCATACAAAGTCTCAAGAACCTAGAATTCTCTATCAAGCAATCTCGTGTAAAAGAATAGACTATCTGTACCAAAGAGGTAATCATAGAAGAGGTTAAACCTCAAGAGCCAACACCGGAGGACTCACTTGAGGAAAAACCGATGCATGAAGATGAAAAATTCGAACCAAGCAATTCAGAAAGTAAATTCTCGAAGGTAAATTTCGAGGAGGAACAAAAAGACCTCCAAGAAATACATATTCTACAACCTTCCTTTGAAAATTATAGTTTGGTCCAATCTCATGCTAAGTTTCTAAAAGAGATAACCACTAATCTTAACATCCAAGTAATGGCAAGTATTAACTTAACTAAAGATCAAACTTCGCTAATACAAGATGAACAAATTGAATTAAACATAAAATTGGTAATATGTTTTATTCAAAACATCTATATTAGTAACATCTCAATCAACAAAGATCTTTGCGTTAACATAATGCCAAGCTACGTTTTTTAAAGATTAGGTATTGGTGACTTTCTTCCAATAAACATTCCTATCATTTTCGCTAATCGAAAAATTAAACATGCTTTGGGAACGGTTGAAGACGTTCTCATTCAAACAAATCAAACGATTGTGCCAATCGACTTCGTCATCTTAGATGACGTTCCACTCATGTTGGGACAACCTTTTCTCAAAACCCGTGAGGCTTTGTTAAAAAAAAAACATCAAAATCTTCCCACTAAACTTAGGGCCGACAAGAAAAGTTATAATATATATAAATTAATGACATACCCAATCGGCAATTACGACCCCTTGTTGGAAGATGAAGTTGAGCCACCCGATACGGAGGAACAAATTCATCACCTTGTTGAATAGGAAATCACCACTAACCAAACAGTTTCGTCCATCGACCATGATGACGAACAAAAAACTAAGCCATCTATTGAAGAAACGTCTTCTTTAGAACTTCAAAAATTTCCAAAGGGCTTAGAATATGCCTTCTCGACAACCAGTGTAAACTTCCCGTAATCATTTAATCGTATCTCACCTCTAAAGAAATTTTTTTTACTTAATTTGCTAAAAAAACAAAAAAAAAAAAAACGGTAATTGCGTGGAAGTTAATGGATATAAAAGGAATAAATTCTTCCATGTTTACATATAAAATTTTAATGTAAGATGATTACAAAGTGGTAATTCAACTACAAAGAAGAGTTAATCTAACGTCCAAGAAGTTGTAAAATAAGAAGTAATAAAACTCTTAGACGCTGGACTCATCTATCCAATTTCTGATAGTCCATGGGTTAGTCCTGTCCAAGTTTTGCCAAAGAAAGGAGGAATGACGATTGTAGCGAACAAAAAGAATTAACTCATACCAACACGAACCCTCACCGGATGGAGAGTTTGCATCGACTATAGGAGACTCAATGAAGGTACAAAAAAAGACCACTTTCCTTTATCGTTCATTGATCAAATGTTAAAACGATTATCCGGTCATTAATTTTATTGTTTTCTAGATGGTTTCTCGGGATATTTTAAAATCCCCATCTCCCTTAAGGACCACGAGAAAACTACTTTCACTCTACGAAACCATTGCATATCGACACATGCCATTTGGTCTGTGTAACGCACCTACAACATTCCAATGTAGCATGATAGCCATTTTTCACGACATGATACAAAAAAACCATGGAAGTTTCATGGACGATTTTTCTATTTTTGACGACTCATTTGACCAATGCCTCCACAACCTTGAACGAATGTTGGCAAGATGTAAAGAGACTAACCTCGCCTTTAATGGGAAAAATGCCAGTTCATGGCCACTGAAGGATTGTACTCGGTCACAAAATTTATGTTGCAAGAATGGAAGTCGATCGTGCAAAAATTGACACCATTTCTCGACTTCCTCCTCCTTCATCCGTTCGAGCCATTTGAAGTTTCCTAGGACATGCCGGATTCTATAGGCGGTTTATCAAAAACTTTTCCGAAATCTCTCAACCTCTAACTAAGTTACTTAAAAAAAGATGCTCCATTCATCTTTGACAAGAATTGCACGACATCATTTCTCGCCCCTAAAGATATGCTAGTCAAAGCACCAATCATGATCCCACCAGACTGAAATTACCATTTGAAATCATGTGTGATGCAAGCGATTATGCAGTTGGGGTAGTCTTGGGACAACGAAAAGAAAAACATTTTCATCCCATATATTACGCTAGCAAAACTCTTAATGACACTCAAGAAAATTACACAACCACTGAAAAAGAGTTACTAGCTGTAGTATTTGCATTTGATAAATTTCGTTCCTATCTCGTACTCTAAAAAATAACAGTCTATACAAATCACGCTGCCATTCGATACCTCTTCAAAAAGCAAGACGCGAAGCCACGTCTCATAAGATGGATTCTTCTCATTCAAGAATTCGACATAGAAAAAAAGATAAACGAGGTGCAGAAAACACTGCTGCTGGACCACATGTCTCGTCTTGAATACCCTACCTTGGAAGAAACTCGAGAAGAACTAATCATCGAAAAATTCTCCACAAAATCCTTAGAAATCGTGGAATTTAAAGAAGAACATTGGTACGTAGATTTTGCTAACTACTTAGCTAGCGACACTATCATCAAAGGGTTATTTTATCATTAGAGAAATAATTTTTTCACAGATGTAAAACACTATTTTTGGGAATACCCATATCTTTTTAGAATTTATGTAGATCAACTCATTTGACGATGCGTCCATGGTCGTGAAGCCAGGCAAATTCTTCACCATTGACACAAAGGACCATGTGGAGGACATCATGGAATAGCCAACACCGCAAGAAAGGTGTATGATGCAGGATTTTACTGGCCCACAATACATAAGAATGCTTATGTATTAGTCAAAACGTGTGATGCATGCCAGCGAGCAGACAACTATCAAGAAGAAATGAAATGCCACAAAATAGTATTCTTATTTGTGAAATCTGTGACGTGGGGCGACTGGACTTTATGGGACCATTCACGCCTTCTAGAGGAAACAAATATATTTTAGTGGTTGCCGACTACTTTTCTAAATGGGCCGAAGCTGAAGCTCTTCCAACCAACGATGGAAGAGTAGTAGTAAAATTCCTGAAAAAGCTATTCTCATGTTTCGGAACTCCAAACCTAATAAGTGATAGAGGCACTCACTTTGTAGTCTTAAAGTGAAAAAAACTCTAACACGATATGGGGTTTATCATCACCTCCCAACATCATTTCACCCTCAAACCAGTGGTCAAGCTAAAGTAACAAATCGAGGTCTAAAAAGAATTTTAAAAAATTGTGGGTCAAAATCAAAAAGACTGGCCAGACAATTAGACGACGCTTTATGGCCATTTTAAACAACTTATAAAACACCAGTAAAGACCACACCATATAAGTTAATCTGTGAAAAAAATTGCCACCTTCCAGTAGAAATTGAACATAGAGCATATTGGGCATTAAAAAACGTAAACTTAGACCAAGAAATTTCAGGAAAACGACGCCTACAACAGTTAAATAAGTTAGACGAATTGAGAGTTCAAGGGTATTCCAACTCTGAAATCTATAATGAACACTCAAAAAGAATACATGATAAATATATAAGTGGACCTAAAGAATTTAGAGAAGGAGGCTAGGTGCTTTTCTTTAACTCAAAGAGATGTCTTTTTACGGGAAAACGTAAGTCCCAATGGTCTGGATCTTTTACCATCACAAAAGTTTACCCCCATGGTACAATAGATATTAAGCCTCCAAATGGAAAACCGTTTAAAGTAAATAGACAAAGTCTTAAATTATATGAAGGATTCCTTGAGGAACAAGAAACAGAAATGGCCTTGGAGGAGGTATGTAAGTAAAAAGAAAAACACGAACAACTTGTATATATTTGTCTTGTTTTAAATAATCCATTTTACAGGTATATTTTGGAAGTATATAACATGCGAAATAGTCTACGAACCAGGTAAAGATGAACCCACGAACCAAGTGAACAGAGAAACAAGGGCACATAAAATAAAGAGAGAAAGACATGGGGTCATGCCTCAGAGGCACAGAGCAGTGCCCATCTGCAGACGAGATAAAACCGTTATGACAGACCTTTTTTCATAAACTGCTACGCCTTGTTTCCGCACACTCACAGGTTCTCTGCACTCTTACACGATTCTCTTCCATAATCTACCAACAAGGTATGTTACTAAATCTAGATTCTTTCAATTTACACTTTGCAGGTTATATAACATCTAGATTTAGGGAAAAATCTAGGGTTCTTGAACTAGACCCGTGTCGGTCCAAAGAATCCGAATTTTTTTTCATAAATCTTGTTAGTAGTAGTATCTGGTAAGTAAATCATCAAACCATTGTTGAAAAATCGGGCATTTGCAACCAGTTTATCAAACCCTTGTTCATAACCGAACAAACTTGAAATGAAAGGGTAAAATGGGTTGGTAAGTGAAAATTGATACTTGGGTTTGTTTTTCGGGGTACACCACACATAGGGGACCAGAAATTTTGGATTTTTTGAAGCCGACACGAAAAGTTGGAAATTTGGGTCAAAACAGTAGCAGACCACGGGGCCGTGCCTCCGTGGCACGGGTCATGCCTCCTGAAAATCTACAACACGGGGTCGTGTCTAGTAGACATGGGGCCATGCCCAAACCTCTATTTATCATATTTTCGCTATTTTAACCAAACTTAAATGTTTAAATGCTTCTTTTATGAAGGAAATAGCTCCACACAAATGGTTTAGGTTCACAGCAGAACACACAAATTGTGCGGAGCGAATGGAAATTCTCAAGACCTGTACGGAAGAGCCGCCAAGGCAAGTCTGTTACGACACCTTGGACACGGTTGGCAATAGAGACCGTTATAACAGTCTCGTCACGGGACCTCTTCGGTTATTTCTTGAGGCACCACTACAGTCTGTATACGAATTCAATCTTGAACTCCTAAGCACTTTCACCCTCAAGAAAGATATCGAGGATATGTACGATAGTGAAGTTGTGATATTATGATGTGGTGGTAAGTGGTACAACATTTCGGTTGTGAAGTTCGGTATGGATGTGGGGCTCTATACCGAGGATGAGCTTTCCGAGCCTACTTTTATGACAACATCTTTGAATTGCCCGCAAACTCATGCGACACATTTTGGGCAACCATTGGAGATGGGTTTACAATCCAAGCAGTACCAAAAGCACCAAAATTTAGGGCCCACTCATTTTCTACATTCATTAGGTCCTGAGCGGTCTTTGTGCCAAAGGAGAGATAGTGGAGGCGTGATAAATCTTCGGGAGCTAACTTGCCTATATTGCATCCTGAACTAAGAGCCTCTGAATAAGAATATGGCCACCAATGCTAGAGATACAACTCCCACACCCATATTCTTCGGCGGTTGGATAGCCCCGGTTTATAGGTCCTATGTTGGACACGTCCCACGAAGCTTCTCAAACGAGGTAAGCGTCACCCGAGCCGATAATCCGCTTTCCCACAGTCTGAACCTTATTGCCGAGTGCGGAAATGGTCTCCTATGCTTCAATGATAAAAAGGGGCAGGTTTGAAACCCAAATGACCCCGACCAGATCCTTGCAATCGAAGATGACCCGAACCGTCCGCGACAGTACTCCTACGGCTACGCCCCAAGTTCCTCCTCTCAAGGTGGTGGTGATTTTCTTAACATGCACAACCTTTACAATCTTATGCAGGAATCACTCCAAATCTCCCGCAATGCCCTCATCACGGGCCAAGGCATCAGCACCCATGTTGGCGGGATAGAAAGGAATAGCATCCATGCGCACCGACATTTCCTACATGCGGGAGCACATGGTGTACCATGGCGAGGACAAGGAGGACAAGGAGATGGATTCGGACTAGGAGGTGATGGGAAGGTGATGTCAAGAATGCGACTATCAGGTTAATCTCTCATCCTTTTATGAAACTATGATGGTTTGCGAGCTACGACCCGTTTTGAACAATTTACTCTATGTTTTTTTTATTTTTCTGCTTTTGGTTGTGTTGGATGATGAAACAAACAAACGGTCGTAATGTAGGATTTCCATTTTCGTATTTGTTTGTTATTGTGGTGTGTATAAGCTTACAGGTACCTTGGGATGCTTAGAACCACCAAGCATACGACTCCCCGAACCAAGAACAAAAAACTCGACACCCTACCATCTTTTCTAAATTTTAATAGTAGCTTTACACGGGCCGTATCTACCTAATACGCCCCCATGTCCCTCTTGTCGCTGTTACAAATATTTTATGGACTTGCCACACGGGGTCGTGCCTCCTTAACAAGCCCCCGTGCCTACCTTTGTAAGTTTTCAAAAGTTTTCTAATACTGGCACTTTTACTACACGGCCATGCCTCTCTCACATGCCCCCATGCTAGTTTTTGAAAAATTTGTTGTTTTTAACCCATGTTTACACATTTAATAAATTTTAACAAATTTTGGACACATTAAGGACAATGTGTAATTTAAGTGTGGGGGTAAGCTTAAACTTGAAAGTGTTTGTCCTAAAAACAAGCATTACACAAAACTCTACTTGGAAATGCTAAAACACCCAAAATCTTTTTCAAAAACATTTTTTAGTTTGTTTTTGTCTTGTTAATAGTTTAAGTTAGAAACCAAGATCTAAAAATTTTCATGTTTTTATAAAGTTTACAACCGATAGCGCCGTGATAAAAAGAACCATACAAGAAAATTTTATAAAAATGGCATTACAATTCTTTGTAAAATTTGATTGTATATATAATTTCACACTCATACCCCTTTTCCCGCAAAAATGTGAGCTTTGAGCCTTTACCGAGCATTCAAAATTTATATCTTTACTAAATGCTCATTTTCATTTCTTGTGTGAATAGCCCTATGGTTCTTACGAATCTAGAACTTTACAAGACAATACATTCCTGGTCCTTACCAACTAAACCAAGTAAGTATATGATGGAGGCGTTAGGATATTATTTTTCATCTTCAACTTTATTTTCTTTTTATGTCCCTACCATAAACAAAGCAAAAATACTCCCCTAGTTAAACCCCTTTGAGCCTATACCTTTCATTTCAAAAACCTACAAAAACGCCATTTTGCACAAACTACCCATCACCCAAAACCAAATTTTATTTTCACACCCCTTTATTTTAGTAAAATGCGATTCTTTTGAAAATTATATAAAAAAGAGGTGACTTAACTTTCTCAAAAAAATCTATAGTTACATGAAATAAATAAGCAAAAGTATTGCTTATATAGTTTATAACTAAGTCACAGAATTAATACTTTTTTATAAGAAAAGCAACATTCTATATTTTTAGCTATTTTTCAATAAAACAACCATACCCCTAGCCAACAACCTACCCTTTTAAAAGTTCTCTTGATATTTACAAAGATTTTATTAAAAAGTAGGATATTTGATTTCTTATCAAGCATATAATAGGAATAAGTTCCACATATCTAATGGTATCGTGTGTTTCACTTATACATTTACGGCCCAGCGTTGAGTGAGCACTTGTGAGGTGTGTGAATTTGTATATAGCTAAATAAAATTTTATAAAGGCATGTTATGCCCAAAAATATTTATTTTTCTTAAAAAAGTGTTCTAAATAAATCATATCGAATAAGATTGTAAATAATATAAAAACAAGAATAAAAAGAACAAGGATTCCCGACACTCTACAAACAAGACCCTAAAACTTCTCTTCCACCCATTGCATTTGGGAGTGTAAGCAAATATTCAAGTGTGAGGTTATTTGATATGTGTCAAATGCAACATACAAATTGTATCGAATACGGTATAAAATCAACCCTTTTTAGTACTAACATTGGAAAAAGTGTGTTTCTTTGTATACTTTTGATTTTAGGATTAAAAGAGTTTAAATGTAGAAAAGGAACAAATCAATGACAGAATCCAGCATAAGTATAAAAGATCGGAAGATAACACACTATACCAGCCCTCCGAGCTTCACCCCAAGACTAAAAACAACAAATCAGAACTTTGGCACGGGGCTGTGCCTAGTCAGCATAGGGCCATGCCCCTTCAACATTCCAGATCAGAAGAAGACAAACAGAAACAAACAAGAGACACGGGGTCGTGCCCCCTTGGGGACAAGCCGTGATCTACTTCAGATTTGCATAACTGAGATAGTACAGCAAGTACAATGGTCACAGGACCGTGCCGTTAACGCGGGGTTGTGTAGCAGACTGATCTGACATAGAATTTAAATGAAGACAGAGAAGAAGGAAAACTTGGGGTCGTGCCCTCCTAGCACGGGGCCGTGTGAAGGGTCTTTTACATCTATAAATATGAGTGGTTGGTTTCATTCTAACTCATCTCTTGGCAAACCATTTCTCTCACACCTACCACCACTCCACCATTAGATCTCACCACAATCTTTAGAGTTTAGAGCATATAGTAGTCTCGGGATCCAAGATTGATCGTAAAAGCCTTTGTCAAACTATAGCCATGCTTGGATAATCTCTTACATCACTTGACAAAGACAAAGTCTTTTATGTATTACTATTGATTTCCAATGTTTGGTTAACTTTTTTAGTAGGTCTGTATTAATCACTTTAATAACTAGTTTCTTTATATTGAAAGTGAGTTTTATTCTATCATTCCTTCATGTTTCGTTGATTCACTCATGTGTCTTAACAGTCTATATAAAGTGCATTAACTGCCTAGAAGGGGGTTAGAAGGTTGGTTTGGGTAAGACTCTTGCCTCGTTCAGTGTATAGATCCTGCGAGGACTTGGTTCAAGCTTATCAGGACTTCCTTTGAGGCAAATAGCATCAAATCGGGGGAAGTAAGAACGGCTTGAACACCTTATTTATAAGCTACTATTAAAATTTTAAACTGTCCTTGCGGGATTATATCCCTGCTGACTCAGATCAATATGGTCGAGGGTAGCGTTGCCTCCAAAAGAGGGACATGCCACATTTTGCATTAATAACTTATTTAATTATCTTTCAATATTCCGGCCTTGTTGGACTGTATCCCTGCTAACTCAGACCAATATGGCTGAGGGTACTGTCGCCTCCAAAAGTGGGGCATGCTACTTTAATCAAGATAACGTATTAAATAACCCAAAGTGCGGAAATCATCAAAGGATACATAAAGGAGAGTCGAAACCAAGTGATTCTATCTTATTTATTTGTCCCTTCCATTTTTTTATTTTAATTTACTTGTCAAAAGCTTTTCTCAAAGTTTGGGTCGATTATACGTTGACGATAATCCGGTGTTAAAAGCTCTTGTGTCCTTGGATGATCTTGTTATCTTATCATTACCATACTACACTAAAGATGGGTGCACTTGCCCAAACGTGTTGTAGAGAGTGATAGTGTTATATACTGTTTTATAAATTTAAACCTTGCATAACGAGTGAAAAGTACTTAAAATATATCCAAAAAATTAAACTCACGCTCCATCATGCCAAGCCACTCAATGCAAATATTATTGGTATTCAGAAGAAGATGTAAAAACAAGATCAATTACTGCTCATGAGTGTTTTCGTGTAGGATTCTTAAGCATGATAGAACCAAAAACTGTTCAGGAAGCACTCAGAGATCTAGACTGGGTACAAGTTATGCAAGAAGAGCTTAACCAACTTGAGAAGAGTAAAGTGTGGAATTTGGTACCCAAACCAAAAAAAATCTTTTATTGGTTCAGTATGGGTATTCGTAAACAAATCTAATGAGCAGGGCATAATTACAAGAAATATAGCAAGTCTATTAGTCAAAGGTTACAATTATAAGGAGGGAATTGAATATGATGTAACATTTGCTAGTGTTGCAAGGCTTGAAGCAGTTAGAAATTTTCCTGCATATGCAGCCCCAAAAGATTTCAAAGTTTATTAGATAGATGTAAAATTTGCATTCCTAAATGGTTAAATTGAATAAGAAGTGTATGTCCAACAACCCTAAGGCTTTGTTGACCAAAATCTCTAAAACATTTTTATAAATTAAACAAGGCCTTGTATGGTTTAAAATAAGCTCCAAGAACATGATATGAAACTCTTTCAAACTTCTTAATCAAATATGGCCTTACCAAAGGAATAATTGACACAACACTGTTTCATAAAAATCACTAAGGGGACTCGTTATGTGTGAATGGGGATCGAGCTCCCGAAATGAGCAATCGACCTGATCTCGCTCAACTAGCAGAGGCGGAATTCATTGCTAGAGAGGTAGACAAGACAAACAAGATAGTACTTACTTTTTAACTGCTTCCGATGTATTAATGACGTTCAAATACAGATGCAAGTAAACAAACTGGCAGAGCTTCGCCGTACCAATTGACAAATTACTCCCTAGCTCTAACACAACACTTCCCTATTTATAGGTCGATATGACTCGTACCGAAGTGCATGCAAAACAAACAACTATCAAGAAATTGCAAACCGAAATCTCTCATCTGTTGCTGTATCAAGAGAATCTGAGCATAACAACTGGATGCCGAAACGTATTCAGCCTCACAAGTAGAGAGAGCGACTGCGGTTTGTTTCTTGTATTGCGACGTTACCAAACGAGTTCCGAAGAACTGGAAACCGACCGTTGTAGACTTTGTATTCAGTTTGCAGCATCCGAAATCAGAATCCGAGTATCCTGCAAGATTAAAATCATCATGTCTAGGGTACCACAAGCCGGTGCTTGGAAAACCCTTCAGATATCTCATTATGCGTTTGACGATAAGCAAGTGTGACTCTTTTGGATTAGACTGATAACGGGAGCACAGGCACGCTGGATACATGATATCTGGTCGAGAAGCTGTAAGATGCATCAAGGATCCGATCATGGAGCGATATAAAGTTTCATCAATTTTTTCTCCAATAAGATCTGGACAAATGCCGTGATTTGGAGCTAACTGGGTAGATGCTGGTTTAGCTCCTGTCATATTGAATTTCTCCAATATGTCATGAACATACTTCGTCTGATGAATGAAAATACCATCAGGCAACTGATCAACCTGAAGTCCTAGACAGAACTTCATCTCCCCCATTGCGCTTATATCAAATTTGCGCTTCATGACTTCTTCAAAGTCTTTACACAGCTTGTCATTGTCGATCCAAAGATAATATCATCCACGTATATCTGTACGATGATTAGATGCCCATCTACTTCCTTTGTGAAGAGGGTAGGATCTACTGTTCCCCTGAGAAAGCCATAGTCCAGAAGATGACTCGATAATGTTTCATACCAAGCTCTTGAGGCTTGATGAAGACCATATAAGGCTTTATTCAAGAGGTAGACTTTATCTTTGTGCACCGGATCAACGAACCCCGGTGGTTGGCCGACGTACACCTCCTCTTTCACTTTTCCGTAAAGGAAAGCAGATTTAACATCTAATTGGTACACCTTGATTCCTTTCCATGAGGCAAAGGCCAAGAATATGCGAATCGCTTCAAGACGAGCAATTGGGGCATAGACTTCAGTATAATCTATCCCTTCTTGCTGATGAAAACCTTGAACCACAAGTCGAGCTTTGTTGCGCACCACAACTCCTCGATCCTCTCTTTTGCACTTGAAGACCCATCTTGCGTTAATCTTTTTGTGATGATCTGGCAGGTCAACAATCGTCCAGACTCCAAGTTTCTAGAATTGGAGTAACTCCTCTTGCATTGCATCCACCCAACTTTCTTCTTTTAACGCGTCTTTCCAGCTTCCCGGCTCAACCGGAGAAACAAAACAACTATGAGAAAATCGAACTTGAAATGGAGCAATACGAGTATAGAAACAGCTTAGATCTTTATTGATCTGATTACGAGTTTGCACTCTAGATTGTAAGCTGCCTATGATGTTCTCTGACGGATGATATGAAAGTGTTCTTGGTATCACTTCAGTTGGACCATCTACTTGTGGTTGCAAATTTGTTAGAATTTCATCGATAACCAGTACAGATGAAGAAGCTTTATTCCTAGCATTAGACTGATCAGCCTGTTGTTTCAGAAAGTTTTCAATTTGTTCAGATCCTTCATCAGATCTGGATCCTCCATCATCGAAAGTTGGTACTCGATTAGAGTCAGCATCATCATTTGGCTGGGTAGATGATTCAGCAGCATTGACATTTGGAGCAAGAACCGGATTTTGAACAGAAGAGCTTTGACCGACATTAGACGTGTTAACTAGTAATGATGTAGAAATCACCAAAGGTCGAGGAACTTGTTCTTGATTAGATAACTGATGTTGTTGAAATAACATAACAAGTTCTTCTTCAGTTGGAACATCTGGTAGATCAAACAAATTCCACAATCCATCGTAGTTAAACAACCACTGATCCCCGGGTTTCTGCGTAGGCGTTGTATATCTTTGACAATCTACGTGTTGTGATAGAACTACCTGGTTCAGACTCAGCAAGAAAACACGTTTTTGAGGAGTCGCGTAAGCAACAAAGAAACCCTCCAATGATTTGGTTCCAAATTTATCAGCCGGGTCCAAAACGGTACACGGTGATCCAAAAGGTTCCAAAAATGCTAAGTTAGGCTTTCGTTGATTCAGTAACTCGAAACATGTCTTTTTGTGAGGCTTAACTGTCAACACACGATTTAGGGTATAGCATGCTGATGCTACTACTTCACTCCAAAAACTGATCGGTAATTTCGAATCAGCTAACATTGTTCTAGTAGTTTCTATCAATGTGCGATTCTTTCATTCAGCTACTCCATTTTGTTGTGGAGTATAGGGGGCACTGAATTCATGAAGAATCCCCTTTTCATTACAGAACTCTTGCATCTTCTTGTTCTTAAACTCTGTTCCATTATCACTGTGAATTCTCTTGATGGGCAAATGATATAAATTTTCGAGTTTTTTGAAGAGGATCATAAGAGTTTCAGACGTTTCATCCTTACTTTCCAGAAAGAACACCCATGAAAATCGAGAATAATCATCTGTAACGACAAGACAGTATAGATCTCTAGAAATACTTTTGATATTGACTGGTCCAAAGAGATCCATGTGTAGTCTTTCTAGTGGTAGCTTTATCGAATTCAACAGCTTTCTTGGGTGTGATTTCTTATGCTGCTTCCCCTTTTTGCAGCTACGACAATCATCTGATAGATGAAAACTTTTCAAATTGACACCCTCCACTAAGTTGTTATGCACAAGAAAATTCATCTTTCGAAGATGAATGTGCCCCATTTTTCTATGCCATAAAATTGACTCTTTCTCGGTAGCTTTGGAAACAAAGCATTGAACTTTCTTTGATGTGGTAGAAGCGATGCTCATGTCAATAACATATAAATCATTTTCTCTCGGAGCTCGCATCAGAATCCATTCTTCTGGAATCCTGAAACCGGGTTTGAGGATTAGACATTCTTTATCATTAAAATGTGTCGTGAACTTCTTGTCACAAATTTGGGAGATACTAAGCAGATTGTTCTCAAGTTCGGCGATATAGTTACTTTATCAAACGATACAACTCCGTTCGAAAGAATCCCTTCTCCGACAATTCTGCCTCCCTACGATCCAGCAAATCCTACATATCCTCCACGAATAGCTTTAACATCATTGAGAAACGCAAGCATTCCTGTCATGTGGCGAGACACTCCATTATCCATGATCCATTTTGACAATATCGAACGCTGGAGCCCCTGCACACATGATTATGAAAATTTATTTACACAAAGAGACCCAAGCCTATTTGGTCTTGGGTGGGTTTTGAATATCAAACTTTGGACCCACTTTGTTCTTTTCAATCTTTTTAAGCTCATTTTTGTTTGGAACAGAAGGTTTGTGTTCAACCTTGGATGATTTGATTTTAACAATTTTAGCAACCCGTTTTTGTGTTTGTGGTTTAGCCCTTTAACATAAAATTTTGAATCTTTTTGTTGAATTTTGTGTGATGTTTCACCAATTTCAAATTTAGATTGGGATTGAATAATTGGTTTAACATTTTGATGAGATTCAATATTTCTTTTAAGAATTTGTTTTGGCATGAACATGGGTGCTTTTTGTTTTTCATCCTTGGTGAACTTTTTCGGAGAAGAAACGGGTTTTGAAATTTCTTGTGAACAATATCGTGCGATATGTCTAACTTTCTTGCATTTAAAGCATGTCCTACTGTCCTTATGAACAGAGGTATCCAAAACCTGTTTCTGATTTGTTTCTCTTTTTCTTTAAGAAAATCATCATTTGATTGAGTTCTGATGACCTCCTTTTCTTTTTCGGTTGTTGTCCCAAAAATAAAATTGATTTTCTTTGTAAAGTTCAATTTTTGAGACCTGTTGGTTTTATGTTGCTTCTGGAAACCCAACCCTGCTTGTTTGTTTTTCGGATAATCTCCGTTTTTTCGATAGTAGGGTCGGTTGTTAGTTTTTGATTTAGAGTAGAAAGATGCATCATGTTTATCTAAATCATCATGACTTACCTCCATCAGCTTGAACATTTTATCTACACAATCCTTTTTCACATTCTTGATTGGAAAATCCTCATCCGAAAATAGTTTATCAGACCCTTTCATTTTATAAACTATGACATTGGGATCATCATTTAAACTATTTTATGATATATCGTCAGACTTTGACTTCTCAGATTGTTCAGGCTCAGACACTTCAGATTCATTTTTTAAAACTTTTCCAACCACATTATTTACCACTTCAGAGTCACATTCACCATTATTTTTAGTGTAAGTTACATCGATATCCACAGGCAGCTGTTCGGTTTTCAATTTAAGATTTAGCTCCTTTTTCACCCCAGATGGATTTTTACATGCATAATTGTTCCACATGGGTGGAGGAACTCGATCATAACTACCACTTTTTGTTTCACCATTTTTAGATTCCTCTGTATATTCAATTTTTGGTAAAATGTGATCTATGACATATGAGCTTGTGGAATAACTAATTAACAATTTGTTAACTCGTTCAGTTTCAATCCTCATTTTCTCAAGCTCACTTTTGAGCTCAGCAATAGTGTTTAGATGAATATTAATTGCCATTTGTTTATCCATCACTGTTGCTTTAAGCATCATAAGTGTTGCGTTATTTTCTCTAACTGCTTTATTATATTGTTTAATAGACTCAATTTGTCATAAGCTTCCTTTGTGGATTTGTAATCGCTTGACAAATTGTCTGTTAAACTTTGCAATTTAGCAAATCTTTTGTCTTTTACAAGAGACTCACCACATGGTTCTTCACACTTTGAACAAGATTTTTCATTCTCAGATGACTTGTTTACCTCATTGCCATGGCCATGCACGCTTTAATGATGTCTTCTTTCAGTAATTCATTTTTCTCATCAACTTTGACATCTTCAACCGGTTTCTTTTGCTCTTCATCTGTTGAATGTTGGCTAGGTGTGAAATATCCTGCAAAAGTTTTTAAAACACCGTTAGGCAAAAGATGTTTGAATGGACCATTCAAAAGTTCCTCTTCCTCTGATGAAGTATGATAGTAGTAATCGTCATCATCAAGTCCTTCATCAAAGGATGCCCTCGATTCTTCTTCCAGTTCCTTAATAATTTCGGCCACCAATGCCAAACTTTCTCCTTTTGAAATAAACTTGTTCCAATTAAACCATTCGTCTTCTTGTGTAACAACCAATGCCTTATCTTTAGTTTCAGGTTGCTTATCTTCAATCGGCACAATTCTTGTTCTTGGTTGAGGTCGGTGGTAGATCGCTCTTTTGTAATAGTCATCGGCGAAAGGATTATGATTTCCTTGAATCTCTAGGTTTGGACATTCTCTTTTAAAGTGACCTTTCTCCCGACACTTGAAACAAGTAACTTTGGATTTATCAAATCCAAGTTTCCCATCCAAACCTCCCAAATTTTCTTTACTAGTGATTTCCATAAATCTCCGTGCTCGTCGAACGGTTGAAGCCATACACCATTTTATATCTATCATCTCCATTTCAACTGGATCAATTTGATCGTAATCCTCACGTGTCATTTCAAAATTTCCGATCTTTCCAGCAACGAGACTGTCATATGACTCAAGAACTGAAGCAAGTAGAGACATATGTTGTTTTGCTATCTTTTCGTCAAAATTTTGTGCGTTCTGAAAATCAACGGCAATATTGCATTGCAAAACTCTTTGACTTGCATTGGATGATGAAGTGGTTTGATTGTTTTGAGGTTGATTTGATCCAAAAGAAGATTGTTGACTTGAAGGTGTATTTGGATCAACTGTTGGAAATGATTGGAAACCACTTGGCTGAATTGGTGGTGTGCTTGGTGAACTATATGCACTGAAAGCAGTTTGAATCTTTGGCGCTTGGATTTGAGCAGCATAACTGTTTTTGAAATAAAGATTTACATCTTGTTGCACTTGAACAGTCTTGTTTTTAGTCATCTTTTGCATCTCTAATTCATGACCTTCCAATCTTTCGATAAAGCGAGGCAGCGAGAAATTGCTGTATTCAACTCCATTCTTTAAGATGGTTAAGTAAGTCGACCATTCACCTTGTGGCAGAGAATCAGCTAGCTTGTCAACAAGCTCTTCATTTGTCTTCACAATTCCCATTCTCTTCATATGAACCACCAGATGACAATATCGCTCAATCAGCTGCTTTACCGTTTCTCCTTTGATCAGTGTGAATACATCGAACTCTTTGCTTAATAATGCCTTTTTGCTTTTGCGGAGTTGAGCACTACCTTGAAATTTGAGTCGAAGAGCATTCCACAAAGATTGTGCATCATCATGTTGCAGTAAAGCCAAAATGTCTTCTTTAATCGATTGCTGAAGAATATTCATTACTTTCTTTTCGTTGATAAACCTTTCCCATTCAACATCATAGAATTGAGCAAGGGTTTTTTCAAGCCCATTTTCACCAACTGGTGCGATATATTTTGCCTCGATAGCAAACCAGCAAGTAAAGTGGTTAGCTTGAACCCAGTTCATAAACCTTTCACTCCAACTATCAAAATCTTCTAGATTCATAAGCTTTGGAGGTTTTGTCATTATCCCCATTTCATTCTCTAGATTGATGTTTTGGGCTGTAGCAGTGGTAACTGATGTGGCGAACGCATTGTAAAATTCCTCAGACATTTTTCTGTGGAAAATTAAGAACACACTTCTCGAAAACAAAATGATCAGATTAATAAAATTTTGTACGGACAAGTTATTTCATACGATTCAAGATTTTGTACGATTTAGCTTTTTCTCACAAAAGCATTATTTCATACAAAACATACCATTATGTACGAATGAAATATTTGTGCGGATGAAATTTGGTACGAATATGTTTGAAAATCTGAACAATTTTAAGATTCTGTGAAATTTTTTTTTGCACTTGTTCGTATGAATTGTGAACTGATTCGTACAAAAACTTAAATTAGGTTCTTTTCGTGCGAAACTCGTACGAAATGATTCAAACTCCAAACTGACCAAATTTTATCGATTTCAACATGATTTAGTTCAATTTTAAGTCCGAATTATGATATGGATTGATTAGATTGAAGATTAACTTGTGTTACTAAAATCCTAGTCCATTTTGTCCATGAATTCGTTCAAAATTTGTTCAAAATCCAGCATAGGTAAGAAAAATGATGAAGATAAAGATATATCCAAGTCTGAACACTTAGTAACTTGTAACTATTTGTTGTCGATCTGTAGATCAGATCTCATGGCTCTGATACCACTTGTGAATGGGGATCGAGCTCCCTAAATGAGCAATCGACCTGATCTCGCTCAACTAGCAGAGGCGGAATTCATTGTTAGAAATGTAGACAAGACAAACAAGATAGTACTTACTGTTTAACTGCTTCCGATGTATTAATGACGTTCAAATACAGATGCAAGTAAACAAACTGGCAGAGCTTCGCCGTACCAATTGACAAATCACTCCCTAGCTCTAACACAACACTTCCCTATTTATAGGTCGATATGACTCGTACCGAAGTGCATGCAAAACAAACAACTATATTTCGTACGAATCTGTGTTTCGTACAAGTGGCTCACTCATACGAAACCTATATTTTTTCGTACGAAACATAGAGTTAAAACTTATAAAACATAGATTTTCACATTTAAACATTAACGTGTAAACTTTATAAACATTACAGATAATCCTAGACGTAGGCAATAGACATTATGCACCAACATTATGGGTCCACATATCTATTGATGGCATGATATTTAGATCAACCAACCTAGATTTCTATAAAAAAGTTTGAGAAATTAATGACCAATCATTTAATGAGCATGATGGGACTATAAGTTAAACAACATTCTAATGGTATATTTTTAGGCCAATCCAAATACATTAGAGCTATTTTAAAGAAATAATCTCTTAAAAATTGCTCAACCTCAAGAACCCCAATGGCCACATGAAACAAATTAGATTATGATCCTGATGGTAACAATGTTGACATAAAACCTATAGAGGTATGATCGGATCACTATATCTAATTCCTAGTAGACTAGATATACCGTTTGCAACTTGTTTTCTAGTAAGATACCAATCCAATCCTAAAGAATCTCATTTAAACATAGTAAAAAGGGTTTTTAAATATCTAAAAGGAATATCTGATCTTGGATTATGGTATCTAAAGAACACAAGTTTGGAGTTAATTGCATACTCAGATGCAGATCATTTTTAATGCAAATTTGATAGAAAAAGTACACCTGGTTCTTTTCAGATGTTGGGGGAAAAGCCGGTTTGTTGGGCTAGCAAGAAACAAAGTTGTGTTTCTACATATATAGCTGAAGCAGAATATGTAGGAGTGGCAAGCTACTGTTCATAAGTATTATGAATGCAAACTAAGTTGAGAGATTATGGAGTAATGCTAACAAAGACATCAATTCTTGTGACTCAAAAGGTGTTATAGTAATAACATCAAATCTAATTCAAGAACAAAGCACATTGATATCAGGCATCACTTCATAAAAGGTCATGTAGAAAAAGGAGATATAGAAATGTATTTTATTCCAACATATGAATAGTTTGCTGATATTTTTAAAAAACATTTTGATGAAAGAAGACATAATTACTTGATCAACAAACTAGGCATGGTAAACATGAGAGATGATGATAGATAAAATTTTCAACCAAACTTTGATAACTTGAATCAAATATCTGATATCTTAAAAAAATCATCATTTATCAGGTCAAAATTATCAAAAATCTGATAAGTCATTAGAAGAAATCTAATGACTCATCACAAACGGTCCTTTTCAACTATATATGTATGCATGCACACCACGTCCACTGTCTGTGTATATACACACTTATTTTCTGTTGTTATTTTCTGTCACACCCCGACCCGCAGCGGAAAAGGTGATCGGGGCATGATTGGGTTATCATCAAAGCTCATGACATTTATTAAGCGTTTCATATTCATTAATACAAATTAAATGGAAATTTACAATGATTGCTACAACATGATCTAACTAACAATCTAAACTTCTTTGTTCTCTTCTAAGGCATATCCTATGTTTTCCTTGCTTCAACCTGTTCACCTGTATCATGTGTAAAAAGGTTTTTGGATCAACATAATGTTGGCGAGTGAATCCTATGGAAAACATTTGAACAATTTATTTAAATTGATTAGAAATATGTGCACAACCAAACATGAGTAAAATTAGATGTAACTTGATCAACAATCATAAGATGTTAAATGAAACACTCATGAATAATAATGGGACAATTAAATGCACGCGATGCTCAACTCGTCTCTCACGAGGAACTGAGGGGCCTGATGAATGAATTGCATAAACATGATGATATGAATGACACAACTACAAACAATATAAACTCAATGAAACACACATGAACAATAATGAATTTGAATTGAAGCACGCGATGTTCTACTCGTCTCCCACGAGGAACTGATGGGCTTAATGTATGAGTTTCATATAATTTGACAAACGGAATATAAGTAAATCACAACAATAAAACAATCTAAGTTTAAGTCATGATGTGGTATGGCACAAGTTTAAATAAATAAATTAATTATTTTCATAACACATGACACACCCCAAAACGTGTAATTTAAAAGGGGGAATTGTAAGATTCAATCACAGTGGGTGCGTTCGGTTGATGACGTTGAATGCACGCGAAGTGGTTTTAACCACGAGTGAGATTTAACCTAGATAAATCGCATTATGGTTTGGTAAGTAAACGGATTTTATTAAACTATTTTAGTAGAATTGTTGGGTGTATTTTTGTGAGTTTGAGGCTATTTTCTAACCTTAAAAATGTTATTTTTAAGTATTTATAATTGATTTTTAATTAAAATAATTAAATAAAAATAATAAAAATTTTTTTTTTTCTGACCGTTGACCGGCCGGTTGACCGTTGACCTGACCGTTGACCGGTTCGATGGCATATTATTGTGCGCTGAGTGAGGCTCGAACCCGAGACCTCTCGTACGCGTGCACGCAGCTCTACCAACTGAGCTACGTGTCTAACCCGTTATATATCTGATTTTAATTATATATATATACTAATTAGTTTAAACTGAAAATCATTTTATTTTAAAAATAGTTTTAAGCGAACCGGACATGCACTCCACAGGTCTCGAACCCGAGACCTGTGGTTTAATCTAACACACAGTCCACCGCTGGACTGTGTGTTCAACATGTTATATAACTCGATTTTTATTATACTTAAATACTAATTAGTTATTTCCTTTTCTGCTTTATTTAAAAAGGAGAGATAATTGTCCGAGTCGGTGCTCAGAACCGGACTCGAACTCGTGACCTGTGATATAAACAAACACACAGTCCACCGCTGGACTGTGTGTCTAACTTGGTTATTATTTCAGTTATCAATGTACTTAACATATACTAGTGACGACTCCGGTTCAGTTAAACAAAAAAATTGGTTTTTATTAAGGCAGCGTGTGTGAGACGGGAATCGAACTCGGGACCTTTGCGTGTTTAACGTTTTATGTGCACACAGTCCACCGCTGGACTGTGTGTCTAACCCGATTAATATCCTGAATTTAATTAAACTTATAGGATACGGAAAATACATCGTCTTCCTCGTCAGGTTATAACCAGAAATCGGGTCTGACTGGTTCGAGTTTTTATTCAAGTTTCATTAGTGTTTTAGGTTAATTACTGGTAAGATAGAAGTAAAAAGAAAGGAATATAAGCGTGAGGTATACCGACTCGCTTTCCTCTGTTTTCCGGCAGAACTCCGGCGACAGAAATCACCTCCGGCGATGAGTTTCTCGTAGCAGCGAGTCTCCAAGAAGCTTAGAAAGGGCGTGGGTATCTCCGGGATAAACTCAGGGGCTCAGTAAGGCTCGGCAATGGAGAAAACGGTTTTCCGGCGATGAGCAGAGAAATTCCGGCGAGTGGAATTACGCCGTGAAAAGATGTGTTTTTGAGCGAAAAGGTTTGTCGTCGGTTGTGGGTCAATTTATAGGAGAAAAACGAGATGTATTTGGTCTGATTTCGGACTGTGTTCGTTTATTTAAATTTTCCGGCGGTTTTGATTTTGGTCGCGGACTTCAAACATCGGTTATAACCGATATCTGGTTAATGGTTTACGTTATAACGTAAATTGTAGTTAAAACTCGCGAGTTTACCGGGATTCCGACGACTGAACTGTTTGGGCGCCGGTTTTGAATTCGTAACGACACTTTATCAATTAAATGATTCTATTATATAACAAACAAAGTCCGCGGCGCAGTGGTTTGTGTGTGTGAGTTAAATCAGTTGGCTGATTCGGTACAGACCCGGGTTCGAAACCCGGCAGAATACTTTCATTTTTATTTTGCGATTTCCAACAGTTTTTCAAAAACTAAATATTATATTCCCGTACAATAATTGATTACGGATCGTTTAAAAATATTTTGGGCATTTAATTCGCAACGAAAATTTTGACTGACTGTTCGGTTGATAAACGGAGCGGGTTTGGTAAATCCGTTTTTGACGGATGTTACAGTATCCCCTGCTTTTTAGAAATTTCGTCCCGAAATTTAAATAATGATATATTTTGACTAAAAGGATGGTGATGTTTTGTTTGACAGTTGTATGCTTAGCAAAATAAGGGCTTAAGTTTTTTTTTTTTTTTTTTTTGTTTGAGGCGGTAACGTTCCTTGTAAGGGTTAGGTACCCTATCCGGGAATCGCTTTTTGTTGCCTACTGTATGAATATTGATAAACAGGAATGATTCGCTAATAATGATATCATGCATAAGAGTTTAGGTACGTTTGGGAAAATATGGTTATATCCTAAGCCAAAACTTCTAACACTACAATCTACATGGAACATAAATAAAAACACAACATCTGATATTTGAACATAAGTAAGCACAACAGCTAATATTCAAACATGAATGAACACATCAGCAAATATTTGAACATGAATAAACATATCAACAAATATTTGATCATGAATAAACACAACAGCAGATATTTGAACATGAATAAACACAACAGCAAATATTTGAATCCACATTCTGATAGCATATATGTTTGAATGGTGGAAGTTCCTCTCTCGTTTGTTATGATGGAGAGGTTAGTTTATGTAGAAATGGAACACATTCCAATCTCTTTAAATAACATAATGATATAAATGTAACACAAATTCCAACCAAGGCAATACTAAATCCTACATGGAACTTCTCATAACCGCCTGATAATGCCTCTGATCCTTTGGCAAGAATACTTATATATAGGAAGTACCAGCGGCGTATCCACCATATTCTTGCCAAATTTTCATTAGTTTTATCCACAAGTTATGATTGGTTACCAAGAAACTAATAAATCCTACATAGAACTTCTCATAACCGTCCGATAATGCCTCTGATCCTTTGGCAAGAATACTTATATATAGGAAGTACCAGCGGCGTATCCACCATATTCTTGCCAAATTTTCATTAGTTTTATCCACAAGTTATGATTGGTTACCTAGAAACTAATAAATCCTACATAGAACTTCTCATAACCGTCCGATAATGCCTCTGATCCTTTGGCAAGAATACTTATATATAGGAAGTACCAGCGGCGTATCCACCATATTCTTGCCAAATTTTCATTAGTTTTATCAGTGAATTATGATTAGTCCTACAACTCTACAACCAATACAACAAACATAAAATACTGAAATGAAATCTATCTGTGCGATCAAGGCTCAATCGAACGGAGCCGATCGTATTGCATGTACTGAAAATGAAATGGATGTGCGCTCAAGGCTCAATCAAACGGAGCCGAACGTATTGAATGTACTGAAATTGAAATTGTGTGCTCAAGGCTCAATCGGGTGGAGCCGAGCGTATTGCATGTACTGAAAATAAATAACTTAACCACACAAACAACCTATGCATGGAACCTCTCATAACCGCCTGATAATGCCTCCGATCATTTGACAAGAATACTTATATATAGGAAGTACCATCGGCGTATCCACCATATCCTTGTCAAATTTTCATTGACTTTATCCGTAAGTTATGATTAGTTCTATGCGACTCTACAACAAACACAACAACCACAAGATACTGATAATGAAATTGTATGTGCGCTCAAGGCTCAATCGGGTGAGGCCGAACGTATTGCATGAACTGGAAATGTAAATTGAAATGTGCGCTCAAGGCTCAATCGAGTGGAGCCGAACGTATTGCATGTATTGAAATGTAAAATGAAATAACCGATCAAGGCTCAATCAAACGGAGCCGATCGTGCGGGCACGCCAAGATCAACCACATAATAAAATGGGGATCCAACTCAACCTCGATGGATGGGGAGCCACGGCCTCGGCAAAAGCATATACTGAAAACAATATATAATATATAATATCCAATAATTTCTCTAACAGTCTACACATGGAAAAAAAACATAAAACTAAACGACAGGAATTGAATCTGGATCTTCGGCGAAGAGGACTAGCTGAGTATCTTCGTTTGGGCCGTCATTATCTTCGACAGGATTGGCGTTGATATTGAAGACTCTTCCTCTTGCTGGTGGCATAGTGGTTGGGTTTTCTTGGTTTACTTGGTTAACTGGGTTTGATTGGGCTTGAGTGTTGATAACGTTAACCAATTGAGGGCATGTGTTTCTAAAGTGGGTAGGGTCGCCACAATTGAAACAGGCTCGCGCATATGGGAACATGGGGTATTGGGGTTGGTGATAAGTTTGGGCCATGTTTTGAGTAGGGGAAAAGGTTTGGTCTTGAAAGGTGCGACAAACATTGCTCAAATGACCATAGCGTCCACAAGTTGTACATAGCCGGCAAAGTAAAGTAAGGGGATGGTGATAAAAACAGTTGTTGCATCGAGGGTGAGGTCCAAGATATGGTTTCTTAGCTGGGTAAGCTGAGTTGGGTGCCACTTGGGTGATTGGGATAGCTCGGATGGGTATGGCGTGTAGAACTGGTTGATTTCGTTGAGTAGCAGCGAAAAGTCGCCCGACTCTTCTTCTCTTAGGATTGGGTTGAGAAGGGGATTCAGTTTGAGTGGAGTCGGAGGTTTCAGTCGATTCTTTATCCTTCTTCTTCTCCTCCTTGAAGTCTTTGTTTCGGATTCGGTTCTCGGTGAGCTCTGTTGCTAGCTCCATTGCTGCTTCCAAAGTTGCAGGCTTGGCACTTATTACAGGGTCTTGAATCTTTGACGGAAGACCACGAATGTAGTGCTCGATCAAACGGTAGAGGGGAGTGAACATGTTGGGAACCATTTGATGTAACTCGAGGAATCTTTTGTTGTAGGTGATGTGGTCTCCTTCCACTTGCTTCAATGAGTAGAATTCATCTTCTAACTTCTTGATTTCGCTCCTTGGGCAAAATCGTCTGGTCATGATTTCCTTCAATTCGTTCCAAGTTAAGGACATAGCATCTTCCGCACCTCGTTTGGCCTTCTCTGTGTTCCACCAAGTAAGTGCTATCCCATATAGTCGACCGGTAGCATAACGCACTTTGCGATCATCAGGGCAATCGCAATTTAGAAAAGTGTTCTCCATTTCTTCAAACCAATGGAGGAGAGCGGTGACGCCTTCAGTCCCTTTGTACTTCGGAGGGTCGCATGATTTAAAATGCTTGTAGGTGCATTTAGTGGTATTTGGGGGAGAGTTGAAAATGTTTTGGTTTGCTTGATTGACAGGATTATTGGTAAGTGCTTGTTGAACTTGGATTACAATATTGGGTATTACGGCAGCCATTTGTTGAGCGATTAAGGCAGCCATGCGCTCGCGGGCTTTTCTTGTTCTCGTCTTCCTACGGGCGAGATTAGAAGACATCTACAAGAAATACATGACAAGAGTATGAGTTGGATGCTTTTGGGTTCATGGTTCGCATTAGGAATGAACATTCATAAAATAATTATAGATAAATAAATTACTACATCCATTGGATGTCTTGGGCTTTGCTCGTTGTTAGGCCCTTCATGCCGCCATACTTTACCTGTGTAATCATGTGGGCCCCCATGAATACCGGTTTTGCATATGGTTCGCACGGTTTCTGCCTGGTTGCGTACACAAAAACCCGGAGAAAATCGAGAAATATGTATACAACGTGTGATATTCGGAATGTGTCCAGGTGTAGACACGGTGACACCTCAAAGTAGGGTTAGTTCGAACGACGTTTGGTGTGGCATGCTTTGGCCTAATAGGTCCTTCGTACTCTCATCGTTGGTCCCCAGGTAGGCAAACTGGTCCGTTATATTGGATTTATACGAATGCCAGCCTAGAGAGGACGTTTCGACTACCGGTACTTGTACCCTTCCAGTTACTACATGCCCGTCGCAGAACTTACTTTGATGAGATTTGAAAATTGCATAAAATCTTTGGATAATGAGAATATGAAAATAAATTGAATTCATGAACATCGATATGTGTATAATGAATATGTATATATGTATAATGAATATGTATATAAGCATGTATGTTTGACTGAAATGTAAACAAATATGAAACAAATAAATATCATAAGTTTGTATGTAACCACCTACTCAATTAAAATTTAGGCAGACTATAGTATAGGCTCTAAGGGTCTAATAACCTATCCTATATCCCTATAGTCATGGCTCTGATACCAATCTGTCACACCCCGACCCGCAGCGGAAAAGGTGATCGGGGCATGATTGGGTTATCATCAAAGCTCATGACATTTATTAAGCGTTTCATATTCATTAATACAAATTAAATGGAAATTTACAATGATTGCTACAACATGATCTAACTAACAATCTAAACTTCTTTGTTCTCTTCTAAGGCATATCCTATGTTTTCCTTGCTTCAACCTGTTCACCTGTATCATGTATAAAAAGGTTTTTGGATCAACATAATGTTGGCGAGTGAATCCTATGGAAAACATTTGAACAATTTATTTAAATTGATTATGAAATATGTGCACAACCAAACATGAGTAAAATTAGATGTAACTTGATCAACAATCATAAGATGTTAAATGAAACACTCATGAATAATAATGGGACAATTAAAGGCACGCGATGCTCAACTCGTCTCTCACGAGGAACTGAGGGGCCTGATGAATGAATTGCATAAACATGATGATATGAATGACACAACTACAAACAATATAAACTCAATGAAACACACATGAACAATAATGAATTTGAATTGAAGCACGCGATGTTCTACTCGTCTCCCACGAGGAACTGATGGGCTTAATGTATGAGTTTCATATAATTTGACAAACGGAATATAAGTAAATCACAACAATAAAACAATCTAAGTTTAAGTCATGATGTGGTATGGCACAAGTTTAAATAAATAAATTAATTATTTTCATAACACATGACACACCCCAAAACGTGTAATTTAAAAGGGGGAATTGTAAGATTCACTCACAGTGGGTGCGTTCGGTTGATGACGTTGAATGCATGCGAAGTGTTTTAACCACGAGTGAGATTTAACCTAGATAAATCGCATTATGGTTTGGTAAGTAAACGGATTTTATTAAACTATTTTAGTAGAATTGTTGGGTGTATTTTTGTGAGTTTGAGGCTATTTTCTAACCTTAAAAATGTTATTTTTAAGTATTTATAATTGATTTTTAATTAAAATAATTAAATAAAAATAATAAATTTTTTTTTTTTTTTTCTGACCGTTGACCGGCCGGTTGACCGTTGACCTGACCGTTGACCGGTTCGATGGCATATTATTGTGCGCTGAGTGAGGCTCGAACCCGAGACCTCTCGTACGCGTGCACGCAGCTCTACCAACTGAGCTACGTGTCTAACCCGTTATATATCTGATTTTAATTATATATATATACTAATTAGTTTAAACTGAAAATCATTTTATTTTAAAAATAGTTTTAAGCGAACCGGACATGCACTCCACAGGTCTCGAACCCGAGACCTGTGGTTTAATCTAACACACAGTCCACCGCTGGACTGTGTGTTCAACATGTTATATAACTCGATTTTTATTATACTTAAATACTAATTAGTTATTTCCTTTTCTGCTTTATTTAAAAAGGAGAGATAATTGTCCGAGTCGGTGCTCAGAACCGGACTCGAACTCGTGACCTGTGATATAAACAAACACACAGTCCACCGCTGGACTGTGTGTCTAACTTGGTTATTATTTCAGTTATCAATGTACTTAACATATACTAGTGACGACTCCGGTTCAGTTAAACAAAAAAATTGGTTTTTATTAAGGCAGCGTGTGTGAGACGGGAATCGAACTCGGGACCTTTGCGTGTTTAACGTTTTATGTGCACACAGTCCACCGCTGGACTGTGTGTCTAACCCGATTAATATCCTGAATTTAATTAAACTTATAGGATACGGAAAATACATCGTCTTCCTCGTCAGGTTATAACCAGAAATCGGGTCTGACTGGTTCGAGTTTTTATTCAAGTTTCATTAGTGTTTTAGGTTAATTACTGGTAAGATAGAAGTAAAAAGAAAGGAATATAAGCGTGAGGTATACCGACTCGCTTTCCTCTGTTTTCCGGCAGAACTCCGGCGACAGAAATCACCTCCGGCGACAGAAATCACCTCCGGCGATGAGTTTCTCGTAGCAGCGAGTCTCCAAGAAGCTTAGAAAGGGCGTGGGTATCTCCGGGATAAACTCAGGGGCTCAGTAAGGCTCGGCAATGGAGAAAACGGTTTTCCGGCGATGAGCAGAGAAATTCCGGCGAGTGGAATTACGCCGTGAAAAGATGTGTTTTTGAGCGAAAAGGTTTGTCGTCGGTTGTGGGTCAATTTATAGGAGAAAAACGAGATGTATTTGGTCTGATTTCGGACTGTGTTCGTTTATTTAAATTTTCCGGCGGTTTTGATTTTGGTCGCGGACTTCAAACATCGGTTATAACCGATATCTGGTTAATGGTTTACGTTATAACGTAAATTGTAGTTAAAACTCGCGAGTTTACCGGGATTCCGACGACTGAACTGTTTGGGCGCCGGTTTTGAATTCGTAACGACACTTTATCAATTAAATGATTCTATTATATAACAAACAAAGTCCGCGGCGCAGTGGTTTGTGTGTGTGAGTTAAATCAGTTGGCTGATTCGGTACAGACCCGGGTTCGAAACCCGGCAGAATACTTTCATTTTTATTTTGCGATTTCCAACAGTTTTTCAAAAACTAAATATATATTCCCGTACAATAATTGATTACGGATCGTTTAAAAATATTTTGGGCATTTAATTCGCAACGAAAATTTTGACTGACTGTTCAGTTGATAAACGGAGCGGGTTTGGTAAATCCGTTTTTGACGGATGTTACATTTTCTCTTTGTATATATTTTTTACTTTTATCATTATTAAGATCGTATTTATTCTCTAAATGCATTTTATTAGAATCTGGAAATGCATATACGGTTTTGAAACTTTACTTATGTCACTTGGCAATATTCTAAGGAAAAATTAATTTTACTCTCTCATCTCATTCATTGCATACTCATCCGTTATGAGAGAAAATCATGACACCTGGACATTAAATAATACATTTTTTGAAGGAGTTGGTCGCCTGATATAAGTGTGGGCCTGTGAACGTCTTGTTAGCTCTTTATTCTTCTGACATCGTATCCTTCTTTGGATGAAATGGAAGTATAAACTCTTGTTTGGTATACTCCATTTTTGGTTTTACTCATCCGCTTAAAAATAATGACCTTTTGGATCGTTCACTCTTCACCTGCAAATCCTTCAAGTATCTCACTTTTTGCTTTTAAAACCCAAACCCTAACTTCTCAAAACCTCTTGCCATGGACTCCATCAACCAACACAACTTTCAACTCGCATACCTTCAACGCCACAACCTTAGGGTCAGGAGGCGTTACCAGCCTTGCATAAGAAAAATGTGGAACCATCCTTGCTCTACTACCCTCATAACCCACTTGGCTTTACATTGATAACCTTTGTGTCCATGCACCTTGAATTGCTCAAGGAGTTCTAGTATATTCCTCGCATCACCATTAATGAGGGTATGTTGACTACCAACGTCGGGGTTTTGATGGACTGGCTCATTCTCATTAACGAAGACATAATCCGAAGATCCTTCCACCTCAATGATAGCACAGATGTCATCTCGTTCACTCACGATGAGATTGACAAAACTCTGTGGCACATGGGTTATAGAGGACCAAGGTGAGAAGACCGGTGGTGAAATCTGGTTTCACCAAGTCGTGGCAATTTTCGATGACCTAGCAAGCCATCTGTTTCTCCAAGAAGACCACCACCTACACCCTCGCCTCACACATAGCCATGGAACCTATTCACGCACTAGTGAATGCAGTTCCATACACCTGCCCTCACTATATGCTAAGGGACTTTGTGTCAAACATCCACTCCGGTAGACCTTTCCTTATGTATCCATAATTCCTAATGAGAATCATCACGAGTCAGCTAGACTTTCCTGGTGTCCCCATCTTGTATCCTAGAACCCAGGTGATGTTGTAGAAAAATATAAGGTTCAGACAACTGATAACGCAGGAAAAAGCCCTTGATTAGTAAAATAGTTTTTGAATTTGCAACGAATGTAAAGCAACAATAAAGAACATAAATGATTTATCACAAGGAAAAAGCCCTTGATTGTCTTTGAAAAGCTGACCTCCGGCACAAAAAATCATGGGAGTTGGAAACTACACACCTCCTACTAATATTAATGGTAAAGAGTTACAAAGGTAGAGCTTGATGGATCGATCTAAGTGTTATAATAGTTATTGCAGCAATTGCGAGTGAATGTACTGTGTTTTCCATGTGTAATTGCTGTCCCTAAAATGATCACATCAAGCCTATTTATAGTACAAGCTCAAAAATGAATCCTAACCACACCTCGGATTACTCCGGGATCCTGGAAAAAAATAAGTCATCGACCGTTGGGTAGCATTCAGTCTTTTTCCCATGTTATCTCGAACCAACTTCACGATAATTCCGCTTCAAGCCTCCTTTTAGCCGTTACCTAAAGAATATTCTAGCAAAATATCCTTTCAAGATAGAAGCAATTGATTAGTAATAAACACATTTAGGATCCTGGTATGTACTAACCACGTCGGGATCTTATTGCATAGTTACAGTAATCAGGATCCTGACTATCGAATTTCTACCCTAAACACTACTGTGACAAAAATGTAGCAAACATCGGTTGTTACTTCCTCACAACAGATCGAAACATATTACCTAGCCATACTCCTTCCTTATCCTCACTAAAGGATAGTGTTGTAAGTACAAGGGAACCAACTCAAGTGAGATGATTCACTTGAATGTCTCTTCTCAAGCCCCTCTCCTAGGGTTGCATCTCTTCTCACTCCACGATCCACAAAAACAATCCCACCAACATTCCAATCACTGCTTGATGCAATTGATAAAACTAACTTGTGCAAACCTAGTTCCTCTCAACAACAAATCAGTGAGAGTTTACCATAACATCTAAGGAAAATTTAGAAATCTTTGCTAACCCACAAGCTAAGGAGGTTACACCTCATGTGTCTCAAGAGACACTTGCAGGTATTTCAAGTGAGGCAACTACTACAATTGTAGAGACAACAGTCTCACAATTGGATGATAGTTAGATAACTAAGACCTCCTTGAAGGTAACAATTGTTGACTCTGCAGTTGTACACTCTATAACAATTGTAAGTCCCTAATAACAAGAAAAAGGGGCAGTAGGTTCAAAACCAAGTTTAACCATCGTTGGTGGGCATTTAGATGATCCTATTAACTTAGGTGATGGGTTAAAACATCAAGAATTGATGGAGAGAGTATCTAAGTTAGAGTCTATAGTTGAAGAAATGATGAAGACCTTGGTATAAAACTCAAGACCTCCACCATCCAATACAGAAATTGCAAAAGAAATATGGTTGCATGCACAAATGTACCTACATCTTCAAAAGCAAACTGAAGAAGTACATCAAAATACACAAGTGGAGCTGATATGAAGCATGGTGATGCTAAGTACAAAGATACTCAAGCAGAGCTTAGGGCCCTTAAAGACCATTTGCTCTAAACCACTAGTGCAGCTCCCATTCTCTCCAAATTCCAAGACGATGCCAAAGGGGTGGGGGAGAGTGATAGCATGAGAAAGCTTCCTCCTCTAGTAAAGAAAGCCAAAAGAAGGCAAGATACTTCTGAAGCAAAAAAGGCCAAACAAGAAGCCATTGAAAAGAAAAAAAGGAGAGACACAAGGAAGCAAACATGCAGATAATAGCGCAAGCGATTATTGAAAGGAAGATTATTTAAGATAAGCAAGGATCTTCAACATAGGTTCTCAGAAGCGTTGCATCAACAAAACTACCACCGTCTATCCAGACCGTTGTCTCAAATGTCCAACCCTCTATTGCTACTTCAAAAGAGACAATAGATGTTACAACCAGATTACCACCAACACAAAAGTATCCTAAAGGACTTCTAATCCACAAAAGAAAACCATCCGCAAAGCTTCCTCAACTTCCATCAATAACACCAAAACTCAAACCAGATCCAGGAGAGCCAAATTTATTTTCCTATATGATGATGAAGAAACTCCTGATGCATCACCTATCAAAAACACAACCACAACATTATCCATCATTTCTCAACCAACTACCACAATCACCACTACACTTACAATTACATCTCCATTAACCAAACCCACGTATCACCATACTTGAAATGTATCCAAAGAAATACAATCTGCTATTCTACAATTGACACCAGCCAACTTAACTTCCCATCCATCAAAAGATATTTAAAGCCTTCCAATGTCAAAGAGTACTTGGGAAGATCGAACATGCTAAAAGAAATGATGCTGTAAAAAACAAGTGAAAGAGTGATAAGGAGGCACAACAAATTCTACCTGAAGAATTCACAAAAGTGAATAGATTGGAAGATTTTGACAAAGATGCTAGTTAAAAGGTTTCACAAGGACTAGTAAACAACCCATTAGCTCAGTAAAGCACTAAGGGAATATTACATGGAGTATATCATTAAAAATAAGCCTTACACAGCCACAAGAGCTCAATTCTCTGGTTGGACTACAGAAGCTACCTCAAAAGGCAAAATGAGATGTTTCCAGAAGATCATACAAAAATATTAAGATGAGATAAGGAAGGAAGGGATCAAAATTGAACTTATGTATGGGCATCTAGATGCCAAACTAGAACTGCTTGGGCAAGTCTTGGGGAAACAATTTCCCTTACCACATCCAATAATTTTGTTCCCAATAAATCCATGTAGCTCAAAATTTCCTAAAGTGGTTATCCAGCAGGATAAGCCATGAATTGACTATAGTCAGCGCTAATGTGAAAATGAAAAAGACTTCAATAAATTGTGTCTCGAGTCTAAAGTTGATGATTAGCAAGACCTACTTGGTCTTCCACTTGAAAGGGATCCGGATGACTCTCTCTCTTTGAAATATTTGAGAAGCAATTTAAAGCCCAAATCATAGAAAAGTTAATGAAGAATAAAGATTGATCTAATAAACATCTTTTTGGCATCATCTGTCCCAAGGGGATATTGTTGGACCTACAAAAGAATAGATGAGATTCAAAAGCCAAAACATGACCAAAGGATCAAGAAATAAACAACACCTTGAACCAGGCTCCTACCAAAGATAGTGAATCTTAAACACCTAGATCAAAGTATCTGTTGAAGACATGTTATCCACTATTTGAAGCCTTAGACCCACTGTAGATGAAGAAACAAGGTATGTTCATGGTCAAAGCTCTTTTAAGGAAAAGGTCTGCTCATGAAGACTAAACATATGTTGTGGCCAGACAAATGTTTGGAACAAATCAACAGAGGTTGAAGAACAGATGTTTCCTAATGTAACAGTATTAGCTTATTAACTATGTTTAGCCTAGTTAGATCATAGGTTTGATTCCTACAAATGTTTGCAACATATGTGGAATCTATTCTGTTAGAAATGTTAGAAATCACTATTAGGGTGATATCAGCCAATCACAATCAGACCTTTTGTACTTAGTATAAATAGATCTCACATGTTAGAGATCTATGCATCACACACATCACCTTTTCTTTTGTACAAACAAATTTATATGTGATTACGATGAGGCGTAGTTTGTAGAGTCAATTATACTGTAAAACTTGTAATCTTTTGATTCAATGATAAATAGTTGTTGAATATAATTCCTTGCTTGTATTTACTTTATCTATTCTACAATACAAAATTGTCTATTATTATTTGTTTTAATCACAAGCCTTGTAAACTGAGACCTAACACCTAGTAACCACTAAAAGATGGTGCAGTTATGGACGAGTACAAGAGAGACTAGGGTAAGTTCTGCATGTTAAATTTCTTTTAGAACTGGTTATGCCAACAAAAAGAACTAATCTAATTGCATAGCGATTTGTCATAGAAGCAATGCCGGTAAGATGGTCAAAGGTATTTCAAATGAAAATGGTTAAATATAGTTGAAGATGTTGAATCAGGTAGAAGCAATTCCGACGAGATGGTTGAAGATGTTGAATCGATGGTGCTCGGCGAGAAGCCAGAACCTAGTTTTTTTTTATTGCATCATTCTTTTAACGCAATTTTAATGGTTTTTGACCAAGTTTCCTTTCACCGCATCTTAAGAACAACCTATATTTAGACGTCATTTTTGGCTCAGTCCAAAACTGCATCTAAAGACCATATTCACAGTGTCTATAGCCCCTTTTCCTACTAGTGTATAACATGGCATCTACATATCCCTTTTTTCTTAACACAAATTAAAAGTTCTGATAGTATATTTATACTTATATTTTTGAAAAAAATACTTAATTTTGAAAACATATTATAGAAAATATATAAATGTTTCTAAAACCTTAATATTTTATAGAATTATAAGTTTTTATCCATTAACCTTTACACCCAACACCTTTTAGCTTGGATTTACATATTGAAATTGATAAAAACACATGTCGTAATGTATATTTGAAATTATGAATAAAGGTTATGCACTATTTTGAAAAGTTCATAAATTTTTTAAAATATCAAAACCACGCCTTATCCAAATTTGTTATAATGAATTAAACTTCTTTAAACAATATAGTTTATCTCACCATGTATGAATTTATGTAGTTAAGTAATAAAAGAAAAGAAAATTTAAAATAATGTTTCAAGTTAAATAAAAAAAAATCTTTAGTTATATAAAAAAGAAAAATGTACATTTAAAAGATTGCTAATTGCTACTTAGTTTGCAAATTTTATTAACAACAACAGCCCCCTAGCGAGACGGTAGGCCAAAACAGAAAAATGACAAGATACAAACAAGAACAATCATAAAACATTGAAAGAGCACCAGTTCTACCACTCCATCGATATCGTCTTTGCTTTGTTTGTGATCTAGAGAAAGCTTGTACTTTTGATATCTGCTATAAGCCTCAAGGTGTTTACACGATTGCTTTAAAAGACCACACCATTCCTTAGTTTCCACACACCCCAACAGGAGATAAGAATGATTGCGTGCACCATTGTTTTTCTCACTTCCGAGCTACTTGAAAGAGCATTAATCTATAGCAAATCTGAAATGGAGTAGGCATAGATAGAAGGCAACGATAACCAACTTGAAACCATTTGCTAGACCACCGAACACACATAATATGAGGTGAACAAGTGTTTGACGCTTTCTTCATACTCGCCACATAGTGGACATAGGTTGGATGACATAACAATGTTTCTTTTTTGCAGCGTAATCCTCGTCGATAATCGGTCCAGATGCATTCTCCACCCAAAAATATTTACTTTGCGAGGCACCCATTTGTTCCATTAAAAGTGTATGTCGCCGGTTTGCATTGACAGACCGTTGAGAAGGCTCTTGACGAATTTAACCAAGAAGATGCTAGAAGGGTCATAGGTCCACTACCATGCATCTCTTGTACCTGAGAACGATACCCCTGAAAGGATCTGAACACGTAACCCAAATTCTGTAAGTTCAGGAACAGAACTGGGCTCTCAAAACCATTCCCATGACACATTTGGAAGCCCGCATTAACAATATTGACCCGATCACGAGCACTACATCCGTTTTTCCTTTTCAAGCTGCTAGATATTTGGAAACAAAGCCTAAAAAGGTTTATCCGCTGCCCAATAATCCGTCCAAAACTGGGTATCCCCACCGTTACCCACCTTACATTTAATAAGATTGCTTAGAAAAATGTCATCTTTTCTGAGATTCAACTCTTTTTTATGATATTGTTCCACACGCTTTTTAAACCCTTCTTCGTTGTTAGAAAATTGCCATGTTTACAGCGGAAATGAATACTCATGATAACCGCTCTCGATAGTCTTGTTGGTTCCGTTTTATACCTCTAAGCCCATTTCAGCAAGAGGCTACAATTCATTTTCCATAGAGATACCAAACCAAGACCCCCATTCGATACGGATTGCGTTACTTTTTCCCATTTCACCCAATGCATTCTACTCCTTGTATTCGTATCACCCCAAAGAAAGTTCCTTCTTATACTTTCCAGCTTATTGATCACATTACAAGGAGCAAGATATAATGAAAAGTAGTATAATGGTAGGGAATCAAGTACCGATTAAATGGTATAAAAAGTAGTATAATGAGGTTCCCATACCATAGAGACATGACTTATCAAGATTGATTTTTAGACCCGAGACAAGGTAAAAGCATCTCATAAGTCGTCTAATATATGTAATGTTATGTTCTGTCCAATCCCCCAAAAACATAACGTCATCCACAAACACAAGGTGCGAGATGGACGGCCCCCGTTCGGTAAAGAGATACATTGAATCAGTCCAGTAGTAGTGAAGCTACCCCGAAGCTAGAGAGAGCCTCCATAACTAGAATGAAAAGAAATGGTGATAATGGATCGCCTTGTCGGATCCCCCAAAGTAATATAATTCACTTGTTTGTGAATCGTTAACCAATACCGAGGAGTGGGATGATGCGAAGATGCCCTTGACTCTTATCTAGGCTAATATGTTCTTTCTTTTCGTTAAAATTAGAACTAAATAGTAAAATATAAAAACAAAGGAAACTCGCAAGTCCTGCTAGGGTATGTACGTTCGACCTCAAGTCATTCGGGTGGAATTAAATAGCCACGACGTGTAGACTAGGAAGCTTGTTTGTCGTTTTCTATGAATTGACAAGACTTAAAGTAGTTTAATCATTAAAAAAATAAATGATATATTTTTGATTGAATTTAAAATAAAGAAAAAACATATTAGCCTAGATAAGAGTGATTAATATTTTTTTATTAACTAGTTGAAAATATTAAGAAAGATAATTTTTTTAAAGATCCACACCAAGTAAAGTTATGATGTTTGCTTAATTTTTTTAATTTTCTTGTTTCATAATGTTTAACAAAAAATAAATAAAGTGTTAATAGAAATAAATAATGAAATTACTACATTACTTTTTATTTAGTGAGACAAAAACATTATTATATTAAATATTTTTTAAGAAATATCACTTTAGTAAATACTTTTTTTACACCAACACTAGTTTGAGAAAAAAGTTGACGTTATGAATCAAGGATGACCAATGAGGTTTCAATAATTGCTTGTGATCCACATTAAGTACATCTACATATTTTGTGAGTGATAAAAGATAGGGAAGGAATTGTAAAAAGAATATGAGTGGGAACATGAAGTAATTTGAGCTCATTCAACGTTTTGAAGAGCTGACCTTATAATGAATAAATTGTAGAGGTCATACTCATAGTATTTCGTATATACGATGATGAAAGCAACTCTAATTATTTTTAAATTAGATTCAGTGAAAGACCTGAAGCATTTTAATTAACTAGATTGTTAATTAAAAAGAGTTAGCATATAGGATTGCATGATAGTTCAGTTCTGTTACTTCAAATGAAAGTCGTATCTTCAACCCTCTTACAAACATAATATTTAATTACTTACTATCATTTAATCAAATCTAATTAAAGAGATTTAGTGTAATAAAAATCTTGGTTGTTTAAAAATCGTTATCATGCTGAATTGTAAATTACAATATTTTTATTTTAATAATTGACTTTTTGATTCTTTGATATGCTTTTCACTGTTAATTTCCTGATTATTTAAAAGTTGTACAAAAAATATAATTTATAACAATGAGTATTATATTAAGATATCTTGTGGGTAAACACAAACATACTTTTTTAAATTGTTACTAAACATGTTTATTTTTGGTTTTTTACCAACTATCATGTTCAGTTTCTTATTGATAATTCGTCGTACTAAAGACACATGTTTGATTTCACACCACTGCAATGGATAATGTATAACTGAACTTGACATCTGGCATATAATTCGCAAATCTTGGTGTAATCTGGATTTTCAACTTCCGGAAACACTTAAAAATATTATACATGTAATTCATTGTTGATATTATTGTTTTTTATAATATTTTTCTATCAAAGTTGTTCTCTTTTTATTAGAAATTAGTTCGGTTTAGTATTAAGGGGTGTGTGTTATCATTAAAAAAATATTTTATTTGCACAAGAATCGGCTAAAGACATTTTTACTAATGTCAAGGAGCACTGGAATATAAAGTATAAATAAGTATGGTGTTAAAGCAATTAATTGGTAGAAAAACTAATCAACTAATGTGAAAATATATAAACGTTTTCACAAATGGATTTATAAAAGAGGAGTAAGATAAAACAGAAACTCTATTTTGTTAAAAACACTAGAAACAACTCATACTCTGTCACATGGCTTCCTCTAATTTATAAATAGTTGTGTACTTTTATTTAGAACTGGCTTATAAAAATCCGATAATCATGCTGCTTATTCAGTAAATTTTTAATGTGAATTCCTTTTTTATTTCATGAAGGGTAAAATCTAGTGTTCATAAAACGACCTGAATATAATGAACAAACAACAGAGCAATGGAATAGATAACCACAAAATTTAGTATTCATATTAAACAACCTTATTATGATGAACAAACAACAGATCATCGGAAATTCGTAGTTAAAACCATTACCCATGTCCGTTTGTAAAGCCCTATGTTTGTTACTATGGTTGCGCCACTTTTTGAAAACAAGCTCTATAGCAACGATAGTCATTGGAAAGTAATTTCTAATATTTGTTTTGAATTATTTTTTAAATTAGTTTTTATTGCCAACGATGTCGTCAATAAAAGGGTACGCTATCCCGACCACGCTTTCCAGACAACTTTTTGACCTATAGTGTCGAATCTGTGGTGACACTACGTTCCCGACGACGTGGCGTCGGGATAGACTATCCAAACAACAGGTCGACTTGTCAAAGAAAAATCCTTGTAGTGTAGATAACCTCATGATAAATATGATCTCTTACACACATGCCCTGCAAAAGGAGACAATGGCCACAATCTGTAATCACGGGGACGTATGTCTATCTGACAATAAAGTGATCCCATACGTCTATTAGTAGAATATGACACTTATAATAGTTTGCGCCACAAAATTAAAGGACATGGTTCAAACCCCACATCTCATTCATTTTTTTTCTTGTTTTAAGTATTTAAGTATGCTCGAATTTTTTTACCATTTGAGCTTTCTAGTGAAAGCACTTAAGCATATGGAGAACACAAGAGGCAAAACAGAAACTTTACACCGATCCCGTCTCATTCGTTTTGGTGCCTCATCACTTCCCTCCCTACTGCTGCCCTTTATTCTTGAATACATGAGTAGATAAAACAAAAAAAAATACATATTTGCGTTTTGTTATTTTGAAAATATGTCCGATATAACCTATATAAATTTATCATTTACATTTAAACGTGTAGCATGCCAATCTACTTTTATTTTGAATGACGTTTTAAACTACCTCCAATATCCAAGTGAGCCTTCCTAAGACGGGATGTTAACCGACCATACTGATTTTAACACAAACCGTTATCAAAGAGGAAACTCATCACTGTGAGAAAACCTCTCACTGAGTTAGGTTTGAATCTGAGACGTTACAAATCCCTAGCTCTTATCATCACCCCATGTCATACAAGAAGCCAGTACATTCTAAAGTGAAAAGTTTCAGATAAAAAGATATGTATGATTGCCAGTAATTTTCAAAGCTTTTCAAATATCCCTTCAATGGCAGACAAGGTAAACCATTGCATCAACTCCTCATGCATGGTCCGGCCAATAAAGCAAGGATACACACTATCTTTTAAGGCCCCAACTCATACAAAAGCATATTATTAAATACAAATATTTTGGAAACGATAAATGTATTAAAATTGGATTTAAAGATTAGTTAATAACTGATTAATACCACGTACACATAGAATACTGTTTAGAAAATGAGTTTATTTTTTTAATTCCGATTTCTGTTATATCAATAATTAGCTAGTGCCAATATGGTATAGTCCAGTTAGTTATGGGGTTTTCCACTAAGTGGTTTCCTCTTGAGCAGGTCTCAAGTTCGATTTCTATTAAGCACAAATTATGTAAATATGGGAGAGCACATCTGAGAGAGATTTAAACTTGGGATGAGAGATTTAAACAGCATATGTTGACCCTTTAAAGTAAACTGGAAATCCAGTTAATCTGTCGTTAAAAAAAATCAATAATTGGCTAGTGGTGGTCCAGGTTCTTTTACTTTTGCTTTTTTTATTATGAACTTTTGTTTTTGTTGTGTTGTGATGGGTTCCGATTTTATATAAAGTGTAAACAGTAACGTAGACAAGGTTCATAATAAATACATTTTCACGCATGTAGTCATAGTCGGAAAAAACCGGAAGAAATCTATATTTATTACTAGAGGGGACAATTCTTACCCAAAAACTATTATTTGGGTCGGTATTAACCATTTAAATACTACAATAGGTTATTTTGGGTCAAATATGTTAGGAGAGGGGGTCAAAGTTGGTCATTTATAAAGTAAATGCTCTTATACATGAGTCAAGATGGTTAATTAAATTTGAAGTACGGGCATACGATCATTAGGGTTTGAAATAGAAAAACCACGGCCGTGTGAAGAACATAAAGGTCTGAACTCTGAACATCATCTTCAATTCTTCATCATCGAATGCCCCAATCTCCATCGTCTCTGTTGTCTCCGCCGCCACAAATCCATCTCTCTTAACTTTACCTAAAACCCCTCAACCGTCTGACATCGTATGTAACGACAAGAGTGACAGAACTGGTGAAAGATTTCGTTGGATTTTCAACTCCTCAATACAACAACAAGATTGATTATCATTCTCTAGCGTTTTCATTCTTCAATCTCCGATTAAGTCAACTGTTAATCCGTTCGGTACTCTCTCAACTTCTGTTTTGATTATTCTCGTAACTTAGGGTTTTCAGTGCTGCAAATTCGGTTTAAATTATGTTGAATTTACAGTACTTTTGGTTATTATTATGTGTGCCTCATGTTGATTATTGTATATTTATTTTGCTACTTAATTGGATTAAGCATTTTGTTGAAGATGAATTGTGTATACGGCTGAATCAGTTAAAAGTTGAATCAAGTATTTAAATTTCTGAGTTGTTATATTATTCAAATTTTATATGGAATGCTAAAGATTCTTTATTGTAATAGGCTAAATTTCTAATTGTTTGTTTGAGAGATTTATTACCAATAGAAGAAGCTGATATGTACCCGAGGTCGCAAGCAGCTACCCGAAGTATACCCATTGTGCATTGCAATCTATGCATGGATGTATGGGTTATGGAACGTGGCTAGTTGAAATTAATTGTATGTTTATGGTTTTTGTCACATGGTATACTTAGTTTTAGGTTAGTTGAAATTGTGAGGGAATAAAGGAGTAGTGGGAGTATATGCCCATGATATATACCCATGATGCCATGTTTGGTAGGTAGTGGTTGCATTTTTTATTTCCATTGTAACTATTTTTAGGCATGTTTTCTACATCAAATGGATATCGAAGAAAAATTAAATCAAGAATTCTTTCTAATTTGCTTTCTAGTTTCTTTCTATTTGCTTTTGGACAATGAAACCGTTGGAACCGCATCACAAGCTGATCACTAATATCAATAAGTTGTCATTTGGTGGTAGCATAATAGCAACATATATTATTGCATTACTTGTTATAACTTGGATTTATATTATTTGTTAAATAACCAACGAATTAGCAGGATTATTAAGTTTAGAAACAATCAAGAGAAATCCCTTGGTATTGATGATTTATTCTAGACCAGGCAAATTCTTATGAAAATCATAGCAAAACAGTAAAAACTGTTTCAAGATACCATATGCTTAACTTGAACGTAATAGCTTTCTTTTATAGTGATGAGTCCCTGATAGACTTCCAAACGAATTAGATCTTGAAATGCAAAAGGGCAGAAGTGTTATCTAGTCCCGCTGCATTATAGTAATCTGTATATTCTTTTACTGTTGTGCCTCTTTATTTGACGGGATTATCCTTTGAAAGAAACTCAGTTATCGGTTCGTATGCTTTGAGCCGTACTCAACCCAGACCAGTTTCAACCCGACAAAATTGACCGTTGATGTACAATGTAACATTTCGCTTTTTAACTTTTCTTATTTAGAAAGTGTAATCGTATTTCTATTTATGGAACCTGTATTCGTATCATGTTCGTATTCATTTTCTACTTAGTAATTCGAGATCTTGATCGTAATGAAAATCATGCTTTATACATACGCGTTATACATACAATCATTCATTTAAATACATGTTTACTTGTAAACCGACACTTGTTATACGTGCATGATATGCAACATATAAATTGTATCAAATACGGTATAAAATAAACCCTTTTTTTACTAATGTTGGAAAAAGTGCGTTTATTTGTATACTTTTGATTTTCAAAACAAAAAGAACTTAAATGTACAAAAGCAACAAAATCCAGCATAAGTATAGAAGGCGGGAATACAACATAATATACCAGCCCTCCGAGCTTCACCCCAGTACTAAAAACAACGGATCAGAAGTCACGGCCCCGTGCCCCTTCAAGTTTCTAGATAAGAAGACAAAGAAAAGAAGACAAGAGACACGGGGCCGTGTTCCCTTGGGCACCGGTCGTGGTCAACTTCCAGATTGGCGTACATGGGATAGTACAGCAAGTACGATGGCCACGAGGCTGTGTAGCAGACTAATCTGACATGCGTATTTAATGAAGACAGAGAATAAGGAAGACAAGGGTCTGTGCCCTGCAGGCATGGGGCCATGTGAAGGTCTATTTTCAGCTCTAAAAAGGGGTGCTTGGTTTCTTTTCAACTCATCCCTGACAAACCACTTCTCTCACACCTGCCACATCATCCATCATATGTATCCATAATCCACCTTAGAGTGTGTGTAGTGGTCTCGGGATCCAAGATTGATCGTAAGAGTTTTTGTCAAACAAAGGCCATGCTTGGCTAATCTCTTACATCACTTGGTGAAGACAAGTTACTTATGTATTAGTTTTGATTTCCTAACTTTGGTTAACTTTTAATTGGTATGTATTAATGACTTTAATAAATTGTTTCTATATTGAAAGTGAATTTTATTTTATCATTCTTCCTGTTTCGTTGATTCACTCGTTCGTGTCTTTACGGTCTATATAAAGCACGTTAACTGCCTAGAAGGGGGTTAGAAGGGTGGTATGAGTAAAGTTCTTTTTTCGTTCAGTGTATAGATCCTGCGAGTACTTGGATCAAGCTTATTAGGATTTCCCTTGAGGCAGATAACATCAAATCGGGGAAAGTAAGAATGGCTTGAGTCCCTTATGAATACGCTACTATTAAAACTTTAAACTGGCCTTGCGGGACTGTATCCCTGCTGACTCAGACCAATATGGTCGAGGGTAGCGTTGCCTCCAAAAGACGGACATGCCACATTTTAAATTAATAACTTACTTAATTATCTTCCAATATTCCAGCCTTTCAGGACTATATCACTGCTGACTCAGAATAATGGCTGAGGGCAGCATTGCCTCCAAAAGAGGGACATGACACTTTAACTAAGATAATCTCTTAAAAAACCCAAAGCATAGAAATCATCAAAGGATACATAAATAATGAGTCGGAACCAAGTAATTCTATCTTATCTTTTTGTTTCTTTTATTACTTTAGTTATTCTTTATTTATCAAAAACCTTTTCTAAAATTTTATTTGATTATACGCCGACTATAATTCGATATTAAAAGCTCTTGTGTCTTTGACCGACCTCGATATCTTACCATCACTATACTACGCTAATGATGGGTGCACTTGCCCTAGTGTGTTGTAGAGAGTGATAGTTGTATATTGTGTTTTTATAAATTTAAAACTTAAATAAACGAGTGAAAAGTATTTAAAACATATCTTAAAATCGGTGGCCTAATCATTTTATGCTTTTATAATTTTTCTTTTTAGATTTTTTATTTTTTTTCTCAAAATTTTCTTCTCTTTGCAAAAACAACACAGGGTCGTGTTTATTCAACACAGGGTCGTGTCTGACTTACAACATAAGAAAAAATCTGTTTTCTAGTTATTGGAACCAAGACAGAGGCCGTGTTACAGGAGCACAGGGTCCTGTCCAACATCCAGTATCTGGGAACCTGAAAACAAAAACTTTTTCTAACAACATAGGGCCGTGCCATCTCGACACAAGGCCGTGCTACTTATCTGACCAAAATTTTTTTATGTTTTTGTTCGAAAAAAGTCACTCCATCCCGCCTAAATCTCTAGAAATACAACCAGGTGCATTACCTCCACCTCCGACAAAGACATAAAAGTGCCACGAGAAGAACTCGAGCGCTTTTTCCCAAAAAGACTTCAAGCTAAAAAAACCGCCAAAAAGCTTCGACCAAAAAACCCCATATGGCGGATCAATGCACTATAATGGATTACCTACAGCCTACGACCGGTAATCTTGAAGCCGCAATTAACCCTCCTAATGTCGATACCAGTAACTTTGAGCTTCGATCACACCTCATCCAAATGCTCCAAAGTTCCGCCACCTTTCACGGGCTACCCGATGAAGATCCCCATTAACATATTACCAACTTTTTGGAAATATGTGATACCTTTAGTGTGGTGTAGCACGACGCCCCTGAATCCGAAGAAGTTGGTATCCCAGCTACGGGTTGGTCATCTCTTTCCTACCTTTTTCTTCCCTAATCAACTTTAAACCTCCATTAAACACAAACCCTACCAACCCATTATATAAACAAACTTTCTACCTTCCATTTTCACTTTCCCAACTCCTCTACACTCTCAAAACTCTCTCAAATCAGTTGCAAACTTCAGAAAAGGCAGATTATTCTAAGTGGGCTAAAGTGAGCACTTTACTCACATATCTTCATCTTTTCTTCACTTCTTCTTCCTCATGAATTGGAACACCTCTAGGAGTGTTTCACAAGTTTACCATGATAAACTAAGGTGGAACATCACCATTTTGAGGTCCAACTTTCTGTTTTGAGGAAGACCTTTACTTATACTTTATTACATTTAACCTTCTTGTAGGACTCTTGCACCTAGCTTGTCTCTAATCTCATCTATGATTATGGGACATGTTTAGGGTTAATTCTCATAAGTTTAAAGGTCCAAAAATCTCATAAACTTTCTATTTTGATAAGGTTTAGACAATCCACAAGTGATGGAATCATCCAAGTCTACCATAGTTCATATGGCAAGACTTGTGTTTTGATAAAGGTGTGTGAATCTTGGAAGCATTGGCTATTCTAACATTATTCCACCACCTCACTTGATGACATTATGCATACTCACTAAGTAGTTTCCTAGTCTTAAAGTAAGTTAATCACGCCTCTTCTCCAACATTTGCCATGTTGGGTATGACACGCCCGGGTTGTTCTTATTTGGCTACTTAGTATGTTAGTAGATTAGTTGTACTTTATTTACATTCATGACCAACCGGGTTTACCAACTAAATTGGTAAACTTTGTGCTTTGGTGAATTCATACAATGAGGTTTAATGGATGTTCATCATCCTACCTCCATGTTTGACCTACATCACATCTATGATTATACTTGATGGACTAAATAAACGATCTATAACATATTCAATATAAAATATAATATACTTAACTGAATTCATGATGGTGACCAGTTTATGGTTATATGTCATGAATATAGGTTATATTATCTTTGTTCTTTATTCATCGTTTGTTATTCTAATGGTCACGTTAGGACCTATGAAAACACATCAAAACTTAGTGTCCAAACGAGTGTATAGACGAGATATACTTTTGCATACATATACTTTTGTAAATAAATTCCGAATCCGAATACTCACCCAGCTTCGTTTCCCCATGTAGGGTAACTTCGATGTTCCCATTCCAAAAACTCATCAACTCTCGGTTTAATCAAAAGGCTACACAAAACCATGAGTATACATGACTCCTTTTTTACATTTTACACTTTTGGGTGCAATACGTACATACTATCAAAATTCACGAAATCACATACTTTATGCTTAAAACACAAACAAGCAATCCATTATACATGGTTAATACCTTATACTTGAATTCGTATATGCTAGACAATTCTTATCCTTTATACTTGTCATTAACTTCGTACAAGCCTCCCTTAACATGTATAGCGCTATAGGATAAACACATCGTCCGTATTCTTGAGGTCATGTTAAGTTAAACAAAACGGTCATTCGTTTAAACTGTCATACTTACGTTAGTACTTAAACTTGTATGCTCATCAATACTTTTGTATTGAACTATGCTTTAATACGTATTGCAGGAAATTGATGACGATGATGATGATGAAGAACGGAATCTAATAGGATGACAAGAAACACACCTTTAAATTTAGTACTTCGTCGTATTTTGTTTTTGTTTAATGTGTTGTAATTTGCTTCAAAACGATTGTACTTGTTTCTTAGCAACGAAATGAAATTTATGTTAACTAATATTGTCATAATTAGTGTTATGACGACTCTTGTAATCTATTTCGTCATGCCCCGATGTTTCTGCTATCAATTAGGATATGACATACAATCTCTTTTAATAAAAACTTTTTTTAACCAACCCGGCTTGACCAGAAACTCGTTCGGACCAAAAACCCGTTTTCAGCCGAACTCGTTCTGACCTAAACCCATTTCGACCCGAACCAAAACAACTTTTTATTTAATAGGTCCGTTTTGACACAAACCCGTTTTAACCCATTACCTGACCTAACCTGACCCATTTGCCAGTTCTAGTTATTACCTTTCATGAAAATGATTTCTACACAAGACTAAATTATTGATTTCCATGTTGTTCAGCTATTGTATGGGAAGGTTTTGTAGATAATTACTATTATAAATGGAAGATATTGGATTTAGTGATAAAAATTCAATTTAATAAAGATATCAAGAAAGAATACAGTTATTTATATATTAAAATTTTGAAAATTAGTTGAAAATTTACTTATTTCTTTTAAACTTTTGTATATTTAAAATGTCACTTCCGCAAAAAGTGACGCGTATAACTTAACAAGTATATTTTTATAGGTAAAGTTATTTTATAATGGTTTTAAAAATAAAAAATGTGCAAAACTATAATGGGTCGTAAAATATAATAAAATGTCGAGTAAATATAAGTAATTTTTTTCTACAAAGTCTTATAAAAACAATAAGTGTACAGAGGTACAATATATCGCAAAATATAACACAATGCCAAAAAATATAACATAATATTGAAGAAAAAAGACACAACGAGTCATAAAAAAGACTTAATGATGCAAATATAGAAAAGACATACACATTGATATATACAAAAAGTTTAAAATCTACAAGATGGACATGTAAAAACAAATACCTAAAATCTCATATCGTAGAGTTTGATTAGACAGTTCCAATGTCGCTTGAATGAAGTCAATCGGAGTTCGTTTGATATCTTTCTTATGACTTCTTATTTTTAGGAGACTTTGTATTTGATCCTACCCATACTTTTATAATTAGCAACGAGTGTTCATAAATTAAAAATAGTAAGCATGACTGATCTTCTTTACATTGTGTTTGTTATCAACTTATAAAACCGAGCACGACATAAACAATAACAAAAATTTTGAAGGTAAATTATGAAATACCGTTTTTAGGACCGTTAATTAGGATTAGTGCATGGTTAACTTCATAGATGAAATGTTAGAGAAGATAAACACTTTCATGTATAAATTTGGACAGCATAACATTACACTCAGTCTTATGATAAATTATCCAACATACCAAAAGAACATGCATTGTGGAAACCAGGAGAGACCAAGTGGTGGTCTCTCCCTAAACTCAAAAACCTTAGTTGCAAATGAAACATGAACAAGCTTATATAGGTCCCATGTTATTTGGAAGTTTCAAACAACACCTACCATCTTGTTTACAATAGTAAAAAAAAACAACCCGTTATTGATTGACCGTACTTATCTCACTTGTAAACACACAAAGTCAAACGAAAAACCCTTTCGTTTGACCACTTCAAACGAACGGGTCTAAACACGTTTGTTTCACTATCTACTACATATACAACTAAAAACACGATTTATTCTATTCGCATAGCAGCGGACACAAAACTACACTAACAAATTCCCCATTGTTTGTTGCTATCGAATGATAAATATATAACTTTAATCGATATTCAGTCAATCATCTGTTGATGTCAGCCTTGATGTGTTAACAGATTCCCCCTTAACTGATAATCTAGGTACCCCAAAATCTTGACTTGAATCTTCACAGCAAAACCAAACCCCTGAAGCTTCTCATATTAGATTTCCCCCTCAAAGTACGCATATCCATGTTGAGTGATGTGGAATGTCCCCAGAAGACATCATTGTCCGATTTTCCGATGATCTTCCAATACTCTAACCGGCATTTGATAAAGGTTTCATCTTTGAACAATCTACATAAAGTCTCGACCTTGTCGGAAAAACTCCATTCCATATCAAAGTATACTGCATTGGTAAAGTTTTCTGCTGAAATATCTTATGTAACCATCTTTGTAGAGGCGACCAAGTAAGGCACTTTGATCTTCAGGATCAATACTTAGAAAGTCAGCTAGACCAAGTATATCATTTGGAAGTTCAACCAGCACGCTTAGCTGAACTACATCCAGATCTCATTGGCTCGCCTTTGTGAAGTCAACCACGTAATACACTACGAATCTTTAGCATCATTTACAAATTCAATTAGTTGAATTACACCCATATCCCTGTAAAATCCCAATGAAAACATCAAACCCAATATGGAGTCTTGAAAATTCCCCCTCAACTTTAACCTCATATGCGTTCAGTTTCAGTAATCTCCCTCCACAAGGTATCATTTCTCTGATCCTCCCGATCCGAAACCTAATTGGGATATGATAAAGTCGGAATCTACACTCGTCAGCCTCACACTATCAACTCTCATAAAGATTCCCCGCGTCTTTAGTGAACATCGTTACGTAGAACTATGGTTAACTTTAGATACATGTATGTTTACGTGCAATACTCTTCACGCTGGTTGGACAATTAATGAAAATCCTCAAATATAAGTATGTGTAAAACATTCCACGCAGACCTTAGGTATCACAAGAAAATCACAAACTTTATCACAAGTGATTGAGTGTAGGAATTTACCGAAAAAATCCAAAAATATGAAATTTTTTTATCCCCCCCTTTCTTTGGTGAATTCTCTAAAATCCTAATGGAAATTGTTGATTGCAAAAAAGGGGGAGAAGAGGAAGAATGATGAACCTGATATGATTGAGGTAGGTGAAATAAGAGTAAAGAAAAGTGCTGATGAAACTAAAGCTAGAGCCATGATTGAGAAGTAAAACGGGGTTGATGAAGGTGATATGGATCTTGTAGAGAGAATCAAGAAGTTCAAACAAGATCAGAGGGGTATAAGTGCTACCTTGGTAAAGAGTCAAATAGAAAGTCAGAGAGTAGAAGAAGAGCTGCAAAACAAGATCCAAGAAGTTGGACCAGGCAATTGACATGAGGCCACCAATTGTGATCCAAAAGTTAAAACCATTGAAAAGTTAAAAGCTAAAAGAAGACAAATTACTCGAGATCAACTAGTAGTTGTCAAAGGGTGAAGAAGATGTTAGCAAACCCAACAACAAAGATCACCCCTCCAAATTGAAAGCTTGGTAGTAATAGACAGCCCACACAAGAGCAGGCAACAAAGATCGTCAAGATGAGCCAATAGTTGATACAAGTGGAATGGGCTGCAAAGAGCTTAATTATAAGGTGGAAAGACACAACTGTGTCAAAAGAATACATGGATTATCTTGATGCAAGACAAAGAAATCCTGAGAAATTCCCACCAAGGCCGAACTGGGAGAACACAGAGATCTACTTTGCTAAAAAGAAGAAGGAGACTATTGTTTTTCCTTTCAAACCCTAGGAAATCTTCTCTTACAATCTAAAAATTATTGAGAACTACATGAACAATTTGAAAGAAAAGCATACCTATGCAAATTGGATTGTAAACTTAGATAAAGAAGAAAAACTACTCCTTGTAAGCAGCATGCTAGACATAACACATGTATTCAAAAATGCTGAAAATCAAAGGGCTGGCACTTACATACAGATATGCACCAAAAGCAACATATAAATTATATCAAATAAGGTATAAAATCAATCCTTTTTAGTACTAATGTTGGAAAATGTGTGTTGCTTTGTATACTTTTGATTTTCATGATTAAAAGAGCTTAAATGTACAAAAGGAACAAGTTGATAGCAAAAACCAACATAAATACAAAAGAAGAGTAGTTGATACATCATACCACCCTCCGAGCTTCACCCCAAGACCAAAAACAACAAATCAGAAGACAAGCACGGGGCCGTACCACCAAGGCATACAGTCATGCCCCACTCCGGATTCATGAACAAAAAGACAAACAGAAGCAGACAAGAGAGACGTGGCCATGTCCCATGGACACGGGCCGTGGTCAACTCCCAGATATGCAAATCTTGGATAGTACAGCAAGTACAACGGCCACGGGGCCGTGTCGTTGACACACAGGGTTGTGTGCGCATACGGATTGACACATCTCATTAAATGAAGACAGAGAAGAAGGAGGCACGGGGCCGTGTAAATTGTATGTTTCCAGCTATAAATAGGGGTGCTTAGTTTAATTGCAATCCATTCCTTGGAAAACCACTTCTCCCACGCCTGCCATTTCTTGGCAGCCCTCTCTCACTTCTCCACCACTCTAACACCATCATTCACCACAAAAGTTAGAGTTTGGAGTGTGTAGTAGTCTCGAGATCCAAGATTGATCGTAAGAGCCTTTGTCAAACTATGGCCACGCTTGGCTAATCTCTTACATCACTTGATGAAGACAAGTCTTTTATGTATTACTTATGATTTCCATGCTTTGGTTAACTTGTTAAGTGGGTTTGTATTAATGACTTTAATATCTATTTTTTAATATTGAACGTTAACTGCTTGGAAGGGGTTCAAAGGGTGATTTGGGTAAATTTCTTGCCTCATTCAGCGTATAGATCTTCGAGGACTTGATTCAAGCTTATTAGGACTTCCTTTGAGGCAGATAGCATCAAATCAGGGGAAGTAAGAACGACTTGAATCCCTTATAAATAAACTATGATTAAAATTAAAATCGACCTTTGTAGGACTGTATCCATGCTGACTCAGACCATTATGGTCGTGGGTAGTCACACCTCCAAATGAGGGATATGCCACATTTTGCATTAATAACTTACTTAATTATCTTTTAATATTCCGGCCTTGCGGGACCGTATCCCTACTGACTCAGACCAATATGGCCAAGCGTAGCGTTGCCACCAAAAGATGGACATGCCACTATAACTAAGATAATCTCTTAAAAAACTCAAAGTGATTCTATCTTGTCTATTTGTATATTTTATTTATTTTAGTTTCTTATTTAGTTTATAAAAACTAATCTTTTCTCAAAATTTGGTTAGATTAGACGTTGATGATAATCAGGTATTAAAAGCTCTTGTGTCCTTGGGCAACCTCGGTATCTTACCATCACTATACTACGCCAACAACGGGTGCATTTGTCCTAGCGTGTTGTAGAGAGTGATAGTGTTATATCGTGTTTTATAAATTTAAAGCTTGATAAACGGGTAAAAAGTGCTTAAAAATATATTAAAATCATACACCCTCCACTCTCGTCAAGTTTTTAGTGCCGTTACTAGGGAAACAACAATATTGAGAAAGTTTAAATTCGATGGCCTAATCAGCTTTTTCAGTTTTCTGTCCAGATTCTTTTTCATTTTTTTCAAAAAGTTTTCAGTTATAGAAGTTTTACACGGGGCTATGCCCAACTTGCAGTAATTGAAAATCAGGAAAACTTTTTTCTCAGAAGGCTCACACGGGGCCGTGTTTCCTTTGACATAGGGTCGTGTTAAAAACTCCCAGTATTGAATAAAATATAGTCTTAAACATGGGGCCGTGTCAAAACAACACGGGGTCGTGCTAACCTTCTGTACTCACAAAAAAATTATTTCCCAATAGCCGTAATCTTTTGGGTCTTATCCAAGTAATAGATTACTACATGGGAGATTATGACTTCTACTATTGCGATGATTATGAGGAACCACATTGTACCATATGTGGTGAATCCTATTCGGTGCAAAATGGTTACCTTTTTCAACCATCAACCTCATAGACAACAAATGAGGAACCAAGGTTTGAGCTCCTAAAATCAAGCTTTGATTCGAACACTCCACCGTTTGAAATATATGAGACACCACCCACCATCATCCCCGAAGCCGAAAGCCTCGTACAAAGTCTCAAGAACTTAGAGCTCTTGATCATGAAATCTTGTGAAAAAGAAGAGACCATTTGTACCAAGGAGGTAATCATAGAAGAGGAAAAACCTCAAGAGACAAAGGAAGAGGAGCCACTCAAAGAGAACTCAATACATGAAGATGAAGAACCCAAACCAAGCCACACCGAAGGTAATTATACATAGGTAAATTTCAAAGAGGAACAACAAGACCTCCAAGAAATACACATCCTACAACCCTCTTTTGAAAATCATAATATGGTTCCATCTCACGCTAAGTTTTTAAAAGAGTTAAACACTAATCCTAACATCAAAGAAATAGCAAGTGTTAAATTATCTAAAGATCAAACTTCACTAATGCAAGATGAACAAATTGAATTAAACATAAAACCGGCAACATGTTTTATTCAAAACATCTATATTAATAACATTTCAATAAATAAATATCTTTGTGTTAACATAATGCCTAGCTATGTACTCGAAAGATTGGGTATTGGTGATTTTCTCCCAATCAAAATTCATATCCTCTTGGTTAATCGAAAATAAAACATGCTACAGGAGTAGTTGAAGACGTTCTCATTCAAACGCAACAAACGACTGTACTTACCGACTTCATCATATTAGATGATGCTCCACTTGTGTTGGGACAACCATTCATAAAAATCCATCAACCTTTGCGCACCAAAATCTTCCCACTAAACTTGGGGCCGACAAACGAAATTTTAACATAAACAAATCAATGAAATATCCAATCGGCAATGATGACCCCTTGTTGGAAGATGAACTAGAGCCACCCGATATAGAGGAACAAAATGATCAATTCGTGGAAAAGGAAGCCACTACCGAATAAAAAATTTCGGCCATTGACCGCCATGATGAACCAAAGACTAAGCCATCTATTGAAGACCCACCTTCTCTTGAACTCAAAGAACTTTCAAAAGTGTTAGAATATGCATTTTTAGATAACAAAGGTAACCTTCGCGTTATCATTTCCTCGTATCTCACTTCTCAAGAAAAAGTAAATTACCTAATTTAATAAAAACACAAAACGACAATCGCATGGAATCTACATCAAAGGAATTAGTCCTTCCATGTGCACACATAAAATTTTAATAAAGAATGACTACAAAGCGGTAATCCAACCACAAAGATGGGTTAATCCCAATGTTAAGAAGTAGTCAAAAAGGAAGTCAACAAACTCTTAGACGTCAGGCTTATCTACCCATTTTCGTTAGCCCATGGTTAAGTCCCATCCAAGTAGTACTGAAAAAAGGAGGAATCACGGTGGTGACCAATGAAAAGAATATGCTCATACCAACAAGAACCATCACCGGGTAGAGAGTTTACATCAACTATAGGAGACTCAATGAAACAAAAGAAAATACCATTTTCTTTTACCCGTCATAGATCAAATGTTAGAGCGATTATCCGGTCACAAATTTTATTGTTTTCTAGATGGATTCTCCGAGTACTTCCGAATTCCTATTGCACCGGAAGACCAATAGAAAACCACGTTCACTTATCCCTACGGAACGTTTGCATATCGATGAATGCCATTTGGACTATGCAACGCACCTGCAACATTCCAACGATGCATGGTGGTCATTTTCCATGATATGATAGAAAAAATCATAGAAGTATTCATGGACGATTTTCTATCTTCGGAGATTCATTTGACGAATGCCTCGATAACCTTGAACGAATGCTATCTAGATGTGAGGAGACTTACCCTGCCCTTAATGAGGAAAAGTAACATTTTACGGTCAATGAGGGGATAGTACTCGGTCACAAATCTCCAATGCAGGTATGGAAGTCGACCACACAAAAATCGATACCATTTCCCGAATACCTCCCCCATCATCCGTTCGAGCCATCAGAAGTTTCCTAGGACACGCGGATTCTGCAGATGGTTTAGCAAAGACTTTCCAAAATCTCTCGACCTCTAACCAAGCTACTCGAAAGAGATGCCCCATTCATCTTGGACGAGGATTCACGACATCATTTCTTGCCTTAAAGATATGATAGTCAAAGCACCAATCATAATCGCACCAAATTATAAAATACCTTTAGAAATCATGTGCGATGCTAGCGATTTTGTAGTCGGAGTAGTCCTGGGAGAAAGAAAGGGAAAAATCTTCATCCCATATATTACGCTAGTAAAACTCTTAACGACGCTCAAGAAAATTACATAACCACTGATAAAGAGTTACTAGTCGTAGTATTTGCATTTGATAAATTCTGTTCATATCTTGTGCTCTCCAAAACCACTCTACGCAGACCATGCTGCTATCTGGTACCTCTTCAAAAACCAAGATGCTAAGCCACGTCTTATCCGATGGATATTCCTCCTTCAAGAATTCTACATTGAATAAAAGACAAAAGATGAGCTGAAAGCACTGTTGCTGATCACCTATCTCGTCTTGAAGGCCCTGCTCTTAATAAGACTCGAGAAGAACTCATCAATGAAAAATTCCTGACAGAACTGTTAGAAATGGTAGAATACAGGGAAGAACCTTGGTAAGCAGATTACGCAAACTACTTAGCTAGTGGCACTCTCGTTAGAGGGTGGTTAAATCATCAACAACAAAATTTAGATCTTGTTAATAGTAGATTGTAGAAGTGTTTTGAAGAGTAAAACATCAAACCATTGTTAAAAAAACATAAAGATTCAACCAATTTAGGCAAACCTTTGTTCATCACCGAAAAACTAAAAATTAACACTTTGGCTTTGTTTTTCAGGGTAAACCGCACATGGGGAACCAAAAATTTTGGACTTTTCAAAGCTGGCTAGAAAAATTTGGATTTTTGGTGGAAACAGTAAGTTTAAACAGGGTTGTGCCTCTGAGGCACTGTGAGTTCAGGATCAGTTCGTTATGGATCACAAGATCTGTGATTAGCTCGGTTTTACGTACGAAATTCATTAAACCGAACCCATAATCATATACGCAAAATGTAAATAACAACATTTTTGTATTATTACGTATCAAACGCGAACCGGACAAAGTTTCGACTCCATTGACACACTTTCTATACTATATACTCAACATCGAATCAGAATCGTGAAGTGTTCTTGTTCTTGAACGGAGATATCGTTATATATATATATACATATATATATATATATAGTATGAGGGTAGATTTCTAGGTTCGTACGTAGGCAACTTGAATTCTGCTTGTTAACTTCACATGTTCTGTATATGAAACTTGAATGATGTAATGATGATGTTATCAACTTTGGTGTTGACATTATACCCGAACATTCTCGATATGTTCGCACCGTACCGAAATCTAGTTCATTCTAACCACTCCTAACGATCCCTAGTGAAACCTCTGTCTTGTATATAATAGACTCAAGACAATTGAAGTTACTAAGACAATTAGATTTCTACTATGGCCACACTAATAGTGCACTAACAATCTCCCCTTTGGACATAGCTAGAAATTTGTGATGATAAGTTTTGAACTTTCTTGGATAACATTTTCAAGTGAAAACGTAGTCTTCCCCTTGAATGATGCTCCGAATTTCTAAGATTTGATTTTTAAGAATAAGCACACGTATCCACACGCAAACAGTTTCTCAACAGTCTTGTAGTCCGGCTGACATTCAACATTGTTAGGTTTCCATGGATGATTTGTGAAAGAAAATCTTTTTAGATTCTTTATATAGAATGTAGAAATGTAAACAAACAAAAATGTAATATTTACAGTTTATATTTTTGTGAGACAACGTGCTGGAGGATCATATCAGTTTTACTGAGACATATCAGCTACACCGTTGATCTAGATGAAACACTAAGTTTGAACAATTAATGTGAATTTTTGATATTGTCCACTTAAACTCAATCTAAAAACTTTCTTAATACTTACCGATACGTTAAGGTACATTAATTTGCACTAAGTTCTTATGGACCCCTCGATCTTAGCATATACCCTCATCATGTAATAAACTGACTCCAGTAATGCCTTTAAACTTTCGTCAACTATGATATGTGTGAAAATAACGTAGAATGTTTAAAAATTAACAATAAGGTCGATCTTTCGATATGTAGAGAAAGTCCAATGTTTAAACAAAATAAGAAATAAAAACAAGTTGAAATTGTTTAAATCTTAACTACCAGTTCGATATTCTCATATATGCAGAGGTGATCCAAGATTTAAACGAAACACCAAGTAAAACAAAGTAGAAACGTTAAGGCACTAACATTCAGTTCATTACTTTCGTAAACGCAGAGGATGTCCAATGCTTAAACAAAATAAAGAAATAAACAATTTTAAATCTTTTGAAAATGAAAATACAATCATATTAACTTTTTCAATAAGTTGTGAAAGTTCACAAAATGACCGGTTTTTATGCTTTTTAGCATTCAGCTATTACCGAGTAGGTATACAGTCATGAAGGACAAAACTAAGTACTATACTTTGAATCCCGTTTCCCATTATAACTACGCTATTTCTAGTTAAATTTGTATCGTTTTCGCAAAACTACTAGTCTAGTTGAGCCTACCGACACATCTTTAGTGAGACTATTTAACCATTTAAAACAATACATGTCTATAGCATGTACTAATAGTCCACTGATATACTATCATTTCCTATTTTCACATAAGTAATCTCATTTTTCATTTTTCAATGATATTTTTCAATTTTACAGAAATTTTGAATAAGAAATTTTTCACCCCTAAATTGAAAACATCTCTCTAAATCGAAAATTAAAACCTTCCATTTTAACCGTTTAACGAATTTTTACGAATGTGAAGACGAGACTACACTTTGTTTGTGTGGAATTCAAAATCTTCATCTCATTTCCACTGCATGAAGAACAACTGCTTCTGAAAATGCGTTTGCTTGAAGCTTGGTCATCCTATACACGTGAATGAACTTAATCAGTTTTGAATAGGAACCCAATCCATATTGGATTTGGGTTGATCAGTTTCATCAACATAAGAAACATTAATCCATTCACAGTCTCGTTTGTCATCAAAATGAGGGGGAATACAAATTTCATAGAATATATTTAAATTCTGACATTTTTTAAATTCGTTACATGCAACCGTATTCGGGTGCTTCCGACTTTAGATTGTCCAGGGATACATAAGATCTGGATTCATTAGTCTGTGATCATAGGAAGTTCATTTTTTTAGATCGTGGTCAGATTGATGTCTTAGGGTTTCAGTTCTGAGTCTTCGTCAAGCCGGATAGCAAGATTAGCGTAAGGAGATGCATCAGTATTGTCGATACTTAAAAGATATCACAGCTTTGTGAAAGTCTAAAGTGTCAGAATGTTTAATCTTTGAGCAGAGGAATTGTTTTTCTGACTAACTGCAGTGGAATGATGATGTTTGTTGATTAAGTTGTTGTCGGGTCTAACGGAGAAAACTATATATCTGTTATCGTGACTGAAGAGGAATAATGTGATTCTGATCATGGAAGAATGTTTCTCATATCTGAATATGTGATCAGATGATTTGTTATCCAATGAAGTTTTGCTGATTATAGAGATTACCGTTTACTTTGATCAATCATTCAGAAGTGTGCTTAAAGGTGATTACGGAAAACGGGATTTCTGATTTTCGCGGGTGTTCATTGACTTGATGTTTACCAATGTGGTAATTCGAAGTTTCTATCAATGGCTGGTTTAGTTTTTGAAGATTAAGAGATTCAGCTCAAGTGCTAAAGTGTTAAATCAAAAACCGAAAGAAGATGTGGTTATAGTCGATATGGAGAAACTACATTGATCAGTTTCAAGTTGGTGATTATTCGTGAATATTGCAGTTAAGCAAATCAGAGAAGGTCGGGAACCGTGACCTGAAGATTTATTTCAGGGGAAATCTGTGTATAACGAAGATAATTCAAGCCCAAATCATCAATCAAGGGGGGAATCAATTGAAGATATCAAGATGCCTGATTGATGTTGCAGAATATTCAAGCACGACTCTCATATTTCAAGATCAAAATTCGACAGTGAGGGCCAAGGGGGAATTTGTTGGTGGGCATTATGTATGTCCTCCACTGTGTGAATAGGCTAGATGGAGCGTGTGTTTAATATTATATAGTTGAGATACGAACACAGTACTTTGGATAGGACAAGAGAGGTTCGTACGGATGTAACCTTCATAAGAAGGTAACTACCTCCACACAGACTAACACCTTTGCACAAACTAGTACATCAGTTCCAAACCTCAAGTATAAATAGTGTCTTGTGTTCGTTAGTTGATAAGTTTTGGAGATCACAGAGGGGAAATGCGGAAAGCTTCCGTTTCTACTTCTTCTTAAAAACTTTCTACCAAATTAGTTCTATTCTACCTAAACTTCCGTCTAAACCTGCCGGTTCCTGGATGTACAGGCATGGGGTCGTGCCCCCTAAAAAACCTGCAGCACGGGGTTATGCCTATTAGGTACGAAGCCGTGTGCAGGTCCTTGTTTCTCATTTTTTGCAATTTTGATCGCACTGAACCGTCTGAATGTTCATTCTTTGTAGGAAAATGGCTCCTCACAAATGGCTCAGTTTAAATTAGCACATCCGGACTGTGAAGCCCAAATGGAAATACTCAAGGCACGTAACGAGGAGCTTCCAAGCCAAGTTTGATATGACACTTTGGACACCGGGGGCAAAGGCAACGGTTATGGCAATTTAGTGACGGGACCCCATCATTTCTTTCTAGAGACTCCACTTCAATCGGTTCACGAATTCAACTTTGAGTTTTTGAGCACATTCACTCTCAAGAAAGATATCACTGATATGTTCGACAATGAAGCGGTTTCATTCAAATGTGGTAGTGATTGGAACGGTATTTTCGTTGCTTAGTTTGGTAAAGATGTAGAGATCTATACCAAAGAGGAAGTTGGTGAACCTATCTTCACGAATAATATCTATGAGATGTCTGATGACATAAAAAATGCATTCCGGGCACAAATAGGAGATGGGCCATACAACCCGAGCAACACCTAGAGCACCAAAATACGGGACCCGCTCATTCGCTACATACACCGGGTCCTAAGTTGTACACCTTGCTAGAGGAAAGATAGTGGGGATGTTGTGAATCTTCGAGAGCCTACATGCCTATATTGCATCCTAAACCAACAACCCCTAAACGATGCCTACATGCTACTAAAGAACATGGTTTCAAATACTAAAGCCACACATCTGACGCCTATCTTCTTTGGTGGCTGGATTGCCCAGGTCTATAAGGCCTACGACGACGCACCCAACGAAGCTTCAACAAAGGGGTTTGTGTCACCCGGGCCGACATCAGCCTATGTCAAAGCTTAATTCTCATCGTCGAGTCCAACAACAGGCTACTACGCTTCAAGACAATAAGGGAAAAATTAGAGCCTGAATGATCTGGATCAAGTCCTTGCAATTCAAGACGACCTGACCGTCCTCCACGCTACTCCAATGGTTTCACTCCGTGATCTTCCTTCTAGGGGGGGACGACCTTTCACTCATATGCGTAACTTGTATATTCTCATGCAAGAAACGCTCCAAGTGTCCTGAAACGCCTTCAACATGGGGCAAAGCACCAATACCCTAGTCAGTGGTATAGAGAGGAACATTGCCTCCATGCAATCTAACATCACATACATTTAGTAGCATATGGCGTACCGGGATGATAAGGAGGAGGGCGAGGACATGGATTCAGACTAGGCGATGGTGGCAAAGGTGGTGGCATGATGGCGAAGTAACATATTAAGTCTTTCCTCTCATTGCGGGTTGCGACCCATCCTAAACAATTTACCATTCTAACAATTTACTTTTTTTACTTTATTTTCTTTTTATGTTTGTGTGGTGACAGATGTTAAACCTGAAACATTGGTAATGTAGGACTTTTCACATTTCTTGTTAGATTGTTGTTGTTGTCATGTAATTGAGCTTACGTGTACCTCGGAATGCTTGGATCCACCAAGTATACGATACCACAGACCTGAAATAGGAAGCCAAATACCTTAACCACCTTTTTCTCGAATAAAGAGTAGCTTAACACGGGGCCGTGTCTCCTAGACAGGCCCCCGTATCTCTTCATCATTGAAACAATTATTCTTCTGGACTTGTCACACGGGGTCATGCTGCTTAGACACACCCCCTTGTCTGCCTTTCTGTAAGTTTTAACACAAAACATGATACTGGCAATTTTTACATGGGGCCATGCCCACTTGACACGCCCTGTGTCTAGTATATAATTTTATGAAAACAATATTGTTTTAAACCCACATTTACACATTTAACCAAATCTAATCCATGTTTGACACTTTGATGACAATGTGAATTTTAACTGTGGGGGGGGACTCGAATCGTTTGTCCTAAAACAATCCTTACACAAAACTCTACTTGGAACGCTAAAGCACCCCAAATGTTTTTCAAAATCATTTTTTAGTTTATTTTGTCTTGTTTTTTGTTACTTTAGAAAACCAAGTTTTCAAAATTTTGTTTTTACAAATTTACAACTGATAGTGTCGTGATAAAAGAAACCATATAAGAAAAATTTACAAAAAAGACATGACGATATTTTTAAAAGTATATTGTGTGTATATATATATTTTCACACTTTTTACCATTTCCGACAAATTGTGAGTTTTGAGCCTTTACCGAACATTCAATATCAAATCTTTTTAAAGGTTCAATTTTCATTTCTTGTGTGAATAGCCTGTACGGTTCTTACAAATCTAGAACTTGACAAGACAATACATTCCCGGTCTTTACCAAAAATCCAAATAAGTAAATGATTGAGGCATTAGGACTATAAACCACCTTTTCACTTCAACTTTATTTTCCCTATTTATCATCCCACCAAAAACAAACAAAATCCTCTAGTTAACCCCTATTGAGCCTAAAACCCTTCATTTCAAAACCCGCAAAATACAAATTTTGCAACAATCACCCATCACCCTAAACCTTTTTATTTTTACACCCTTTATTTTAGTAAAATTCGGTTCTTTTAGAATATTCAAAATATGTGACTTAGCTATCTTGTGAATATCAAACAAAAACTCTCTCTAGTTGCTTGAAATAAAATAACAAACTTACTGCTTATAAGCATTTAGTTTATATCTAAGTCACATATATATATACATACATATATATACATATATGTATATATATATATGTATATATATATATATGTGTATATATATATATGTATATATATATATATATTGTCAAAAGAAAATCGACATTTTACGCCTTTAGCCACTTTTCAAATAAAACTACCCTACTCCTAACCAAAGCGTACCCTTTTTTAAAATCCTCTTGATATTTACAGAGTTTATGTCAAAAATGAGGATGTTTGATTACTTGTCAAGCATATGGTAGGAGTAAGTTCCATACCGGGGACGAGCGTTTCACTTATACATCTTCGGCCGAGTGTTGAGAGATCACTTGTGAGGTGTGTGAATTTGTTTATTGCTTAATGAAATTTTAAAGGGCCTGTTATGCCTAAAAATATTTATTTTTCTTAAAAAGAATAAAAAAACTTGGATTCCCGACACTCTAAAACAAGACCCAAAGACTTCTTCAATACCAATTCCATTTAGGTGTGTGAGAAATATTAAAGAGTTTTACTTAATGACAAGCAAAGATTCAAGTGTGGGGGTATTTAATATGCACCAAAAGCAACATATAAATTATATCAAATAAGGTATAATCAACCCTTTTAGTACTAACGTTGGAAAAAGTGTGTTTTTTGTATACTTCTGATTCCGGGATTAAAAGACCTTAAATATACGAAAGGAACAAGTTAGCAACAAAAACCAACATATATACAAAATAAGAGAAGTTGATACATCATACCCACCCTCCGAGCTTCACTCGAAGACCAAAAATAGCAAATCAGAAGACAAGCGCGGGGCTGGGCCACCAAGGTATGGGGTCGTGCCTCACTCCAGATTCATGAAGAAAAAGATAAACAGAAGTAGACAAGAGACACGGGGCCATGTCCCACGACACGGGCCATGGTCAACTCCCATATGTGTAAATCTTGGATAGTACAACAAGTACAAGGGCCATGAGGCTGTGTCGTTGACACATGGGGTCGTGTGAGCATACGGACTGACACAACTCATTAAATGAAGACTGAGAAGAAGGAGGCACGGGGCCATGTAAACTGTCTGTTTCCCGCTATAAATAGGGTGAATGGTTCAACTGTATCCATCCATTTGCAAACCACTTCTCCCGCACCTGCAATTCCTTGGCAGCATTCTCTCACTTCTCCACCACTCCAACACCATCATTCACCAGAACCGTTAGAGTTTAGAGTGTGTACTAGTCTCGGTATCCAAGATTGATCGTAAGAGCGTTTGTCAAACTATGGCCATGCATGGATAATCTCTTACATCACTTGGTGAAGACAAGTCTTTAATGTATTACTTTTGATTTCCAAGCTTTGGTTAAATTTTTAATTGGGTTTGTATTAATGAATTTAATAACTAGTTTTTAATATTGAAAGTGAATTTTAATCTATAATCTCTTCATGTTTTGTTGATTCATTCATTCGTAACTTTACAATATATATAAAGCACGTTAACTGCCCAGAAGGGGGTTAGAAGAGTTATTTGGGTAAAGTTATTGACTTGTTAAGTGTATAGATCCTGCGATGACTTAATTCAAGCTTAACAGGACTTCCTTTGAGGCAGATAGCATCAAATCGGAGGAAGTGACAACGGCTTGAATCCCTTATAAATAAACTACTATTAAAACTTTAAACCGGCTTTGAAGGACTATATCCATGCTGCTCAGACCAATATTGCCGAGGGTAGCGTTGCCTCCAAAACATGTACGTGCTACATTTTGCATTAATAACTAACTTAATTATCTTCCAATATTCCTGCCTTGCGGGACTGTATCCCTACTGACTCAGACCAATATGGCCGAGGGTAGCGTTGCCTCCAAAAGAGGGACATGACACTAAAACTAAGATAATCTCTTAACAACCCTAAAGTGCGGAAATCATTAAAGGATACGCAAAAGATACGTCAGAACCAAGTGATTCTATCTTCATATTTTAGTTTCTTTATTTAGTTTATAAAAAAATATTTTCTCAAAATTTGGTTAGATTAGACGTTGACAAGAATCCGGTATTAAACGACCTCGATATCTTACCATCACTATACTACGCCAACGATGGGTGTACGTGCCCTAGCGTGTTGAAGAGAGTGATTTTTTATAAATTTAAAGCTTGATAAACAGTTAAAGAGTGCTTAAAAATATATTAATAATCATACCCTCCACTCACGCCACACTGGAAGATCCTCCAAATGATGATATAAATTTTTTTCCACATCTCTTAGAACAAAGGAGTGTTGTTCTTTCTTCAGAGGTCCAAAGGGTAGCTTCTAATCTTTCCTAAACTAGAGATTCAAAGACAACAAGCTACTTACATAGAGATGTGAAGATAGAGAACCTTCTTTGTAAGTCAAAGATGGTTGATTCAGATGAAGATAAAGGAATTGTCTAGGACTTCAATTTCTACAAAATTTTTCAAAGGACTCTTCATTAACAAATATGAGAATAAAAGATAGGCTTCAATAAGTGTGATTTGGCATCAGCAGATCTAGGGGAGATTGTTGGGTTATGTAAGATCTACTGATGATGAAAGCTAATACCCAAGAGAACCATCATCCCTGCCAAAAGAAATAAGATAAAATACAATTGTAAGTCCAGCGGTTTCTCTCCCACTGAAGGCTTTATAAAACAGCTGCCCAAACTACTAATACATTAAACTACTGCCTTCAATGATTAAGAGTATAGAAGAACAAGTGTTGATTGTCAAAGTGTTGGCCAACAAATCAACATTCAAGTCAACCAAAGTCAAAGACTAGAGCTTGAAGACCAAATCAACAAGTCATAGACAGAAGTTTAGGATCTATAGAGGTGCTAGTTCTCAACCAACAATTCAGACAAAATCTAGTAGTTCATTCTATCTCACATCAGAAGCAGCAGTTAATGCAACAGTGTAACTATCCAACAGTTTTACTAATTGTTGGTAGTTACATCATTTAATGAAGTTGTTAACGGTGGGAGAGGTTTTCAATATATAGATTAAATAATTACAATGAGCTAAGAATCATGAAATTACAAAACTAATACAAAGTTGATTCTTTATTTTATATTAACATCCCCGTTCAATTGTAACAGTGGAGGACCAAGATGGAGATGGGCGCGAAACTGCTCAAATTGAGGCCGTGGAAGGCTCTTTATGAAGATGTCCGCTATCTGGAGCTTGGTTGGTATAGTGTACAGTTTCGCAGATTATACTAATTCCCGTATAAAATGGTATTCCAAATCAACTGTTTGGCTTGTTTATGAGAGACTGGGTTTTGAGTCAAGAACAAGGCACTCTGGTTGTCACATAGTAGTGTGGGATGGTCAGGGGGCAAGCCTGAAGTTCTCGAAGCAAGTGGGTAATCCAAATAATTTTAGCAGCGATATTTTTGTTAGGTCCTAGAAGTGTGAGACTGAAGCATCAAATATACGCAACGATCTATGGTGGTTAACTGGGTTAGTTTGTATTAGGTTTGGACCTTTATAGGTCATTTGAGAAAGCCATAGGCCATGTTGGCCAGGCAAACCCATGAGGGGCATGCCCTTACCCTAGGTATATAAGCTAAGCTTATTCATTTCTAGGGTTAAGACTTTTGAGATTTCTATAGAAAGAGCTTCCATCTTGTACCAGACGGTTTTGCTTGTTCAAGTAATAGAAAAATGTGTGCAAGGTGTTAAAGTTGATTCCTATTGTTCTTCCATCTTTTCGGGTTTCTTGAACATCATCAAGTTTGGATTCCGCACATCCTTGGTGTTTGTGTGATTTCGTTGTCAGATACGGATTTTCGGGACTTACAATTGGTATCAGAGCTTGTTGAACCTATTTTCAAGGCTCAGATCTGATATCACACTGATTTTGTTCGGTTTCTGCTGAAAAACAAGCATTTCGGATCACCATTCAAGCATCTCTGATCAACATTCAAGCATTTCAGATCAACATTCAAGGATTTCAGATAATTTTTTTGAATTTCGGATAGATTTCAGATTGATTTCGGATTAATCTGTTGAATTTCGGATTCGAAATTTTTGAAGATCCCGAAGAACACGAAGAAGATCATCCATCTCGGATTAATTTCGGACAACTGTTCATCGGAATTTCGGAATACTGTTGATTTCGGATAAGGGTTCTCATTCCGGATCAGACTCTCATTCCCGATCAGACTCTCATTTCGGACCAGACTCTCATTTCGGATCATCTCTCATCTCGGATTTGGGAAGCATCTCGGATTGAAACAGTGCATCTCGAATACCATCTCGGATCACTGTTCCGAATTACCATCTCGGATCACTGTTTCGAGATTCCATCTCGGATTGTTAATCCGAGTTACTATTTCAAATTCGTTACTGTTCCGAATTGTACCCACAAAGGTGGAAAGTTAACCAGCTGACGTAACCGAAGCTAAACATTTTTGCACACAGAACTTGATCCATAGACAATCTGGACAAAGCGGTTGCACGGTTAGACTCGTGAAAGGCACAAAAATTCCTAAAATCACTATTGGACATTATATATAATTGGATTCGTATCGTCGAGACGAGTCTAACAGTACATTTTGGTAAAAACAGTTTTCGGACATTTTTTATCGTGTTTATCGATACGGTTCGATTATCCGAAGATGCTTACAGCTCAAGCTTAGCACTTGAACATAGTTTTCAGTCCAGCACAAAGTCAAAACCCGAACCTGCGGGATCAAGTGTAGGAAAAGCTGAATGAGTTTATTGGGAACTACAATGTTGATCCGGTTGCTGACTATGTGATGCGTTTGCTTGAACGTGAGAGGCGAAAAGAGGAAGTAAGAGGTGAGTTGAATAGCGTTTTGGGAGATGACAAAGTCTCTTTTGTATCTTGGTTGTGGGATCATTTACAATCAAACCAAGATCTCCAAGATCTATATGCTAAATCAACAGAGTCTCATCCTGAAGAAGTGTCCGAACAGAAACCTCAAGCCCAGCGAGTAACAATCAGCAGCAAGTACCCCAAACTCTACCTCAAGCGCAAACTCACGCTGACAAACCAAGATCGCACATTGACACAGTCAACTACCTTTTGTGCACTGAACCTTGCAGGAATAGGGTTGCTCAACTCAAGGGCACTTAATTCCAAAATGGCTGAGATTACAACAATGCAATGGCTTAGTGCATCAGCCTTCAAGAAAGTAACAAGTTACCACAGAAAAAGTTAAAGCACAAAAGAAAGACATAACTCAGCTCCACCTGGTCGTAAACCAACAGAAATGTTGGGTCCATGATTACAAACCAGATTAGATTCAAAAAACCATGGAACACGACTTGGTAAGAGCTGAGCTGGGACTTCTTAGTTGAAAATATCAACAAAACAAAGCTAATATAAAGAAGTTTGATACATCCAACAATCTCATTTAAGACGTGTGCAATGTGCAGCTGGCATATTAGGAGAACAAGGGGAAGGGTTTAGGATTCAATCAGGTTGCCCCACCGTATAATCACAATTACACGACAATGCCTGAAGCTGATGAAGGTATCATCACCTAAGGCAATGAAGAATGTGAATCCCAAGGTTAACCATCTGATGGGGATTGCAATGTTGCCAAAAACAAACGCAAGGCTGTTCAAAAACAAAAATCTTTTTCTAAAACGACTAAACCTGAAACAGCCAAAGTTGCTCAATCAAAGGCTGTTGATACACTTTTGTGTCTGTAGCTTGTTCTTAGTTACGTATGTAATTGTACAGTCTTTATGTACCGTGTCTGTATAAATTGGCCGTGTCGGCCAGATCATGATATCCTCCTATCTTGATCTAGTACGACGATTAGAATGCTTGTGTACAACAGTTGCATGTGTGCATATTGTTGAGTCTCAGGTACGTCATGTCTGTGGCACGATCTCCAAAAAACATTTGGTGTGAATAAGAATGCTTCGTACGAGTCATACCGTTCGTACGACCAAGTTTACCCAATCAAGCTTTCAGCTTGATTCATACAAGCAAGGTTATTGTTTCGTGCGAGCCAGTTCATTCATACTAGTATATTTGGAGAATGTATTTCGTGTCTTTTGGTGTTTTTTATGACCAGCAACATACTTCGTACTGTTGCTTGGTGTTGGCACTATATAAGCAGACATGACCTTCTCAGTAGATATGTGTATGTGTGAGAGAGTTCATGCGAGTGACTAGTGGATACTGAGCTGAGACCTTGAGAGCACAGAGTGAATGCATAGAGTCTGTATGAACATTGTTTGTATATGTTTGTACTAGTTCTCATCAGTTAATCAAGATATTGAATCGTTGGTTATCCCGTGTGTCTTCTACTTTGCTTTGGTTTGCATGCGTACTTGGATTCCGCACTTGTATGTGTGTTGCATGAACAAGGAAGAAGGTTTATCTTGATCCTCTAGGTGGACCTTCATGTGGTATCAGAGCATTGGCTCTCTCCTTGTTCAATACCAAGCTTAGTGTGTGTCTGAGCTAGTTTGAAGGTTTCTTGAAGTGTTCTTGAACTTCCAGCAGAAAACTTAAGGTTTGAAAAGATAACTAACTTAAAACTTGGTTAAAACCTGTTGCATGCAGAAAATTTTCATAAAAACCTAGTTAGAATACATGGAGACATGTTAAAAACTGGTTTTTCTTAAAATTTTCTTTTGTTCAAGTTGAACACATTTGCAGAAGAAACTCACCGGAAAACTCATCGGAATTGTGCTGTAGGGTTGACCAACTTCTGACATTTGGACTTTGACTGTTATAACTGTAAAAGTTGATGGAGTGTTTGTTTTTTACCTGAAATTGGGAAGACAACAGGCCACTTTCGAAAACCAGTCTGTATAAGAAAAGGAAAGTTTTCACCAAACCAAACCTGCAAAAGATTCCACTGGGAAACACTGCGAAAAACAGCCTGTGCGAATACTCCATCTGCACGAAGGACCAAGTTGCTCGTGCGAAAGACTAGTCATCCGCACGAACAACCTGGTTCGCACGAAAAAGATCCTCCGTATGAATTATCTTGTTTTATACGAATAACATTTATCCGTACGAAACATTGGTTCGTACGAATAACCTTCTTTAGTAAGTGTTTTTCGTGTTTCATCTTTTCAAGCTTTGTGTTTTTCAAAAATTGATATTTTCTTCAAAATTGTGAATTTTTAAAAGGGAACTGTTATTTTCAAAAATTCAAACTTTTAATTTTTCATAATCAAGAAAATATAACGAGTTCTAATCCGTGGGATTGGAGTAGTGGTTCAAACTCAAATCAGGAGTCTTCGCAAAGCTCCGCAACCTCATGGGTTAACTCATTGATGCCTCAACATACGATCATGATTACCGCAAATCAATGGCTGTGTGTCGCAAACCTGAACCAGAGCATCCAAACTCTTCTAATGAGTGAGAGTGAAACTGGGAGTAATAACCGTCCGCCGAAGCTAAACCATATGAATGATTATCCTTCGTAGAAGAGTCGTTTTCACACATATGTTCTCGGTCAGAACACAGAATTGTGGACCTGTTTTACTACACCCTATAAAGAATCACTCGAAGAAGCCGGATCGAATCCAACCTCCTTAGTCAATCTAGATGAAAGTGACAAAAAGGCATATGATCTAGTGAAAAAGGCTTTTGCTATCCTAACATAGGCACTCCATAAAGATATCTATCATCAGTTTGTGTACTGTACGACCACGAAAAATTTGTGGGATACTTTGGAAGCGAGAGGAGAGGGGAATGCCGCAACCAGGAAAATTCGGCATGATCTGCTTAAGAAGGAGTTTGAAGGCTTTATGTTCATGGAAAATGAAACGTTGAATGATATGACCACATGGTTTTACCATCTTCTTAGCGAAATGTACTCTTACAAAGTGTTAGCATCTCCACAAGAAATTGTGATGCTCTTTGCTGACGCATTACCGCCAAAATGGGGTCAATTTATTGACTTATTAAAAATACAAGTGGTTTGGACTCAATCAGTATTAATGAATTTGTACAGAAACTGGAGAACAAGAACGAAGAAGAACTTCGAAAGGCACAAAGAGTCACAGTTCCACAAAACCCTGATGTGTACTTCGGAGGTATTAATACAGGTATCAGTGCAAGCCAGCAACCGAAGCTTCAAACCATATTTGTGTCAGATGTGAATCCCTTTCTACCACAACCTTTTCAAGCAAATCAGTCTGCAGGCTCAAGTACTCAAGCCTATGGACAAGTTTTTGATCCGAAAGCCTTTCTACCACAACCAAGAGATTTAGCACCTCAAGTTCCACAACAAGCTCCTCAACAGGCTTCCTACGGAAACAACCTTCAATCTGCAAACCCCAATGCTGTCAGACTTGACACATCACATCTTTCCAAGGTCAGCATAGAAGTTGCTCAAGAGCATATGGAAATTCTAAACACCATGGTCAGTGCTTACTACGGATTAGTAGCTGGTCAAATTGGAAACATCAATTTGTGTAGGTCCACCTGCGGACGGTGTTAAACCTGTTCCTTGTTCAAATGACACACACACAAGTGCGGAATCCAAGTGTGCATGCAACCAAAGCAAAGTAAAGAACACGGTGTAACCAAAGATTCACTATCTTGATTAATGATTGAGAACAAATACAAATAGATACACACAATGCTCATATGACTCAAACAAACTTGTTGTGTTCTTGTGTCTTCGTCTTCAGAGAGTATACTCAAGGGGTAACAAGCTCTCTAGGCTGACCTACGAGCTAACCTGGCAACACCCAACTAAGAGGTCATGTCTGCTTATATAGCGTCTGTCTAGTTTCGTACGAAATACGAGTCTAGACATACTGAACACAATATTTTACACGAAACACAACTCCAAAACTAGTGCGGAACAAGTGTTTCGTACGAAATACTTCATTTCGTACGAAAGAAGTAACTCACTTGTTACTTGAGACTGTTTCGTACGAATCATGTGATTCGTACAAATCCTCTGACTCTCACAGAATCCTGATTCTTGGAGAACGTGTGTAGACATGACATTTACAAGACTTATCAGTATGCATACATGCAACTGATTAACACAGACAAGCTAAGATGTCATACTAGATCAAGATAGAAGGATATCTGGATCTATTCGACATGACCAAACTTATACAGACACTTGAGAAAAGACCGTACAATTACAACTATAATTAAGAACAAGCGACTGACACAAAACTGTATCAACAATTTGACAAATGAAGACTACCAGCAGATAGACAAAGATGATATGGAGCTAATGGATATCAAGTGGGTGTTTGCTAGTGCGGTGAGAAGAGCAAAGGATTACATGAGCCGAACAGGAAGAACTAGTTTGGAGAGTAAGAAGGATACAAAATATGGTTTTGATAAAAATGTCGTTACTTGCTTCAACTGCGGATAAAGAGGGCACTTCAAACGTGAGTGCACGAGGTACAACAAACAAGGAAATTACTATCCCTTCAGAAACCAACCACAACCATTCTATATAGCCCAAATTAGCAATTATAGAAGAATAGTGGTTGTTGGTAACCCAAACAACACCAATCAATCTGGACCTTCAAGTAGCAAAGCTTTAGTTGTTCAAGCCGATGAAGGATGCGATTGGTCAGTTCAATTGGGAAATGAGAGTAACGGAGGAACTGCATGTAACGCCAAGATCATCAACCGAATCAAGCACGTTCACAGCATTGATAGCTCAGATGCTGATGATACTTCAGGGTATACTGGTAGTTTTGATGAAGAATGCTCAAGTTTGGGAGGTTATGGATCTGATATAGAGATCAGAGAAGGAAGTGATGCTGAGGTTAGAAAGTTGCTGAATGAAACTGAGAAGATGAAGAGTGAAAAGGTGGGTTTGATGAAGAAAGCTGAAGCTACATCAACAGATACAGAAAGATTCTTTACAGATAGTGCAGCCTTTCCTCATCATACTGCCTTCATGGCGAATGTTGCCGATTCTACAAGTCAGGTAAATTCCGACTGTCCTAAAGTTTGCAATGACTGTGCTGAATTAAAAACGAAATATGAAACGTTCAACAATCATAATCAAAAGTTAGTTGTTGAATTATCTAAATGCAAAGAGGCGAACTTGGCCTTAACTCGAAACGAAAAAGAATTCAAATATGTGATAGAAACCCTAAAGAAAAGCGTTTCTGAATTAACAAAAAACAGTTTGAATAAGCAGACAGGAATTAATAACTACATTAGCCATCGCCAAATGCGAACATGATGCGATCGAACTTAAATTGGATAGTTATATAACTCCCGATATGTGCTTGATCATAACATTGATGTTCAAAAACTAAAAGGAGATGTTAAATGCATTGGGTATAAGTCGTGTCCACCCCCGATGAAACACAACTATACCAAATTGCCTGATGAAGAGGAGATGCCTCGCTTTGAACCTTCCGTACTACTTAATCCTGAAGAATTTGCAGCAGGATTAGGGTTCAAGCTAGACAATTCCTCACAATAACCAAGCAAACAAGAAAACTCATCATCCAATGTTGATCAAACTCCATCTGAAATAGAGGAAGATGATACATCAGATGATGAATCAATCAGAAGTGATTAGGATCAATCTCTTGATAAAAGGAAAGGAGTAGAACTCTCTATTGCTCCCATTACTAAACCTGTTGACAATCAAGTAACTGATCCTAAGAAATTTGTCAAGACAAAAGTGTCTACAGATAAAACAGATAATGTGTTGTATACTCTGGTTGGAGATAAGAAAATCTACTCTAACAAAGATTTTCCAATTAAAAACATAAATCCAATCTCTATAGATTAAGTGTTTGAAAATTCAACAACCAAATTTTTAGAGAAGGAAAAGACAACCAAATCACAACCATTATCATTTTCAAGAGAAAAACAAGAGAAGCGAGTTGAAAAGCCGAAAGTTCCACAATCAAAGGTTGAAGCAAAAGGTTCTCGCTACAAGAAAAAGTTTAAAAATGTTAAATTTGTGAGTTCTAAGGGTACTGATAAAGTCGAGACCTTTAAAGGCAAGTCTAATATAGATTTTGTAAACAAAGTCAAGATTTTGAAAAGAAACAGTCAAAATAATTACACTCAACACACAAATGGGTGTAATGAAAATGAACCTAGTACCTCCAGACCCACAAGTTCAACATCAAGCCGTGAAACACGATCTCCCAATTTTGTTGAAAGGAGAACATGTTTCAAATGTGGAGAATTTAACCACATTATCAAAAATTGTACAAATCCAGCCAAACCAAGATTTGTTGAAAGAATCCCTCCTAAAGCAACTTGCCAATGTCGATTTGTTTCTCCAAAACAAGACAAAAGATTTATTAAAAAACAAGAAGAAAAACAGAGACATAAACAAGTAAAAGCAATTGAAAAAGCTTTAAAACCGGATTCTTCCGAAAGGAATCCAAGATCTTCAAATTTAATATAACCAGAAATTGTTAAAACAGTAAATAATAGAGATTCTGGTAAATTTCAAAAATCTTGGAAACCAAAAACCGGTGATGGTTCAAGAGGAGGCTCACAATTTGCAAATCATCAAAAAAAAGAAATCGCATTTCTTGATTATAAGGGGCGACCCAAGACCACTAAGGCTTGGGTCCCAATCTCAAACTGATCTGGTTTTTGAAATGTGTAGGGTGTTCCATGAGCAACCGTGAATAGTCATTGGATTGTTGACAATGGAGTATCGAGGCACATGACGGGTGACTTATGGCTCCTGTATGATGTGAAAAGCATTCGGGGTGGTTATGTTGCCTTTGCTGGTGATAAAGGTGGATACATCACTGGAGAGGGAATGGTCTCCAATGGTGTTGTAAGTTTTGATAAGATCAATTATGTGCGACAAATTGATCACATTCTTCTTAGCGTTTCTCAAATCTGCGACAAGAAGTTCATGGTACATTTGATGATACCGGATGTTATGTGCTGAAACCCGGATTCAAGATCCCCATAGAATGGATTCTCTTATCGTCTCCAAGAATTAATGACTTGTATATTCTTGATATGACCCAAGCTATTACAATGTCTGGCCAAGTCACATGTTTTGTCTCAAAAGCCACCGAAAAGGAATCAATCTCTTGGCAGAGACGAATGGGACACATTCACCTGAGGAAAATGAACTATTTGGTGAAGAATAATCTTGTGAATGGTGTACCAGTAAAGAACTTTCATCTTCAAGATGTCTGTGTATCGTGCCAGAAAGGAAAGCAAGCAAGAAAATCTCATCATGAGAAGAAGATAAACACTGTGAATATGCCTCTGGAACGTCTTCATATGGACCTCTTTGGACCTATGAAACACAAGACTACCTTTGGTGATTCTTATTATCTAGTAATTACTGATGACTACTCCAGATTTTCATGGGCGAATATGTTGGCACACAAGAGTGAAGTTCCAAAAATCCTCAAGAATCTCCTGACACTGTTAGAAAATTTGTACAATTTGAAGGTAAGGAAAATCAGAAGCGACAATTGCACCGAATTTAAGAATCAAGTTATGGATGAGTACTATTCTTCAAAGGGCATTTTGCGTGAGTACAATTCTCGCTACTCTCCACAACAGAATGGTGTCGCTGGGAGGAAGAATAAGACTTTGATTGAAACAGCAAGAACCATGTTAGTAGAATCAGAACTTCCCGTTCAATTTTGGGGAGAAGTTGTTGCTACTGCATGTTACATGATGAATAGAGTTCTAACGGTGAAGAGACACGGGAAAACATGTTTTGAGTTGCTACCTAAAAGGAAACCGGAAGTTTCTTTCTTAGAACCTTTTGGAGCTCCATGCACTATAATTGATCCACATGGAAAGTTTGGTCCGAAGGCTATTGAAGGCTTCTTTCTTGGATATGCTACTCTGAATTTCAGGGTGTGGAATTTGTCTTCGAAAAAGATTGAAGAATGGGGTGAAGTGAAGGTTCAAAGATACACGGAATCAGTAAGAGCTCCAGGTGCTCCTTAGATGTTTGACTACGATGGACTGTTCGACTCCTTTAATCTGCCAACTTTTGATGATGCAACTGCTGTGGCTCAAATGTTACTAGAAAGTGATACAACAATTGACTCGTCATAAGTTCAACCAATTATTGTTAACCAACAAGTGTCGACTTCGGTTAACAATCTTGTTCAAAATGAGGAATTTGAAGATGCTGCAGATTATAATTTTTCATCAAAAGATGATGAGTTTCATGATGGAAATGAAGCAACCTCTGGTGCAGCCCCTGGAATTTCAGATGTCACATCAAATATATAACCTCAAGGGACGAATGAAGGTCATGCATCTACATCCTCATCAAATCCAGCACTCGATTTGACTGTTGATCTGAATATCAACAATTTGGGTATAAACTCTCGAGTTCCCGATGTTCCAAAACTCGAATCCATAATACCCATCCTTAGCAGAATATTATTGGAGATATCCAAAATGGTGTGAAGACACGTAATCAGCTTCGAAACAACCAGATGCTGGACTGTATTCGGAAATAAGAGAATCTAGGGGACAGAACGATTAGTCTTTTGCCTGCTATGTTTGCCAAGTTGAACCAAAATTTTGGAAGGAGGCAATGAAAGAAGACTCATGGGTTGAAGCCATGCAGGAAGAACTTCAGCAGTTTCAGAAGTTGGGTGTGTGGAAGTTAGTTGACAGACCCGATAACTACAAGAAGATTGATACACGATGGGTGTACAAATGCAAGAAAGATGACCGAGGTGTTGTTGTGAGAAACAAAGCACGATTGGTTGTCCAGGGCTTTAATCATGTTGAAGGCATTGATTATAATGAATTTTATGCACCGGTTGCACGACTTGAGGCCATAAGAATTTTCTTGGCTTATGCATCCTACAAGAAGTTCACCGTTTATCAAATGGATGTGAAGAGTGCATTTCTTCATGGTGTGGTTGAGGAAGAGGTATATGTTGAGCAACCGCCAGGTTCTGAAGATCCAATCCATCCTGATAAGGTTTGGCTTCTCAACAAAGCGCTATATGGTCTTCATCAAGCTCCAAGGGCTTGGTATGAAACGTTGTCTACCTATCTTCTGAAGAATGGTTTTCGACGAGGATTGATCGACTATACTCTCTTCATCAAGGAAAGGAACGAGGATTTGCTGCTAGTGCAAGTATATGTTGATGATATTATTTTTGGGTCTACCAACGAACGAATGTGCAAATAATTCAAGCAGGTTATGCAAGAGAAGTTCAAGATGAGTGCCATCGGAGAAATGACTTTCTTCTTAGGTTTACAGGTTCAGCAATCAGAGGAAGGAATCTTCATTCATCAAACCAAGTACGTCCGGGATATTCTCAAGCGATTTCAAATGGAACACTCAAAGCCTTTGGGAACTCCATTAGCTCAGAATCATGGGATTACTCCTGACGGAATGGTGAACATGTGGAACCATCTCTCTACCGTGCTATGATCGGATCTCTTTGATTTGACGAAGCAACATTTGATGGCTGTGAAAAGGATCTTTCGTAACTTGAAGGGTCATCCAGACACTGGTCTATGGTACCCTAAGGATGATAACTTTGATTTGACAGCATGCAGTGATTCTGATCATAGCGGCTGCAGGATTGATGCAAAGTTAACATCAGCAGGTGTCAGTTTTTGGGAAATCGCCTAGTCACGTGGCAATGCTAAAAGCAGACTTGTGGAGTTACATCAACCTGTAAAGCTGAGTATATTTTGGCTTCTAGTTGCTGCTCACAGGTTATATGGATTCAACAGCAAAGGCGCGACTACGGTTTTTAATTTCTAACTACTCCTATTTTTGTTGATAACGAAGCTGCTTTACAGATCACTCGTAATCATGTACAGCACTCAAAAACCAAACACATTGAGATTAAGTATCATTTCATACGAGATTATTATGAAAAGAAACTTATCAATGCTGTTAAGATCCACACCGATCACCAACGTGCCGACCTGTTTACCAAAGCTTTTGACAAATCTCGTTTTGACCATCTACTTTTGGTCAATGGCATCAAGGTGAAACCCGAGTAATTCATTTTGGCAAATCTTTTCTAGTAATAGTTTCTTAAAAATTTAAAAACTACAAAAAGATTTTCCATTTTTCCTTGTTTTATATTTTAGGGGGAGAAGTTTTCAAGAAAATACAAAAACATCAGAAAAATGCAAATACAAAAACAATAGAAAATCCAAAAATAAAAAAATGATTTTCTTGGATAGATAAGTTTAAGATTATGAAATACACCGGTGATCTGTCATAAACAGTCAAGAACAAAGAATGAAAATTGATAAGTAGCTTTACTTATGATGTATCGGTAGGCTCACAATCAGATTAAAATGTGCAGGTTGAAATAAACTTAACGGACTGCAAGCCAGGTGGGAACCATTCATTGGCATATGGTCTTGGTACCGAAATTTCATTTGATAGTGTGCTGAGGTTCTGATATATGCGATCTTTATGCTGACTTATCATCTGGGTATCATGGTTGAATCTTTTGCCGAAGAATAACGGTGACGCAAATCTACAACTTCCATGATACCATACATACGTGTAAATACTGCACACGACCTTCAATAAGTGATATCAATATCACATTCACCCAAAAATAAGTGATAAAATATCACAGCTTTATGCGGGAGTTAAGTTCGTCTCTTTGTTGGTACGATGGTACTAACATGTTCACGGACTTACTCCTGTGCCCTGCATGCATCTGAAAATGAAGTTCCTCATCAATAAGTGATATAATCACATAGGGATTGTTTTCAATCAAAATAAGTGAGTATCTCACATCATATACGTCAAAACAGATGATAAGCAGTATACTGACCAGTAAGATTTTCTCTCGAGCATATCTTGATACGGGAATGTGTCATGAAGTGGTTGAACACCGGCTAGCAAGTATAAATCATACATTAATCATATCTCGTAATCATGATTACATCTGATAAGTTGAGCTTACATGGACAACAATACCGATAATCATAGTAGAATACTTATTTATTTAATTTGATGTTTTAACAAAACCTGTTTTTGACAAGATTGAAAGCTGGTATGATTCTCTTACCTTGAAACTCTGAAAAAGATTACCCGGTAAATATATAGTTTATAGTTTAGTAGTTATTTTAGTTTTAGTTTTAGTTTACTTTGTTGTTAAATTAAGTTCCTTTTTGAATTAGCCAAAATTGAAGCTCAAAGGTTTTCTACCAAGATCTGCCTTAAAAACCATTCGCTTAGATATCACAACTTCATAAAAAGTACTTTCTTACAATGTGTAAACCCATCTCAAAGAAATAAAATCTGTTTAAAAGCACTTTTCTAACATAACTTTGTGATTTGTGTGGATATGTGCAAAGTTTTAAACTGGTCAATGAAAAACCTAAGGTCCTCGAAGAACTGAAATCCAGTTTTATGAAAAACTTGGATTCGTACTAATCAGAGGTATTTCGTACAAGTGTGTGTATCTCGTACGAATGTACCAATGATGGTTCGTACGAAGGGCAATGCCTCGTCCGATCTAAGGGTATTTCGTGCGTGTTATGATGTGGTATAAAAGGAAATGAAGTTCTATGGTGGAACTTCACTTTCACTTTGCTCACATCATCCTTTCACCTCCCTTCAAGTTGTTTTTTATTTCTTTAAGGTTTCTTAAAAATGTTTGGCATACTTTAAAGATGAATAACTTAAGACCATGACTGACATTAGAACAAAAAACTTTAAGAAAAGAAATCCTTAACGAAAAATAAGTTTTTCAGAGATAGTCTAAGCTTAAAGTGGGGTTCACAAACAGATAACCTTAATTCGCACGAAGTAAGCTTTGACTCGCACGAGCCAATTACTCGTACGAATCAGTAACTTATTTGACTTGGTAATTTGTTTGTTTAAATTAGTTGTTTCCGTAAAAATTGATTGTTATTCGTATGAATCAGTATTTCTTCGTTCAGGAAATACATACATACAAAAAATTGAAATAAATTTCTCGTGTATATTCCCTGATAAATTTATGTTCTAATTATAATTGACTTTTGAGTACAGAATGGAACAAAGAGAATATAAAAGAAAGCCAACAACGAAGAGAACTGATGAGTCAGAAGTTGAAATTATGTCTGAGTCAAGACATAACATGGTGGCCTACTTGGATCCGGAAGACAAATTCGCTGAGTACAACAGTATAATGATGTTTTTGCGTGACTCAATGATACATTACGCTATCACGCACAAGACTACAGTGTACAAGACGTTGATCAAGGAATTTTTGGATTCAGCTAAAGTCATTGAACTTAATGGGAAGGAAGTCATCCATGGAAAAGTAAACAACTTGGATGTAGATGTGACTACCGAAATCATTAACTCAGTATTGCAGCTTGGTGATGATCCTGAAGCTCCATTCTCAGTGGCGTTGAAGTGTCAACGTGGATGTTTGATGCGTATGAAGTGTGTCGGAGACTTTCTGGTAGGACAAATCAACAAAGCATGGTTACCACTCCAATACAAGCTCTTTCTACATGTTCTAATTCAGTGTTTGAGCAATAGACGAAGTGGTTATGACATGTCAAATAACGACTTGGTTGGAATGATGATAACTTTGACATTGAACAAACCGTTCAGTATTTCAAAGTATATTTTGCAAACATGAAGGAGAACATGAGTAGAACTAGTTATGGTGGAAACATGTTTTTGATGTATCCCCGTTTTATTCAGATGATTTTAAATACGCAACATCTGAATCTTCCGAAGAATGACAATGATGTTCCAAAAGTAGAGGTTATGATGGAACATTAATTGAAAATCTTTAAAGGTTTTGCAGCAAAACGTTACACGGAAAGCACACCTCCTCGAAGATTGATCTGTTTTCTGGCAAACAACGATTATGTTGCACCAGAAGACGACAAGTGGCGCCATGATGAAAGTGATTCTGATAATGAAGAACCTATCTTGGAGAAAATGATCAAAGATAGATTTGGTCATAAAAAGGGAAATGGTGATGATGGTGATATTAATGGTAATCGTGGTGCTAATGATGTAGGTACTTCAATTGAAGACAAGAGTTGAAAGAAACAGAGGAGTTCATCTACGAATACTTCTTCAGCTCAACCTGAAATCATACAACTTACAACCTCACATCAGGAAACTGTATAGGAACCAGTTGCAGAAACTCAGTCTACCTTTACAATGGAGGAAACTAAACCTGTAATGACAGAACCTTCTATAGTTCCTGAACCATATCCATCAAGTACCACAGCAGTTGAACCATCAAGTACTGTGTCTATATAGACTGGTCATGTCGGCCAGATCATGATATCATCCTATCTTGATCTAGTACAACGATTAGAATGTCTATGTACAATAGTTGCATGTGTGCATACTGTTGAGTCTCAGGTTCGTCATGTCTGTGGCACGATCTCCAAAGAAAACATTTGGTGTGAACAAGAATGCTTTGTACGAGCAAGAAGTTGCTCGTACGAGTCACACCGTCCGTACGGCCAAGTTTACCAAATCAAGCTTTCAGCTTGATTCGTACGACCAAGATTATTGTTTCGTGCGATCTAGTTCATTCGTACAAGTCTATTTGGAGAATGTCTTTCGTGTCTTTTGGTGTTTCGTATGACCAGCAACATACTTCGTATGTTGCTTGGTTTTGGCACTATATAAGCAGACATGACCTTCTCAGTAGATATGTGTATGTGTGAGAGAGTTCATGCGAGTGACCAGTGGATACTGAGCTGAGACCTTTAGAGCATAAAGTGAATGCATAAAGTCTGTATGAACATTGTTTGCATATGTTTGTACTAGTTCTCATCAGTTAATCAAGATATTGAATCTTTGGTTATCCTGTGTGTCTTCTACTTTGTTTTGGTTTGCATGCATACTTGGATTCCGCACTTGTATGTGTATTGCATGAACAAGGAAGCATGTTTATCTTGATCCTCCAGGTGGATCTTCAAAGACAACAACCGCGTTTGTTAAAACAAAACAGATATGGAAACCCAAATCCAAAGCGGTAGCTTCATCACCAATCCTTGAAACAAAAGGGAATTTGTGTCTGAAAGAAGTGTCTTATTTTGATGCTTCAGGGAAACCCAAGACCATGATGGCCTGGGTCCCACTGTCTTACTAATCTCTTTATTTTTCAGGAATAACCAAGGAGGAGCTGTTGACAATCTCTGTAATGTTGATAGCGGATGTTCCAGGGACATATTGGATAACATCTCACTGTCGCGAAAGTTCATATTCTTTTCTCGAGTGCGATGTTTCATTTGGAAGAGATGAGGTAAGAAAAGATCAGCGAAAAGGTACAAATTTAAAATTCGTGCTTTAATTTGAAATTGATTAGTTTTTAATCTAATGATGGAATGGTTAAGTAAAAACAACAAAAATATTTTTCTTTTCTTTCGTTTAAAACTTTGTACATATGTTTTCTTTATTAGGTAAATTTGTGCATAAAGTATGATGCACAAATTTAGGGGGAAGATGACGATATATATATATATATATATATATATATATATATGTAGTGTTTGAGGGGGAGAAAATTCTGAAAAATACAAAAACATTTGAAAATCAGAAAAACACAAAAACATTTGAAAAAATAAAAAACGCAAAAGGTCTTTTTGCATCAAATGGGAAATGAAATGAATATTCGTGATAAAGGGTGTGGCTAACACATGTATGGTGTCGTAGCTGAAAAGACTAGGATCTAATGTGATATGTCGATAGGCTTAACGCTCAAAGTGATTAAAAGATACTAAGTGATATAAACATAACGAACTATGTATCTTGTGGGTAACATACCATCGGCGTATGATTTTATGGTCTTAAATCGTATAGCCAACGCCTGAGGTTTCGGGTCTTTATGCTGTCGAGTCATCCGAGGATATCTTGGCTGCCCTTCTGTTGTATCTGGATTATATGCAGACCTAGGCATAGTCAGGATATCTTTAGAAGAGCCAAAATAGAAGGGCCAAAACCTTAAAAGGAAGGAAATCTCCTTTTGAGAAAATTCTAGGAATTCAAACATACCACATAAGGTATCTGCCTAACCCTCGTTAGAGACTATTGGTCACTCTGCTGTACGAAAGTACTGACCTATTCACCAATAGTCTGACGTTGTAAAAGATAAAGGATGATCTCAGTATACTCACCTGCTACGATGAATCGTTGTGCTGTAGGTCCCCTAGTCCGTATGGATCTTCACATAATCGTATATCCAATCTAGAGTGCAGAATCCCCTAGATCATATTTCACAACAAGAACACAAACACAATTCCTTTCAAACTGTCTCTATTGATTATCCAACACAACGGTTTACAATCAATTCAAGACTATCTATAAATCTCTCAGCCACTCTCTGTAGATTTCTCACACTCTTTTTTTTCTAACACCAACCTCTCAAAACCCTAATGCACAACATGTATATATACCACATGTCTGCATACTAGGCTTTATTGGGCTAGGCCATTCTCCAAGCCCATTACAACTCTAAACAAGCGAAACACAAATGCTAAGCCCAATACAAAATATTCAAACACTAAACTATTAAACTATTAAGCTGTTGTCACAAATATGCACCAACAGACCACCCTTGACAATAGCTTCATAGTGTAATTTTGTCTCCAAACATCTTGTGATCTTTTGGTCTTTGGATAGCTTCAGCTACACACAGATTCTGACATTAACAGATTGCTCCTTAGCTAATGCTTCCAATATCCAAAACTTTCATTTGTTGTAGATTAGCGAACTAGCATTCTCTGGTTAAGCTCATATCGCCAAATTTATCTATATCTCCATTTGCAATGTAGTAGAAGGATCCTACCATGCATCTTCACACATTCTGCACTACATTCGTAAAATGTACTTTACTTGAATTCTGCACTTCATTTTGATAACCGCATCAATCTGTTTAGAAACACAAGCAAGTAACTCGAAAAACCGTTAGTCCTTTTCTACATTAAAGATAAACCAATATTTTATCTTATCATGCAAAAACAAACAACTTATCAGATCAAACTGTGAGACTTTAAAAACAAATCTTTTTTGTATATTTATATTTTCTGAAAACAAATAACTAGCAGGAAAATAAACACTCTATTTTGTGAGTATCATCGTTAAGAAGATCATATCAGCAACATCAAACTGTTTTCACACTATCTTATTATTCTATATGCAATATTCATGAAAAACAGTTCAAGACGATTAACAGTATCGTTTATCCACTTAAACAAAATACATGAACATTTCAAGTACCATTACCTAGTGATAAATTTAGATAAATTATACTGATATACTAGTGTGTCCCACTTCAGGACATACCCCCACGATCAAGGTATGCACAAAAATTCATCGTAGTAGGTGAGTATACCGAAATTTATCCTTTTGAATTACAACGTTAGATAATTGGTGATCAGTTCAGTACTTCTGTACAGCAAAGAGACCAATATCCAACGAGGGTTAGAGCAAATACCAAATGTTGGTACGAATGATGCAATTTGCACATTTGAATGACTCTCTAGGAGAGCTTCTTCAATTTTTGGGATTTGGCATTTTTGCTCTTTTAAGATATCCTGGTTGGGCCTAGGTCAGCATATATCTGGATGCAGTAGAAGGACAACCTTGATAGCCCGGATGAAATAACGATACAAAGACCTAAAACCTCTGATTTTGGCAATCTATCGACGCAAGATTTAAGATTATAAAACCATACGCCCCTGATATGTTACCCACTCATACACAATCTATTAATTTTATATCACCAAGGTAAGTTGATTATTTCATGCCTTTTGCCTACTGGTACATCATATGATGAAGCTGCTATCACACTTAAGCAATTTTCTTTTAATTTCAGTGTGACAGTCTAACTTGCTGATGTATTATCATTTCTTCTTTTTCACACAGTGAAACTCATTTTTTAGTTTTGAAAACACTTTAAAGTTTTCAACTTACTCCCCCTAAACTCACGCACTAACTAAAACTCTTTTTGGCTTAGGGAAAATATTCCCCTAAATTTTTGTTTTTATGGAGCAAAGTTCTAAGAACAGAAATTTAAACACAAACAGACTCCCACTTTAACCTGACAAGTAGGTTTTTCACTTTTAGTAAACCTGTATCTAACACAGAAGTAAATCATTCGTTACCATGTGTAACCTACTATTCACCTCAGATGATTTACAGGAATAACCACTGTTGAACACATCAACAGTCATTCTTAGTCATCCTGCACACACTCAACAACTTAGTTAGACTAGGGGACCCAAGCCTTAAGGGTCTTGGATCATCCAGATTCATCAACCACTGGAACATCCATCCAATATCCAGCACACCCTACTGGTGTCTTGGATGTCTTCCAAGTTGTTGGACACGATTTATAATTTTCACGAGATCTTTGATCGTTAGAGTTCCAATAAACTCTCGGATTTGCCGACCTTTGAAAATTATTATCTTGAAACCTTCTTCTCCTATTATCATAATCTGAACTTTGAAAAAGTTTTGGAGTATTTTGAAAATTCGAGTTACTAAAACCCCTATATTCATTTCTTCTTTGAACATTTCGATTACCAGTAGTCTGGTATCGATTTTGATATCAAAAATTTTTCCTTGTAAAACAATTTGATTGTCCATTAACATGACTTGATTTAGGAGAAAATTTTCTTGGACTATCAAATCTTCTTGATGTTGAAGATTTAGGTTGAAATCTTGGTTGATATGTCTGAGAACTTGCTTTAACATTCTTATTTTCCCAACCTGATTTCCATCCTTAACCTCAACCTCTGTCTCCACTTGCTTACCCTTTTTAAAAGGACAACAACTAGCCACATGCCCATTATTGTGACATTTAAAACTGGATCTCTTCTTAAAAGTTTTCTTTCTGTTAGATCCCTTTTTAAATTAGTTGACTGTTTTATCTTTAGTATCCTCATCCACTTTATGAGGTGTACTCTTAGATCTAACAGATTCTTTCAAAGAGCTTGGACTATTAGGTAAGTCAACTGTTATCGGATCCACTGCATCTGGTGTAGTAGGCACAAAATCTGTTAGCTCATTTTCATTTGGTAAAAATGAGTAATCCTGATCCTCAGAGGATGAAGCTTTACTAAACCCCACTACCGTTTTATCACAATCCGACTCCATTTTTCTCAAAAGAACATTTAACTCTTTCTGTTTTTCTAATTCAACTAACAGAATTTTGTTTTGCTCCGATAATTTGTCAACTATACCCTGTAGTTCAGTGCAATTATGACAAGTATGACTTACAGATGGTAATTGTACCTGTAACTCTCTATTAAGCTCATCAGTAGCATCCATGCACCCTGTAGCACTTGCATCCTTGACTTTCATTTTCTCCTTCGCAGCTTCCTTCTTCTCTTCTATCTTAGCAGCTTCTTCACCAATCTTCACAGCTGCAGTCTCACTCACACATGTACTTTGTCTTGAAGTAATCTGATAACGTTTTTCGAAAGCTTCCCACAGCTCTCTAGACGATCCATACCTGTTACAAATGTTTTTCATATCAAATGGCAAGGACATCTTTATCGTTGCTAAAGCCTTCTTCTCAGCATCATATATACGTTTCTCATAATCTTCCATCTTCTCATATGAGAGTACCATAATTCCCCTGTTAACTCGACGTGTGGGAGCAATGTACCCATCGATCATACAATTCTACATCTTAGTATCTTCACTTAGAACCAAAGCCTCAAACTTCTTCTTCCAGTCTACATACTGTTCAGCATTTATCAGCTTTGGCCAGTTTTTACTACCCTCACTTAGATTGTTCAATTTGACCATCTTTAACACACATCTAACAGTTTAAATGGATTTTGGTATACCTGTATCAAAACCCAAATCTAACCTCTCTTCTAGTCCTTCTTCGTGTTTTACCATAACTGTACCATTAAAAACGTTAAAAAATTTGTCTGAAAAGTGTGTTTACCAAATTGTACCGTTAAACTCATCTTAACGATACGGATCCAATAATATATATTGTTCGATAGTGATTTTAGGAATTTTCGTGCCTCTTTTTGTCCTGAAAATCTCATGAACCTAACCGTGCAATCGGTTTGTGAAGATTGTTTGTGGATCAAATTCTATGTCCGAAAATGTTTAACTCCGGTTATGTCAGCTGGTTAACTTTCCACCTTTTTGTATAGAATCCGGAATAGTACCAGATCTGGAACAGTAACTCGGATATTCAATCCGAGATAAAAATCCAGAACTGTAATCCGAATTGCTTATCCGAAATGGTGATTCGGAATAGTGATCCGAGATGAAATCGGGAATACACTGTTCTGATCCGAAATGGAATTCGGAATAGACTACTCTGATTGGAGATGGAATCCGGAATAGACTATTCTGATCCGAGATGGAATCCGAAATACACTTCTGATCCGAAATTCAATTCGAAAAGGAATCCGAGATGGCTTTTCTAATCCGAAATGCAACTCTGATGATCCGAATTACACTTTTCTGATCCGAATTGCAAATCTGATGATCCGAAATGCAGGTTTCTGATCCGAAATTCAAGTCTCCAATCCAGAATGCTTTGCTGTTTAATCCGAAATGCTCTGCAAAACCCTAGAACAGCCGAAGAACCTTAATTCAGCCGTCACAAACTTCAAAACAGCCTCCAAAATGTCCAAAAATCCAAATTTTTCTTTTTTACGATTTTGAACCGAGCAAAATCAAGAGCCGAATGCTCTGATACCAATTGTAGGTCCCCTAGTCCGTATGGATCTTCACAGAATCATCTATCCAATCTAGAGTGTGGAATCCCCTAGATCAGATTTCACAACAAGAATACGAACACAATTCCTTTCAAACTGTTTTCTATTGATTATCCAACACAATGGTTTACAATCAATTCAAGACTCTATAGAAATCTCTCAGCCACTCTCTGTAGACTTCTCACACTTCCTTTTTTTCTAACACCAACCTCTCAAAACCCTAATGCACAACATGTATATATACCACATGTCTGCATACTAGGCTTTATACTGGGCTAGGCCATTCTCCAAACCCATTACAACTCTAAACAAGCTAAACACAAATGCTAAGCCCAATACAAAATATTCAAAGACTAAACTATTAAACTATTAAGCTGTTGTCACAAATATGTACCAACATGTGCTTACCTTGATCGCGGGGGTACATCATGGTACGGGACGCACGGATATTATAGTATAATACCACCTTAAGCATATCACGAAGTTGAAAAATGAAAGTTGAGCGTTAAAATTTAAGTAGACAAACATATTGGCAATCACTTAGACAAGTCTGAATAAGTTCGCACTGAAAAGTGTTCCTTGGTCCGCCTGAAAACGATTTTGATCCCATTGCAAATGTATAATTATAACTACTGATTTAGTTTCTTCTTTTATTTGCGTTTCTATTTATATTCTTATATTCTAGAATTAAAAAATATTAAAAAATTCAAAAATCCAAAAATAGAGTGCTTTCTTTTAATCATTAAAAATTATTAACCGTTCTTGAAGAGTTGACTAATCATCAAAAGCTGAAAGAAATTTGAATTTTGATCCGAGTACAAGTACTTGGATGGACCAAGTGTTCATGTGGTACTCTCCTTGTTGCACAAGAAGTTTTGCTTATAAATTTCTAAGAATTGTGAAGATCTTGATTTAGATCAAGAAACAGGGGTTGTTGAAATTGAGATGATGTTAGTTGCCGACAAAGCATGAAGCATCACAACAGCAAAGTGTGCTTGAGTCAGAAGAACTAGATACCCGTCATCATCTGACAATGACAGTGCATTTGAAGAAGTACCTGTGAACCTGCTTGCTTGAAAATGTAAGATTGAAGAAGGAAAGAGTTGCTGAGGTTCCTCCTCTCGCATTCTTTTTGAAAAAAGATGTTTCAAGCAAAGCTGATCAAGATCCTGATATGAAGCTAACCACAAGAGCAGAAGAAAGATACCCGGTGCTGAGAGTTTGTTGAAGATTATGAGGTCATAGAAGTTTGAGACTGACTTCCACAACACTTACAACATAGTGACAACCATAGTCTCTGTTGAAGGCGTTGCTGAATTTATGCTATCAAGACAATTTGATGCCTCAGTCTAGGGGGAGATTGTTTGGTCCTAGAAGTGTGAGATTGAAGCATCAAATATACGCAACGGTCTATGGTGGTTAACTGGGTTAATTGGGTTAGTTTGTATTAGGTTTAGACCTTTATAGGTCATTTGGGCAAGCCATAGGCCATGTGGGCCAGGCAAGCCTATAGGCAAGCCCATGAGGGGCATGCCCATACCCTAGGTATATAAGCTAAGCTTATTCATTTCTAGGGTTAAGACTTTTGGGATTTCTCTAGAAAGAGCTTCCATCTTGTACCAGACGGATTTGCTTGTTCAAGTAATAGAATTGTGTGCAAGGTGTTAAAGTTGATTCGTATTGTTCTTCCATCTTTTTGGGTTTCTTGAACATCATCAAGTTTGGATTCCGCCCATCCTTGGTGACTGTGTGATATCGTTGTCAGATCCGGATTTTTAGGACTTACAATTTTTCATGGCATGATACTTAGATTCACAGCTAGAACAAGAGACTATGGGTTGTTTCTTGGTACTCCATGAGACTAGGTTTCCACCTAAAAAGATGGAATAACCATATGTGGAGCGACATGTTCAATTGCAAAGAGCCTACTTAGCATTAGAATACCTAAGGATAGTGACATTAGTTGGTTTCTAAAAGGTCATCCGAAGGAAATGGTACCTTTGACATAGCGAAGGATGTGTTTAACACATTGAAAATGATTTGTGTTGGTGCAGAATGTCTATAACCTACATCTTAGGGTCATGTAGTACATGTAACAGGTTTTAAACGTTAGATTTTGTGTTGTTTTATTTGTATTAGAGCCAATTTATACGAAGTGTTGCTAAGTCGCTTCGTACAAAGTGGCAGACCCACCTTTATGCAAAGCTAGCATGTTTATATATAGCTCAGTAGGGGTGTTGAGTCCTTAACTGTTGTTGGAATTGATCCCTATAAAAAAAACAGATGATAGAAAGCCAAACAATACTACAACCTCTGACCCTAATAATAATATAACATACGCTAGAGTCAAGCTCTGCTAAAGACAAAATGTCAAAGATCTGCCATAGCAAAATACTATTGAACACTAAAGCTAAAGGTCTGCTAAGGTAAAGCTCTGTTGAAGACTAAAGCTAAAGGTATGCCAAGGCAAAGCTCTGTTGAAGACTAAAGCAAAAGGTCTGCCAAGGCAAGACTCTGCTGAGGCCAACAGAGGTTGTCTCATCAATGTTTTCTATCAGTCTTTGTAATGTTTAGTTATAGCAGTGGTTGGCTTAGCATATGTTGTTAGTTTGTTAATATTGGTAAATATCGCTTTCCTGCTGACATCATCATAAGATACTTAGTGGTTAGAATTTTAATATAAATAGAACATTACCTGTGTTGTTCTATTCGATCACTTTTCATCACTTATCAATCTAACATTCTTCTTTACATCGGGGAGATCGTGAGTTATATGCAAGTAAGTACAATTAAGAAAGCATGACAATGAAAACTATCAATCAAAGTTCATAATTTCGCTGCATTTACCTCTGATCTATCGTCTTTCAAACTCAGATCCTAACAATTGGTATCAGAGCTTGGTCAATCAAGTTTGATTTAACAATCAAGTTTGATTTGAGTAGATTAGCTCTCACTGCTAATTCAGTTTGTTCTATTGAAAACATAGTTTAATTACATTTCAAAGTATTTGAACAAAAACTGTTTGTAAACTATCAGAATGTCATACACTTCACAAGATCCTCATAACACCGGCAACATGTTAAGCCACCGATTCTTGTCAGATCTGAGTATAATATCTTGCAAAGACGGATGGGTCATGTCCTTGCTCAGCAAAACACCGGTTGCTGGAAGTCAGTCATCTTTGGACCTCATGTTCCAATGATACCGAGTAAAGAGGACCCTAAAATTATTCCGAGCATGATTTCTAAAAGATAGAGCAAGATGCAAAGGCACTTAGCATGGTGGCCTCTGCATTGCCAAATGATATCTATGCTGGCTTGTTGCATTGCAATAATGCAAAGGAATTATTTGATGCTTTGAAAAAGCCATTCAGTGGGACTGAATCAACAATATGAAATGTTTTATCATGTAAAAGGAGAGTCATTAACCCAACAGTTTGAAAGATTTATCCGTCTAATTAGTGAGCTTAAACTGGTTAATGTTGCATTTGCAAATTCGACTTTAAATAGTCGCTTTCTTAGATCATCACCAGACAAATGGGACACTATAGCTTTTGTAACTCGAAATTCCGTTGGGTTTAAAGAAATGAGTCTAACACAACTTCATGGTATGCTCCTCACTTATGAGGGAGAGCTGAACCAAAAAAAAGAAGCTACAAGACTCTAGCAAGGTGGCTGATGACTATGCATTTGGTAGTACAACACTTTTTGGGCAAAAAGACGTCACTGGTAGTAGTAAGGATTAGAGTTATGATCATTTCATTGATATAACTTCTGGTGGTAATTTCAACTCCGACCCTTACACACCTAATTATGGATTTGCTGCTAATAGGGAAAGTCAAACTTCTGATAACTTATGCTTTGAGTTGAATGACCTTCAACATTTTGACCCTTCAAATTTGGAAGAAATGGATATTTTGCACTAGTTGGCTCTATTAAGTGTTAGGGCTAACAAATATTACAAGAGAACTGGTAGAAAGTTTCTAGGGTTGCATGGGGGACTAAAAGTTGGGCTGGATAAGTAAAAGAGAACTGTTCCTCAAATTCACTATGTTCAAGCACCAACTCCTCAGGTTCAAATGCTACATGCACAACATGTTACTCAAACCACTGCTCAGGCAGAGGTTAATCAACAGAGTTTCTTTACTTAGCGCTTTGTTGATTGGAGTAGTTTGCCTGAGGATCTGACTGATGAAAACTTTGCTCTAATTACTGACACTGAAAAGAAACAAAATGATTTTTGCTTTATGGCATTAGAGTCTATGTTGATGGTGTTGAATTTGAGGAAGTGGAGCCTAAGTTTGTTGTGTCTAATGTTCATGATGAAACAGTAGTTACACAAGAAAATGTTGATGAAGAATTGAAACCTCTGTCTGACACATGGGATGCCAGTATTTGTGAAGGTGAATGTGATTGTGCCATGATGGATGCTACTAAGGTATCTGCTCGGGTCTTAAAAGATCTATGTTCAGATAAATGCATCATAGCTTTTGCTAAAACAAAAGAGGTGAATGAAAACCTTAGGAATAAGATTTTGGATGATGAATTACAGTTGAAAAACTTTCAAACGAATTAAAAACTAAATTATAAAGAATCTGAAATCAGCAGCTTAAAACATGAAGCCAACATAACCAAGGACAACGCCAAACTATGATAGAATAATATCAGGTTTGCAAAAAGAAGTTGGAATCCACCCAAGTCACTTGTGAAAAATGGGTACTATCCTGTATTGGTTATGAGATTTTGCTAGAAAATCAGGTCATAAGTAGCATAAAATTTGGCATTGGATTCAAGAAAAATGACCAAGTTTCTGAAAATATTACTGGAATTGATTCTGGTATGATTGAAATTGTTCCAACAAATCTGTCTAGTCAAGAAATCGAGGTCATTGACAAAAATGGAAACGAAATTGTTTTAGAAAGACATGAGGGATCCTTAACTTTTGAGGAAGTTGTAATATAAATTTAAACCCACATGGTCTGATGATTGTGACATCCTTGAGAATTTCAAACCCATAGATTTTTCAACCATTGAAGGTGTCAAAGCACCAACGACAAGAATCATTCCCATAATACATTTGCCCACAGATGTTACAATATCTGATGACAAAAAGTCTGAAAAAAGGAAAAAGAAAGAAAAGATTAAAAACCTATTTTGTGATTTTTGTGAAAAAAGAACCATGTTACCAAAAACTGTTTTCTTCTAAAAGTCTATGACATTAACAAAACAAGTGTGATCATTGATTCTCCAAACTACACAATTTGTAATAAAACAAATCATAAAACTCAAGAGTGTGTTTATCTCAAAAACTTTGATGTGAAAAAGAATTAGTATAAATCCAAAAACCTGGAGAGTTCAAAGACTAGTACTTCAAAAGGAAAGTCTAAACAGACCTTTGTGCCTGTTGAAACACCTATTACCAAAGCACTTCACAAAACCTCTGCTCCTAGAGAGGTGCAGGTAACGGATGCACCACCTGCCAACCGATACCCAAGAGGATATGGCCAACCAATTTGCCAAAAGGTACCTCTTAGTTATGATGGTTACAAAAGGCCCTCAAAACCAAGAGTAACTAGGCATCCTCATAGTTACTATCGTCTGTTAGGAGATGGGTCTCAACAGATGTTACAAAGATTTGTTCAAACCACTAACCATTCTTCTAAATTTTGGACTTGCATGTTTGTGACCCTTTCCAAAGCCATTTTGGCTTTGGAAACCCACCTAAACTAATTGATTACCACTGTGCAGGGAGCTTCTGTTAGGACGTATTGAGACTGTTGATACTTGAGTTTAATAGTTTGTAGCTTGTTTGTAATAGTTAGTAAAACTAGAAGGGCTAAAAGTGTAATTTCTGGTAATTGTACCTGTAGCAGCTTATTTAATATCCCAGCGCATGTAATAAATACGATGGGTAGTCAGGGTGTATATAAACAATGATCAATGAAACCCTAGTGGAAGGTTCTTGGACAGATTTTGGTGATTTCTCTTGTGTTGTGATTGTTGTTTTGTGCTTAATCCAAAATATCCAGGTGTATTTAGTGATTATATCCTTTGGATTTCATATACAACACTTGTTATTTGATCCATACAAGAATTTTCATCTTCATCTTTTGGTTTTCTTAACTTTTACACATTCAAATAACTAATCTACAGTTGTTTGGGTGATAACAATCAACCACTGTGATCCGAATCGTTTTGGACTCACAATGTGGTATCAGAGGCTTTGTGCTCCTGATTGTTTGAGTTTTTGTTAAGATTCTTCAAGTTTTGAAGGTTTTTCAAAATTTTCAAAGTTTCAATGTTTTTCAAATTTTTGGACTTAAAATGAATTGATCTGGTGTGTTTAATCATTGGGTTGTTGTTAATCAGTTTTTTGGTAAACATTTGGGTCATTTTGGTACAAAGAAACATGGATTTTGAGTCGTTTTTGGGTGATTTGAAGGTTTTTGTTTGTACTTAAACGCTGTTGAGCGTATATAACTTTGAAGCCAGCGTAGATAACCTTGAATATAGCGTTTTTAAACTTGAAGATCGCGTAATTAACAGATACGCCGGCATTACACCAGCAGATTTGTTGATTTCCAGCGAAATAGTATCAGCGTAATTAATCGAATGCAACTTTGAAGTCATTGATTAAAATACTCAGGGATTTTATCACGGTGATCGGCGCATTTAGCCAAACTCACGTTTTTTTGTGTGTTCCAGCGGATTTAGCTGTTGCCGCAGAATCTTGCAGCCAAGCATCATCAGCGTATTTGCTCGTTTCAATGTATTTGCTCGTTTCAGCGTATTTTCTCGTTTTCAGCGTATTTACTCTCTGATCGCTCAGATTCCAGCGTATTTAATTCTAGATCACGTTTTCAAACTCGAAATCAACCAAAACGTCACTCAATCAGCTTAATCCAATGCTACGAGACCTCCCAAGTTGAAAGAATTTGAAGACTTCAGTAGTTGGAAGAATCGAATCAAAGCGTTCTTTGAGTATACCGACTATACTTAATGGATGTTTGTTACCATAGGACAGCATGCTCCTATGATAATTCGCGACGATGTTCGAACAATCAACAAAGACCATTCAACATTCACTGAAGAGGACAGAACTCTCATTCAACGCGATCGTAGGGCCCATGCTACTCTGACAATGGCTCTGTCCAAGGACGACAACAATCTGGTCGAAGAATACACTTCAGCTCACGAACTATGGTTGGCCCTTATTGATCACTATGAAGGAAATGAAGAGTTGATGGATAACAAGAGAGATATGGTCAGAAATAATAAGATATGTTCGGGAGTGTTTATGGTGAAAGCTTGTCAGGTCATATTAGTCGATTTTTAGGGGTGCTAACAAAAATGAAGAAAGTTGGAAATCTTGTTGCCAACTACGCCTCCATCAAGAAACTTTTGGACTCTCTTCCAAAAGAATGGAGCCAGTAATGTATGATGGTCAAAAGAACCTTCTTGACCAGCACTACTCTTGTCACTCTTTCAGAATTGATCAATACTCTGAAGGCCTTTGAAATGGATGTGCTCAAGAGAGAAATGAATCAAGCAGGATACTCTCAGAAATTTACTCAATCTGCTGTTGCTGCTTCTGTTCCCAAAAATATGGCATTCCTTGCCCCCATAACCTCCTGTGGTTCAAATTCTCAAAGTGCTACCGCATCTTACCCTAACGCTTCCGCAAGCTCTGCAAAGGCCCCATCTAACGAGAAGACTTCTTGGCCGGTGATGCTCAAGCACTCAAGATATCCACCGAACACGTTGCATTGGTTAATACCTTCCTGAGTAGCTATGAAGCTCTCATGTCATGTGAGCTAAAAAGGGATTTTCTCACAGCTGAAGACATGTACCAGGTAGATCCGGATGATATGAAGGAAATGGACTTGAAGTGGCAAATGGCGATGATTACCTTGCGGCTAAAGAAGTTTCAAAACAAAACATGAAAAATACTAGCACTGGGAAAAGCCAGTTTTGACAAGTCAAAGCTAAGATGTTACAACTGCAAGAATCTGGGTCACTTAAAGAGAGAGTGCCCACTATTGAAAAACGAAAATGCTGAAGTTGTTCCCACAAGAAGGCCAATAGCTATCGAGGGGAGTGATAACATTGCTGATAACAACCCAAAAGCATTGGTGGTGGAAGATTATAACTGGGCAGAAGAAATAGCTACGACAGAAGGAGAAGTCAACAAAGCACTCATGGCAAAAATCTCTACCGCACCTTTCACGTCTTCATCAAACTGCGTTGAGAAGCAAACTGCAATAATTCCTAAGGGCGACAAAGGTTTGAAAAGCATAATCGCTCCTACTGAACCAACTTCAGAAAAGGGAAAGAAGGAGGCTGAGAAGACTGAATCGAAAAAGACAGTCCAATGAGCAACCAGCGACAACAAGAGTGAGAAAGCTGGAACTTCTGCAGCCGCCATGAAAGTAGAGTCTACAAAAGACAAAGAGGATAAGAATTTGGTAAACAGCATACCGTATGAGTTTAAAGAAAAACTATGCTCCCAACCATGTTTGAACATCATGGCACATTACAAATCACTCAATCGTGACCTGATTAGAGAAAAAGAAAAGGTTTTGAAATTTAATCAAGAATTGAAAGAAAACAAAGCTGTATATCAGAGAAAGTTGAACTCAACTTTGGCGGAGATGCAAACATTAAAAGAATTTGTTTTAGAAAAGATTTTATCAAAAATGATTTAACTGAAAGATTAGAAAAAATCTCAAAATGAAAATAACAAACTGCATATCACAATTGATAAATGAAAAGTTAGTCAAAAGGCACTGGTTGATATTGAAAATTGCCAACGACCGACATTCGTGAAGGATGGAATTGGATACAAGGATAAGCTCGGAAAAGAAAGAAAAATCTTTCCTCCTCCGTACAGCAAAAACTATGTACCTATGCCATCTCCTCATCCTAAAAATGACTTAATTAATAAACATGATATGTTGGCTCAAAATGTCTTTTACAAAAATGAAAAGAATACTAACATTTCTGAAAGTAATGCAGATATGTGTAAGCGTAAAGAAGATGTGTGCGATGAGGATGATGACTGTGGAGGATCGAAAATAGTAATTGGTTGCTCAGATGACAGTTATTCTATAGTTAACTAGTTTGCTTGGAACTGTAACAAGAAAAACAGTACTTCTATTTGGAATAACTGTAATAGATTGACTAGGATGGATGACTGTAATGGCTGTATGCCTAAATTTAATATTCAGGATGAATGTAATGGCCATGTGCCTACATTCAACACTCACAACCAAGTGCATGCCATGGTTGAAAGTCATGACCTATATTCTGCTTTTAATGATGAAAATGTTGTGCTTGAATCTCATGTATTTGTCCCAGAATTGAAGAAAAACAGATTTGGAAAGTTACTTACAGAGGAAATTCCCGAGTTTGTTCCATCATGTACAGGTACATTTGTGACTGATAAAGATTCAACCCAAGTCAGCAATAGTGATGCCCCGAATACAACAACTTTAGAAAGTGATGAAGAAACATCAAGTGAAAATCAAGAATCAATCTCGTCATCAGATAGTGAGATCAATGAAGACGGCGTTGAGGATGAAAATATTCTTGACAAGAAAGTGAAGAAAGTTAAACGTTCAAGCCATGTTGCATCATCAGATAACGCTTCAAGCAGCTCTAGAATCTCATCACATACATCATCTTCACGCGCGGTGTCCACCAAAAAGAAAAGATCAAATTGCAAGAAATGCTTTTGCCGTGGTCATTTAGGACATACTGCAAAACATTGCAAGAGCAAGAAATTTTCTGAACCTAAACAAGATCTTGTCAAAAGTTTCACTGATCAATTTGATAATCTTAAGAAATCAGTAAAATGCATAGTAAATTCAACTTGTTTTTGGAAAAGGAAAGAAAATATTATTGTTCAAAATCATGATAGATTAACTTGAAGCAAGTTTGGGTTCGGAAAACTAACTAACGTGTACATATTTGTGTTTGTTGTTGTATAACAGAATAAACTACAAAAATGGCCCGAATGCTCATGAAATATATTTGGCACGTTGACAGTGGATGCTCGATGCATATGACCGGATTGAAGGATCTCCTGAAGAACTTTCAAGTCATCAATGGCGATTTCGTATCCTTTCTGGAGATGAAAAGGGAGGGAAAATTGTTGGAATTGGTGACGTCGTATCTGAAGTACTTACATTAGAGAACGTAAATTATGTTTCAGAATTATGTTACAATCTCATGAGCGCATCAAAAGTCTGTGACAAAGGAATTTCAGTGCTGTTCAACGACGTGGAATGCTTATTCATCAAACCCAAATACTTCGTTCCTGCCGAAATGATTATGCTCACAGCTCCTCGTCAAAACAACACCTACGTTCTCAATATGAAAAATGCTAAATCCAATAAGCATATGACGTGTCTAATCTCAAAAGTGTCTGAGTCGGAATCACTGCTTTGGCACAGGCAATTGGGGCATGTGAACTTCAAAAATATGAACAAATTTTCCAAATTAAATTTAGTAAGAGGATTTCCGTGAAAGAATTTCCATTTTCAGAAAAATGTATCTCATGCACCCAAGGCAAGCAACACAAAAATCCTCACAAATCCAAAGCAGTGAATACAATATCCGCTCCATTGCCATTACTATATATGGATCTTTTCGGTCCTATTAGTGTTAAAAGTTTAGCTAAAAGATCCTATTACTTGGTGATTACAGATGATTTCTCCCATTTTTCATGGGTATATTTTGTTGAAGCCAAAAGCGAAACAGCCTCCACTCTTAAGAGCTTCATTCCCATGATTGAAAATGTGTTCAAGCTGAAGGTCAAATCAGTCAGAAGTGACGATGGATCGGAATTCAAAAATCAAACGTTTATCTCCTTCTGCGAAGAAAAGGGAATCCGCCTTCAGTACAGTGCAGCCAGAACTCTCAGCAGAATGGCGTAGCAGAACGAAAGAATAGGACACTCATTGAAGTTGCTCGAACTATGCTCGTGGTCTCCAAGCTTCCAATCATCTTCTGGGCAGAAGAAGTCAACACAGCATGCTATGTTTTGAATCTAGTACTCATCGTTAAACCTCATGGAAAATAATCTATGAACTTCTTTTTAAAAGGAACCCTCTGATAGATTTCTTTAGTCCGTTTGGATGTTCCTGTACACTCCTGAACACTAAAGACAATCTTATCAAGTTTCAAGCAGTTGGTGATATGTGCTACTTCATGGGTTACGCATCTTCTCAAAAGGCGTATCGAGTTTACAACAAACGAACCAAGATGGTGATTGAATCATACTACGTCGACTTTCAAGAAGGAAACTCCACCAACACTAAAAGTTCTTCAAATTGGTTTTATGATGTAGACGTTGTATAAAACACTTTCGACATTGATGAACCACTCACTGAAACCGAACCTACAAAAACAACCCTAATAGAGTCATTGTTTGATCCTTCAGACATTAGCTTCACTCCTTTTACAACTCGTTTCACCCCAGTCTCTGCCGATCCAATCCTTCCTGTTGACGAAGTTAATGGCGACACTTCGACTGAGAATGCATCTGCATGTGATGCTTCTTCTTCACAACCGATTGTGGATGAACCACCTAAAGAAGACGAACCTCCAATTATCTACATCGACAAACACTTCACCAATCTACCTCAACAAGTTGAGACTGACACCAACGCAGGATACAAGACTAATCGAAATCATCCCATTGAGAATGCCATTGGTCCCGTGGAAGATGGAGTTCGAACTCGTGGACAAACACATACCATTAACACTGGATTGTATGCAACTTTTCTTTCGAAGTCTGTACCAAGAGACATTGAAAAAGCCATTCAAGATTCTAGTTGGGTGCAGGCAATGCAGGAAGTGTTATCTCAGTTTCGTAAGCTCAAAGTCTGGGAACTCGTTGATCTACCAGATGGAAAGTATCCCATTGGCACCAAGTGAGTATTTCGTAACAAGATGGATGATCGTGGTGTAGTCATCAAGAATAAGGCAAGATTGGTAGTTCAAGGCTTCCGACAGGAGGAAGGGATTGATTATCCAGGAAGTTTTTTGCTCCGGTAGCACGTTTGGAAGCTATTAGAATATTCTTAGCATATGCTTCGTACGAAAACTTCAAGGTATTTCAGATGGATGTAAAGAGTGTGTTTCTATATGGGAAGGTTAAGGAAGAAGTCTATGTTTGCCAGCCTTCGGGATTTGAAGATCCACAGTTTCCTACACGATACTATAAGCTTGACAAAGCTCTCTACGGTCTTCATCAAGCTCCTCGAGCATGGTATGAGACTTTGTTGACATATCTTTTGAAATGTGGGTACACAAGAGGTAAAATCGATATGACTCTCTTCACGAAAAGGATCGGAGATAATGTGATGCTGGTGCAGATCTATGTAGACGATCTTATCTTTGGGTCAACTAATGAGGTCCTATGCAACGAGTTCGAGAAGGTTATAAAGGCAAAGTTCGAAATGAGCATGATGGGAAAACTCACGTTTTTCTTAGGATTAGAGGTGAAGCAGAGAAAAGATGGTATCCTCATTCATCAAGAAAAATACATCAAGGATATTCTCGCAAAGTACAGCATGAACGACTGCAAAACCGCCAGCACACCATTTGCAGCTTAGACAGAACTCACATCTGATCTTCAAGGAAATCAAGTGAGCAAGTCCTTTCGCTCGATGATAGGCTTGTTGATGTATCTGAGCGCAAGTAGGCCTGCATTATGTGGGTTGTTTGCCTCTGTGCATGATTTCAGACGAATCCAAAAGAATCTCATAAAGCTGCTATCAAACGAATTTTTCGCTATCTGAAAGGAAAACCCAAGCTTGGACTGTGGTATCCTAAAGATAGTAATTTTGATTTAATTGCTTATTCTGACAGTGATCATGCAGGTTGCAAGGTTGACAGAAAGTCCGTCTCCGGATGTTGTCAATTCTTAGGAAATCGTCTCATATTGTGGCAAAGCAAGAAGCTGACAACAGCTTCCACATCTACCGCTCAAGCCGAATATACGACAGCTTACAGTTGCTGCTCACAAGTTCTTTGGATACAAAATCAGTTGCTGGATTACGGAATCAACATCATGAAGACTCCAATATTCATCGACAACAAGGCGTGTCTAGGAATTGTGAAGAATCCTATCCCATAACCAAGCCCGTACCTACGATAAGAAACTCATCGAGATTAAAACCCCATCTGGCGAAACGATCACCATTCCTAGAGATTTACACTACGGATTGCCATACAAGGTGTCATCATTTAAGGCATCCAAGTGTTTGGGGAAAGGTTGTGTCATTTATACGGCAAGTAACCATCAATGAGCCTAAACCAAATATAGAAGACCTTCCGGTTATATTAGAGTATTCTGATGTGTTCCCTGAAGAATTACCAGGATTGCTTCCAAATAGGCAAGTGGAGTTTAGAATTGATATCCTACCTGGATCAGCTCTGGTAGCCAGAGCTCCATATCGATTAGCACCGACGGAAATGAAGGAATTAAGAGTTCAATTAGATGAACTTTTAGAGAAAGTCTTTATCCAGCCTAGTTCATCACCTTGGGGAGCTCTAATTATTTTTATTAAAAAGAAAGACGGTTCAATGCGGATGTGCATTGATTACCGAGAGTTGAACAAGATAACGATTAAGAACCGATATCCTTTGCCTAGGATCGACGACTTATTCGACCAACTTCAAGGGGCTAGTTACTTTTCTTAGATTGATTTGAGATCAGCATATCATCAGTTGAGAGTTAGGAACGAGGATGTCCTAAGACTGCCTTCAGGACCCGATATGGTCATTTTGAATTTCTAGTGATTCCTTTTGGGCTCACAAATGCACCTGCAGCATTCATAGATCTCATGAATAGGGTCCAGAAACCCTATTTCGATAAGTTTGTCATTGTCTTCATAGACGACATACTTATCTATTCTCATGAATAGGGCTCACAAATGCACCTGCAGCATTCATGGATCTCACGAGAAACACCTTTGGTGCATCCTAGAACTACTAAGGTAGGAAAAGCTTTATGCTAAATTTTTTAAATATGAATTTTGGCTTAGATAAGTCCAATTTCTTGGACATGTTGTAAGTGAGCGTGGTATCCAAGTGGATCCCGCCAAAATAGAAGCCATAATGAATTGTGAAGTACCCAAAACCCCATCAGAGATTCGTAGTTTCCTAGGATTGGTTGGTTATTATAGGAAGTTCATTGAGAACTTTTCAAGGATAGCCACTCCTTTAACTACCTTGACCCATAAGAATGTCAATTTTGTTTGGGGTCCGAAACAACAAGAATTCTTTGAGATTCTAAAACACAAGTTGAGGAATGCTCCTGTTTTATCTCTACATGAGGGTATTGAGGATTTTGTAGTTTATTGTGATGCTTCGCACACTGGCATGGGCTGTGTGCTAATGCAAAAAGGCAAGGTAATTGCTTAGGCGTCATGACAATTAAAGGTGCACGAAAGAAATTACACCACCCATGATTTGGAATTGGGTGCCATTGTATTTGCACTAAAGCTGTGGAGACCTTACTTATATTGCACAAAGTGTATTATATACACTAACCATAAGAGTCACCAACATCTGTTCAATCAGAAGAAATTGAACATGCGACAACACCGTGGATGGAAACAGTTAATGATTATGATTGCGAAATTCGCTATCATCCCGGCAAGCCAAATGTCGTTGCTGATGCCTTAAGTCGCAAGGAAAGAATTAAGCCCATTAGGATTAATGCAAAGAGCATTGAGCTCAGAAATAGCTTGAATGAAAAGCTATTAGATGCGTAAAAGCAAGCCCTATTAGAGGCTAATATTCCTAATGAGGGGTTAGGTGGAAATGTTGATCAGTTAACGCCTAGAAAGGATGGAATCCTTAGATTTAATAGAAGAATCTGGGTTCCAATCTTAGGAGGACTTAGAGATCTAATCCTCCGAGAAGCGCATAACACGAGATACTCAGTTCATCCTGGAGGTGACAAAATGTATCAGGATCTGAAAAGAATTATTGGTGGATAGGTTTGAAGAAATCCATAGCCACTTATGTAGCTAAGTGTCTGACGTGTTCGCAAGTGAAGGCCGAACATCAGAAGCCGTTAGGACTTCTACAACAATTAGAAATTCCTACATGGAAATGGGAAATGGTAACTATGGATTTGATTACCAAGTTGTAACATCCGTCAAAAACCGGATTTACCAAACCCGCTCCGTTTATTAACCGAACAATCAGTTAAAAATTTCGTTGCGTATTTAATGCCCAAATTAATTTTAAACGATACATAATTAATAAGTATATTAGAATATATAATTTATATTTGAAAAAAGTATTTAAAATAATGAAATAAAAATAAAAGGCTGCTGCCGGGTTTCGAACCCGGGTCAACCGGATTCAGCACAATGCCTTAACACACACGCACTCAACCACTCCGCCACTTGTGATGTTTGTTGATTTATTAAAACATTTAATACATATAATAATACTGGAAGTCAAATCCAGTCACTCAACGCGCCCAAATCCGCAGTCGTCGGAAAATACGCGATTTTCGACCGTTTTCCTTTGACTCTGGAATCAAGCAAGTATAACGGATGACAAGCGCCGGTTATAACCGAAGACTTGACTCAGTTGCATTCATGAGTCATAAAATTCATAACCGAAAACATAATTTCACATTCACGTAAAGATACCTTCAGTCAGGAAAATCCCAATTTGTTATTCACTCGAATCAGCCCTCAATACACTCGTAAACCCCTCTACAAGTCCTTAATCGGCAAGAACAAACTCGCCGGAAAACTTCTGCAACTCGCCGGAAAACCGAACCCTTTCACCTCTGTGCATTACTCTAAAAACTAAACACCCAGAGCTTATACCGAAGCCACCCACACTCATCTCAAGCTCCCTGAAGACCCTCTGCCGCAGGACACACGTTGCCGGAATAACTTGCTATCACCGGAGTTTCGCCGGCGAAACAGAGGAGCCACTGTTCGGTATATCTTACACTTAATCTCTCGTTCTTTTTATTTATCGCACATGTAATTAATCACAACACACTAAGGAACATGATTAAAATCGTTGAACCAGTCAGACACCGATTCTGGTTAAGTCTAACGAAGAAGACGAAGTTTCAGTATTGTATATGTTTAATTAAAATCAAGATATATCCCGGGTTAGACACACAGTCCAGCGGTGGACTGTGTGCAAATAAACACGCTTACGTCCCGAGTTCGATTCTTGTCCCACGCACACTCGCCTTAATAAAAATGTTCCTTTTTAAACTGAACCGGATTCATTGCAAATAGATGTTAAGTTTAATAAAAACCGGAATAATAACCAAGAAAGACACACAATCCAGTGGTGGACTGTGTGAACGTTTAAATCACATGTCACGAGTTTGAGTCCAGACTACCGCACCGGTCCGGACAAATATCAAACTTTTTATTTAAGGCAGAAATGAAATTATTTAGTTTGTATATATGTATAATAAAAATCAGATTATTTAACAAGTTAGACACACAGTCCAGCGGTGGACTGTGTGTTAACCTAAATCACAGGTCCCGGGTTCGAGACCCGTGGAGAGCACCGAGCGAGTCATTAAAATCGTTTTTGAAATAAATGATTTTCGGATTAATTCAATTAGTATATAAATATAATTAAAAACAGAAATATTCGGGTTAGACACGTAGCTCAGTTGGTAGAGCTGCGTGCACGCGAACGGGAGGTCTCGGTTCGAGCCTCACCCGGCGCACACAATTATACAATAACATCGGTCAACAAGTCAACGGTCAACAGGTCAGCAGTCAAAAATCAAAAAAAAAATTTATTACTTTTATTTATTTATTTACATTAAAAATACTCAAAAATAACATTTTTAAGGTTAGAAAATAGCCTTAAACTCACAAAAATACATCCAACAATCCTACTAAACTTGATTAATAAAATACGCTTACTTACCGAACCATTATGCCATTATCTAGGTTAGTTTCACTCGTGGTTAAAACCAACTTCGTGCGCATTCAACATCATCAACCGAACGCACCCAATGTGAGTGAATCTTACAACTCCCCTTTTTAATTACACGTTTTGGGTGTGTCATGTGTCACAAAAATTAACTCGTTTATTTAAACTTGTGCCATACCATATTTTGATCTAAACTTAGAATGTATATATTGTTTATAGTTATGTATTTCATAATGTCAAGTTGTATGCAAATCATTTATTAGGCCCATCAGTTCCTCGTGGGAGACGAGTTGAGCAACGCGTGCCTCAAAACAAATCCATTATTGTATGTGTGTGCGTTATTTAATATTAAATGATTGGTGAATAAGTTTACATCTATTTTTACTCATGTGTGGTTGTGCACTTTATTTTATAATCATTTCAATAAACTTGTTCAAATGTTTTTCATAGGATTCACTCGCCAACTTTTTGTTGATCCAAAAAACCATTTTTACACATGATACAGGTGAACAGGATGAAGCAAGGAAAACATAGGAAATGCCTTAGAAGAAAACAATGAAGTCTAGAATGATGTTTAGGACATGATGTAATTATGATTGTATGTTTCCCTTTAAATTGTAATAATGAATATGAAACGTTATAATAAATGTCATGAGCTTTGATGATAACCCAATTATGCCCCGATCACCTTTTCCGCTGCGGGTCGGGGTGTGACAGATTGGTATCAGAGCCATGACTATAGGGATATAGGATAGGTTATTAGACCCATAGAGCCTATACTATAGTTGACTAGATTTTAATTGTTCATGTGGTTACATGCAAACTTATGATATTTATTTGTTTCATATTTGTTTTTACTTACAGTCAAACATACATACTTACTTACACATTCATCATACATATTTCAATGTTTATATATTCAAATTATCTTCATACTTTCGTTATTCAAAGATTTTGTCGCAATTTTCAAATCTCATCAAAGTAAGTTCTGCGACGGGCATGTAGTAACTGGAAGGGTACAAGTACCGGTAGTCGGAACGTCCTGTCTAGGTTGGCATTCGTATAAATCCAATATAACGGACCAGTTTGCCTACCTGGGGACTAACGATGAGAGTACGAAGGACCTATTAGGCCAAAGCATGCCACACCAAACGTCGTTCGAACTAACCCCACTTTGAGGTGTCACCGTGTCCACACCTGGACACATTCCGAATATCATACGTTACATATTTCTCGATTTTCTCCGGGTTTTAGTGTACGTAACCAGGCTAACACATGCGAACCATATGAAAAACCCAGTATTCATGGGGGCCCACATGATTACGAAGGTGAAGTATGGCGGCATGCAAGGCCCAATGACGAGCAAAGCCCAAGACATCCTATGGATGTAGTAGATTTATTTTTCTATATTTATTTTATGAATGTTCATTCCTAAATACGACCCATGATCCCAAAAACATCCAACTCATACTCATGATATGTATTCCTTGTAGATGTCTTCTAGCCTCGCCCGTAGGAAGATGAGAGCAGGAAAAGCTCGCGAGCGCATGGCTGCCCTAATCGCTCAACAAATGGCTGCCGTAATACCCAACATAGTAATCCAAGTCCAACAAGCACTTACCGCTAATCCTGTCAACCAGGAAAATCAAAACGTTATCAACCCTCCCCCAAATACCACTAAATGCACCTACAAGCATTTCAAATCCTGCGACCCTCCAAAACACGAAGGGACTGAAGGTGTCACCGCTCTCCTCCATTGGTTTGAAGAAATGGAGAACACTTTTCTAAATTGTGATTGCCCCGATGATCGCAAAGTGCGATATGCTACTGGTCGTTTATAAGGAATAGCACTTACTTGGTGGAATACAGAGAAGGCCAAACGAGGTGTTGAAGACGCTATGACTTTGACTTGGGAAGAGTTGAAGGAAATCATGGCAAGACGGTTTTGCCCAAGGAGCGAAATCAACAAATTAGAAGATGAGTTTTATTCGTTGAAGCAAAAGGAAGGAGACCACACCACATACAACAAAAGATTCCTCGAGTTAAATCAAATGGTTCCCAACTTGTTCACTCCCCTCTACCGTTTGATCGAGCACTACATTCGAGGTCTTCCGTCAAAGATTCAGGACTCTGTAATAAGTACCACGCCTGCAACTTTGGAAGCAGCAATGGAGTTAGCTACAGAGCTCACTGAGAACCGCATCCGGAATAAAGACTTCAAGGAGGAGAAGAAGAAGGATAAAGCATCAACTGAAACTTCAAACTCCACCCAAACCGAATCCCCTTCTCAACCCATTTCTAAGAGAAAAAGAGACGGGCAACTTTTCGCTACTACCCAACGTAATCAACCAATTTCACAAGCCATACCAATCCAAGCTATCCCAATCACGCAAATAGCACCCAACTCAACTTACCCAAATAAGAAACCTTACCTTGGACCTCACCCTCGATGTAACACCTGTTTTTATCACCATCCATCTACCTTACCTTGTCGACTATGTGCGAATTGTGGACGCTATGGTCATTTGAGCAAGGTTTGCCGCACCTCTCAAAACCAAACTTCACCCCCTACTCAAAACATGATCCAAACATATCAACAACCTCAATACCCCATGTTACCTTATGTTCGATCTTACTTTAATTGTGGCGACCCTACCCATTTCAGAAACACGTGCTCTCGATTGATTAACATCATAAACGCCCAAGCTCAAGCAAACCCAGTTAACCAAGCAAATCAAGGAAACCTAAGCACTAGGCCACCAGCAAGAGGAAGAGTTTTCAACATCAACGCCAATCCTGTTGAAGATAATAACGGCCCAAACGAAACAACCCAACTAGTCCCCTTCACCAAAAATCAAGATTCGACTCCAATCGTTTAGTTTTATGTTTTCTTTATGTTATCTCAAGCTTTGGTTGATTGTGTTTGTTTATGTTTTAGAATCACATAGAACCAATCATAACTTAAGGATAAAGCCAATGAAAATTTGACAAGAATATGGTGGATACGCCGCTGGTACTTCCTATATACAAGTATTCTTGCCAAAGGATCAGAAGCATTATCTGGCGGTTATGAGAAGTTCTATGTAGAATTTAGTATTGTGTTGATTGAAGTTTGTTTTGTACTTACTGATTTAGCATTTATGGCATCTTATCACTTAAAGAAATTGGATTGTATTCCATTTCTACATAGACTAACCTCTCCGTCACAACAAACGAGAGAGGTATTGTCATCATTCAAACATGTATACTATCAGAATTAAGACTCAAGTTTTGGTTGTTGTGGTTGTTTTAGAGTCACATAGAACTAATCATAACTTGCGGATAAAGTCAATGAAAATTTGATAAGAGTATGGTGGATACGCCGCTGGTACTTCCTATATATAAGTATTCTTGTCAAAGGATCAGAGGCATTATCAGGCGGTTATGAGAGGTTCCATGTAGGATTTAGTATGTTTTGGTCGAAGTTTGTTCATCATACATTTCAGCGTATTTCAATTTCATCATTTAAAGAAGTTGAGCTATGCCTCACTACCACAAGGACTAACCTCTCCATCACAACAAACGAGAGAGGTATTGTCATCATTCAAACATGGATACTACCAGAATTAAGACTCAAGTTATGGTTGTTATGTTTGTTGTAGAGTCACATAGAAGTAATCATAACTTGTGGATAAAGTCAATGAAAATTTGACAAGAATATGGTGGATACGCCGCTGGTACTTCCTATATATAAGTATTCTTGTCAAAGGATCAAAGGCATTATCAGGCGGTTATGAGAAGTTCCATGTAGGATTTGGTCGTAGTTTGTTCATCATACATTTCAACGTATTTCAATTTCATCATTTAAAGAAGTTGAGCTATATCTCACTTCCACAAGGACTAACCTCTCCATCATAACAAACGAGAGAGGTACTGTCACCATTCAAACATGTATGCTATCAGAATTAAGTTGATTGTGTTTATTTATGTATTAGAGTCACATAGAACCAATCATAACTTGCGGATAAAGCCAATGAAAATTTGACAAGAATATGGTGGATACGCCGCTGGTACTTCCTATATATAAGTATTCTTGCCAAAGGATCCGAGGCATTATCAGGCGGTTATGAGAAGTTCCATGTAGGATTTAGTATTGTCTTGGTTGAAATTTGTGTTACATTCACTGATTTAACATTCATATCATCTCGTCATTTAAAGACATCGGATTGTGTTCTATTTCTACATAAACTAACCTCTCCCTCATAACAAACTAGAGAGGAACTGTCACCATTCAAACATGTATGCTATCAGAATTGGACTCAGATATTGGTTGTTGTGTTTATTTATGTTCTAGAGTTACATCATAGAACCAATCAAAACTTACTGATAAAACCAATGAAAATTTGACAAGAATATGGTGGATACGCCGCTGGTACTTCCTATATATAAGTATTCTTGCTAAAGGATCAGAGGTATTGTCAGGCGGTTATGAGAAGTTCCATGTAGGATTTAGTAATTTCTTGGTACATTGGTTGTGGTGTTTATTTATGTTCTAGAGTCACATCATAGAACCAATCATAACTTACTGATAAAACCAATGAAAATTTGACAAGAATATGGTGGATACGCCACTGGTACTTCCTATATATAAGTATTCATGTCAAAGGATCAGAGGCATTGTTAGACGGTTATGAGAAGTTCCATGTAGTTTGTAGTATTAGAAATTTTGTTTTAGGATATAACCCTATCCTTCCAAACATATCAAAACTCTTGCGCAAGAAAATCATACTTAGTGAATCAACTCTGCTTATCAATATTTTTACCGTAGGCAACAAAAAGCGATTCCTGTAGCAGGGTACTCAACCCTTACAAGGAACGTTACCGCCTCACACAAAATTTAAACCCTTACTCTTTTCTAAGTATGTAACCGTCAAATTAAACAGCATCCTTTTTAGACAAATATGTCACTACTTAAATTTCGGGACGAAATTTCTAAAAAGCAGGGGTTACTGTAACATCCGTAAAAAACCGGATTTACCAAACCCGCTCCGTTTATTAACCGAACAATCAGTTAAAAATTTCGTTGCGTATTTAATGCCCAAATTAATTTTAAACGATACATAATTAATAAGTATATTAGAATATATAATTTATATTTGAAAAAGTATTTTAAATAATGAAATAAAAATAAAAGGCTGCTGCTGGGTTTCGAACCCGGGTCAACCGGATTCAGCACAATGCCTTAACACACACGCACTCAACCACTCCGCCACTTGTGATGTTTGTTGATTTATTAAAACATTTAATATATATAATAATACTGGAAGTCAAATCCAGTCACTCAACGCGCCCAAATCCGCAGTCGCCGGAAAATACGCGATTTTCGACCGTTTTCCTTTAACTCCGGAATCAAGCAAGTATAACGGATGACAAGCGCCGGTTATAACCGAAGACTTGACTCAATTGCATTCATGAGTCATAAAATTCATAACCGAAAACTTAATTTCACATTCACGTAAAGATACCTTCAGTCAGGAAAATCCCAATTTGTTATTCACTCGAATCAGCCCTCAATACACTCGTAAACCCCTCTACAAGTCCTTAATCGGCAAGAACAAACTCGCCGGAAAACTTCTGCAACTCGCCGGAAAACCGAACCCTTTCACCTCTGTGCATTACTGTAAAAACTAAACACCCAGAGCTCATACCGAAGCCACCCACACTCATCTCAAGCTCCCTGAAGACCCTCTTCTGCAGGACACACGTCGCCGGAATAACTTGCTATCACCGGAGTTTCGCCGGCGAAACAGAGGAGCCACTGTTCGGTATATCTTACACTTAATCTCTCGTTCTTTTTATTTATCGCACATGTAATTAATCACAACTCACTAAGGAACATGATTAAAATCGTTGAACCAGTCAGACACCGATTCTGGTTAAGTCTAACGAAAAAGACGAAGTTTCAGTATTGTATATGTTTAATTAAAATCAAGATATATCCCGGGTTAGACACACAGTCCAGCGGTGGACTGTGTGCAAATAAACACGCTTACGACCCGAGTTCGATTCTTGTCCCACGCACACTTGCCTTAATAAAAATGTTCCTTTTTAAACTGAACCGGATTCATTGCAAATAGATGTTAAGTTTAATAAAAACCGGAATAATAACCAAGAAAGACACACAGTCCAGTGGTGGACTGTGTGAATGTTTAAATCACATGTCACGAGTTCGAGTCCAGACTACCGCACCGGTCCGGACAAATATCAAACTTTTTATTTAAGGCAGAAATGAAATTATTTAGTTTGTATATATGTATAATAAAAATCAGATTATTTAACAAGTTAGACACACAGTCCAGCGGTGGACTGTGTGTTAACCTAAACCACAGGTCCCGGGTTCGAGACCCGTGGAGAGCACCGAGCGAGTCATTAAAATCGTTTTTGAAATAAATGATTTTCGGATTAATTCAATTAGTATATAAATATAATTAAAAACAGAAATATTTCGGGTTAGACACGTAGCTCAGTTGGTAGAGCTGCGTGCACGCGAACGGGAGGTCTCGGGTTCGAGCCTCACCCGGCGCACACAATTATACAATAACATCGGTCAACAAGTCAACGGTCAACAGGTCAGCAGTCAAAAATAAAAAAAAAAATTTATTACTTTTATTTATTTATTTACATTAAAAATACTCAAAAATAACATTTTTAAGGTTAGAAAATAGCCTTAAACTCACAAAAATACATCCAACAATCCTACTAAACTTGATTAATAAAATCCGCTTACTTACCGAACCATTATGCCATTATCTAGGTTAGTTTCACTCGTGGTTAAAACCAACTTCGTGCGCATTCAACATCATCAACCGAACGCACCCAATGTGAGTGAATCTTACAACTCCCCTTTTTAATTACACGTTTTGGGGTGTGTCATGTGTCACAAAAATTAACTCGTTTATTTAAACTTGTGCCATACCATATTTTGATCTAAACTTAGAATGTATATATTGTTTATAGTTATGTATTTCATAATGTCAAGTTGTATGCAAATCATTTATTAGGCCCATCAGTTCCTCGTGGGAGACGAGTTGAGCAACGCGTGCCTCAAAACAAATCCATTATTGTATGTGTGTGCGTTATTTAATATTAAATGATTGGTGAATAAGTTTACATCTATTTTTACTCATGTGTGGTTGTGCACTTTATTTTATAATCATTTCAATAAACTTGTTCAAATGTTTTTCATAGGATTCACTCGCCAACTTTTTGTTGATCCAAAAAACCATTTTTACACATGATACAGGTGAACATGATGAAGCAAGGAAAACATAGGAAATGCCTTAGAAGAAAACAATGAAGTCTAGAATGATGTTTAGGACATGATGTAATTATGATTGTATGTTTCCCTTTAAATTGTAATAATGAATATGAAACGCTATAATAAATGTCATGAGCTTTGATGATAACCCAATTATGCCCCGATCACCTTTTCCGCTGCGGGTCGGGGTGTGACAGATTGGTATCAGAGCCATGACTATAGGGATATAGGATAGGTTATTAGACCTATAGAGCCTATACTATAGTTGATTAGATTTTAATTGTTCATGTGGTTACATGCAAACTTATGATATTTATTTGTTTCATATTTGTTTTTTACTTACAGTCAAACATACATACTTACATACACATTCATCATACATATTTCAATGTTTATATATTCAAATTATCTTCATACTTTCATTATTCAAAGATTTTGTCGCAATTTTCAAATCTCATCAAAGTAAGTTCTGCGACGGGCATGTAGTAACTGGAAGGGTACAAGTACCGGTAGTCGGAACGTCCTGCCTAGGTTGGCATTCGTATAAATCCAATATAACGGACCAGTTTGCCTACCTGGGACTAACGATGAGAGTACGAAGGACCTATTAGGACAAAGCATGTCACACCAAACGTCGTTCGAACTAACCCCACTTTGAGGTGTCACCGTGTCCACACCTGGACACATTCCGAATATCATACGTTACATATTTCTCGATTTTCTCTGGGTTTTAGTGTACGTAACCAGGCTAACACATGCGAACCATATGAAAAACCCGGTATTCATGGGGGCCCACATGATTACGAAGGTGAAGTATGGCGGCATGCAAGGCCCAATGACGAGCAAAGCCCAAGACATCCTATGGATGTAGTAGATTTATTTTTCTATATTTATTTTATGAATGTTCATTCCTAAATACGACCCGTGATCCCAAAAACATCCAACTCATACTCATGATATGTATTCCTTGTAGATGTCTTCTAGCCTCGCCCGTAGGAAGATGAGAGCAGGAAAAGCTCGCGAGCGCATGGCTGCCCTAATCGCTCAACAAATGGCTGCCTTAATACCCAACATAGTAATCCAAGTCCAACAAGCACTTACCGCTAATCCTGTCAACCAGGAAAATCAAAACGTTATCAACCCTCCCCCAAATACCACTAAATGCACCTACAAGCATTTCAAATCCTGCGACCCTCCAAAATACGAAGGGACTGAAGGTGTCACCGCTCTCCTCCATTGGTTTGAAGAAATGGAGAACACTTTTCTAAATTGCGATTGCCCCGATGATCGCAAAGTGCGATATGCTACTGGTCGTTTATATAGAATAGCACTTACTTGGTGGAATACAGAGAAGGCCAAACGAGGTGTTGAAGACGCTATGACTTTGACTTGGGAAGAGTTGAAGGAAATCATGGCAAGATGGTTTTGCCCAAGGAGCGAAATCAACAAATTAGAAGATGAGTTTTATTCGTTGAAGCAAAAGGAAGGAGACCACACCACATACAACAAAAGATTCCTCGAGTTAAATCAAATGGTTCCCAACTTGTTCACTCCCCTCTACCGTTTGATCGAGCACTACATTCGAGGTCTTCCGTCAAAGATTCAGGACTCTGTAATAAGTACCACGCCTGCAACTTTGGAAGCAGCAATGGAGTTAGCTAAAGAGCTCACCGAGAACCGCATCCGGAATAAAGACTTCAAGGAGGAGAAGAAGAAGGATAAAGCATCAACTGAAACTTCAAACTCCACCCAAACCGAATCCCCTTCTCAACCCATTTCTAAGAGAAAAAGAGACGGGCAACTTTTCGCTACTACCCAACGTAATCAACCAATTTCACAAGCCATACCAATCCAAGCTATCCCAATCACGCAAATAGCACCCAACTCAACTTACCCAAATAAGAAACCTTACCTTGGACCACACCCTCGATGTAACACCTGTTTTTATCACCATCCATCTACCTTACCTGGTCGACTATGTGCGAATTGTGGACGCTATGGTCATTTGAGCAAGGTTTGCCGCACCTCTTAAAACCAAACCTCACCCCCTAACTCAAAACATGATCCAAACATATCAACAACCTCAATACCCCATGTTACCTTATGTTCGAGCTTACTTTAATTGTGGCGACCCTACCCATTTCAGAAACACGTGCCCTCGATTGATTAACATCATAAACGCCCAAGCTCAAGCAAACCCAGTTAACCAAGCAAATCAAGGAAACCTAAGCACTAGGCCACCAGCAAGAGGAAGAGTTTTCAATATCAACGCCAAACCTGTTGAAGATAATGACGGCCCAAACGAAACCACCCAACTAGTCCCTTTCACCAAAAATCAAGATTCGACTCCAATCGTTTAGTTTTATGTTTTCTTGATGTTATCTCAAGCTTTGGTTGATTGTGTTTGTTTATGTTTTAGAATCACATAGAACAAATCATAACTTAAGGATAAAGCCAATGAAAATTTGACAAGAATATGGTGGATACACCGCTGGTACTTCCTATATATAAGTATTCTTGCCAAAGGATCAGAAGCATTATCTGGCGGTTATGAGAAGTTCTATGTAGAATTTAGTATTGTGTTGATTGAAGTTTGTTTTGTACTTACTGATTTAGCATTTATGGCATCTTATCATTTAAAGAAATTGGATTGTATTCCATTTCTACATAGACTAACCTCTCCATCACAACAAACGAGAGAGGTATTGTCATCATTCAAACATGTATACTATCAGAATTAAGACTCAAGTTTTGGTTGTTGTGGTTGTTTTAGAGTCACATAGAACTAATCATAACTTGCGGATAAAGTCAATGAAAATTTGACAAGAGTATGGTGGATAAGCCGCTGGTACTTCCTATATATAAGTATTCTTGTCAAAGGATCAGAGGCATTATCAGGCGGTTATGAGAGGTTCCATGTAGGATTTAGTATGTTTTGGTCGAAGTTTGTTCATCATACATTTCAGCGTATTTCAATTTCATCATTTAAAGAAGTTGAGCTATGCCTCACTTCCACAAGGACTAACCTCTCCATCACAACAAACGAGAGAGGTATTGTTCATTTTCAAACATGGATACTATCAGAATTAAGACTCAAGTTGTGGTTGTTGTGTTTGTTGTAGAGTCACATAGAAGTAATCATAACTTGTGGATAAATTCAATGAAAATTTGACAAGAATATGGTGGATACGCCGCTGGTACTTCCTATATATAAGTATTCTTGTCAAAGGATCAAAGGCATTATCAGGCGGTTATGAGAAGTTCCATGTAGGATTCGGTCGTAGTTTGTTCATCATACATTTCAACGTATTTCACTTTCATCATTTAAAGAAGTTGAGCTATATCTCACTTCCACAAGGACTAACCTCTCCATCATAACAAACGAGAGAGGTACTGTCACCATTCAAACATGTATGCTATCAGAATTAAGTTGATTGTGTTTATTTATGTATTAGAGTCACATAGAACCAATCATAACTTGCGGATAAAGCCAATGAAAATTTGACAAGAATACGGTGGATACGCCGCTGGTACTTCCTATATATAAGTATTCTTGCCAAAGGATCCGAGGCATTATCAGGCGGTTATGAGAAGTTCCATGTAGGATTTAGTATTGTCTTGGTTGAAATTTGTGTTACATTCACTGATTTAACATTCATATCATCTCGTCATTTAAAGACATTGGATTGTGTTCTATTTCTACATAAACTAACCTCCACCTCATAACAAACGAGAGAGGAACTGTCACCATTCAAACATGTATGCTATCAGAATTTGGACTCAGATATTGGTTGTTGTGTTTATTTATGTTCTTGAGTTACATCATAGAACCAATCAAAACTTACTGATAAAACCAATGAAAATTTGACAAGAATATGGTGGATACGCCGCTGGTACTTCCTATATATAAGTATTCTTGTCAAAGGATCAAAGGCATTATCAGGCGGTTATGAGAAGTTCCATGTAGGATTTGGTCGTAGTTTGTTCATCATACATTTCAACGTATTTCAATTTCATCATTTAAAGAAGTTGAGCTATATCTCACTTTCACAAGGACTAACCTCTCCATCATAACAAACGAGAGAGTTACTGTTACCATTCAAACATGTATGCTATCAGAATTAAGTTGATTGTGTTTATTTATGTATTAGAGTCACATAGAACCAACCATAACTTGCGGATAAAGCCAATGAAAATTTGACAAGAATATGGTGGATACGCCGCTGGTACTTCCTATATATAAGTATTCTTGCCAAAGGATCCGAGGCATTATCAGGCGGTTATGAGAAGTTCCATGTAGGATTTAGTATTGTCTTGGTTGAAATTTGTGTTACATTCACTGATTTAACATTCATATCATCTCGTCATTTAAAGACATTGGATTGTGTTCTATTTCTACATAAACTAACCTCTCCCTCATAACAAACGAGAGAGGAACTTTCACCATTCAAACATGTATGCTATCAGAATTTGGACTCAGATATTGGTTGTTGTGTTTATTTATGTTCTACAGTTACATCATAGAACCAATCAAAACTTACTGATAAAACCAATGAAAATTTGACAAGAATATGGTGGATACGCCGCTGGTACTTCCTATATATAAGTATTCTTGCTAAAGGATCAGAGGCATTGTCAGGCGGTTATGAGAAGTTCCATGTAGGATTTAGTAATTTCTTGGTACATTGGTTGTGGTGTTTGTTTATGTTCTAGAGTCACATCATAGAACCAATCATAACTTACTGATAAAACCAATGAAAATTTGACAAGAATATGGTGGATACGCCGCTGGTACTTCCTATATATAAGTATTCATGTCAAAGGATCAGAGGCATTGTTAGACGGTTATGAGAAGTTCCATGTAGGTTGTAGTATTCGAAATTTTGTTTTAGGATATAACCCTATCCTTCCAAACATATCAAAACTCTTGCGCAAGAAATCATACTTAGTGAATCAACTCTGCTTATCAATATTTTTACCGTAGGCAACAAAAAGCGATTCCTGTAGCAGGGTACTCAACCCTTACAAGGAACGTTATCGCCTCACACAAAATTTAAACCCTTACTCTTTTCTAAGTATGTAACCGTCAAATTAAACACCATCCTTTTTAGACAAATATGTCACTACTTAAATTTCGGGACGAAATTTCTAAAAAGCAGGGGATACTATAACATCCGTAAAAAACCGGATTTACCAAACCCGCTCCGTTTATTAACCGAACAATCAGTTAAAAATTTCGTTGCGTATTTAATGCCCAAATTAATTTTAAACGATACATAATTAATAAGTATATTAGAATATATAATTTATATTTGAAAAAGTATTTAAAATAATGAAATAAAAATAAAAGGCTGCTGCCGGGTTTCGAACCCGGGTCAACCGGATTCAGCACAATGCCTTATCACACACGCACTCAACCACTCCGCCACTTGTGATGTTTGTTGATTTATTAAAACATTTAATACATATAATAATACTGGAAGTCAAATCCAGTTACTCAACGAGCCCAAATCCGCAGTCGCCGGAAAATACGCGATTTTCGACCGTTTTCCTTTGACTCCGGAATCAAGCAAGTATAACGGATGACAAGCGCCGGTTATAACCGAAGACTTGACTCAATTGCATTCATGAGTCAAAAAATTCATAACCGAAAACTTAATTTCACATTCACGTAAAGATACCTTCAGTCAGGAAAATCCCAATTTGTTATTCACTCGAATCAGCCCTCAATACACTCGTAAACCCCTCTACAAGTCCTTAATCGGCAAGAACAAACTCACCGGAAAACTTCTGCAACTCGCCGGAAAACCGAACCCTTTCACCTCTGTGCATTACTCTAAAAACTAAACACCCAGAGCTCATACCGAAGCCACCCACACTCATCTCAAGCTCCCTGAAGACCCTCTTCCGCAGGACACACGTCACCGGAATAACTTGCTATCACCGGAGTTTCGCCGGCGAAACAGAGGAGCCACTGTTCGGTATATCTTACACTTAATCTCTCGTTCTTTTTATTTATCGCACATGTAATTAATCACAACACACTAAGGAACATGATTAAAATCGTTGAACCAATCAGACACCGATTCTGGTTAAGTCTAACGAAGAAGACGAAGTTTCAGTATTGTATATGTTTAATTAAAATCAAGATATATCCCGGGTTAGACACACAGTCCAGCGGTGGACTGTGTGCAAATAAACACGCTTACGTCCCGTGTTCGATTCTTGTCCCACGCAGACTCGCCTTAATAAAAATGTTCTTTTTTAAACTGAACCGGATTCATTGCAAATAGATGTTAAGTTTAATTAAAACTGGAATAATAACCAAGAAAGACACACAGTCCAGTGGTGGACTGTGTGAACGTTTAAATCACATGTCACGAGTTCGAGTCCAGACTACCGCACCGGTCCGGACAAATATCAAACTTTTTATTTAAGGCAGAAATGAAATTATTTAGTTGGTATATATGTATAATAAAAATCAGATTATTTAACAAGTTAGACACACAGTCCAGCGGTGGACTGTGTGTTAACCTAAACCACAGGTCCGGGTTCGAGACCCGTGGAGAGCACCGAGCGAGTCATTAAAATCGCTTTTGAAATAAATGATTTTCGGATTAATTCAATTAGTATATAAATATAATTAAAAACAGAAATATTTCGGGTTAGACACGTAGCTCAGTTGGTAGAGCTCCGCGCACGCGAACGGGAGGTCTCGGGTTCGAGCCTCACCCGGCGCACACAATTATACAATAAAATCGGTCAACAAGTCAACGGTCAACAGTCAAAAATCAAAAAAAAAATTTATTACTTTTATTTATTTATTTACATTAAAAATACTCAAAAATAAAATTTTTAAGGTTAGAAAATAGCCTTAAACTCACAAAAATACATCCTACAATCCTAGTAAAATTGATTAATAAAATCCGCTTACTTACCGAACCATTATGCCATTATCTAGGTTAGTTTCACTCGTGGTTAAAACCAACTTCGTGCGCATTCAACATCATCAACCGAACGCACCCAATGTGAGTGAATCTTACAACTCCCCTTTTTAATTACACGTTTTGGGGTGTGTCATGTGTCACAAAAATTAACTCGTTTATTTAAACTTGTGCCATAACATATTGTGATCTAAACTTAGAATGTATATATTGTTTATAGTTATGTATTTCATAATGTCAAGATGTATGCAAATCATTCATTAGGCCCATCAGTTCCTCGTGGGAGACGAGTTGAGCAACGCGTGCCTCAAAACAAATCCATTATTGTATGTGTGTGCGTTATTTAATATTAAATGATTGGTGAATAAGTTTACATCTATTTTTACTCATGTGTGGTTGTGCACTTTATTTTATAATCATTTCAATAAACTTGTTCAAATGTTTTTCATAGGATTCACTCGCCAACTTTTTGTTGATCCAAAAAACCATTTTTACACATGATACAGGTGAACAGGATGAAGCAAGGAAAACATAGGAAATGCCTTAGAAGAAAACAATGAAGTCTAGAATGATGTTTAGGACATGATGTAATTATGATTGTATGTTTCCCTTTAAATTGTAATAATGAATATGAAACGTTATAATAAATGTCATGAGCTTTGATGATAACCCAATTATGCCCCGATCACCTTTTCCGCTGCGGGTCGGGGTGTGACACAAGTTACCTAAGACCAAACATGGAAATGACACGATTTGGGTCATTGTAGATAGGCTGACTAAGTTAGCACATTTCTTGCCAATTAAGGAAATGTATAATTCAGACAAATTGGCTAAGTTGTATATGGACAAGATTGTGTCCCTACACGGTGTGCCGATATCTATTGTATCTGATAGAGATACTAGATATACATCTCACTTATGGAAGAGTTTCCAACAATCTTTAGGCACAAGATTAAACTTTAGTACGGCTTACCACCCACAGACAGATGGACAAAGTGAGCGTACTATTCAAACTTTGGAAGACATGCTTAGAGCATGTGTGATTGATTTAGGTGGAAGTTAGGATGACCACTTACCCCTAATAGAATTCTCCTATAATAATAGTTATCATACCAGCATCAAGACTGCTCCTTATGAGGCCTTGTATGGGAGAAAATGTCGAACGCCCGTGTGTTGGGCAGAAGTTGGGGAAGCCCAACTATCAGGACCTGAGATTGTCCTGGATACCCCGGATAAGATTGTGCAAATCTGTGATCGTCTTAAAGCTGCCCATGATAGGCAGAAGAGCTATGCAGAAAAGAGGTGTAAACCTCTTAAGTTCCAAGTAGGGGACAAAGTCATGCTGAAAGTATCACCTTGGAAAGGTGTAATGAGATTTGGAAAGAAGGGCAAGTTGAGCCCAAGATATATAGGACCATTCGAGATAGTCAAATATGTCAGCACTGTAGCTTATAAGCTTAAGCTGCCGGAGGAGCTTAGTGGAATTCATGATGTGTTCACATATCTAACCTTAGAAATGTCTAGCCGATGAGTCGCTAGCAATGTCGCACAAAGATGTTCAAATAGATGAAACCTGAGGTTCGTTGAGAAACCAATTTCGATCGAGGATCAACAGGTAAAGAAGCTCCGAAAGAAATTAATACCTATAGTAAAGGTTAAATGGGACGCCTTTAGAGGTCCTGAGTATACATGGGAGGTTGAGTCCACTATGCGACAAAAGTACCCCCATCTTTTTGAATAAAATCTCGAGGACGAGATTTCTTGTAAGAGGGTGAGGATGTAACACCTCGTAAAATCGTGTCCAATAGTATAGTGACACGTGTTGTATTTTAATTTAGTCTATTAAAGACTAATAGGGACTAAAGGTGTCAACATGCTCAAATTGAGCCTCTGAGTGACTGTCTGATGTCAATATGCGTATACATAAGCTCTGAGTGACTGATATGTCAACATGCTTAGACAACCGCCTCTGAGTGACGATATGTCAACATGCTTAATCATTAGCCTCTGAGTGACTGATATGTCAACATGCTTAAAACTTGGCTTCTGAGTGACTGACATGTCAACATGCCCAGCCTCTGAGTGACATCGAAGTCAACATGCTTATAGTGGGCCTCCTAGTGATCCTTTACGAAGTCCTAACTCTCATATGTCCTATTTGTTGGACGAGAAGGATTAAATCCGTAAATATGTGAAAGTTGGATGATGGAGGGGTTAAAAGTGTCAACATGTTAACTTATACCTCCTGTGTAACCTTTTAACGAACCGAGAGCTCGACAATGTCAGGGCATACTCCCGGGTACGACAAATATTTGTTACGGAGGGCTAAATATGCTAAAAAGGTGTTTTAGAAGGTTTTATAAGTTAAGGGGCTAAAAGTGTCAAAACTTGAAAGTGGCCTAGGGGCACTGGCGGGGTGCGAGAGCCCAGGCCTGTGCCTCTCGCGGCCCGCCAGAAGGCTCTGTATGCAGAAAAATTGCCTTGGCCTCCACACATGTTATCAAAACCATTAAATCGAAACCATGGTATTCCAAACTGCTATGCCACGTTTTAGGACACTTGTAAGCTCCCTCTTATACCCTTAACACCTGGCATCACCTACTTCAATCTCTCCAACTATAAATAGGTGCCAAGGTTCACCGTTTGAACTTGCACCTTTCTCATTCACAACTTTATCTCCCTCCTCTGGAAGTTCCTAACTGAAAGGAGCATCCAACTTAGTTCTATTGCATTCTAGGAACCACTTGTAAGTGTTCCTTCCTCTTGCATTTTCGTTTATAGGCTTTTATAGCCAAAAGTCAAGCGTTTTATGGAAAATGCCTTGACTTTCGGTTAAGACCACTATGGTCCAGCCATTGTTCGTAACGAACATGGCTAAGTGATCGTAATAAGGTAGGTGTTAGTCCCTATAAAGGACAGCTACTGAAGATCACGTTTGCTAGACCAATTGACAGGTCAAAGTTATTATATTAAAAAGTCAAACAGGCCATTTTTTGGAAATGCTATAATTTGATCATATATATGTTATGAAACCTGTTTTGACAGTTTAACAAGTTGGTAATAATTATTAGAACATGTTAAGCTCGTCAATTTCAGTTCTAGGGTCGGTTCGCAACCGAAAGTCGCGAAGTTTGACTTCTCCTTTGACTTTCAATTCTGAACCGATTAGATTAGTTAGCTATTGATCTAAAGTTGCATTATGATCATAATATAATGTAGCATAACCCTATGAGGTTATATTACATGATCATAATCAGAATCTGAGTTTATGCACAAGTTCCGTAATTTTGTCATTTTGACTAAAATGTCCTTTTTGCATAAAAAGAGATTTTAATGATAATGAACTTGAAAATGAGTTTCCTACTGATGTAATATTATAAGTAGGATTATTTGGGATGTCAAACCAGATTATAAACTGAGTTTATGAACAAGTCCTTGTATTATGTCGATAAATGACGATAAGGCCCTTGTGGCTTATAAAATGGTTTTAATCACATCTTATCAAAGTAACTCTTTTACCTACTGATATGTTATATTAAATAACATATATAAGACATGTTAGCCAGACCTTAACATCAGTTTTCTTTAAACATTACACAAATCGTCATTTTACGACATAATCGCCGTTTTGGCGCATAGTAGGGTTTTAAACCATATTTACCAACCACGACTTGTTACCTACTGATTTTAAAACTTATTTTAAATATTTTTACACTAGGTACACGATATAAACTCATAATCCCAAATAATTTATAAACTATGTGTAAAATGACCAAAATGCCCCTTCGGTGCATAGTTTGGTCGTAAAGGATAAATTACACAAATAATTAATATCCTACTGATATTATATCATAAATAAGTTATTTTTCCAGAATACTTATGGTTATAACATTAAATTATATTCAAGTTCCTTTTATAAGGTATGAAATTAACAAAATGCCCATATGAGGCATAGTTTCATTTTAAAACCTTAATGGGCGTATAAGTTGATATCCTACTGATATTACAACTTATTTAAAATATAATAGCATATAGAACTTGTCCATGACTTATCCGGATACCCGATGTTGCTGATATGCGTACGGTTAAGCATCTGTAACTAGTTTACAAAAATTAACCGAAACGGGTCTAACCTTGTCATTTAAGTCTCAAAATCAAGAATGTTTATAGTTTATCCATATTACACAAGTCAAAGTACTTTTTGGAATTAAACTACATTCAATCCGATCATCGTTTAATCTAGCGTTATACGTCTTGATCATGTACGCTAGTCGGTCTAAGTCTATGCCTTGATAAAGACCGTTAGTATTTAATTGGTTAGCTTATGCCATAATCCAGACTAGAGACATTCCGGTAAATGCTATCTGCACTTAGTGCTTTTGTGTACGGCTGAGTTAATAAATCTTGCGTTTAAACGAAGACTAGCTCAGGTAAATACTCTCGACTTATTTCCCCTATACGGGCTTGGGTTACGGTAAACTATTACCGCTTGGTCGGAAATGGGATCAATCGAATGCCGGATTGTGGCTAGTTAATCTGCATATTCCGTTTTAAACAGTTTTGTTTGATAACTTAAACATATGGGGTTAACTACCGTGTCCTGGATATCCTCGGCTCATTACAATAGAAAATGGCCACGACCTTAACGTGGGTGTAGGCATACACCCGATAGACGCTCAAAATGTATTACCCACAAGGTTGGGAAGAAATGACTCCTTCGTGAGTCCAAAGTGGTGTTTACGTTAATCATGTCTTGGTCTCCGTACCGGGCCCTGTATGTGTGGACAAACATGTGAATCTGTTAACAAGGTTGGACGGTCAACTTTCCCAAGTTATAAAATAGTTTTTGCTGATACGCATTAAAACATATTTTAAATGTTTTCAAAAAAATGAGTCAGTTGGGTGTATTTACCAGCGAAAGCTGAAGTATTTTCAAAAGACTAAGCTTGTTGGTACATTACAAAAATAGGCTGGAAGTGCTCAGTAGAGATAAGAGGATCTTGCAAATCCAAGATCTGCCCAAAGTCCGTTTTACATTCTTTCTTTTGTACAATTTATGATCCGCCAGTGGATCTTCTATTACGAACTGTCTGTATATTTATTTTGGTATTTTGAACATTTGGTTTGTAATAGTAATTTAAATCCAAGACTTTCACTGTGTTGTGTTTAATTGTATGTGATGTTATCAACTTACATCACGATATTCCCCACCCAGGCCCACCGGTGTTTAGATTGGCTATGGAAAGCCGGGGTGTGACAATGTATAGAGAAGAGTGATTTCCTCTGGTAAAAGTTGCATACGAAAAGTATAGAGAAGGTGTTAAAAGAAAGAGACAGACAGATGTTGAAGAGGAAGGAGACGAAGAGGAGTAAAAAACTGAACAACTAATAACAAAGAACAAAGGAAAATAGCCTGCAAAAGAGGGGGATTCATCAAAGAAAAAGAAAGACACCCTGTCTAAAGAACGTCTGATGGAGAATAGCTTTCGGCCGGTGGCACTAGAGAACACAGGGAACACATCGAAAATCTACATGCCATACATGAGGCAGAAGAAAGAGAAAAGAGAGAAGCAAAAAGAAAGAGGCGAGAGATGACGAAATCTGAACCACCAGTGACGGTCAATACTGAACAAGAACAATCAGATGAGTTTGTTGATCAACTAATTATAAATCCAGAAGGCCCCACCAGGTCACCTCCCTAGAAAAGGAAGAAAACAGGAGAAGGGTCATCAAAAAGTGCTCAAACAAAGTAGATGCCTTAGCAAGTCCCTCAAAGACCTCGCCCATTTCAGGAACTGTATGATAAATTGTCAAGGGACATCGGGACAGGTCCTCCACAAGAAATATGCCTTCTGAAGCATCAAGTGCACAATACTAATGTGATCCGTGAAAAACAAGGAGCTTCATGCATATGTCAAGTAGCAAACAAGATTTGTCAGATTTCAGCAAGATGGCATGGAAAAGACGTATAGAATGATAAGAGAACTATGCGCCAAAGCAGATATACAACCAATGTTCTCAGCTGTAGATATATTCGATTATGAGAAGTTTAAGGTCGATGAAGACAAGCGCAAGGCTGGGGAGGCCGAGAAAAAGAAGAGATGGTTAGAATTTGCGGTGAATGTTACCGAAAAAGACGAAAGTGAGGAAGAGGAGGTTGATAGAGATGAGATGCCGATGCGTTTCGTTGAATGGGGGTTGGAGGAAGATATTTTGTATGAGACTGAGGACGGTGATGAGTGACTCCAATACATCCATAGTGGTTCGGAAAAGAAATAGAAAAACTTCCAGACTTTTATTAAGTTGTCACAGTGGAAAAGACAGAAGTTACTGACAAGATAATTAGTTGGAAGTACTGAATCTGAAAGGGATGTTTATCATGAAAAGACGGGGTGGAGTCATTCAACACTTCAAATCTGGAACAGAATGAAAAGCCTTCCTCAGTGGGATATACGTGAGCTGGGTAGGTTAGACATGATAAACCCGACCAACAGCAGTGTCGGGGCTGATTTTGAAAGATTGATCTTAAGAGAATGCAATCGGTGTTTTACAGTGTTCAAGCCACAGCGCCCTCACAGAAGGGTATCTAAGACAACAAAAGATTCCATTTCTAGAAAGGGAGTGGTAACTTGGGTGATTGATCCTGCTAAAGTTGAAACCAGAGTCAAAATCCCTCCAGAACAACCTGTGATGCTTACAAACTTCAAGAAATGGTTCTACGATGGGAAAACAGGAGAAGCAGTGATCAGATCTGAATCTAACGAAGATATTTATATTCTGGACCCAATGGATATCTTTATGTCCTACCTATCTGATCTAAACATTCTTTATGGCCACAACATTCATGTTGGTGCCGGAAATGAGTATAATAAAGAAGGGATGTTGTTCCAAAGGGCGGTAGAACGAGCGAGAGAAAGAAAGATCGAAATGATGGACATCGTGACCAGAATCGAAAAACAAAAGGAGAGAGATGAGGCTTGTAGAAAGAACCGAAAGTAGAGATCGTCAACTCAGCAGAAAGCTCCATCACCCACTCCAGTCGCATCAAAATCTCAACCTTCAGTCTCATCCACATATGAGGCCACTACGGAGGATCCAACCACCACAAGTGAATATTTTATTAATCCATATGAAGCACCACATGAACAGTCTGTAGATCAAGTTGCGCCACATTCAGAAACCAAAGATCGAGATACTGCCGCAAGCCCTGAAGCTCAGAACAAAGATTGAAGACTCTCAAGCACGCAACGGTCAAGATGGAATATTGTTAGGATGTTTTGAGACCATTGATACCTGAATTTAATAGTTTGTAGCTTGTTTATAATAGTTAGTAAAACTAGAAGGGCTAAAAGTGTAATTTCTGGTAATTGTACCTATAGCGGCGTATTTAATATCCCAGCGTATTTAATAAATACGTTGGGTAGTTAGGGTGTATATAAATGATGATCAATGAAACCCTAGTGGAAGGTTCTTGGACAGATTTTGGTGATTTCTCATGTGTTGTGATTGTTGTTCTTGTACTTAATCTGAAATATCTAGGTGCATTCAGTGATTATATCCTTTGGGATTCCATATACAACACTTGTTGATTGATCCATAAAAGAATCTTCATCTTCATCTTTTGGTTTTCTTAACTTTTACACATTCAAACAACTAATCTATAGTTGTTTGGGTGATAACAATCAACCTTTGTGATCTGAATCTGTTTTGGGACTCACAGCTTCTACTTGCCTTGATAGTTTATGGTATGTAGATAGTGTAGGTTCCAGGCACATGACATGATGTAGAGCCCTTCTCAAAGATTTCGTGGCTCATGGAGGGGGTGATATATCCTTTGGTAATAATTCAAAAGGGAAGGTGCTTGGGCAGGAACTGTTCAGGCTGGGAAACTCAAAATTGAAAATGTCAATCTTATTGACAATCTGAAATTTAATCTTCATAGTGTTTCACAAGTGAGTGACAAGGGCTATGGGTCATTCTTCACTGAGAAAACTTGTCAGATTATTGGGTCAAAAGTGGTTAAAAAGATTGATCAAATCATAGCTGAGAGCAAAGCACAACTTGCTGCTCATGGGAGTGGCAATGTGTATGTGGTTGATATGTTGAAAGATAATCAAATGGTTGTTGCATGTCTGATCTCAGCTGCCTCTAACAAAGAGACAGAACTATGGCACAGAACACTTGGGAACATAAATCTGACAACTATCACCACACTCTCTAAACAAGGCCTTGTAAGAGTTCTCCCACAAAAACGTTTCACAAGAGATGAACATTGTGTTCCCGTTTAAAAGGCAAACAACATAAAAGTTCATACAAGCCTATTGGTGAGTCCAAAACAAGTCAATTCTTACAATTGTTACATATGGACTTGTTTGGCCCTGTAAAAATCATGAGCCTTAAACAAAAAAAGGTATTGCCTTGTTATTATTGATGATTTTTCTTAGTTTACTTAGACTTACTTTTTGCACTCCAAGGATGAGACTGCGGTTATTTTGCAAGGAACTATGAAACAAGTTGAAAAGCAATTTGACATGTCAATAAAATTCTTCAGGAGTGACAATGGCACAGAGTTTAAAAATAAGGAGTTCGATGAGTTTTGTGTACCAAAAGGAATTGTAAGGCAGTACAGCATTCCAAGAACACCAGAACAAAATGGGGTGGTTGAAAGGAAAAACAGAACTTTAATTGAAGCTGCTAGAACCATGCTTGTAGACTCTGGTTTGCCCTTATCCTTTTGAGGAGAGGCTGTAAACACTGCTTGTTATGTTCAAAACAGAGTTTTGATCAACCCAAGGCATCAATCCACTGCTTATGAAACTCTGTTCAAGATCAAACCACTGATCTCATACTTTAAATCTTTGGTTGCCCATGCTTCATTTTAAATCTAAAAGATTCAATTTCAAAATTTCCAGCCAAAGTAGACTGTGGTTATATTTTGGGATACTCAACCACTTCTAAAGCCTACAGAGTCTTTAATTCAAGGACTAGGTGTGTGGAAGAGACATTAAATGTTAACTTCAATGAACTTTCTTCATTAAAAATCCCAGCAAATCCTGCTGAACTTTTTGATTTAAACAAATTTACTTTTGAAGTTGTGTATGTCAAGACTGACCCTGTAGGTACATCACAGTCTCCACAACAAGACTATGGATATGACATTGTGATTCCACAATATAAAGTCACTTCCACCACCAGAGTAGCAAATGTTACTAACAACTGTGAAAACTCTGCCATGACTGGATCAACAAGTACTGATCCTCAATCCTCTGCTTGCTCATCAAACATAACCTCTGTTGATAAAAGTCCAACTACTATGGATAAAAGCCAGCATGTTTTCACATCTTCTCCCACCAATACCTCCACCTCCATTTCAAACAGATGTTTGCTCTTCAAAATTGCCAACATATGTTAGCTCAGATGATTCCCATCTGCAGCCTTCACCTCAAAATGCCATTATTCCATATAAGGGAGATCTAATCTACCTTAAAAACCATCCATCTGACCTAATCACTAGCAACATCAATGAAGGGGTGCTAACTAGAAGTGAATCCCAAAACATTTATCTTTTTGTTGGTTTCCTATCTCTCACATAACCTGTCAAGTACCGAGAGGCACTAAAAGACAACAGTTGGGAAGAAGTGTAGGTCCACTTGGAGGATCAAGATAAACCTGCTTCCTTGTTCACACAACACAAATACGAGTGCAGAATCCTCGTATGAATGCAAACCAAAGCAAAGTAAGAACATAGGATAACCAAAGATTCAATATCTTGATTAACTGAAGAGAACTGATACAAACATATACAAACAATGTTCATACACTCTCATGCAACACACTATGTGCTCTTGTGTCTCTCTCTAGAATAGCTCTAGTCTCTCTAGTCTCGATGACTTACTCTACTGAGAAGTGCATGTCTGCTTATATAGTGTCCATGCTCAGCAATTGTATGAAGTCTATTGCTAGTTGTACGAAACACTAAAAGACACGAAAGACATTCTCCAAAGATGCTCGTACGAACGATCTGGCTCGTACGAAGCATGAACTTGCTCGTACGAAACAAGTAGGATATTTGTTCGGAAGAAATCATTCATAAGAATGGTAGAACACTCGTACGACACTTAAGTGGCTCGTACGAGCAATATGTTGCTCGTACGAAGGACTTCCCACTCGCACATGAAATTTACTTTGGAGAACGTGTCACAAACACGACGTACACAAGACTCAACAGTATGCACATATGCAACAGTTTTACACAGACAAACTAATCGTCGTACTAAACAAAGACAGGAGGATATATTGATTTGGTTGACACGACCAAACTATACCGACACTGTAAAGAAAGACCATACAATTACAGACGTAACTAAGAACAAGCGACAGACACAAAAGTGTATCAACAACTCCCCCTTGGCTGGTGCTTGGTCTTCGGTCTTCGGTCTTCATACTGAATGGCCTGGAGTATCAACAAACTCCCCCTGAAGATCTGCTATCTAACGTTGATAGAGTATCAGGTCTTCAAAACTTTCCAGAAACATCAAGCCTTTCCTGTTTCCTCTTGAGTAGCACTGGAGGTAACTGGATCGGTCACGATCTGTTGTGCATTAGACTTCACCACTAGAGTTGAAGCAGAAACCTTTGATTGTGATGATGAGGCCGAAGCATCAGGATTGCCAGTGTCTTCACTAACCTGATCATGTTTTCGCTTGATCTCCTGCGCTTTGCATCTATCAATCCATAGAATGTTCACTCGCTTTATGCTCATTTCAAACACGTCTTTAATACCATTAAAGCCTTCAACCAGTGTAGCATTTCGAGAATGATACCGTTCTCTCAAGTCGTTATGCTTAGCAGTTAATGTTTCCGCAGATTGTTGTACAGCCGCACTACGTTCTTTCAGCCTATTTATCTCAATCCCCCGAGAGTTATCAGCTGCTCTTTTCTGTTGTAGCTGAGTTGCTCTTTCAGCATCTGCAGCCTTCAGTCGCTCATTTTCTTTTGTTAACTGTGCAATTTCAGAATACTGTTTTCTAACCATCTCTTTCAAAGAATCTATCTCCAGCTGTAGTTTGACAACTGTGTTCCGATTTGAAGATATAAACTCTGAATACTTGTTGATCTGGATTTTCGCAGCTTACAACTGAGAGAACAGAAAATCCACTTTCTCATCCTTTTCCATTTCAGAGAACTGCTTCGTTTTGTATTTTGTTGATGAGATGTAGACTGGGATTGTTGAGCTGAAGAAGTAGTAGGTTGCGATCGAACTGGATACCTTCAGCTGAAGGTGTTTCAGCTGCTGTGGTATTTGTAGGTTGTGGTTCAGTAATTACAGTGGGTTCCGTTATTACAGGTTCAAACTCCTCTGCTGTAACAGTAGGCTGGACATCTTCAACTGGCTCACTAGCACAATCATTACTAACATTGTCACCATCATGATCATTACCCTTTCCCTTTTTATGACCAAACTTATCTTCGATCATCTTTTTCAAGGTTGGTTCCTCATTATCTGAATCACTGTCATCATGGCGCCACTTGTCGTTTTCAGGTGCAACATATGTATCATCTGCTAGAAAACCTATCAATCTACGAGGAGGTGTGCTTTCCTTGTAACGTTTTGCTGCTACACCTCTAAAGATCTTCAACGAATGTTCCATCATAACCTTAACTTTTAAAACATCGTTGTCATTCTTTGGAAGATTCGGATGTTGCACATTCAAGATCATTTGGAGAAAACGAGGATACATCCAAAACTTGTTTCCACCATATCCGGTTCTTCTCAGGTTTTCCTTCATGTTAGCAAAAATATACTTTAAAACACTAAACGGTTTGTTCAATGTCAAAGTTATCATCATTCCAACCAAGTCGTTATTTGCCATGTCATAACCACGTCGTCTATTGCTCAAACACTGAATTAAAACATGTAGAAAGAACTTGTATCGGAGTGGCAACCATGCTTTGTTTAGTTGTCCCACGAGGAAATCTCCAAAACATTTCATTCTAAGCAAACATCCACGTTGACACTTCAATGATACTGGGAATGGAGCTTCAGGATCATCACCAAGCTGTAATACTGAGTTAATGGTTTCAACAATGACATCTACGTTCAAGTCATTTACTTTCCCGCAGATAAGTTCCTGCGCATTTACTTCAACAACTATAGCTGAACCCAAAATTCCTTGATCAACGTCTTGTATATTGTAGTATTGTGCGTGATAGCATAATGTATCCTTGAGACACACAAAAACTTCATTACACCGTTGTACTCAGCAAATTTGTCTTCCGGATCCAAGTAGGCCACCATGTTATGTCTCGGTGCAAACATAATTTCCACTTCTGACTTGTCAGTTCTCTTTGTTGCGGGATTTCTTTTATGTTCCTTTTGTTCCATTCTGTACACATATAACAACTAGGATAAGAACACAAATTTATTAGGGAATACACGCAAAAAGTTTTATTCCAAACCTTTTGTATGTATATATTCCCTGAACAAAGAACTACTGACTCATACGAATAACTATTTATTCGTACGAAGAACAACTCATTTCATAAACTTTTGACTAAAACAAGCAACTGATTCATTCGTACGAATGGCTGGTTCGTGCCAGCGAAGTGTTGTTCATGCGAATCTAATTCGTACAAACAACTTCAAGAGGAGTTACTTATTTTTGTTAAAATGATTCTTCGTTTAAAGTTTTGTTGTTCAAGTCAGTCAAGGTCACATAGTCAGATAATGATGTTTAAGTTGTTCATCTTCAAAGTTTGCCAAACATTTTAACTATACCTTAAAGAAATAAAAAACAACTTGATGGGAGGTGTAAATATGACGTGAGCAAGGTGGAAGTGAAGTTCTACCAAAGAACTTCATTACCTTATATACCACATCAAAATACTCGTGCGAAACAACTTAGCTTCGTACAAAGAACTTGCTTGTACAAAAGCCAATGTTATTTGTACGAAGTACACAGGCTCGTATGAATTAAATGATTCGTACGAGGCCAGGTTTTTCACAAACTGGACTTTCAGTTCTTCGAGAATCTTAGGTTTTTCGCGGTCCTATTTAAAACTTTGCACAAATCCGCACTAATCACAAAGTTAAGTTAGGAGAAGTGCTTGTTAAACAGATTTTGTTCCTTGAGATTAGTTTACCCGTTGTAACAAAGTACTTTTATGAAGTTATGATATCAAAGCGAATGGTTTTTAGGGCGTATCTTGGTAGAAAACTTTTGAGCTTCAATTTTGGCTAATTCAAAAGGAACTTTGTTAAACAACAAAGTAAAATAAACTAAAATAACTACTAACAGATAGGAGTAAACTTTATATTTACTAGATAATCTTTTTCGGAATTTCAAGGTAAGAGAATCATACCAGCTTTTAATCTTGTCACAAATGAGTTTTGTTTACAAACAACAAATTAAATAAATAAAGAAATAAATAAATAAATAAGCATTCTACTATGATTATCGGTATTGTTGTCCACATAAGCTCAGCTTATCAGATGTAATCATGATTAGGAGATATGATTAAGGTATGAATTATACTTACTAGCCAGTGTTCAACCAGTTCATGGCACATTCCTGTATCAAGATAGGCACGAGAGAAAATCTTACCGGTGAGTATACTGCTTATCATATGTTTTTTACACATATGATGTAAGAGACTCACTTATTTTGATTGAAAATAAGCCCTATGTGATTAAATCACTTATTGATGAGGAACTTGATTTTCAGATGCATGCAGGGCACAAGAGTAAGTCCGTGAACAGGTTAGTACCATCGTACCGATAAAGAGACGAACTTAGCTCCTGTATAAAGTTGTGATATTTTATCACTTATTTTAGGGTGGATGTGATATGTTTATCACTTACTGAAGGTCGTATGCATTATTTACACGTATGTATGGTATCATGGAAGTTCCAGACTTGCGTCACCGTTATTTTTTAGCAAAAGATTCAACTATGATACAGAGATGATAAGTTAACATAAAGACCGCATATCTCAGATCCTCAACATACTATCAAACGAAATTTCGGTACCAAGACCATATGCCAATGAATGGTTCCCACCTAGCTTGCAGTATGTTAAGTTTATATCAACCTGCACATTTAATTTGATTGTGAGCCTACTAATACATCATTAGTAAAGCTACTTATCAATTTTCATTTTGTGTTTTTGACTGTTTATGACAGATCACTGGTGTATTTCATCATCTTCTCTTATCTATCCAAGAAACGCATTCTTTATTTTTGGTTTTTCTATTGTTTTGGTATTTTTCTAAAATTTTCTCCCTCTTAAATAAAGAAGGTAATAAAAACTTAACTAAATAAAAAACATATTTTTGTATTTTTGCATTTTCTCATGTTTTTGTATTTTCTTGATATATTATCCCTCTAAAATATAAAAGAGAAAATAGAAAATCTTTTTGTAATTTTAGATTTTGAAGAAAATATTTACAAAAAAATGATTAGCTAAGGATGAATTACTCGGGTTTCACCTTGATGCCAATGACCAAAAGTAGATAATCAAATCGAGATTTATCAAAAGCTTTTGTAAACAGGTCGGCATGATTAGTGTGATTTTAACAACATTGATAAGTTTCTTTTCATAACAATCTCGTATGAAATGATACTTAATCTCAATGTGTTTGGTATATGAGTGCTATACAAGATTACAAGTGATCTGTAAAGCAGCTTCGTTATCAACAAAAATAGGAGTAGTTAGAAATTCAAAGCCGTAGTCGCGCATTTTCTGTTGAATCCATAGAACCTGAGAGCAGCAACTAGAAGCCGAAATATACTCAGCCTCACAGGTTTACGTAGCTACACAAGTCTGCTTCTTGCATTGCCACGTGACTAGGCGATTTCCCAAGAACTGACATCCTGTTGATGTTGATTTTGCATAGATCTTGCAACCGCCATGATCAGAATAACTGAATGTTGTCAAATCAACGTTATCATCCTTATGGTACCATAGACCAGTGTCTGGGCGACACTTCAAATAACAAAAGATTCTTTTCACAGCCATCAAATGAGAAACCTTCGGACGGGACTGGTAGCGAGTTAGAAGACATGATGGGTACATTATATCGGATCTTCAAGCAGTAAGATACATGAGAGATCCGATCATAGCACGATAAAGAGATGGTTCCACATGTTCACCCATTCTGTCACGAGTAATCCCATGATTCTGGGCTAATGGAGTTCCCAAGGGCTTTAAGTCTTCCATTTGAAATTATTTAACAATATCCCCGATGTACTTGGTTTGATGGATGAAAGTCACTTCCTTAGATTGTTGAACCTGCAAACCTAAAAAGAAAAATTTCTCCCATAGCGCTCATCTCGAACTTCTCCTGCATGACCTGCTCAAGTTCTTTGCCATTTTCTCGTTGGTCGACCCAAAAATAATATCATCAACATACACACCAGCAATAAGTCCTCATTCTATTCCTAGATGAAGAGAGTACATTCGATCAATCCATGTCGAAAACCATTCTTCAGAAGATAGGAAGACAACGTTTCATACCAAGCCCGAGGAGCTTGATGAAGACCATATAGCGCCTTATTGAGAAGCCAAACATTGTCAGGATGGATTGGATCTTCAAAACCAGGCGGTTGCTCAACATATACCTCCTCTTCAACCACACCATGAAGAAATGTACTCTTAACATCCATTTGGCAGACAGTAAACTTCTTGTAGGACGCATAAGCCAAGAAAATTCTTATGGTCTCGAGACGAGCTACCTGTGCATAAACTTCATTGTTGTCTTCTACTTGATTAAAGCCCTGGACAACCAATCTTGCTTTGTTTCTCACAACAACACCTCAGTCATCTTTCTTGCATTTGTAAACTCATCTTTTTCCAATCTTCTTAGAGTTGTCAGGCCTGTCAACCAATTTCCACACGCCTAACTTCTAAAACTGATGAAGTTCTTCCTGCATAGCTTCAACCCATGAGTCTTCTTTCATAGCCTCCTTCTAAGATTTTGGTTCAACTTGGCAAACATAGCAGGCAAAAGACCAATCATTCTGTTCCCTAGATTCCCTAATAACCAAATACAACCAGCATTCTGATTATTCCTGAGCTGATTACGTGTCTGCACACCACGATGGACATCTCCGATAATATTCTGCTGAGGATGGGTATTATGAATTTGAGTTTCAGGAACATCAGGAACTCGAGAGTTTATACCCAAATTGTTGATATTCAGATCAATAGCCAATTCATTTGCTGGATTTGATGATGAACTAGATGCATGACCTTCAGTTTTCCTTAGATTTCGAATATTTGACGTGACATCCGAAATTCCAGGAACCGGAACAGAAGTAGCTTCATTTGCATCATGGAACTCATCATCTTCTGATGAAACATTATAATCAGCAGCATCTTCGAATTCCCCATTTTGAACAAGATTGTTAACCGAAGTAGACACTTGAGGGTTAACAATAATCGGTCGAACTAATGATGAGTCAATTGCAGTATCACTTTCCAGTAACATTTGAGCTGCTGTAGAAGCATCATCAAAAGTTGGCAGATTAAAGGAGTTAAACAGCCTATCATAGTCAAACATCCAAGGAGCACCCGGAGCTCTTACTGATTAAGTGTATCTTTGAACCTTGACTTCACCCCATTCTTCAATCTTCTTTGTTGACAAATTCCACACTCTGAAATTAGGAGTAGCATATCCTAAAAGAAACCTTCGATAGCTTTCGGACCAAATTTACCATGTGGATCAATAATAGTGCATGGAGCTCCAAAAGGTTCTAAGAAAGAAACATCTGGTTTCCTTTTATGTCACAATTCAAAACATGTTTTTCCAGGCCTCTTCACCGTAAGAACTCTATTCATCGTATAACATGCAGTACCAATAGCTTCTCCCCAAAATTGAACAGGAAGTTCTGATTCTACTAACATAGTTCCTGCTGTTTCAGTTAGAGTTCTATTTTTTCTCTCAGCGACACCATTTTTTTGTGGAATGTATCGAGAACTGTACTCATGCAAAATGCCTTTAGAAGAGCAGAATTCATCCAAAACTTGATTCTTGAATTCGGTGCTGTTGTCGCTTCTGATTCTCCTTATCTTTAAATTGTACAAATTTTCAAGCAGAGTTAGGAGATTCTTGAGGATTTCAGGAACTTCAATCTTGTGTGCCAACATATTCACCCATGAAAATCTTGAGTAGTCATCAGTAACTACTAAAAAATATGAATCACCAAATGTAGTCTTGTGTTTCATAGGTCCAAAGAGGTCCATATGAAGACGTTCCAGAGGCATATTCACAGTGTTAATCTTCTTCACATGATGAGATTTTCTTGCTTGCTTTCCCTTTTGGCATGATACACAAACGTCTTGTAGATGGAAATTCTTCACTGGCACACCATTCACAAGATTTTTTTCACCAAATAGTTCATTTTTCTTAAGTGAATGTGTCCCATTCGTCTGTGCCAAGAGATAGATTCCTTTTCGATGGCTTTTGAGACAAAACATGTGACTTGTGTAGATGTGGTAATAGCTTGGCTCATGTCAAGAATATATAAGTCGTTGATTCTTGGGGCTGACAGGAGGATCCATTCCTTGGGAATCTTGAAACCATGTTTCAGCACATAACATCCGACATCATCAAAATGAACCGTGAACTTCTTGTCGCAGATTTAAGAAACACTAAGAAGATTGTGATCAATTTGACGAACATAATTGATCTTATCAAAACTCACAACACCATTGGAGATCATTCCTTCTCTAGTGATGTATCTGCCTTTATCACCAGCAAAAGCAACATAACCACCCCTAATGGTTTTCACATCATAAAGGAGCCGTAAGTCGCCTGTCATGTGCCTTGATGCTCCACTGTCAACAATCCAATGACTATTCACAATTCCTCCTGGAACACCCTGCACATTTCAAAAACCCAATTAGTTTGATACGGGGACCCAAGCCTTAGTGGTCTTGGGTCGACCCTTATCATCAAGAAATGTGATTTCAATTTCTTGATGATTCGGAAATTGTCTACCTCCTCTTGAACCATCACCGATCTTAGGCTTCCAAGACTTTTCAAAATTACCAGAATGACTATTGTTTACAGTTTTAACAATTTCTGGTTTTATTAAATTTGAAGATCTTGGATTCCTTTCTGAAGAATCCGGTCTTGAAGCTTTTTCAATTACGTTTACTTGTTTTTGTCTCTGTTTTTCTTCTTGTTCTTTAATAATCCATTTGTCTTGTTTTGGAGAAATAGATCGACGTTGGCAAGTTGGTTCAGGGGGGGTTTCTCAACAAATCTCGGCTTTGCTGGGTTTGTACAATTCTTGATAATGTGGCCAAACTCTCCACATTTGAAAAATGTTCTCCTTTCAACAAATTTAGGAGATCGTGTTCCATGACTTGATGTTGAACTTACGGGTCTTGAGGTACTCGGTTCATTTTCATCACACCCATTTGTATGTTGGTGTAATTGTTTACACTGTTACGCTTTAAAATCTTGACTTTGTTTACAAAATCTATAGTAGACATGCCTTCAAAGTCTCGACTTTATCAGTACCCTTAGAATTCACAGATTTAACATTTTTAAGCTTCTTCTTGTAGCGAGTGCCTTTTGTTTCAATCTTCGGTTGTGATTCTTTAGGCTTTTCAACTCGCTTTTCTTTTTGTTTTTCTTTTGAAACAGATAACGTTTGTGATTTGATTGGGTTTTTCTTCTTCAAAAATTTAGTTGTTGACTTTTCAAAAACTTGATCAATAGATGTTGGATTTACATTCTTGATCAGAAAGTCTTTGTTAGAATAGATTTTCTTGTTTCCAACCAAAGTATACAACACATTATCAATTTCATCTATAGACACTTCTGTCTTGACAGATTTCATAGGATCATTCTCTTGATGTTCGACAATTTTTACACTGGGAGTAGCAGACATTTCTATTCCCTTTTCTTCATTAAGAGATTGATACTGATCAATTTTCTCTGACTCATCATCTGATGAATTATCCTCCTCTGCTATAGAGGGGTTCTGATTAACAACTGATGATGAGTTCTCGGACTTTCTTGATTCAACCGAGGAATTGTCTAGCTTGAACCCTAGTCTTGCTGCAAATTCCTCATGGTTTAAGAGGTATGGAGGGTTCAAAGCGTGGCATTTCCTCTTCATCGGGCAATTTAGTATAGTTGTGTTTCATCAGGGGTGGACACGACTTATATCCAATGCGTTTATCTCCCTTTAGCTTTTGAACATTAATGATATGAACAAGCACATATCGGGAGTTAGAATAAATGAGCAATTTTAGCTTGATCGCATCATGTTCGCATTTGGCGATAGCTAACTATTTCTTTGTTTCTTCTAGGATATTAATGTAGTTATTAATTACTGTCTTTTTATTCAAAATTGTTTTTGTTAATTCAGAAACGCTTTTCTTAAGGGTTTCTATTACATATTTGAATTCTTTTTCGTTTCGAGTTAAAGCCAAGTTCACCTCTTTGCATTTAGATTGTTTAACAACTAAGTTTTGATTATGACTGTTAATTGTTTCAAACTTTGATTTTAATTCAGCACAATCATTGCAAACTTTGGGAGAATTGGAATTTACCTGACATGTCGAAATGGTAACATTCGCCATGAAGGTAGTATGATAGGGAAGGTTTCACTATTTGTAAAGAATTTTTCTATTTCTTTTGATGCAGCTTCAGATTTCTTCATCAAACCTACCTTTTCACTCTTCATCTTCTCAGCTTCTTTCAGCAACTTTCTGACCTCAGCATCACTTCTCTCTCTGATATCTGAATCAGATCCATAACCACCTGAACTTGATCATTCTTCATCAGAACTACCAGTATACCTGATGTATCATCATCATCTGAAATATCAAAGATGTGAACATGTTTGATTCGATTGATGATCTTGGCATAACATGCAGTTCCTCCGTTATTCTCAGTTCCCAACTGTACTGACCAATCGCATCCTTCATCAGACTACCAAAGCTCTGTGTGGGTTGTTAGAAGGTCCTGATTGGTTGGTGTTGTTTGGGTTGCTCACAGCTACTATTTTTTATCATTGTTGACTTGAGCTGTGTTGGATGGCTGTGATTGATTTCGGAAGGGGTTTTGATTTCCTTGTTTGCTGGGTCTCGTGCACTCATGCTTGAAGTGACCTCTTTCACCGCAGTTGAAACAAGTAACGACATTTTTATCAAAACCATATTTTGTATCTTTCTTGCTCTCCAAACTGGTTCTTCCTGTTCTGCTCATGTAATCCTTGGCTCTTCTTACCGCACTAGCAAACGCCCACTTGATATCCATTAGCTCCATCTCATCTCTGTCTATTTACTGGTAGTCTTCATTTGTCAAACTGATGTTTCCAATTTGACCAGCTACTAATCCGCAATATGCACTGGCCATGGTGTTTAGAAGTTCCATATGCTCTTGAGCAACTTCTACGCTAACCTTGGAAAGATGCGATGTATCAAGTCTGATTGTGTTGGGGTTTGCGGCTTGCAAGTTGTTTCCATAGAAAGCTTGTTGAGGAGCTTGTTGTGGAACTTGAGGTGTAAGATCTCTTGGTTGTGTCAAAAAGGCTTTCGGATCAAAAACTTGTCCATAGACTTGAGTACTTGAGCTTGCAGACTGGTTTGATTGAACAAGTTGTGGTAGAAATGGATTCACGTTTGACACAAACGTGGTTTGAAGCTTTGGTTGCTGACTTGCACTAATACCGGTATTAATACCTCCGAAGTACATCTCAGGGTTTTGTGGAACAGTAACTCTTTGTGCCTTTCGAAGTTCCTCTTCATTCTTGTTCTCCAACTTCTACACAAATTCATAAATACTGACTGAATCCAAAACACATGTATGTTTTAATAAGTTAATAAATTGACCCCATTTTGGCGGTAATGCGTCAGCAAAGCGCATCACGAATTCTTGCGGAGATGCAAACACTTTGTAAGAGTACATTTGCTAAGAAGATGGTAAAAACGCGTGGTCATATCATTCAATGTTTCATTTTCCATGAACATGAAACCTTCAAACTACTTTGTTAGCAAATCATGACGAATTTTTCTGGTTGCAGCATTACCCTCTCCTCTTGCTTCCAGGTATCCCACAGATTTTTCGTGGTTGTACAATACACAAACTGATTGTAGATTTCTTTATGGAGTGCCTGTGTTAGGATAGAAAACGCCTTTTTCTCTAGATCGTAAGCCTTTTTATCACCTTCATCTAGATTGGCTAAGGAGGTTGGGTTTGACCCTGCCTCTTCGAGTGATTCTTTATTGGGTGTAGTAAGACATGTCCGGAGTTATGTGTTCTGTCTGAGAACATATGTGTGGAAATGACTTTTCCAGGACGGATAATCGTTCATATGGTCAGTTTTGGTGGACGGTTATTACTCCTGGTTTCACTTACACTCATTAGAAGAGTCTGAATGCTCTGGTTCTGGTTTGCGACACACGCCTATTGATTTGTAGTAATCATGGTTGTATGTTGAGACATCAATGATTTTACCCATGAGATTGCGGAGCTTTGCGAAGAGTCCTAATTTGTGCTTGAACTACTACTCAAATCCCACGGATTAGAACTCATTTTCTTAATTATGAAAATTAAAAGGTTTACAGTTTGATTTTAAAAATAACAGTGTCCCCTTTTAAAAATTCACAATATTAGAAATCACAAGGTTTTAGAAATCACAAATTTTGAAAAACTGAAACAAGAAAAGCAAAACTAAGTTGTTCTTCGTACGAACCACTGTTTCGTACGAGTGGTAGGTCCTTCGTACGAACTACTTGTTTTGTACGAAGGATACTCCTTCGTGCAAACAACTAAGTCCTTCGTGTGAACGAGGTTCTTCGTGCGAATGACCAGTCTTTCATACGAACAATCTGATTCTTCGTGCGGATAGGTTATTCGCACAGATGTTTTTCACAGAGGAATCTTTTTGCAGGGCTGGTTGGGAAAAATTTCCTTTTATGCACAGACTGGTTCTCGAAAGTGTTCCGTTGTCTACACAATTTTAGTTAAAAAAGACAAACATTCCATCAGCTTTTTAGTTTTAACAGTCAAGTCCAGAATGTCAGAGATATGGTCAACCCTACAACAATATTCCGATGAGTTTCTCCGGTGAGTTTCTCCTGCAGGTGTGTTCAACTTAGATGAAAATTTTAAGAAAAACCAGATTTTAACATGTCTCCATGTGTTCTAACTAGGTTTTTATGAAAATTTTCTAGATATAACAATTTTTAACTAAGTTTTAAGATAGTTATCTTTCAAAAACTTAGGTTCCTGCTGAAAGTTCAAGAACACTTCAAGAAACTTTCTCAACTAGCTCAGACACAATCACTAAGCTTGGTTTTGAACGAGGAAGAGAGCCAAAGCTCTGATACCACTTGTAAGTCCACTTGGAGGATCAAGATAAACCTGCTTCCTTGTTCATACAACACAGATACGAGTGCGGAATCCTCCTATGAATGCAAACCAACGCAAAGTAAGAACACAGGATAACCAAAGATTCAATATCTTGATTAACTAAAGAGAACTGATACAAACATATACAAACAATGTTCATACACTCTCATGCAACACACTCTGTGCTCTTGTGTCTCTCTCTAGAATAGCTCTAGTCTCTCTAGTCTCAACGACTTACTCTACTGAGAAGTGCATGTCTGCTTATATAGTGTCCATGCTCAGCAACTGTACGAAGTCTGTTGCTAGTTGTACGAAACACTAAAAGACACGAAAGACATTCTCCAAAGATGCTCGTATGAACGATCTGGCTCGTACAAAGCATGAACTTGCTCCTACGAAACAAGCAGGATACTTGTTTGGAAGAACTCATTCATATGAATAGTAGAACACTCGTACGAATCTTGAGTGGCTCATACGAGCAATATGTTGCTCGTACGAAGGACTTCCCACTCGCACATGAAGTTTACTTTGGAGAACGTGTCACAGACACGACGTACACAAGACTCAACAGTATGCACATATGAAACTGTTTTACACATACAAACTAATCGTCGTACTAAACCAAGATATGAGGATATATTGATTTGGTTGACATGACCAAACTATACAGACACTGTAAACAAAGACCGTACAATTACAGACGTAACTAAGAACAAGCGACAGACACAAAAATATATCAACAAGAAGCCATGCAAGAAGAGCTCTTCAGTTTAAAAGACAACAAGTATGGGAACTTGTACCATTGACAAAGGAAATATGTCTAATTGGCACAAAATGGGTCTTCATAAACAAAACTGATAAAAGGGTACTATTGTCAAGAATAAAGCTAGGCTTGTGGTTCAAGGTTACAGACAAGATGAAGGCATTGACTATGATGAAACCTTTGCTCCTGTAGCAAGATTAGAAGCCATCCGACTGCTCCTAGCCTTTTCTTCCAACTACAATATCAAGGTGTTTCAAATGGATATCAAAAGTGCATTCTTGTATGGTAAGATCAAAGAAGAGGTATATGTTTGCCAACCTCCTGGCTTTGAAGATGCATTTTATCCTGGTCATGTCTACAAGCTTAACAAAGCTTTGTATGGCTTGAAACAAGCACCAAGAGCCTGGTATGAAACTCTTTTCACCTTTCTATTATCTGTTGGTTTCACATGGGATAAAATTGACAAAACTTAATTTTTGAAATGGAGAGGAAAGGATTTGATGCTTGTCCAAATTTATGTGGATGACATCATTTTTGGATCTACATAACTGCCATGTGCGAAGAGTTCAGACAAATCATGGCAGCAGAGTTTGAAATGAGTGCAATGGGTGAGCTCCAATGCTTTCTTGGACTCCAAGTAAAACAATTGCAAAATAATACTTTCATTCATCAGAGTAAGTATGTTAAAGAACTACTAAAAAAATTTGATATGAATGATTGTAAACCATGTAGCACACCCATGGCAACCACAAAGCTTGTCACTGTTAATGAAAAAGATGACTTGGTTGATCAAACTCTTTATAGAAGCATGATAAGTTCTTTATTGTAGTAACTGCTTCAAGGCTAGACATCATGTTTGCAACATGTGTTAGTGTCAGATCCAAGTCAGCACCTAAGAAGTCCAATCTCATTGCTATAAAAAGGATATTCATATACATAAAAGGTGTTCCCACACTTGGTATCTGGTATCAAGCTAATGGAAATATTGAGCTTTCAAGTTATTCAGACAGTGATTTTGTTGGATGTCACACCACAAGGAAGTCAACTTCGGGAAGCTGTAAATTCCTAGGCAATTGCTTAGTATATTGGCAGAGCAAAAAGCAAGCTGCAGTATCAACATCCATAGGAGAGGTTGAGTATATTGTTGTTGCAAGCTGCACTGCTTAACTCATATGGCTTCAAAATCAACTATTGGATTTTGGTGTAACTGCTTTAAAGACTCCTCTCATGTTAGATAGTCAAGCAGCTAAAAACATCATATAAAATCAAGTATCTCATTCTACCACAAAGCATATTGACATTAGACATCACTTTATGATGGATTGCTATGAAAATGGTTTGATTTCTCTGCATCATGTTCCAACTAAAGATCAACTGGCAGGTGTTCTAACAAAAGCATTAGATACATCTACCTTTGAAAGTTTGATCTCTAGGATTGGTATGCAAACATGGAATAACCACAAATTTTGTTTTCCATGTGTAATAGCATCAAAATGCTTTTAGAAAGTCAAAAATCCATCCTTAAAATAGCTAAAATTGAAATTTTTCAATAAGTCTCTAAAATCTGCTCATAACCGCTAGTTCTCTAAACCTCTGCTTGGCGTGAAAGTCTATTCGTCGCTGAAAGAGTATCCTGTGTTCTACATCCACTGTTGATGAAACCACTATTTTTTCAATCCACTAAAAATCTATCTTCTGATAGTGAAAAATCACCACTGATCATTCATCTGTTCGGAACCACTACTTGTAACCAACAGAGGTTTCCAAACAACTGTCTTCCATTATCCAACAGAGTTTACACGTGCATAGAGGATAGCCATCAATCTTTTGGAAACCACTGCCATGTCAGCATTCACTTTTCACTTATAAACCTTGTTTCATCCAAACAAAGTTCCACTTGCCATTTCGATTTCAAAAACTTCTCCGTAAAAATCTCCATTACTCTCATCTTTTTCCAAACCCTCAATAATCATTCTTCCATCAAGAATCTCATCATCAAAATTCCCCACAACTATCTCCCCCTAGATTTACAACATTAGGCATTCTAGTCCTTCGATTGTGCATCCACTCCTAGCCTTCCAGCTATAATACCTACAACAACTGCTGTCCAATCCTTCGCGCACACTTCATATAACTCAGCAGTTCGGATTTGATGAGAAGCAAGAACATGCAAGTCTTCATCGTGAAACCTTACTAAGTCAACCACGTCATTCACCCTGAACGCCTTTTCTTTCGTTACAATCGCTACACTGCCGACCTTCGGATCATACAACCAAAAGTTAAAGTTCTTGAGAATCCCTCGTGGAAATGTTGGAGCGTCCGGTATAACTAATTCCTTATCAGTTGGCGGCCACATCACCGATTTAAATCTTCTCCCTGTATGCGCATCACGAACTCCCTTTGTAGCTCGCAAGTAGGGTTCAGCATTCCTCATCGTCTTAAACCCGTTCTTTACCTCATGCTCAAGTTTCTTGAAGAACCTCCATCCAGGGCCACTCTCAGTTGTATCATCATCTGTATACGGAGCTCACAGTAAATCAGTAAGAGCTATTTTCGTCCACGTCTCGAACTGGGATTCCTTTGAATAATACTCTCGAGTTCCATCTTGGCGCACAATTATCCACATTTTCTTTACATGATCCTACATCTAGCTTAACACCTTTGATTTATTCCCGACTTAGCTGTAGTAGCTAGAACCGAGCTCCATCACATAGCGTTCCGATTCGTTTGTTGGATCTTTTAGCTGGAAGTTTTCGTCAAGAGGATTAACATTAACGTTCTTCATCAGTATCATATGTTTCTTCTTTTGATTCGCTAGACGCTTTTGGCTTGCTGTATATTTCTTTCGTGGATCGGCCAGATAATCATCTAATCCAGCTTGGCGTTCAGAAGCCAACTATTCAACTGCTAGCCTTTCTACCTCAGTTTCCTCTGCTGCTCGTTGTTGAGCAGCGCGATGCCTATGCTCTATATTCATAGGATCATCCATAGGATCAGAAAATTCCCTTCCAAACTTATTCTCTAATTTGGCTTTCAAATCGAACACCATGGTCATTAGCATAGTAACATCTCCCTACAGCTGATCTATGGTTTGATCTCTAACGTCCAATCGAGTTTGCAACGAGGAAATTTGAGCATCCTTCAATATAACTTCCTGCTCTAAGACGACCACTCTCTTCTTCAGATCTACAACGTCAACTTCCACATCCTCATCGTCACTATCCAACCCACCAAATTCAAACACACGCTTTTCTGATCGTCGTAAATATTCTCCAGAATCATCATCACCACGACCTACACCACTTCCACCTGCCTCAGAACCTCCTGCACCCATCGAACTTCCCCCAAACTCCATCATTTGAAGTACTGTATCTGCTGGAATTGAGACAGCTGTAGAATGCGTAGCAACATGAGTGGTAGTCGATTCAGATAAAACGGGAGTATCAACTATCAGAGTGTCTGTAGCAGATGCAGCAACTAAAGATAAAACAACAGTAGACGACACTAAAACAGACTCTTCAGCAGCACTAACAACTTGAGCTTCAGATTGACTTGATTGAACACTCGGCTTTGTTCGCCTCCTCTTAATCAGTGGAACTTCGTCCTCTTCATCTTCGTCATCATCTTCAACCACACCAATTGGAGCAACAACAGATGGAATTTCTAGTGGAGGATCACCCTGTTTTTCCTGGATTTCCTTTAAATGAGCAATCAAGGCTTCCAAGTTCTCTGAAGACAATTCTGGTAAAACTGGAGTCAAAGTAGCATTGAACTCTGTAAGATCATCTAGAAAAGCTTGTTCTGCATCAGTATCGTCATCTGTAACTAGATCTTCTACCTCTATCTCTTTGACCGACACATCATGTTCTTCTACCACAATGGCGTTTACTGGTGGAGGAGCTAGAACGTCCAGGCCAACAACCTCTGCAAATTTTCCAGTTTTCTTCATAGCAAAACGACCAACAAACACATTTTTAAATGTCGAGTGATTCTTCTTCATGGTGCTGAAATGATTGGTCCCATCAGCTTCATGTTTAACAAATTCGCATCTGAAGCGTCCTTTGCCAGATCTTGATAGCGAGCATCAAGAATCAACTGAACGGGCCATAGATATAATAGAAACATTCTCTTCTTGGACTGCTCCAAAATTTTCTTCATGTTTTCGAAGATATAACTAGAATAGTTATACTTCCAGTCCATAACCATATATACAATAGTGGAGGTCTGTGTTTGATTTGGCTGATCGAGACCTCCTTTGTTTTCTGAGACGCACTGCATAAACATATGAACTAATAACCGCCAGTATGCTGGAAACATCTTCTTAAGTAGCGGTGGATACGACCCTTCATAACCCATCTCCATTAGTACCGGCACCACCTTCTCTTTCGCGTATACTGTTGGGTCGCTAGTAGTATCAACAATCTGTAGCACCTCTCTAACGCAAGCTTCATTTACCACAATCTCCTTTCCTTGTATCTGAGAGCTGATATATGGTCTCCCATCCGTGCCTCTCTGATGAAATCGAGCTCTCATCTAGAAAGAATGCACTAAATCTTTGTATATAAGTGGATTGGCCCGGAGAGCATAGGCAATCTTGCATGCGTTTAAACCCATGATCATCGACTGGAACTCCTGATAAAACTCGGCTGGCAGGTCTGAAAGATATCCTGCCTGGTTGTGGAACTGCTCCTCAGCCAACATAACGACGTTAAAAGATTCTTCAACCATTTTTATCAAGACAGTAACCAAGTTAAATCACAACTAACAGGAGTTAACGGAGTTTATCAGGATGAAGGTCAATACTAACTGGATAGTTCAAACAGATTTTGAGGGTTCAATTATTTAAGAGTTCAAATCAGTTTTACGGGTTCAACAGTTGAAAAGGTTCAAAACAGTTCCAAGGTTCAAAACCTTAAATCCGGATTTACTGATAGATCAACACTAATCCGGATGAACCTTTTCATCATTCCGGATTAGCAAGAGGTCACTTGTATTTCGGATAAATTAGCAATCCGGATTAGCCAAGAGTATCTCGGATAAGTCATCAATCCGGATGAAGATTTTCCGAGATGAAATTTGAGTTCATTAATTCAGATGAATATCCATCCGGAACGGAATCCGAAACGCATGTGTCTTTGAAGATCAATCCAAGATGCTATCCGGAATGCTTTTAACATTAAGATTATCATTCGGATTTTATGATTTTTAAGAAGATTTACCTAATCGGGATGAATTCCGAGATGAACAGTGAAATAGATAGAGAGAATCAGAGAAGAATAGAGATTTCGGAAATTTGTGAATAATCTGAAATGATGTTTCAGAATTATTGATATACTTTCCGGAATGGTCTTGGGCCTCAAATTCCAAAGAGTCCGGATTGGGCTTTTGTCAGGCCCAATCCGGAACAGTAAAGTTCAGGTGAGTCTATCTGGAAAAGCCCAATCCGAAACAGTAATCCAAGTGGGCCTATCCGGAAAGGCCCAATCCGGAACAGTATCATGTCAATTCTGAATTTTTAATTTTAAGACTTTAAAAATTCTATTAGATTGGCCCAAATTTGAAACTCAGTAGGCCAGTCCAATATCCCTTGACAGAAACCATCTAACCAAAAAATCATCAAGTTGACTAACCAAGCATCCAACCAACTTTTACCAATATACAAAGAAAAGACAATTTAGCATTCACATAAACATTAACAAAGCCTTGCTAAGGGATGAAATCGTTTCAAAGGTCGACTAAGGAACATTAAGGTCAAACTTGTCTAAGCGATTGTCAATATACTTGACCATTTAAATCTAAAAACTCAACCCTTTAGTTCAAGCTTTATGGTACTCTTAAGGTAGTATTACACTATGATACCCGTGTGTCCCATACCATGACATACCCCCACGATCAAGGTAAGCACAACAATTCATAGTAGCAGGTGAGTATACTGTGGTCATCCTTTATATTTTACAACGTCAGGCTATCGGTGAACAGGTCAGTACTTCCGTACAGTAGAGAGACCAATAGTGACTGACGAGGGTTAAGCAAATACCTTATGTGGTACGTAAGAACTTATGGAATATTCTCATAAAGAAACTTCTGTTCTCTTAGATTTTGGCCCGTCTATTTTGGCTCTTTTAGAAAGATATCCTGACTGTGCCTAGGTCTGCATATAATCTGGATGCAACAGAAGGGCAGTCAAGATATCCCTGGATGACTCAACAGCATAAAGACCCGAAACCTCAGACGTTGGCTATCTATCAACACAAGATTTAAGACCATGAAATCATACGCCTATAGTAAGTGACCCACTGAGTACATAGTTCAGTTTGTATCATTTCTCTAACACTATCCGGTTGAGTTTTAGGCCTACCGACACATCGCCTTCGATCCAAACCTTTTCCCGCTTCAACACATTACATGTGTTCGTCAAATATTTTATCCAAAAAAAGTATTTCATTTCCCTATCCTTGCAAAAGCTGGTTTTTTTTAGATTTCTCCCCTAAATTTGTGCATATACATGAACAAATTACGAAAGAAAGAAGAATAAAGGAAAGACAATAAACGAAACAAAAAGACAGAGGATGCCTAGGTAGAAAACCGAATCATTTTGAGAAGATTCACAAGCACTTGAAAACGCACGTTGCTAACGGGTTTCGTGAACAAATCCGCCACGTTTGCATCAGTGTGGATTTGCTCAAGCTTCACGAGACCCTTTTCATAGTAATCACAGATAAATGAACATTAATATTTATGTGCTTGGTTTTGGAGTGAAAACAGGATTTTTTACGATTTGGATAGCGGCATCATTATCACAGTAAATTGTGGTGTTTATATAAGTCAAACTGTAATCCGCAAGCTGGTGTTGCATCCATAAAACCTGGGAGCAGCAAGCAGAGGCTGCAACATATTCTACTTCTGCTGTAGAAAGCGAGATTGTCTGTTGCTACTTACATTGCCACGAGATTAAGCAATCTCCCAAAATTGATAGCCAGCTGAAGTTGAGCGCATATCACTATCTGTACCTCCAAGATTACTGTCAGAGAAAGCAAACAGTTCAAATTCAGATTTTTTAGGATATCAGAGGCCCAACGATGGTGCCCCTTTGAGGTACCTAAAAATTCATTTAACAGCATGTAAATGAGAGAGTTTAGGAGTAGCCTGATAACGAGCACACTGGCAGACGGCGAACATGATATATGGCCGACTTGCAGTGAAATACATGAGTGAACCAATCATTGAGCGATACATAGTCAGATTAACAGGCATTCCTTCAGCATCTTCATTTAGCAAAGGCCGTTCTGCTATAGGTGAAGCCATAGGCTTTGAATCTGTAAGCTTGAATTTTGCAAGAACGTCATGCACATATTTTTCTTGATGAATCAAGATTCCCTGTGGGCTCTGACGAACTTGAAGTCCCAAAAACATGGTTATCTCCCCCAATGAGCTCATCTCAAATTTCTTCTTAATAACTTCTTCAAATTCGCGGCATAAACCATCATTTCTAGAACCAAAAATGATATCATCAACGTAGATTAGAACAAGTATAATGTCCTTGTCAACACGTTTGAAGAACAGAGTTTGATCAATGGCTCCCCGAGTGTATCCATGAGCAAGCAGATGCTCTGTAAGAGTTGTGTACCATGCGCGAGGCGCTTGATGCAACCCATACAAAGCTTTGTCTAATTTGTATGCATAGTCTGGCTTGTCAGGATCAGTAAAACCCGGAGGTTATGCCATGTAGATCTCCTCTTTCACCGTGCCGTAGAGAAACGCAGTATTGACATGCATTTGATAAACAATGAAATCCATGTAAGATGCATATATCAAGAAAATGCGAATAGCCTCCAAACGAGCGACCGGTGCGTAGACCTCATCGTAGTCTAAACCTTCAATTTGACGAAAACCCTGAGCCACCAGTCGAGCTTTATTTCGAGCAATAACTCCAGTGTCATCCTGTTTGTCACGGAAAACCCAACAAGTTCTGAGAGCACGTTTTCCTTGAGGCAGCTTCACCAATTGTCAGACACCAAGCTTCTCAATTGATTGAGTTCTTCATGCATGGCATCCACCCAGCCTGGTTCCTACAAAGCAACATCAATACTTTTAGGTTCAATTTGTGAAATGAAGCAAGAGTAGAGACAAGTGTTGATATCCCCGGATTGGCTGCGGGTTCGAACAACAGCATTGACAGGACCAATAATATTTTCAATGGGATGATCACGCTGTAGACGTTGCAGTATTGGTGTAGCGGGAACAAGAACATCCGTTTCAAGTTGGTAACACTTGCTGAAACAACTCCAGATGACTCCCCATCATCAGTTGCACCAGTAGGAGTAGTTGCTAAGTTATCAACAGAACAGTCTGGCGGAGTAGGCTCAGGAAACATAGATGAACCCAAGACATCGGGAGGAGTAGACCCTTCATTTGTCGTAGGAGGCTCTGTTTCAGAAGCGCCAACTTCAGGAGAATCATCCTGAGAAGGCGGATTAAGTGCTGGCTCATGAGATGGCGATACGGGGGAAGAAGAGACAGCGTCATTAAATCCAGGAGGATCCACACTCAGCTGCTTTAATGTCTCATGTAGTTGTGCAGCATCAGCATCGTCTTCGGGTGAAATGGTCACTGTTGGAAGGTCAAAAATTATACTTTTACCTGCAGATACAGTGGAAGGAATATCAACATGGTTAAGTAATGTGGAATAATCATACAGCCAGTCAGGACCAATGTGTATGTCCTTGGGATTTTCCTCCAGCCAACCCATATTGTAGGTTTCAACCATCATTTTCTTGATCTTGTTATAAACACGGTATGAAGTATTTTTGGAATATCCAACGAAGATGCAAGGGTCCCCGCGTGATTCAAATTTTCCTTTAGCGTCCATGAGCAGGAGAACGCAAGGGCATCTGAACTTGCGAAAATGCTTGACCGAAGGTTTGCGACCTTCAACCACTTCGTATGGAATTTTCATGTGTCGTTTATTGATCAGGGCATGATTCTGAATATAACATGCAGTATTGATTGCTTCTGCCCAGAAAATGAGAGGTAGCTTGGATTCAACCAGCATAGTACGTGCAGCTTTAATTAGCGTTCGATTTCTGCATTCGGCAACCCCATTCTGTTGTGGAGTTCTGGCTGCACTAAACTGGCGGTCAATACCCTTGGAGGAACAAAAAGAATTTAAGGTAACATTCTTAAATTCTGTTCCGTTATCACACCGAATGGCCTTCACAGTGGTGTCTGTCTGGTTTTCCATAAGCGTGACAAACTATTTGACTAACTCAGCGGTTTCACTTTTATGTGTAAGAAAGAAAACCCAGGTGAATGGCGAGTAGTCATCAATAATAACCAGACAGTAAGCTTTCCCGCCAATGCTCAGAATGTGTGTCAGACCAAAAAGATCCATATGAAGCACTTCTAAGACTTGAGACGTGGAAGGAGCGGCTTTAGATTTGTGTGGCTGTCGATGTTGTTTCCCATGTGCACATGATTCACACTTTTCAACCTGCATAAAGTCGCGAACTGGTAGATCTCTGACTAAACCACCTTTTGCAAGACGATTTAAGTTCTTCATGTTGATGTGTCCTAGTGTACAATGCCATAGCATTGCATCATGTTCAGCTGTAGACGAGAAGAGGCAAGTGAGCTTGTCAGAGGGAGCCTTGTTCATGTCAAGGACATATGCATTTCCTTTTTGTGCAGCTTTAAGAAGAATCCAATCATTCGGAATAATAAGACCTGGTTTCAGCACATAACACCCTTTTTGGTAAAAAGAACATCCAATGATTGTCGCAGAGTTGAGACACACTCAAAAGACGGTGCTTCAATTCTGGTACGTAATTAACATTCTTAAAACTGAGGGTTCCGTTGCAAAATGTTCCTCTCATAGTAATCTTCCTTGTCTCACCACCTGTGAAGGAAACAAACCCGCCATCGATAAACTGAATGTCGTTCAATTGCGAGATGTCTCCAGTCATGTGCCTGGAAGAGCCACTATCAATATACCAGAGTCTGACAAAAGTTCGCCAGAGCTGTTCCTGCACATTTCAACATGTATTAGTTAGAGGCTGCAACCCAGGCCATTGAAGATCTGGGCACGCCATTTACATCAATATAAGTAACCTACCAGAAAATTAAATTAGTTGAGGATGAGGTTGATGATGCTTTTGATTGGTTTGTAATGGGGGCAGAAGACTGATTCTTGGTCAATGTCTTAGGCCTCCAGGTTAACGAATCAGACTTCTGCACAATCCTCGGAGTGCTAGAAGGATTCTGGGAACCTGAAGGTTTTAAGGACTTGAGAGATTGTTTCTTGGCCAAGTTCCAGTCTTGATCAGAAGATTTAGCCATAAATCAAGCCTAAGGTAGGCGATTAGGCATAGTCTTCTAATATTGTGAGTATAATGTCTTAAACGAGGTAAAGGCCGTTTGACAATTTCGCACAATATGCCCGGGAAATCCACAATTGAAACAGGTATGCCTCTTCTGGAAGAAAACAGTATGTTCAGCTTGGGAAATTCTAGGCAATTTGTCTGTCAGTTTCTTGCTTGCGGGTACTGATAGCTGATGCATGGTGTTGTTCTTGAATGTTGCCTGTGCACAACCATCAGCACACTTGTTAGTTTTGTGATTTGAATTTGACAATTTAGAACGTGTAAATTTAGGCATAACTTTAACTGATATATGTTCAGTTGTTTGCTTAACAGATTCAGTTTGTGGCTGCTAAGTCAATTTCTCAGTATGATGAGGGGACTCAGCAGATGCTTTTTTCAGTTGTCGGAATCACCTGTTTGGTTTTCTTCTTTTTGGATCGGCGTGTTCTCCATTTCTTAATCTTATTTTTCAAATCACATTTCGTGACAGATTCTGTAGAGGACATGGGTGGCTCCGCCGGAACATCCTATTATGAATTTACAGACGATGAGCTTGAAACGTTACCGTTAGGTGGAATCTCGAAATTTTGAAAAATTTGAGAATCCAATCCAGAATCAGTTTTAAGATTTTCATTTGAATAATCAGAAAAAGAATGCTCATCATCTGTCGTTTCAGAATCAATCCCTTGTGCTTGGTTGGAAGAAGCTGAGTCGCCCGAATCTTCTAGAATTATGCCAACATCAATGTTCACAGGGTCGGTTGGTTGGTTGACTTTCTCACTGTCAACCTTGGGATTCGCATCAACAGACGAAACCTCTAGAGAAGAACTTCTGGTCTCTTCAGTTGGAACTGATGAAACCAAATCATCTGTCGATGCTGGACCTGCAGCTAAATTCATGTTTTCATCACAAGAGTTATTACAGTTATTAGTATCATTCAAAACATCAGCATTCGATGAAAAACCAGAATTAAAACTGTCTGTGTTCTCAACACAACCAACACTGTCTGAGAATTTAAATTGTTCAGCAAGAAATTGATTTAAAATGTTAAAAGCGGGCTTATAAAATTCATAATCAGCAGCCGAATTGTCTGAATTTGCATTCAGACATTCCTCTTGATCACCCTCTGTGATATCCTCAACTAAAATTTCTTATGCACATGAGGTAGACACGTTAGTATCGTTGACGAATTCAGTTTGAGTTTCAGAAGTCTTTTTCCTTAGATTCTGTGGAGGATGTTGATTCATCTTCCTTAGGTGTTACTTTCTCCAAATCATCTGTACTACTAGAAGGATGATCACCAGGTTCATGTGAAAGTGGTGTTGAAGTAACAAAAGCATCATCCCTCTTAAGTTCAGTTGGTTTAGAGAACTTTGGGTAGTAGGGATTCCATGGTTTAGAGAGATAATCTAAAGGTTTACCATAAATCATTTTTTCTGCATTTTCTTGATCAGCCTCAGATTCAGGCATTCTTGTGTAGTTATGATTATATGGTGGTGGAGCCCTATTATACCCAAGACCTTTGGTGAAATTTTTCTGGTAATTTAGCTGAAGGTCACACAAGTCCTTGACCAGTTCTGGAAGTTTCAAAATTTTTTATGTCTATTTCATTTTCATGAAACTTCCCTGTCCAGGAATTTAGCTTGGCTAAGGCTGCTTGAAGTTCTACGTCCTTTTCAGCTAGTTTTAGCTTATAGTCGTACACCCAACACTGCTGTTGGTTCAAGTCAAGCTTTAGCTGAGCTATATCTTGTTTCTGAGCTTCGACCTTTTCCATAAGAAGCTTGTTCTTATGTTTAAGGGCGAAGTTCTGTGACACAGCTTGTTGGTATTCAGCCACAAGAGTTGAATTATGGGCGCGCATTTGTGATAATTTAAAACGACAACTATCAGAACAAAGAATTCGATTTACCATTCCCGAAAGATCGGGCGTCTCAGTTGTCTCTGCCATCATGCAGTGGTTGCTGTTCTTGGAGAGATTTAAAGTTTCCATTTGAGCTGCAGCATATGCCCAGTTGAATCCTTCGTGCTGTTGGGCCACCAATATTGTTGATTTCCTACCCGAGCTGCTCGAGGGACTCGTAGAAGACTTTGAGGGAGAGACTGAGACCAGCTGTCTGTCGCCACTCTGTATGTCTTCCACCCTGGATGACACATATTCGGATGGCGGCTTCTTGCATTCCCTGGCAAAGTGTCCTGGTTCGTGACATCTGTACACCTAAGTTTATCCTTTGTAAGACCAGTCTTCAGATTTGACAATGGTTGTCGTCCATACTTATTCTAAAACTTGTTAACACGAAAGGCAGCCATTGCAAGATTCTAGGACACATCGATCTCGCCCAGGTCCTCCTCCATTATTTGATCAACTTCGGTCAGAAGAATGGTTGGAGGAGTCAGATCACCTGCCAGAAAGGCGTTCAAGCTCTTGATCATCGAAGCTGCAATAGCCAATTTCTCTTCGTTTTCTTTACTGAGAAACGCAGAGTTGGACATAGGTTGAGCAGGTGCAGGCGCTGGAGCAGCAGATTGGGGAATGTTGCCTTGTTGAACTGCTTGAGGAATTGCAGAACCGAACACCATGTTGGGATACTGAGCAAGGTACTGTGTCTGAACTTGAGCAGCAGAAATCATAGTGGGATTCTGAGATTGAAGACCATACACGTACTATTTCTGTGGCGTGGCGAGAGGACTATAAACCACATTTGAGCTACCCAGTGTTTGAGAGTTTCCTTGCAGAGGGCTATAAACCAAATTTTGTGACATCAATGCTGCATTTTTCCATGTTGTCCCAGCGGCCATCAAACTGCTCTGATGATTTATGTCTCTCTACTTGTTATCAATCTCACATGATTTAATAGTAGCTAGCATTTCTGTAAGAGTGACATCATTCAGGTTCTTTGTCTTTTTTATCATTCTCACATTCGCATCCCAACTCTTTGGCAGTGAATTTAACAACTGTCTGTTCATAGCACTGTTTGTGAGAGTAATCTCAGCTGATATCATCTGGGAAACAAGCTTTACATATCAACGAATCTGGTTTTCAATGGTTTCCCCGTAGATGTGATTGATTGAGTTGAATTGTTGATTCAGCTGATTTACCTTGCTCGCCTTCATATTTGCATTTCCCTCATAGAGATTTTGCAGTTCACTCCATACTTCTTTAACAGTCTTACAATTTCTAACCGCAATAGAAATATCAGGTCCAAGCGCCAAAGTCAATACAACTGAGGCCTTTTCATCTTCCTAAATTATCTTAACATCTTTCGGAGTCCACAGGTGACTAGGCTTAGGAATCTTTGCGTCCGGGTCTTGATTGGTACTATAGACTATCGTTCGCGGACCATTCATGATACACCTCCACACACCCGGCTCTTTTGCCTTGCAATATTGCTCGAAACGAAACTTCCATTCGTAATACTCATCTCCATACAACAAACGTGGCACTTTAGTAGAAGTTCCAATGACTTGATCCAACTTTTGATGGAGGGCCAGAGTTTGTGATTGCAGGGCAGCAAGAGTGGCATTGGTTAAGTCTTGTGCTGTCATATATCCGTTCATCATGATTAACTTAATTAGAATTACCAAACAGATTTAAATTCAGTTTATTTTAAGTTTTCTATAATGAATAGTGATTGATCCGAAATCAATCCGGAATGGTCAACTCTGAAGAAAGTCCGATATGGTCAAATCAGAGTTGGATAAATCTGAGTTGGATAGATCTGAAGTGAATCCGAGATGATGAATCTGACCGGATTGATAAATCCTATTTGATAAATCCATATTAACTCCGAGATGATGAATCCGAACTGAAAAGTCCGAGTTAATAATCCGAAAACCTGTGAATCCGAAATGAGAGAGTCTAGAAAAGTAAATCCACAATAAAGAATTCGGAAATGAGAATCTGGAATAGAGAATCTAGAATGTTGAGAATCCGGAATGTCAGTGATCCGAAATTTCAGCAACAATGATCTGGAATGAACAGAATCCGGAATCCAAACCTTATCCGAATTAAATAGTGATCCGAAATTTAAGCAACAGAAATCCGACTTCCAAGGAACCGATAACCACCAACAGTATCTCGGATCCGAAAGGTAGTAATCCGGATTGAACAACAGTCCGGGATTCCAATGATATATAATGTCCGATGGTGATTTTTTGGAATTTCCGTGCCTTTTTTTGCCCTAAAAATCACACGAGTCTAACCGTGCAACCGGTTTGTTAAGATTGCCTATGGATCAAATTATGTGCATGAAAACGTTTAACTCCGGTTACGTCAGCTGGTTAACTTTCCACCTTTTTGGGTACAACTAGAAACAGTACCAAATTCGGAACAGTAACTCGGATTAACAATCCGAGATGGAATATCAAACAGTGATCCAAGGAGCTAATCCGAGATGGTGATTCGGAATAGTATCCGAGATGGAATCCGAGATGCACTGTTTCAGTCCAGAATGAGAATCCAGAACAGTAATCCGGAATGCTATCAGACACACAGCAACAGTGAGAATCCGGAACAGTAATCCAGAATGCTATCAGATACACAGCAATAGTGAGAATCCGGAACAGTAATCCGGAATGGATGATCTTCTTCGTGATCTTCGGATCCGAAATGCCTATTACGATCCGAAATGCTTGAAGATTATTCGTATCTATCCGAAATTCAAGATTTTAATCCGAAATACAAAAGAATAATCCGAAATCAATACGAAAATGCAGTAGAATGATCCGAAATATGTCCGAATGTAACCAGAAAATCCGAAATCCTTGAATGTTGATCCGAAATGCTTGAATCTTCTTCAGGTTTTTCAGCAGAAACCGAATAGAATCAGTGTGATATCAGATCTGAGCCTGGAAAATAAGTTCAACGGCTCTAATACTAATTGTAGGTCCCGATAACGGATCTCTCAGGTATTACAAGCCTAATCAGTAGCGGAAATAGCGATTAAGAAGAAGAACAAACTTTGAATTAAGAACAACTTGCATACACTAGCAAAGTGTCTGATACAAGTTTTGCAAATATAACTCTCTAACCTTTTGACCTTGACCTAAGACATATATTTATAGTACTCACTAAGCGCACCATTTACAACCCTAGGCCCACAAGGCACTAGGAAGCCCACAAACCCCTCTAAAGCCCAAAAGTAGCTCTAATGTGTAAACCTTTGTTAATATAAGCCCAACATCCATAAGTGGGATAGCTTGGAGGGGTACAACTTGTGAAGCTGGTTGATTGCGTTGGGTGACAGCGAAAATTTGCCCATCTCGTTTTCTCTTAGCAATGGGTTGAGAAGGGGATTCGGTTTGGGTGGAGTTTGAGGTTTCAGTTGATGCTTTATCCTTCTTCTTCTCCTCCTTGAAGTCTTTATTCCGTATGCGGTTCTCGGTGAGTTCTGTAGCTAACTCCATTGCTGCTTCCAAAGTTGCAGGTGTGGTACTTATTATAGGGTCTTGAATTTTTTAAGGAAGACCTCGAATGTAGTGATCGATCAAACGGTAGAGAGGAGTGAACAAGTTGGGGACCATCTGATTCAACTCGAGAAATCTCTTGTTGTATGTGGTGTGGTCGCCCTCTTTTTGTTTCAAAGAATAGAACTCATACTCTAATTTCTTGATTTCGCTTCTTGGACAGAAACGTCTTGTCATGATCTCTTTCAGCTCTTCCCAAGTCAAAGTCATAACATTCTCAGCACCTCGTTTGGCCTTCTCTGTATTCCACCATGTAAGTGCTATTCCAAGCAAACGACCGGTAGCATATCGCACCTTGCGATCATCGGGGCAATCGTAATTTAGAAAAGTGTTTTCCATTTCCTCAAACCAATGGAGGAGAGCGGTGACACCTTCAGTCCCTTCGTATTTTGGAGGGTCGCAGGATTTGAAATGCTTGAAGGTGCATTTAGTGGTATTTGGGGGAGGGTTGATAACATTTTGATCTTCTTGATTGATTGGGTTGACGGGATTAGCGATTAGGGCTTGTTGAACTTGAATTACAATGTTGGGTATTACGGCAGCCATTTGTTGAGCGATTTGGGCAGCCATGCGCTCGCGGGCTTTTCCTGATCTCATCTTCCTACGAGCGAGACTAGAAGACATCTACAAGGAATACGTATCAAGAGTATGAGTTGGACGTTTTAGGGGTCATGTGTCGTATTTAGGAATGAACATTCATAAAATAAATATAGAATAATAAATCTACTACATCCATAGGATGTCTTGGGCTTTGCATGCCGCCATACTTCACCTTCGTAATCATGTGGGCCCCCATGATTACCGGGTCTTTCATATGGTTCGCATGTGTTAGCCTGGTAACGTACACTAAAACCCGGTGAAAATCGAGAAATATGTATGTAACGTATGATATTCTGAGTGCATCCGGGTGTGGACACGGTGACACCTCAAAGTGGGGTTAGTTCGAACGACGTTTGGTGTGGCATGCTTTGGCCTAATAGGTCCTTCGTACTCTCATCGTTAGTCCCCAGGTAGGCAAACTGGTCCGTTATATTGGATTTATACGAATGCCAACCTAGACAGGACGTTCCGACTACCGGTACTCGTACCCTTATAGTTACTACATGCCCGTCGTAGAACTCACTTTGATGAGATTGAAAAATAAAAAATGCGACAAAATCTTGAATAACGGAAGTAGGATGATTTGAATATGTGAACATTGAAATATGCGTGATGATTGTATACGTAAGCATGTTATGTTTGACTATAAGTATGATTTATTAAGTATCACAAAATATAATATTGGAAGTGTTTGCATGCATGTATGTAATAAATATCAATAAATAAACATCATGAGTTTGCATGTAACCACATAAACAATTAAAATCTAATCAACTATAGTATAGGCTCTAAGGGTCTAATAACCTATCCTATATCCCTATAGTCAAAAGCTCAGATACCAATCTGTCACACCCCGACCCGCAGCGGAAATGGTGATCGGGGCATGATTGGGTTTTCATCAAAGCTCATGACATTTACTATAAAGTTTCATATTTATTATTTCCTTTTAAAGGAAAACATTACAATCAATCATACAAGTACAACATGTTCTATACATTTTTCAAGACTTCATTATTTTTCTTCTAAGGCAATTTCTACGTGTTCCTTGCTTCAACCTGTCCACCTGTATCATGTGTAAAAATAGGGTTTTTGGGTCAACAAAAAGTTGGCGAGTGAATCCTATGAAAACATTTAAACGTGTTTATTGTATCGATTATAAAATAAAGTGCATAACCACATATGAGTAAACGTAAATGTAAATTTAATCACAAAACACATAATATTAATTATTGCACACATATACACCAAATGAATGATTTTGAGGCACGTGTTGTTCAACTCGTCTCCCACGAGGAACTGATGGGCCTAATGAAATGATTTTGAGGCACGCGTTGTTCAACCCGTCTCCAACGAGGAACTGATGGGCCTAATGAATTGATTTGCACGTAACTTGACAATATGTAAGCACACAACACAACAAACAATATTTACATTATAAGTTTAGATCATATAATGGTAATGGCACGAGTTTGAATAAGCGAATTAATTTAAGTGACACATGATACACCCCAAAACATGAATAAAAAGGGGAATTTGTAAGAATTCACTCACAGTGGTTGCGTTTCTTGGATTGATGATGAATGCGCACGAATTTGGATTTAACCACGAGAGAAACTAACCTAAATAATAACATAATAATTCGATAAATAAATAAACTTTTATTTGAGATTAATATTTTTAATTAGTGTTCTTAGTGGGATTGTTAGGTTTATTTTTGTGAGTTTAAGGAAATTTTCTAACTTCAAAAATATTATTTTTAAATGTTTTTAATTGATTTTTAAATAAAATAAATAAATAAAAAGAAAATAAAAACTTTTGACTTTTTGTCCATTGACCGTTGACCGGTTCGGACTTTGTGTTTGTATGCGTTGAGTGAGGTTCGAACTCGTGACCTCCCGTACGCGTGCACGTAGCTCTACCAACTGAGCTACGTGTCTAACCCGAAATATATTGAAATTTAATTATACATATACACATACTAGAGCTAACATATTTTTTTTTTAATTAAAAAAGTTTGGATAATTTCAGGGGCGGTGTAACTAACCGAATTCGAACTCGAGACCTTGGCTTCGTGTTGCACACAGCCTGACCAATTGGGCTGTGTGACTAACCCGAAGGATATAAGATTTTTATTAAATTTATATATTTACTAGATTATTTCGTTAACTGGTTTTAAAAAGGTTGTGTATAATTGGCGAACCGGAAAGCATGTACAGACTCGAACTCGGGACCATGATTTAAAATTTGCACACAGTCCACCACTGGACTGTGTGTCTAACCCGTATATTTACCGGTTTTTATTATGTTTATACACTATACAAACTTCATCTTCTTCATGCTTACTTCTCAGAATTCAAACTCGACTGTTTGCCCACATAATTTCCATTCCTAGTTTTTTAAACAATTACATATAAACAGTATTGAAGAAAGTTGAATGTTTGTACCGATTGGGCGAGGTGATTTAACTCCGAACAGAATTTTCGGTTGATTTCCAACGTTGACAGAAAATTCCGGCGAAGTTTATCTTGCTACAGAGGCTCTATCAGAAGTTTGAGGTGAGTGTGGTGCTTTCTGTCTGAGCTCTAGAAGTCTTATTAGAGTAAGGCAGAAGAGATGAAATAGGTTCGGTTTTCTGGCGACTTGCAGAGAATTCCGGCGATGTGTTTCTTGATGAATAGAGACTTGTAGAGAGAGTGAAAGTTGTGCGAGTGTAAGCAGGGTTGAAAGAAATACACCTGGTATTTATAGATTGACAAGAAGCTGCCCAATTTCAGTCTCATGAATTCCGGTCAAATCTCTTCGGCGGTTACGACTGGAATTGACTGTAGACGTCGGTTATAACTGATGTCGAGGTCGGTTATAACGTTATAGTCAAAAGGAATAATGGCTGAACTCGCGGATTGCCGGATTTTCCGGTGATTGCGAGTTCTGCCGCGCTGAAGTCCGGATTTTTGATTTCGAGTTTTAATTTAAACATCATTTGTTTCAGTAATATAACAAAGAAGTCAAGTGGCGGAGTGGTAAGCTGTTCGCTTGTTGAACCGGCTGACCCGGGTTCGAAACCCGGCAGCCTCAATTATTTATTTTTTCTCTTATTTTTATTATTTATTAATTATGGTTTAAAATTCTAACAATTTTTATTAATTATGTATCGTTTAAAATTAAAATAAACAATATATACGCAACGAAAATTTATGACTGACTATTCGGTTAATAAACGAAGCGGGTTTTGAAAACCCGTTTTTTGACGAATGTTAATGTGACGAGCCTCTTCTCCGGTCAGATGGTGACACGTAATCCACATTGCCCGAGATGTGGGCTGGCATATCGGTGTCCATTGGACCAGTGCAGAGGATCTCAGAAGTGATACGACCACCTCGTATATAAGGGACTTCCATGATCATACGAGGTAAGCATTCAAGGCCCTAACATTTACTCTCATAATCACATTTACTCCGGACATTCGCCGGATCACATTCAATACACTAAGAGATCCACACCATACATTCCAGTGATCACGTATCGTTGGAATTCCTTTCCTTCTCCGGCAAGCTTACTTATCCTCACGCCGGAGCTTGGTCAAGGATCCTCCACTGGGGCCCTCTGTGACGAGGCTAACGGTTTATTGTTTTGTAGCTCAACTGAAGGATTTATCCAAACGCCCACAAATCGCTTGGACTTTCTATCTTGAAGCTTAGGGATTCGACAATATCACAAAAAGATTATGTTAAACTTTATATTTCTATGTAAATAATGATCGATGGAATCATTGTCTCATAACTAACTTTTTTAACATGTGCGTACAATGTTGTATGGGATACGAATTCGATTACTAATTAAGCACATTACTATTTCAAACTTGTTGTAGAAGTTTTATTTATATTTTGGATTATATAATAAGTGAAAAGATTAAATAGAAAGTTTAGTTTGGTTAGGAAGTGTAGGAAGCAATAATAAGAGGATACGTGGCAAATAACAAAAAACATAATGAGAGACATTTTAGTCAATCTTCTTTCATCTATTCTATTTATCTTTCTCTGCATCTTCAAAACCCACCATCTTTAACCTTTTCTTCACTTTCTCTCTCAAGAATTACTACATCATAGTGCGATTTTTTTCATTAATGAATGGTTTAAACACTCAATCAACGTGCTCTTCAGTTTCTTTGAAGAAACCCAGTTTATTTTTATGCACTTTCACATTTTTTTCAACTTAACATAATGCGATAGAACATGAGAAATCGATTGAAACAGGTACTTCTCTTCTCAAATTTCTCAAACACTTTCTAGGCAAAGGAAGATATCTTCTAACCTTTCTCTTGATGTATTCTTGTGTTTGGGCAACATTATTGGTTTCAATTCTATTAAGAAATCAATGATGAAAAGTTGCACACTAAGTGTTTGACAAAATGTTTCAAAGAAAATTACAAAACAGTTTTCAATTTAAACTTTCATTTAGAATTGTGTTTTACAAAATAAAGAAAAAACATATTTTTGTGTGTTTTGTCCATTACGTTTTACCAAAAAATGAAAAAGCAACGTTTTCTCCATTGCATTTTTATAAAAAAAATGTGTTTTTTGTCCATTGCATTTTACAACATCATGAAAAAATACAGATTTTTGTCCAATACGTTTTAGAAAAGAATGAAAAAACACATTTTATGTGCTTTTATCCATTGTGTTTTAGAAAAAAAACACTTTCTTTTGTATTTTAGTCAATTGCGTTTTAGAATAAAAAATTTCTTTTGTGTTTTTAGTCGATTGCGTTTCAGAATAAACACTTTCTTTTATATTTTTTGTCCACGTTCTAAAAAGAACACTTTGTTTTGCGTTTTTTATCCATTGCATTTTAGAAAAGACACTTTTTAATGTTTTTTGTCCACTGCGTTTAAAAAACACTTTCTTTTGTGTTTTTAGTTTATTGCGTTTCAGAAAAAAAAATCATTTTTTGTGTTTTTTTTTCAATTGCATTTTAGAAAAAAAAAAAACATTTTCTTTTGTATTTTTTGTCCATTGTGTTTTAGAAAAAAAAATATTTTTTTGTGTTTTTGTCCATTGAGTTTTACGCATCTGGGTTAGCGAAAACTTTTTTTTTCAAAAGTATAGCAATAGTATGTTCGTTTTAAAGATAAAAAAAACGCTCGTTATTATGGTGCAATTTTTATAAAAAATAATATCGTACGAAAAAGTTATTATCGTTTTAAAAACGAGTGGGAATTTGAGAAAAAAGAAACTATTGATTTGTATTAACTAGAATATCCTTAGAAATCTCATTCACCTTCTTGTTTTTTTAATTCTATTCATTTAATCAAATCCCTTGATTACTTTTATATCCAAAAAAACTTCATATTATATCGTAACATTATATTTGGTTGTTAAAGTCCTTAAAGTTGATAATCGCAACTAAAATCTTTCAATATGTTCACATTATGTGTTCAAATTTGGTTGAAAATTTGTTATAATTGGTTGTATTGTATTATAATATGCTTTTTTATTATCTATACATTTTTTATAGAAATTTGGATATGATTGTTATTCTTCGTCCGTACTAGCTAATGAAAGTCAATCAATTAACTAATGTGTCATTCACACCTACTATAACTCGTTACAAACCAATATGAATTAATACAACCTAATATGATTTATTATAAGTTGATCAATATAACTCTTTAAGACCAATAAGACTCACTAATGCTTACCATTGATGATATGTCCCATTGGAGTCTGTTAAAAGTTGTATGTTCAAATAACGTCATTTAAAAACACTAGTACCGAGTTAACATTTAAAAAGGTTACACCAAAAACAACGATGATTTAACAAGTTGTCTAAAATTTAAGTAACCTAACACGAAATAGAAAAGACAATGATTATTATGAATAATACACGTCTAAGAGTAGGCTATTGTTATTTGGGAAATAATGATAATTAAATAATAAATAATGAAATTGTGTAACGAATTTATATAGAACAAATCAGAGGCTATTTAGTAACTTCTGAATAGGTAAATGTTAAACCAGTAAAAGAAGTAAACCATTAAATGTTGAACCAGTAAGAGGTCTAAACCATTTAGAGCCACTATAATGCTCAACCATTCAAATACAAATGTCTAAACAATTCAGATAAGAGGCGTTAACCATTCAGACTTAGTATAATTCTCAATCATTCAAAGATAAAAATCTGAACCATTAAGAAATCTGCCCACGAAACAAATAATCTAAACTATTAAATACATGACCAGTAAGATATCTGAACCATTAAAAGCTACACACAACTCCTTATTATTTAATTGGTTTGTTTAAAGTTGTACTTTAATATTACAAAATCAAATTGATACATATATGTGGAGTCCTTAAAATGGGTTTTAGGTAATTAGCCTAACATATTCGTATTGTAGATATGAAATATGATATTTCTTATAACTAACATTAATGAATATTTTGGTTTTAAAATAAAAACTCTTATTCTCTTATTTTCTTAAAATACATCACCAAAAATCTAGTAGAAAAATTCTAGCGTAAACAATCCAACACAAAAAATCAAGTACAAAGCATTTATCTAAAAAAAATTTAGTACAAAAAATTCAGCACAAAAATCCAGTATAAAAAATTTATAAAACATAGAAATATAACACAATTTTTAGCCTTTTTTTAGTTGTCATTTTCCGTATAGCAATTTGGTACTCCTATTAAACATAAAAAGATAATATTTATAAAAAAATAATATTTTACAAAAAAGTTATGAATGTTTAAAAAAAGTAAGAGAATTTAGAAAAAAAAAGTCAACAAAAGTGGTCATTCTAAAAATAACCCTTCGCCTCTCTTTTCTTTTCTACATTTTGATCTGATCCATTGATTTAGAAAAATGAAAGTTAAAACACATTCTTAGTTTAACTAGGCAAAATCAACTTTTTATTTAATATATCCATGTAACACTCTAACCCGTTTTAAATAATAATCTTAATGAATGTGGATAATTCAGTTTAGATTTTTTTTAAGAGAAACATAGAACTTATACATCTGGGTTAACCGACAACCCAGACGATCGACATACCAAATTATTACACTTGAATTGCATTTTACAATAGTTAAGTTTTTAAGTTCAAAAACTTCGACTCGCATGACCATGCTTCAACTTTCTCGTGAATCGTCTTCAAAAAGATACTTTTTTAAACATGTCATAAACACAAAAAATATTAGTGAATACATTTTGTTTGTGATAACGGATCAAGAAATATGACAATGAAGATATTCTATTCAACGGGGTTCTTTTGTTTATCGCGACGGAAACGCCTTCAGACGTTGTGTGCTGTGACGACTAATATGTGCACTTTAGTATTATGTACACTTCACTAATATCTGCACTTTACTAAGATGTGCACCACTTTGCTGAAGTGAATACCTTGCTAAGATGTGCACTACTTTGTTGAATTGTGCACTTTGCTGATATGTGCAATACTTTGCTGAAGTATGCACTACTTTGCTGAAAAGTAGTGAAGTGTGCACTACTTTGCTGAGATGTGCACTAATTTGCTGAACTGTGCACTACTTTGTTGAACTGTGCACTTTGCTATGATGTGTACTACTTTGCTGAAGTGTGCACAACTTTGCTTAAATGTCTACTTTACTGAGATGTGCAATACTTTGCTGAGATTTGCACTACTTTGCTGAAGTGTGCACAATTTTGCTGAAATGTGCACTACTTAGCTGAAAAATAGTAGTGTTCACTACTTTGTTGAAATGTACACTTGTTGAATGTGCACTGCTTTGCTGAAATGTGCACTGCTTTACTGAAGTGTGCACAACTTTGTTGACATGTGCAATAATTTGCTAAGATGTGCACTACTTTGCTGAAATGTGCACTGCTTTGCTGAAGTGTGCACAACTTTGTTGACATGTGCAATAATTTGCTAAGATGTGCACTACTTTGCTGAAATGTGCACTTTGCTGAGATATGCACTACTTTGCTGAGATGTGCACCACTTTGCTGAAGTGTGCACTCATTTGCAAACTTTTTCTTTCAAGCCTCAAACCCTATATCAACAAGTTAGACCCGATTTCTTAAATTCCCAATTCTTACGTTCGGTTTAGTGTTTTACACTAGGAGGCATTAAGCCAAAAAGAATACGCATCCACTTTTATGTTACCGGAAGGATCAACCCAATTATAGGATACATTTTTTTAATCTACCCTTATGGGTAGTTTGCCTGATACATCATCTGAGGGCGTTTTAGTCAAATTTAGCCTTTTTTACAGTCGGAGAACTTTTAAAGGTTTAGATTAAAACTACCAGATACATTTAACTAGTTATCCCATTTAAATTTATTATCTCCCTAAGAACATAAAAGTTTCCAATCCTTTTGTGTTTTAAAACTCATTTAGTCGTAAGTATGCGTCATGGACATGTCCTCGGCTGTAATGGTCGTTTTATCCAAATACTAAATATACGACACTTGAGGTGGTCTAATGTCCACCCTTGATTCAACCAACTCTGGTCGGACCATGAGCGCTCACCAAGAGCTTGACCCTTTACACATACCCGGCGTGGGTCAAAGCAATGACCTGTTATCCATACCTTGCAATTTTATTTTCTAATTCATGGCAATGCATGCCTATACTTTGTGCTTACCTATGAGCATGAAACTTAACAAACAAAACATTAAATATCATATTCAAATGGTGATAATATGACCATTTGACCTGTTTGACCCGATTGTCCGCTTTTCCCGTTCTTGGCCTATCCTTTTAGAATTCAAGTTTTTAATCTTTTAACTTCTCATTTGTCCAACTTTAGACCTCTAGGATTAGGTTAGTATTTTGGTTTGTTCATAACTCACTTATTCCTCACAAAAATAAACAACTAGGGGCAGAATTTAGAGAAAATGCCTATAAGTGTGAAAACGCTGAGAACGCCTCTCATCCGTTGGATTAAAGCAATCTATGGATTAGATTAGTGCGGTGGCATTTCCGTAAATAACATCAACTTTATTACATGTGCGCGCTTCATTAAGGGTAAAAGAGACTTTTGACTTCTTTAAAACAAAACAGCAAACTCATGCATAAAATGCCATTAAAATTCCCGCCTTAAACTACGAGCCATGTATATCAGTACCTTCCAGATGAAACACCATCTTTATCTAAAACGCCATTCATATAAACGCCAAAACTTAATGATGGGATGCGTTATAGTATTAACAGAAAAGCTGAACAAACTGTAACTGAAACTTTATTACTAACATTTATTATAAAAATTCCCGCCTAAACTACACGCCAAACACATCATTATATAAATGATGTTAACATCCCTTCCATTGATCATACTTAGAAAACGACATCTTAACCAAAACGTCAAACTTAAAAAAATTGAAAAAAGAACTAATGGCAAACATCGTTTCATAGAGATTCAACACTAGAATCAATAAATTCGTAATCCTCTTTGACAACAAAAGAAGAGTGCTTGTGAAAACCGCCAAAGCAATACTGAACTTGGACGAAGAAGTACAAAGGGATATCATAGCACGTGGCATTCCTCTATATAACCTCTATGAGAAAATACAGACGGTTATAAGAAGATTAACAAGAAAATTCGGACCGTACCCTACAAATCCAATTGTGAATCCAGTCATCCAATCTTGGCGTTATTATGAAAACACAGACTTAGTGAGAGTTGTATGGGACAACGGGGAGCAGGAAGCCTACATGATTGAAAACATCATGACCGACAGAGACTTGTCATCCTATAGGAGTTATGCAACGCAATATGTTTGAACCCAGACATGACCATAAAATAGGCGTTGTTGACTGACATGTTCATGTGGAGGTGTCAAATTCAAGATGAAGCAACCAATATCTGATGAGGGATTTTATTTATTTTTTTTCTTTTCTTTTTTTTGGTGTGTCATTTTCAGTGGTTTTTAATAAAATACTTTATTTCACTATTTAGATATATAACGTCAAAATCGCCAAAAACGTGAAAAGTATAATAATTCCCTCAAATCACATATTATTAAAAAAAATCCAAAAGTTACACAATTATATAAAACAAGATGCAAGAGAATAGAACAAAGGATGGATGAATATGTAGATTAAGATAAATGCCATAAATTGCTTCCGTTTTAATATTTTAAGTTGACTAATATATTAGGTTTAGACTATTGCATCTACTTGTTTCTAAATGCCATGAATATTAATTAAATTGTGCAAGTCTGATATGTTTCAAACACCATCTTTTGTTTCAAATGCCATAGCATTACTTTCCCTTACAAAAGTTAATTAATTGTATTTTCCCATTTTTATCTAAAGCACCATTCATATAAAACGCCAAACTTAATGATGCGACAGACGCATTACTGATTTAACAAATACAACAGGAATAGCCTTCTTCATTGTTGGATCCTGGTCAGTGAAAACAACTTTTGGTTGAGAACCAACAGCTTTTAGAAAATCTCTCAACAACCATATATACGTATCAGCAGTTTTTGACACCAATAATATAGCACCAAATGTAACATTGGAATGGTGATTGTCTATACCAGTGAACAGTACAAAGACCATAGAGTATCTGCATATGAAAACGCCATTGATAAATGAAACTAGAACAAAGCGCCAATGCATCTAATCATTGAAAACGCCAAAGCACATAGAAAAATAGAATTATAAATATTACTTGTTGGAACGATACGTGGCGTCAAACGAAATCACATCACCAAACATGTGGTAATTATGTTTGCATTGATCATCACACCAAAAAAGTCCCTTCAAACGATTATCATCGTTTGTGAAGTAATCATACGAGAAATTAGACTGGGACTGTTTTTTTGCATGCAAATGTCTTACAACCATATCAGCATTATATTCCCCTGTAAACAAGTTAATTTGCCTTTTTGTAGTTCTTAAAATCAACTTTACTTGCACCCACGTCTTCAAAACCACCAAAATAAGTCTTCATTACATTAAACGCCTTAACCGGTCTCACATTCAACTTAGACATGCTATGTATAACATGCTTCTAGAGCTGAGTGAGGTGTCGTTTAGACGAAAGAAAATGCTGATCAGGCTGTTCAACAAAACCATGGTTGTGCTCCTCAACAAACTTATAGACCTTCCATGACCAGCCTCAAATATTACATCTCATACACAAGTAATAATTAATATGTGTTTCTTCTTTGGTGTTTACCTTTTCAGTCCCTTTCCTAACAGAAAACCACAAGCCGTCGCAAACCTAACATACATTGAATAACAATCATCAAGACTTGGAAATATCATGTCTATTTTTGGCTTTATCTCTTCACTAACGTCGTGAATGATAAATGGAAAATCAGTTTTCGGGCAAAAACTTTCATTCGAAGAAAGACCCTCGTCTGAGAAAACAATAGTGATAAAAACGTCATTAATTGAATAATAAACAATAGGAATAACTGATGTTACTTTCTTAATAAAACAGATTAACGAAAACGTCATAATGAATGAGCCATAACGAAAACGCCATTAGTTGAATTATAATCAATATGAAGAACTGATCATACAGTCTTCCTGAAACATGTTAATGAAAACACCATAAGTTGAATAATCAACAAATAGTAAGAACTAATGTTTACAAACTAACGCCAACATCTACAACTAATCAGATTTACGTAACCAATTGTAAAACGCCATTGATCGTAAATAAATAAGCATATATTAGAACCCAAACAACAATTAACATTAATAATGAAAACGCCAAATATTGAATATAAGAAGAACAACATTAATAAAATAAAACATCATTTTCAAATATTACTTTGAAAAAAACTCCATTGAAACAATTATAAAGAACGAAAATGCCATATCTGTTACATATGATTTCCTGGAAACAAATATGAAAACACCATCTGAAATTACTTTGTAGAATAGAATCCACATTACATGCTATAGATCTCGAAAGCTTGGAGAGGAGGTAACAGCTAATACGAATTTTTTTGAATTTTGTTTGAAATGAAATTAAAACGCCTTTTATTGGGTGGAAACTGTACAAAGACAATCGTACCCTATATATCATTTAGCGCCCCCTGCCACGTGTTTGACCAGGATCCGTTCTCATTGTTTTCACACTTGCAATCGTTTTCCCCTAATCCTTGTTATATTAACAATGTTAATATTCCTTGTTATAAAGTTCATGTGAATTGTTAATTGAACATGGTAATTCAATTTACCAAGCTCGGGAATGTTACAACCCGACCTAGATCAAGTCCCGATAACCCGAACCCTTTATAAACTTTATTTCCTAAATACGTTTACTCGCCTTTTATTTAAAATTAGATTTTTTTATTTAAATACTAATGTTTATGGGTTAAACTTTTAACATTAATGGTATTTTACCCGCTCATTCCTGGTTAATTTGGATAATTACCAAGTCCTTTTTTGGGATGTTATAATCCCTGTATGTATATGATAAAATCATAATAATAATAAAAAAAATTATTATTATTAACACATACACACACACACATATATATGTGGGGTAGGATTTAGAGAAAACCAATATAAGTGTGAAAACGCCCCTCATCCGTTGGATCAAAACAATCAATAGATTAGATTGGCACGGTGATATTTTTATAAATAAAATCAACTTTCAAACGTGGACACGCTTCATTAAGGGCAAAAAGGTAAATGTGCATCTATATAACACATAAAAAATAGGACCGAACCATTTATACTTCCCAGAGAAACCCTCCATTCCAACGAAACGCAAAAAACCCTAGAAAACGCGAACCAACAATATTATGGCGTCGAACCATCAAACAAGATCCAGAGGCAAAAAACAGAGTGAGTTAACTTCGATTCACATTATGCTAGTTTTATGATGTTTTTGGCATTTTAATTTTATCAATAATTGCAGCTTCTATGGATGTGGAATCCGGGGAGTTGCCTGCTCCAAAACGCCAAAGAACCACGGAACAATGAAAGAAGGCAACAACAAAACGTGATACATATGGTTACTTTTTATGATGTTTGTTTGTAAAACTACATATATCATGTAAATATACTTTTGATAGTTTGCTTCTAAATGCCAAAAAATGTATCGTTGGTAAATATTGTTTGGCTGTATGAGAACGCCATTTTACATATATCATTTGTGTTATTAAAACGCCATGTATCATCTGAGGTTGTCTTCTTGAATAACCTATATCATTTAACTAGTACTAAAACACCATGGAAATTAAACTTGATTTAAGTCAAAATGGGGATGAGAGTAACAATAAATGTGCACACTGGCAAGGCTCAAAACGCCAATAAGAGGAAGGCCTTAAGTCAGGATGTTGAGGTTGAGGAAGAATCATTTTTTCAGTTCAATAGGGCTAGAGTTTTGTTAAGAGTAAAACATATAAACTTGACTGGTTAGTTTATAAATATGAATAAAGATCAAAGACAAGCAGTACACGACATGGGATTTGGTGTTGTCCTGAAGATGAAAATAGACAACATACCCACAATGCTTGGGTATTGGTTGGTTGAGAATTATAATGAAAGAACAAATAATCTAAATGTTGGCAACCATACAATACATATCAATGAAGAATTGATAAACTCTTTAATGGGTATACCGAATGGAAACCTGGCCGTGAAGGGGGGAAAAAGGTCAACAAATAAAGACGAAGTAGTGGATGAGTGCAGAGCACAATTCAAAGGGACTGAGTGGATTAACAGACCAACTGTGAGGCTTTTCTTTGATGACATCTTGCCTCAGATAGATAGCTTCAGGAGAAACTTCTGTCTAAATTTCCTTGTAGCATTCTTCACTATAATTGGGCATGCAAGTGATAATGCAGTCGTCAACCAACTATTCTTACACCACGTTAAACGAAATGTTCAAATAAACCAACTGAACTGGTGTGGTTATCTCATCCAATGCTTGCAACACGCCAAAACTGAATGGTCTCCAAAAAAGCATTTCATAAGGCCCTTGATTGTACTAGTGGTAAGAAAACAATTTCAATATATAATAGTTTGAACAAAATAACAAATTGATAAATTAAATATTTATTTTGTTACAGATTGCCTTGGTGAATGATGCTTGCAATAAACAAAGGTTGCAACAACAAAAAGGATACCTAATTGAGTGGGTTACAACAAGAACTCTTGACATGTTTGAGAGTATACTAGTTAAAAGGAAATATGGTGGAGAGCTAAAACTCTAAGATGGCAAAGAAATTAAAAAGAAAACTGTTAAGAAGGCTAAGAAAACAGAGTTACAAACAGTTGTTCAAGGACAAGCCACACTAAAGAGAGCAGACAAAGTGTAGGGTGTTGATGAAGAAGATGATGATGGTAATGATGTTGGCAATGAAGATGAAGTTGATGTTCAAAATGTTGATGAACATGCTGATAATGATGATGATGAGGTAGATGATGATGATGGTGATGATCATGATGAGGTGGATGATGATGGTTTGGGTTATGATGATCATTATGATGATGCTGAAAACAACCCTGAAGTTCAAAACGCCATGATGATAGATGGTGACAATGAAGAGGCTTTCTACCAAAGGGTTGTGGCTGAAGATATAGAAAGCCAGAACATGATGTTTGAAGTTTCTGAATCAGGGAATCATGCTCTAGTCAGAGAACTAACACAATATGAAGACCATGGTGCTGGTGAGAAACAACAAAATAATGAAGCTGAGGAGGTATGTTGTCCAAATAATAAGTATAACAATAAACACGATACGCCATACTTAATAATTCCTTTTTTTTGTTTAACAGGCAACGACTGAGAAATTAGATGGGGCATGCAAAGAATTAGAAGACTGTTACAATAAAATGACAACATTGTTAAATCAGTTAAAAATTGAACATCCAAACAGCCTCTTGGTACACATAAAATACTTACAATGTCTGACATTGTTAAAGAACATGTCAACATTTGTTGTTGAAAACGCCAATGAAGTGGCAAATGAGAGAGAAGAAGGTGAAAATGAATATGAGGCTGAATTGGAAGTTGAAGGCGAAAGCGAAGTGCAAAGAGAAGGGGAAGGGAAGGAGAATGGGAGTGAAAATGAAAATGAGGTTGAAGTGGAAGTTGAAGGTGATGAAAACGCCAAGTAAGTGGCTAATGATAGGGAAGGGGAAGTGCCAACAATTGGTGATGAAAACACCAATGAAGTGGCTACTGAAAGGGAAGAAGATGAGAACGCCAATGTTGTGGCTCATGAAAACACAAATGAAGTGGCTGGTGAGAAGGAAGAAGGTGAAAACGCTTGGCTGATGAAAAGACCAATGAAGTGGCTGGAGGTGGTGATGAGAATATTGTATTGTCAGATGAAAAAGATATAAATGAAAATGATATTGAAAGCTAGGATTGTGATTTCAAAACACTTGAATATCATATTTTCAGATATAATGGTGAAAATATTATTAAAAGGAATATTGCTGAGGTCTTGGAACTGCCAGGACAAGACCTAGAATAAATGATTGAACTAAAACAAGGTTTAGATTGTCCAAAGATGGTGGAAAAAATGCTCAAAGCTATAAAAAAAACCACCTGAATCCTGCTGAGAAGACCCCAACTATGCCTGTATTTAATAAAATGCCTAAAATCTCCCCAACAGAAACACAATACACTCAAGGGTTCATCACTGAACTCGAACACACAACTGAGGCTGTCAATGACAAAACACCAAACATACATGTGACAGATACACAATTAAGTGATGCCTTCATTTCTCAACTAGAAAAAACTAAAGGGGAGATGGTGAACAAAAGTGTTGACCAACAAGGTACAGTGCTTGATGAAATGCGATGTCAGTAGCCACCATCTGGAGGTAGGAAAAACCTCATGCAAAGTTTGAAGAAGAAAACACACCCCAAAACCCAAAGATGAAAAAGCCACTAAAACATCACCAACCAAAACACCAAACAGGGCGGATGTGTAGGAGAAGGGTGATGAGGATAAAATGCCAAACATCACAAAGTTGATGTAAGAGAACACCATTATAAACCCCGAAAGCTGCCTTGTGATGAAAAGGGTGAAGATGAAGATGAAGATGAAGATGATGAAGATGATGAGAATAAAAAGGATAATATTGTGGAAAAAGGAGAAGAGAGAGTTAAAGAAGAGTAGACCATGTTTGTCGCCTTATGTCAGAAGGCAAGTGGTTATTAATGCAACAAGGGAGGCACAAGAAATCAACATTTCCACATACATATTCACGGGATGCGTTAACTATAACTATGTACATTTCTTTCTAGTAAAACGACAAGCTTTGCACGTGTGGAGTTAAAAATATACATGCATATGTATGTGAATCACCGAAAATGCCATGTCTTATGTAAATATAAGTAAGAATAACTAAAATGCCATATGCTGTTTTCTTACAGTAGTACTGAGTGTCAGGACTCTCAAGGTTGATTGCTGAGAGCATGAGACCAAGCTTCTATGCACACATGTGCATTCTTCAAAGTTGGGGGCATATCTTGAACTACGAAGAAAGATACAAGGCTCTTGAATAACTCTTAAAATTAGTTTGCACACAAATAATGCTGATAACTCTTTGGCTATATTTAATTGATGCAATTATATTATGACTTTGTTTTGTTGTTAAAAATGTCATTCATCAAAATTACAGAATATACCACGTATGAAAAAATAGACAGTTATCAATACAAAGAATTTAACAACAACATGGATTTGGTTATGAAACACACCTGTTTCAAAGAAGATCTGAAAGAGAGAACGATAGATGAACATGATCTGGTCTTCGTGCCAATAATACGCCAAAGACATTTCTTTGTTGTCTGCTTCAATATAAAAAATAGCAGAGTTGATGTATTGGATAACGACACTGCAAAGGATACAATCGGCATCAAGGAAAAGTATGATGGATGGGTGAAAAAGTTGGTAAGTATCTTAAAAACTTTGTATGTAAAATCTATGTTGACAAAAATCCATACTAGTATATACAAAAATGTGAAACTGCAGCAATATGCTTTTGCAAACTACTTGCGTATTCAAAAACACCAATGGCTAAGATCATGAAGACAACGCCTATTGTCAGATAAAACATGGAATGGAGGACATTGTATAACGTGATCGACTGGGGATTTTTGCAATGAGGCATATGGAAACGTATGTGGGGCAGTTTGCTGGTTGGGAATGTGGTCTAGCAAAAGAAAGTGTACCAAATGACCTAAAACAAAGACAGCTAAATGACCCAGGAGTAAATATCTTGCAAAACTCCTGCTGCATAGAAAAAACGAAAACAAAAAAAAGGTGGTCAAATCTTTAAATAAATTCTTGCAATTAAGGGCAACAAAAATCAGGGAGTTGTATCAAACAGGATTCAGGAGAATACAACAAAGGATGGAGGACTATGTAGATTAACTTAAACGCCATGAATTGATTTCTTTTTGTAATTTTCATGTTGACTAATGTGTTTGGTTTAAACTGTTGCATCTACTTGTTTCTTATTAAAACGTCATTATGAACAAACCATTGGTTGAATGATAAACAATAAGAATAACAGATTTACTGTAACCCAAAATATTTTAATGAAAACGTCATAATTCAAATAATTAACAAATAATAGGAACTAATAAAACGCCATAATAATAAAGGCATTGCTTAAATAATAAATAACAATAACTGATTTACTGTTTCCTAAACAAGTTAATGAAACACCATAACTTGAATAATTAACAAATAGTAAGAAGTGATATTAACAACTAATCAGATATGCGTAACAAGGTGTAAAACGCCATTGATAGGTTCTAAATAATGTAAATGACATTTTTCAAAAATATTGATTCTAGGTTGAATGACATAATGACATTTTCAAAAATATTGTTTGAAAATAAAACGCCATTGAAACAAGAATAAAAGAACAACATGCGATATCTGATGGACTTTTACTTGAAAATGAATTATAACGCCATCTATTAAGCGGACTTAAACAATGACAATCGTACCTCGCATATCATTTAGCGCCCCCTGCCACATGTTCAACTATGATCCATTCTTTCCGTTTTCACACTTCCATTCGTTTTCTCTCTGATCCCATTTCTCTCTCTCTCTCTCTCTCTATATATATATATATATAGAAATTGGCTACAAAGTGGATTTTTTTCTACAAAATGTAGGAAGTGTTTTGGTGTTGCTATTTGTCATCTTTATAATTTTAATAGAAGGGGTGTATTAGTAATTGTCTGTGGAAGATTTAATTTTTGATATTTTTTACGAAAACTCTCATTATTCTAAAACCCACGACATATTCAGTTACCTATATCATATTAATCGCACGAATATATTGATCATATACATGTAACACTATTTTTTTTCTCACATAATATTTTATAAGTTTTTGCAACAATCGTATTGTGTTTTACTGAATATGTGTTATTGTGTTTTACTGGGTATATGATTCTGTGTTTTAATGAGCAGGTGGTCTTGTGTTTTATTGAATATGTGGTTTTTTGTTTATTGAACAGGTGGTATTATGTTTTCCTAAGTATGTGATATTGTGTTTATACAAAGTAGATCAACTTGTTTTTTATATAATGTTTTATATCACTGACTCTATTTTAATGAGTATTGTGGTGTGTTATAAGTACTGTGTTCTATATAATGTGTTGATAAAACATTTTTTTTCAAAAGATTTGTGTTTTTATTGTTTTTATTCCATTGTGTTTGGTACTACCACTATAATAATGTTTTATTTTCGTTTCCATTTTGAAAGAAATCTTCTTTTAGTTGGATATTTATATAAATGATTTTAGGAAAATAAAATTGCAAGAAAAAAGAAATCGACAATTGTTTCCTTAAATAAAACAAGATTAATGATCTAAATGTCCATTACCCCTTAAATGAACAGTTTTAAAATAAAAATGTCATTCATTTAATTTAAACCATTAATCGAACATATCTAAAAAAAACACACTTTATAGAGAAACTCCACCCTATATCTATACTATTATATAATGTAGATTGAAGAGCGAATGTTGAGACATTTAAAGCTTAAGAGTTTTACAACTTAATAAGCACATTGTACAATTTCAAAAAATTAAACTCATATATGTGTTTCTTCTCTTCAGAGTAATGTTTTCTGATTGGTCAAAAGAACACCACACTGATAACAATCCATGACGTTGCAACATTATCAACCTTCTGATTAGAATCCAATCCACCAGAGGAAAGGCTCCAGGCAAGCAACTCGCCACAAAGGCTTCTCGAAAGTCGGCTCCGGTGACAAGAAGAAGTGGCATATTCTCTAGTCAGGAACCGTTGCGTGAAGTACGAGTCAGTGATATTTTTACACACTAGCCATGTCAGTCGCTGGAAAATATCAGAGGTTACCAAACGAACCCCATGAATCCCCTGTCGTCGGAGGTCTTCGCTGGCCGGATGAGTTTGGAAACTTGGTTTAACAATCTGTTTAGCTTCAAATGAGTGGGGACTACTGGTTGATTTAGTTGAAGTTTGTTGTAGTCTATTGATTGATTTGTTGTCAAGTTGCTGGGGATATTGTATTTGTATAGCTTTATATATGTAGAATAATGTATCTGTGTAATTGATCCGTTACGATTTTGTTTAACAATAAGCAATATGTTTGGCTTCAATGGTTTGAAATATGCATACCTAAAACAAAGTTGAGTGATAACTGATACGTCATGTGGTAATATTTAACCAAATATATTTATCAGACACATGGAAGTATTCTGATGTTTTCGGATGCCAGAAATATATGAGTGATGAATAACTGTAGTAGTTGAGTTGTTTCATGCCTTTTTATTTCATGGGAAACCTGATCATAGTGGTTACATATTAGAATAGTATTTAGTTAAGTTTATTATCAACTTGGTATTCGTATGGGGTAATATGTGGTGGAAGATGTATGTATCTATTTGGCAAGTAGTGAAAGGAATGGGATGTTTATCAAGGGGTTAATCTTGCAATTTTTGTTTATACAATTATTATTTTGGCTTGTATTTTTGGAATCTGACTTGGATTGAGTATTGATCTAGCTATGAGGCTATACGAAACTAAAAGGCTAGAACTATTGCTAGAAAAAGGGCTACGATATACTGATAAAAAAAAACCAAGAAAACACTTTTGAATTATACCCAACATTTTTTAATACACTTTTGGTCATTTCATCTAACCCATTTTTATGTTGTGTTGATAATTATATATTTCTATGCGGTTTTATTTTTTAATTTTTATGATTATAAATCTAAAGATTGTCATTCTTTTTTTCTAACCATTCATTTAATATGTTAAATATAAAATAATAGTTTAACATGTTAATTTTTTTAATTTTCAGATCTTTTGCATGTAAATACATGTAACTATTGTTATTTTTTTCTCACTTTGATTCGATTAGTTTGCTTCTAAACGATCACAATATCGCTAGTTCGTCAAATCACTTTGCTTCTAATCAATTGTTACCTGCTTCCAATCGATCATCAATACACTATTATAATATCTAAAATGGTTCGGAAATATAGTTTATGGGCGATGTTTAACAAAATGATACTATCATGAACATAACCTGCCTATGTTTATAATTAGTTTTTTTTTTTAATTCACTTTGCTTCTAGCACATATCATTATTACTCAACACTAGACACTTTATTACTTAAATTAATTTAATCACCAAAAATTAACCAATAGTGATCCAAAACAGTATGCATTATAAGAACTATTTGTGATCGGTTTAACCGTATAACTAATAAGATCATAAGCTACACTAATAAGATTCACCTATTAACATAAACTGTAACAATGACTTTTTTCATCAGATATTGAATTTAATGTTTGAAAGCAAAAGATCTCAACTTTATCAAGAAAAACCACCCTCATCTGTTTCCATTACCAGTCTTTTAAGGATGTTATTTTTTAAAATCAATCACCAAACAAATACCCTTTAAAGAACGATTTTGAACTTCGAAAATAAAACTGTCTACCTCTCTCAGACAAATCGTCCATATAAAAACTCTACAGTCACCTTTGTACTGAACAACATACCAACACGAATATTAGTTCACAATCTTAAATTTCTACTTCTGAACACTTGATCCCAACAATAAATAACTTATGTCAGGCAAATGGCCTTCCAAAGGTTTAAGACAGAAATCCACTGGACACTTGATTCGATCCTAACGCTTATCACTATGCCAGCCTTGAAGGCAACCATTTCTTATCATAAAACTACGCGTCTCAAAATATTGTCCACATTTTTAAAGGAAGTTTGTCACAAAATAGTGTGTCCATTTGGATTAGTTATGATTCACTAATTTTCATCTTAAAACGCTTAAAGGGTTAAACTGGCATTCGGCAGTAACTTCGTGCATATTCATCTTCTTTTAGCAATTTAAACAGCAAACTTTACCTACATGAAAAAATCCATAATGAAAAAAAAGAATCTAGGAAATCAAAACAAATATTTATTAGCGTAGAAAGAGTTTCTGAAATTGCGTTTTTTTTTTACTTTCGAACAATGACTTCATGCATATTTATCTTTATTTTTAGCAATTTAAAGCAACAAACTTTAACTCCATGAAGAAATCAATTAGTAAAAAATGTTGAAAATTCAAACAAAGATTTATCAGTGCAGAAAGAACTTCTAACCTGTTGAAGACTAACTCTGATGAAGGCAATGCATATATCAGGTGACATGGAAGGAACAACTTTCCCTTCATCTAAACTATCACTTTTCCTACGAATAAACTCGTTTGAATCTTGTATTGCTTTTTTTATATCACTAAACTTTTCAGTCCCGGAGGCTTAGCTTCATCATACGGCCTTAACTCACTGTACATATTAGTGTCGGGATCCATATTTTTACTGAGACACATCATCTGTAAATGTAGTTTTGTTCCACTACGGTACCCAGGTTGGTAAAAACCACCAGCACCAATTCCTAGGTCCCTGCAAGTTTTTACTATACTAATCTGGAAATAAAATAAAAAAAAATCAAATGACATTGCAAACGAATCGTTCGAATATAAGCTTTATATACATGGTATACCTGATCACCAGAAGATATACAGCCCTTCAGGAGTACCATCCCAGGCCGCAAAATGTTGATGTTTTGACCTTTCATTGACTGTTTGATCTGATTCCGTTTTTCCGGGTTCATCACATGTAATGGAGCTTTTAGCTTGATTACATAACTAAACCTCTTTGGACAGATATCAAATACATGACGCTTTATTCTTTCATCGTCGTCATCATCATCTTTCTGAATTGTTTCCGCTTCTTTAAACCGCCACAATCATCTAACGCATTCGGTGTCAGTTTAAGATAATTCACAGCAAAAGCCACATCATCAAGAATAGACTCTCCAGGAACTGATGATTTATCATTTTGGGAAAAAGAAGCACCATCCATAGATCCATCAATCTGAAAGAATGTACATATAATTCACATTACAAATGCTCGTTAATCATTATGCAGTGGAAATTGACATTACTTTCTATAAATTAATCCTTCCGTGATGATTCAAAATTTGGAATTTCTTCAAGTAGTAAACCCTAATGAGAATAGAAATCTTGAAACATATCATACCTTCGCCTTGGGTTTCCAGTCCATTTGAGGATCAACATCCATATGTTTCATTTTACTATCGGATTTACAAGGAGCACTATCTAAAGATCCATCACGAATCTGATAGAATATAGATATAATCCATTACAGATGATTATTATGCAGCAATAATTGTCATTCGATTTTTTCTCTTATACCACTGTTACAAGTACTTCAAGTTTTACCGCTACCTTCTGCTTTCGATAGTCCACCATTATTATTAGATGGTCTTAGAAACACCACCTAGGCGCAAGATGATCTTTATGAAGTGGTCATTAACATTGTAAGTAATCAAAGCTATTTCCCTCACGCCATCCTTGTCAATATCGTACAAGATTGACCTGGCATAAACAGTAGACTGATGGAAAGCAGGCCACCCTGATAAACCATAAAAAACACTAATCATGATTATTTATTCTCTTTATATTCTAAACACCTTAAGGAGAAAATATTCTGCTCTTGAGATAATTACCTAGTGGCAAAACTATCGGTGAAAAAGTAGTATTCCCATAACTAGTACTTGCCTCCATAACACCAATCCTTGATCTCAAATAAGTGAATTGTTTCTGCCCCACAACTTTAGTAAACTAATCTGCAAGCTCTTCTGCAAATGTAATGTGCATTTGACTTTTTTTCTTGTGTTGAACTTCATCAACAATCACCCACTTCAAATTATGATCAAACCAATGCTGAAATACCTTCTTATTGTTCTAATAACTTGCCCCATTCCCTGGACTACCAGTCTCACCTTCTATTATAGTTTTTGATTTTAACCAAACTCAACGAACTGAATCTGGAAACTGCCTTATTCTTTAGCTTCTGTAACTTTTTGTTTTCTTTCACTTATAGTGCATATCTTCCATTAGCAGCGGAAGTCTTCAGAACTCAGAAATCATCATGCCACGAGTCATGCCTTGAGTGCACCAGAAGCCTAGCACTAATGGCTGCATCAGATTTAAAACCCATCTTCAATGATTCCACCGTGCATGAAGGTGCATAACCACATCATGTACAAAATTACAGCTATTTTGTCGATTGTACTTTGAACATCATGGACCTTCAATCTCCTATGCTGACCATCTTCTTTGTCAATTGTCGTCGCCCTCTTCGTCTTTTAAACTTCAACTTTCATATTCTACCATATCTCAATAAACACACACCTACATACTCTATTGGATGTGTTGCTATGAACCGACTTACGGGTTACGTCACATAGATGACAGTAGTTATGCATCTCCTCCTTGATTGTCAAGCTAATTCATGTCGAGCATGAGACCATATAATCCACCACCAACTTCTTCCTTTGGTGATCGAAATCCTTCTGAATCACTACCACAATACAAGGGTTCTTATACGCAGCAACCGAGCGGTGGGGGCTACTTCGAGTCACAAGCATCTTCATATAGCTTTCACAAACATAACCAAGCACATTCACATGCACATGTACATTTGTTACCAGTCATCATCAATAAGAACCCAAAACCCTAAGAGTTGGTTTCCCCACCAGCCACCATGTTGATCTCCGCCATAAATGGTGGTTTGCATGTAGCTAGATGACTCTCCTCAACCTTTGTCTTGGTCACCTGACCTGAATCTCACTGAACTGGTGTTTCTCTTCTCAAAGAAACCAGACTACCATCTCTGTACACTAGTACAAAACCAATTTTTTGGTGGTGTTAATTTCATTTTTTGGTGTTGTCTTATAATACAAAACACCAAATAACAACATTACAACACTATTAAATAAACACACCATCAAAAATAGATTACAAAGCACCATTAAATGCTTACAAGTTATACAACACCATAAAATTGATTTTTTTAGGGTGAAAGATGTTAATAACATCAAAATACACTATGAAATTGATTTTTGTATGCCAGAATTTGAAAATAGCACCCAAAAATTATCTATGCTCAATCTTCTTCAATCTACGATACCATTAAAATAATCCTTTCCAATTAAAGGTATTTTATTGATGATATGTTTTGATTTAATATTTCATTTGTTATGTTTTAATTGAATATAAATTGTTATATAGCTATCGGTGGTTTATTCGACTTTCTTTAAATATTCATTCAATCATCACTTTAAGGTACGAAATTTAAATTTAATTATATTTATTGTGTAATATCCCAAAAATGGATTTTGGTTGTTTAAACCAATTTAACTAAAGATGCGCGGGTAAATTATCGTTAATGGTAAAAGTTAACCCGATAAATATTTAAGATTTATTACGGTTGTTTTATTAAACCGAAGATTTATACAATAAGCTATAACTAGGGATATTTCAAATTAGTTATATTATTAGTTGTTTACTAGTAATGTTATATGGGTTTTAACCAAGCAAATAACTAGTAAAACTATAAGGACTGAAATTGAATGTATGGCAAACCTTGTTGATTAAGGGGTTGTTTGATAACTTCTTAATAATTCCAATAAGAGGCTACCTCTTAATCCGACTGAAGTAAGTATGTTTGGTTCACTAAAATACCACCCCTTAACGGCTCAGCCATCCTCTTAATGATTCAGCATTAAAAACTATATAAAAACTCTTTTGAAAGACAAGACTACTTTACCCTTGCCCCTAATTATCAAACCCACTTCTTCACGGCCCCTTACGGACACCTCTATCTACATTCCCTTCTTCTTCAGTCACAACGATACCTTCCACCACCATACCCACCGCCGTACTACCTTCCGTTTACTACAGACGATATGATTTGGACAAAACGACCACAACACAATTGTCGTTATCATCAGGCCTTGAATCTCCGTGGTGTATGACTGCTTAGTTCCATGTTTTCCTTATCTTTTCTCCTTGAAACATCCTCATTGTTCCATGTTGTTTGTTTTGTTGAAAGTCACCATTCTCACCAATGATGTACATCGACGCACCATCGTTTTTTCTCGAAAACTCTGGGCGATTTCACCTTCTTTTCCTTCCTAGGAACTTGTCGCCCACAATAAAACTCTTTGTAACTTGCCTCCTCTTTGTACTAGTCTTTAACGATGCCAATTGCAACCAATGACCACTCTCTTGCCGATACTCGTACTACCATGGCTCTGATACCATGTTGAAGTATCAGGATCGAAACACACTTACAAGACTACATTTTGTTGGAACAAGAGTATTTACCAACTTGTTGTTTTGCATTTATCTTTTATTGTCTAACCAACATATCAGACCCTTGTATATTGTTTTTTGTTCAGTTAAGCTATTATTATTATTATTATTATTATTATTATTATTATTATTATTATTATTATTATTATTATATTTATTATTATTATTATTGTTATTATTATTATTATTATGATATTTATTATTAATATTATTATTATTATTATTATTATTATTATTATGTTTTTATTCAATCAATTCAATAAACTATTATTATATATTTTGCTTAGAGTTCAAGATGATAAAAAAAGAACATCATATAAATACTTTTGTTAAGAAGAAATCTACATGAAAAGAAAACACCCTCAAAAAGAAAACCTCTCAAAAAAGTTGATTACAAAACCACAGAGCAACTGAAGATAAACTCATAAAAACAACATATTTGTGTTTATGGACTTCTATATGGAAAAGTTTTCACAATAAAAACTTCATAAAAGCTCCGGTAAAGATTCAATTATACAAAAATAAAATAATTCAAGATAAAAACATAAGGAAAACTACATCACAAATATAAAATAATTCAATTTTCTTATCTTTTTATCTTGAATTATTTTATCTTTGTGAAACATAAGGAAAACAGTGTTACTTGAAAAGTATATATTTATTTGATGATTTTCATTTATTATATATTTATTTATTTATATGTTGGTTTGAAAATAAAAGATAAATACAAAATAAATAAAAAACACTAAATTAATAGATACTTTTCAAGTAACACCATAATTTTTTTTCCATCTAGTTTAGAAAAAAAACCTTTTAAATAGACAAAAAAAGGGAACTAACAGACTCAGCTATTATCGGGACTAGGTCACTAATGACTCCATTACAAAAGACTGGATCTCCTATAGAACCGCTCCACCACCACTTCTTTCTAGAGACTAATGCTATTACATAACCCAATAAAAAACTATAGTTAATTAGGAGTTAATAAACTCCTAATGCACGTAAACATTGACAATAGCATATTCTTCCAATGGTTGCTTATGATTTGAATATCCTTCAACACCTTTAACATGTAAAATTAGCCCTAAAATTTATGTACATCTATAACGCTTCAAAAGAAAATGTATAACCGAATCAAATTTTAAAAGGTAAAATTTTCTCTAAACTTTAGTTAACCTTATTCAAAAAACTAAGAATGACCAAAATTGAACAACAGAATACAAAAATGAAGTGTCAATTAGCACACAGATCCAAATGTTCAATAAAAAACCTCAAACAAATTCTACAATATGATTGTTCAGTTATCAATTAAACGGAATTAGGTTAACAAAACTAAATTAGAATCTGAAAACTTGTGAATCGAGTAGAATTAATAGACTAAATTAAGCTTCTTAATCGAGAGGAATTGATGAATATGATAAGTTGATAACCCTAGGGAGAAGAGGAATACGTAGTTAAGTCATTTCAAATCCTTTCGTCTTGTGGTGGCGGAACTGGTGCTTGGTGGTAGTGGTGGTGAGTGGGGCGATGGTTGTGAGTGGCAACGGTGGTAGGTGGTGGTGGTGGTTGGAGGTTTAACGGAGTAGAAGTATGATTGTAGTTTCGCTTGTTAATTCTATATCCTTGCTTCGCTTAGGGTTTTTTTTTTGTGTGTGTGTCTTTTGTCTTTTTTTATTATTGTATACTTATACCTTTCAATTTCAGCACTAACAGTTACAACATGTTAACTTTTAAGAACTTTGTAATCGAGTTTTACCTGTTTGTTTTATGTATGTGTTGATTTTTTCGACTTTATTATTTTTATTTTTTTTAATTTTCTTTATATTTAGTGTTTTAGTTTAAGGTTACCTTTTCATTAAAGTTATATTTAACATATAGTTTACATTTCTATTGACAATTAACTTAAATTATACTATCTCGCTGTCCAATTTAAATTTATTTTTTATGGTTTTCGGTCGATGTAAAATATGTTTTATATTCTTTTAAGCATATTTCTTTCGGTTTCTCTATGGAAGCAAAATAAATATCGATTGAAACCCGCTACGTAGCGTGGTAAATCTTAATATATATATATATATATATATATATATATATATATATATATATATATATATAAACATTAAGGGAAAACCCTTTCGAGTTGTGACAACTTTTAGAACTCGGCCTTCTCGTGCGAGTTTTGTCTCTATTTTTTTCACACCCCTATATTAAAATGTTAGAAAAGACAACTGTAAAAAGATTTTAAAAAAAATTCTAAGTGATATTTTGTGTCCCTTACAACAGCTGTAAAAAGCTGATAACATAAGCATGACATCACTTTTTATAGCAATTACGGCTTCCGTAAATGAAAAAGAAAACTAGTTTTTTTAAATGTTGATTTTTTTTAGGATTTTTGGTAAAAGAAATTTAAAAAACTTTTTGTAAGACCGAGTTCTTTAAGTTCTCACAACTCGTATAAATTTTTATTTTACCCTAACTTATATATATATACACACACACACACTAGCGGGATATCCGCGGGATGCGGCGGGAGCAACACATCGTTGCAATACTCGTTTTTATAGCTTTCTTATTCATATAATATTTATTGCAGTATTATTGTGGTAGATAAACATCAAAAGCAAAGTAATCGGGCAATCCATTTTATTGTGTTGTGCATGGTTCGATCGGGTTGGTTGTTATCCTCAACCGAAGCCGAAACCAAAGTCGGCGGTTAGTCATTTTATTAACAATAGGTTTTTGGTTATTCACAACGGCTTATTCGGTTAGATTGACGGTTTTCAAATTGGTTCATTTAATTTCAGTTAATAGCAAAAATCAAATTTGGGCTAAAACTTTTGCTTATAGGTATATGAAATTCAGATATAAATACATGAAATGAAAATATAAATATATGAAATGGAGACATAAAATATGAAATATATGGACTGGAGGTATAAAAGCTAGAAATATATGAAAAGATGAATGATTCGGTTCAGTTTTTACTAATTTTGGTTAAACAAGAGTAAAAAAAAACTCATAACCGGTTTTTGGTAAATTCAGTTTTTGGTTGATGTCTGTTTATAGTTTGGTTTAGGGTAACAATTTAGTTATTGCTTACTGATAACCGGTTTGATTAATAACCGATAGGTACGAGCGTGATGCGGCGGGAAACACAGACATTGCCATGGGGTGCGTTGTTCGGTTGGTTAGATTATTATCCTCAACCGAATTTGAGGTAATCGATTAGTCTATTTTATTAACCAATTCGTTTTAGTTAATAGGTTTGGCTTATTTAATTAGATTGACGGTTGTTTCATTCATTTAATTTCGGTTAATAGCCAAAACCAAACTTGAGCTAAAACTTTTGATTAGAAATACAAGAAATTTTGATATAAATATGAGTGTATAGGTACATGAAATAGATGTATAAATATATAAAATGGGGCTATAAATATGAAATACATAAACTAAGGTATAAAAACTAGAAATATATGAACATATGAATGGTTCGATTCACTTAATTTTGGTTAGATGAGGGCACAAAAATATCAATGAACGCTTTTGGTTAATTCGGGTTTCGGTTAATCAGTTTTTAGTTAACTTAATTTTTTGTTGATTTTGGTTCGTCTTTCGTTAACGATTCAATTATTACTCACCATTAGACAATGTTAATCACGGAAGATATCCATTTATTTATAAAAAAACTATAGCAATGCTATACGCAAATTAAAGAGAATAAAATACTCGTTTATATGCTGTAATTTTAAAAAAAGTATTAATGTACAAAAAATTTGTGACCGTTTAAAAATCCGTAAGGGTACTAACTAATTATCTATAACTTTGTTAAAGATGAGGGTTTAATCACTTGACATTTTGTAGCTATTAAACATTTTGAGATGATGACTAAGTACGTTGGGCTTTAATCACTTGTACACTAAGGCATCATCTAGTTGTACCTTTTAATCCACACGTCACCAAGACAACTATCGAAACGTCAACAAAAATGAGTAGGTCGTCACGGTACTTTTGGATTTTTTTTAAAATATTATAGTTTATAAGATATAGCAAGAATACGTTAAAGAATTATAAGTTTGTCGTGAAGGGAGAAAAGTGTAACTAGTTACTCATAATTATAATTATGTTAAAACTTAGGGATTTAAATGTAATACATTAGGGGCTAAAATATAATTATTGTTTAAAAAACAAGTTTACCCTCACTTTTTGGGTGTATTAATAAATTCAGAGAAAGAAAATTCTTATTTTTTGGGTATCTTAAAATGTATCTCTCTCATGCATTATAATATAGTATAGATTTTCTCCTTTAATCACTTGTACACTAAGGCTTCATCTACTTGTACCTTTTAACCCGCACATTGATACAGAACAAGACAACTAACGAAACGTTGACAAAAATTTGTAAGTCTTCATGTTTTCCTTGGATTTTTTTAAAACATTATGGTTTATAAGATATGACAAGAATACGTAAACAATTATAAGTTTGTTGTGAAGGGGAAAAGTGTAACTAATAATCTATAATTTTGTTAAAACTAAGGGATTTAAGTGTAATAAGTTTATGGGCTAAAAAATAAATAGTGTTTAAAATACTAAATTACCCTTATTTTAGGGGTCTATCTATAAATTAGAAGGGAGTCCTTATTTTTTGGGTATCTTAAAATACCCCTCCCTCATGCATTATAGTATATATATATATATATGTAGGTAGAGGTTCATATGAGAAAATTTAAAAGTGTGAGAAGGATAAGAAAGATTATGGAGGTGACATGTATCCCTTTTTATTTTGGTAGGTTAAGGGTATAAATGTAATTTAACTAATAAAATCTGATTATGGAATGAATATATGCAACCGTTTTTGGCAGTTATTGTAGGGATTTTCGAATTTGAAATAACACCATAACTCATAAAAACACCACAGCATGTATATTGAAGGCATACATCTTATAAAGAACAGAAATATAACTCATAAAAACAACCTAACTTATAAAAACACCATAGTATGTATATTGAAGGCATAAATCTTATAAAGAACAGAAATATAACAAAAAGAACACCATAACTCATAAAAACACCACAACAGTTATATTAAAGGCACACATCTTATAAAGAACACCCTAACATTGAATATAACAGAAATAACACATAATATCAAAAACACCCATATAACACCCTTAATCAAATCAAAAACTGAAATAACACCCTAAATATATAAAAACAGAAATAACTCTACATAAGTATATCAATATGGTACTCATATTAAAGATAAAAAAACACTCGTTATTATGATGTAATTGTTTTTATAAAAGAGTTACGTATAAAAAGTTATTGATGTTTAAAAAAGAAGGGCGAACTTTGCATGTGTATTAATGTTAGTTTCTTAATATATAAATATATATATATATATATGTATATATAAGGTGAGGATTTAGAGAAAACGCCTAAAAGTGTGAAATGGTGAGAATGCCCCTCATCCGTTGGATCAAAATAATCTATGGATTAGAATGGCGCGGTGGCGTTTTCGTAAATAACATCAACTTTATTACTTGGACGTGCTTCATTAAGGGTAAAAGGGTCTTTTTACTGCTCTAATACAAAACGCCCCACTAATGAGCAAAACGCCATTCAAAATTCCCGCGTTAACCTACATTCACTTTCAGATGAAACGACATATTTATCTAAAACGCCATTGATACAAAACGGCAAAACTTAATGATAAAACGCGTTGCAGATTTAAAAAATAGATGTGAACAAATAGTAACTAAAAAAGTTAATTATTAACATTTATTACAAAAAAATTCCTTCCTAAACTATGCACCAAAAACATCATTATATAAATGACGTTATCATCACTTCCATTATCACTTTCAATTGATTAAACTAAAACGCTATCTTTAACCAAAACGCCAAATTCAAGAACAAAAAAACTTTGAAAGGAAGAAAAACGGCAACCATCGTTTCATGGAGATACACCATCGGAATCAGAAGATTCGTAATCTGCTTTGACAACAGAAGAAGAGTGTTTGTTAAAACAATCAAAGTCGTATTGAACTTGGAAGAAGAAGTATAAAGGGGGATCCTAGCACGTGGCGTCCCTCTAGATAACCACTGTGATAAAACACATACGGTTATATGAAGATTAACATGTAACGCTTCACATTTTTTTATACTTTCCTTATTTAGAAAATGTAAATGTACTTCTATTTTTGGAAACTTGTAATCGTATTCGTATCTTTTATTTCAATCCTTGTAATCCGAGATTCTGATCATAATGGAACTTTATATAATAAATGTACATCTTTTACACCTATGATTCATACCTTACAATCTTTGATACGTGACTTCAAGAAACTCATACTTGGAATACTCGAATGCCCAATTTTGCGTGCAGTTATACTTCTACAGCATTCTCATATTCTTAAAATACTCGAAAACCAGCTAAAATACGTAGAAAACAGCCCAAAACCAACCCACCTGTGCGAGTTGGACCCACTTCGCACGAAGTGAACCCACTTCATACGAAGCGGAGCTGGCAGCTATTTTTCCTATAAATACAGACGCACTTCACCACTTCCAACCTTCTATACACTCTCACTCTCACTCTCACTCTCACTCTCAAATTTCTTGATTTTTGGTAGGATCATCTCAGATTCTTCTAAGTGAGTTTAACTCACTAAAACTTTGCAATTTCATAACTTTTCTTCTGCTTTTACTTCTTTTCTTTTGTACCAAGTGTTGTAAGCTAACCTAGTTCATCATCCTCATAGGATTGGATTAGTGTTCTAGCTAGTGAGAACGTCGGGAGCTTTGGCTACCCGAATTAACACATCACTTGAACATTTTTGCATTTACTCTCTATACATTCATAAAAACCGGGTTATTGCAACCTTGTGCTTTGGTGAGTCATATAATGAGATTTGACATCTTCTTGCTTGACATCTATGACCAACTTGAATATATATATACTTAAACCATACTTAATTTTCGTATTTTCTTAATAAACTAGTCGGAACAGAATCTTAATCGCTTTCTAATTAAGTATTGTGGTCCTAGACTGATTTGTCTTATTGCCAATACCATGTTCAAGAAAATCAGTGTCGAAACGGGTGCCAAATGAGCTAAAATGTTACAGAAACAGACGCTTCGCACGAAGTGATCAGTCACTTCGCACGAAGTGGACGATCACTTCGCACGAAGTGGACTGTCACTTCGTACGAAGTGGTCACCTCGTACGAAGTGGTCACCTCGTACGAAGTGGCATTTTTCCGTATTTACCTTATGTATTTTCTGCCTTCCAACCTGAATCCGAATCCAACTCTAAAACACTCACACAATTCTGTTTCTCCGTATAGGATAACTTCGGTGTCCTACTCTCCATCCTACAGTTCACGGTTACTAATGAAGCTTTGCAAAACCGTGAGAATACTCGATCCCGTGTTACCTATTATCACTTTTGGGGTGCAACACATGTACTTTATCAATTCACACAAACATGCTATGCTTAAATCATGAAACAATCCTCAAACTATGCTCCATGTGATATACTTGAAGTCACGCATGCTTATACTCGGAGTTCTCATACTTAGTCATTAACTTTGATCAAGCCCCCCTTAACATGTATAGCGCTATAGGAGTAACGCACCTCCCGTAAACTTGAGGTTACAGTCTTTTCATTGCTATGATTCGATTACGCTAGTAGGAAACTTTGGGTTGACTAGTATATTTACATGCTTATTTATTACATGTTAGCCATGAGAATAGACTTTGATGCATCAGGATTCGTTCAAAAACTTTTACTATGTTATTTATTTAAACTTGTATGCTCGCCAATGTCTTGTGTGTTGAACTATACTTTAACATGTATTGCAGGTTGATATTGATGATGAGACACTTGGAATCAAGTAGGACGACTTAGATACTCACCTAGAATGTATTAGAAAGTTGTTGCATTTGTATTTTGTTTTTCATGATGTTGTATTTCAAATTTGAAACTATGTACTTGCTATTCAATCAATGAAATGAAATCTTGATATTTAAATTATGTGTCATATTTGAGCGTCATGAAGTCTCGAGCGATCTCATTCGTTCAACCCTGATGTTTCCGCCATCGGTTGTGGTCTGACAAAACAAGCCAAATGCAAAATGGACCCAGTCATCAGATCATGGCGTTTTGATGAAGACACTAACATGGTGACCGTTATATGTGACAACGAGGAGCAGGAAGACTACATGCTTGAAAACATCATGACCAAGCAGGGTCTTGGGTTCATGGAGGAGTTACATTAATGCAACGTGTTTGAACACAAACATGAACGAAAAATTGGCATTGTCACATGACATGTTCAAATGGAGGCTTCAAACTCTTCAAGAACAAGAGGCCAATGAAAGTGGAAGTGATGACTTGGATGAGAAACTAGAAGAAGAATCCGAAGAAGAAGTGAAGGGGAGTGACGGATACTTCTCAGACAAAATCTCTTCTAACAAGGAGTTTTGATTTTTTTTCTTTACTTTTCTTTTATGTAATGTTTTTTTGTGTTTTTGGAGGGGTATGGTCCCAAAAACCTTACGCCTGTGCATAGAACCATACCCTCAACATCGTAACTACAAGGATAACCTTGCGCGCAATGTGCAATGGTGCGCATTCCTTACCACCAACAGGTCACAAAAAGAACCTTACGCACTCATCGCAACGGTAAATTAGACCAGCAACAACAGGTCACACAATGAACCTTGTGCACTCAGCGCAATGGTAAATTAGATCAACACCAATAGGTCACACAATGAACCTTGCGCACGCATCGCAACGGTAAATTAGACCAACACCAATAAGTCACACAACGAGCCTTGTGTACTTGGCGCAACGGAAAGTTAGATTTACACGCACAGGCTCCTAGACCCTGCACGCAACATACAACCCTCTAGTCAAGAATCCTAAAACCTTGCAAGGACAAGACAAACATGAGAACACCTCATTGTCTTGCGGATAAAAGGATTTATCCCTGCTACTCTACGCTGGCTGGAAAAATACTAACAGCCTCGCAGAAGGGGTAAGCATTAAGAGGTGTTGACCATACTCAAGGGTACAGAGTGGCAGAACTGTGACGAATGGTTGCTCAACAGGTTGCCTCTGACAGCGTCAAATGAACAATAAGGCAGATGCCAGATTGTAACCAACCATATCCATGCCAGTGACTGTTCCACCTTCTCCAATTTCGGCTGGTAGCAGGTCTGACGCCAGAGATATCCGCCCTTACTGTCTTTACATGTGACACCATTCAGTGCCCGACAGACCACATCTCCTGGCAGAAGACATTAATTCCCCTGCATGGGATATTTAATGTCTGACGCAAGGGATAAAAGAGATATCTCTGGTCGCCTGGGCCGGGCCCAAGGCCCACTAGCCTATCTCCCAAGCCCACTTACTTCCAGCTATAAAATAAGTGTCCGAACACAAGGTACACAGACACACAGATCTATATCTACAACCACCTGCAATCGTATTCACAACAATTATGCTTATTACTTGCAATCACCCAATACTTATTCTCACGCTGGAGTGTGGTCACGGAGAAAACCACCCTTTTCCCCGTGACGAGACTAATGGCACTGCTAGTTTTGCAGATCAGTCTGAGTGAGATCACCCTGAGGAACGAGCGAAGAGACAACCTTTGTATGCAGAAACCCCCTGGTTGTAACTTATATATCCCCGAATATCCTTAGGTTCAACTGGTGTTTCTTCATTGGCGCCATCCGCTATTTCCTTTCTCTTTCTCATCAGCTCTTTCGTTTTCGTTTTTTCATAAACCTCACGTCCAAATGGCTGATTTCCCATCCAACACTCCACGAGGTTCTCGAGCCGAAGGCAAGAACCTAGTTCATGCCTCTCGAATCGACGGACTAGTGTAAGAAGATTCTTCTGAAATGTCGAAGCTCACCACGGCTCCGGCCGAGTAAATGTTTCGATTACCCCCAAAGCTCAACTTGAGACTCCTTTTATACCGATCACATCGGTCTTACCCCCGGGTGAGACCCCGATGTCTTGGTACATTAACTCTCAGACGGCCCTAAACGCTGTCTGCCCGTAGCTCTGCGCACAAACAAACACTCATGCTGCCCAGTGCAGCCCGCTGCTCAGGTGCATGTTCGCCTGCACCAAGAATATTGAGTTACGACTCGCCAGCGGGGGCGAGTGTACCGTCTGAGATCCATACCCAAGAGACGTTGTACACGCAACCGCCGCCTAAACCTGAATCTCACTCTCTTAGGCGAGCATTTGTCCACTCGCGGTTGGGCCCGCGTCCCCTCGGGGAGTGGTACACCCAGCGTGAGGAGGACAAAAATTATGGCGAAGGTGACAGCACCAGTGTATTTCACCGGCTGCCAAAGGGTCATGCTGCATACATATCCGCTCCACGGGGTGGCTACAACCCGGAAGCAGAGCATAATTATAACTTGATCTACCGGCCGGCTGAAGCAGCCGAACACTCCAAATTCATCAAGGAGATCGCGCTCGTACCATTGGAGCTCGCAAAACTTCCCTCCAACGTCGGGAAGTACAACGGGTTGACAGACCCAGATAACCACCTGCGTCTTTTCACGGGCGCAGGACTGATCGGAGGCTGGACGCTGCCTATGTGGTGTTACCTATTTGTCCAAACTCTCAAAGGCGCTGCACGCCTATGGTTTGACAACCTTCCCACAGGCAAGCTCGCGTCGTGGAACGATTTGAAAGACAAGTTCCTGACCCACTTCAGCCAAAACCGATGTTACGTCAGAGACACTTCTGACGTAATGAACATCTGGCGGCGTGATGATGAAAGTCTAGAGGACTTCATCACCCGCTATAATAAAGAGGTGCTAGAGATAGGGGACGTGCATGAAGACCTGATTCGTGCACAGTTAAAATACGTCGTACGCTGTGACGAGATGATCAAAGTCTTGTCAGGAACTACAGGCTTCCCCAAAAGCTGGGAGAAACTCATGGTAGCAGCAAAGGTCTATGCGCAAACAGAGCACAACCTCAATAATAGTAGACCTCCCCTACCTCAGCACCGCTCCCCAAGACTTGAGCAGAGGGGACCATAACCAGAACCCTTCCCATTCACCGGTCGACGCACCAGTGACCATAAATAAACTCGCTACCCAGCGAGCAATAAAACAAGATAATCGCGATCGCCAGTGGACCCACTGACAAAGACACTGGCAGGGGTCCTCAGCACTGAAGACCATCAGTTCAAATAGCCGGAGCCGATGTGCAATAAGAAAAGTCAAGACCCCAACGTTTTCTATGATTATCACAAGGATACGGGGCACACAACTGATAACTGCATCTCCTTGCGCATGGAGATCGAAAAAGCACTCAAGAGTGGAAAGCTCACCAATTTACTGCAAAACATGCGCAAGGAGGAGCGCCAAATCACTCGAGGCAGCGAGGGCTCGAGTAATAAAAAATGAAGTCTGTTCATATGATCCAGGGTGGCCCGTCGCGCAAGCACGACCACCAGAAGAGCTGCACGCCTTACTTGCGTAAACAGCAGGTCATCTTCCCCGTAGTTCCCGGGGGCCACAAGAAGACCGACCGGTACTGATAACTGGCATCTTTGGCCACTACCGCACCGACTATATGTTCATAGACCCTGGGAGCTCTATGGACATTATCTATGAACAGTGCTTCCAGCAGCTAGACCCGGAGGACAAGGCACGCCTAGAACTGGTGGATTTTTCACTCACTGATTTTTGCAACGAGGCCGTTTTTCCTCTAGGCCAAATTTCTTTTCCGGTGACTCTTTCTGACGGGAGACACTCCCGCACGGTCTCGGTAAATTTCATGGTCATGCCTGCAACCTCGCGCCATGACGTATTACTAGGCCGGCGTGCTCAACGGGAATTCAGCTTGATCACTTTCACTCCCCACGCTGCCTGCGGTTTCCCCACAGAAACCAAGGTGGCCAATATGTGCACCAGGAAGGAAATCATGTCCGTCGAAGAGGAACCACCGATGAAGCAGCCAAAGCCATCATCCAACGATGAACCAGAAAAGTGGGTACTGAACAACAAGTACCCAGAGCAAACAGTCCTATTAGGACCCACCATGACTCCCGCAATCAAGGCGCGGTTAAAGCAACTGTTGTTCCGCAATGTAGATATTTTTGCATGGTCACCGGCGGATATAACTGGAGTGCCAAGAAAAATCACTGAGCATGCATTGCACACATTCCCTTCAGTTCAGCCCATAGTTCAAAAGAAGCGCAGTTTCGGTCCTGAGAAGACCCGCGCCCTGAACGAGCAAGTGTCAGAGCTTCTCCAAGTAGGAATCATCCGAGAGGTACACTATCAAACATGGGTAGCCAACCCGGTCATGGTCCAAAAGTCCAATGGCAGTTGGTGCATGTGCGTCGATTTCAAGGATCTCAACAAGGCATGTCCCAAAGACTGCTACGACTTACCTGAAATTGACAAAAAGGTGGACTCACTCACTTCATTTAGGTGGAAATGTTTCCTTGATTGCCACAAGGGTTACCACAAAATCCAAATGAAGAAAGTGGATGAAGACAAGACCGCTTTCCGAACCGACAAAGGGATTTTTTGTTACACAAAAATGCCTTTCGGACTACGCAACACCGGAGCCACCTACCAACGTTTAATGGACCATGTCTTCAGGGACGAAATTGGCGAAACCGTGGAAGTTTGTATCGATGACCTCATCATCATGAGCTTGGATAAGGAGAAAATGCTGGCTAACGTCCAAAAGAGGTTTACATCCTTGCGCAAGGCAAACTTGAAGCTAAACCCTAGCAAGTGTTCTTTTAGAATGGAAGAAGGCAAATTTCTAGGAATCATCGTCACGCGCGATGGCTTCAAAGTGCATCCTGATAAAGTGGAAGCAATCCAGCATATGTCATCACCCTCAACTATCAAAGAAATGCAACAGTTGGCGGGATGATTGGCTGCGCTGAACAGGTTCTGGCCAACTACGCGATGAAGTCCTTCTCATTCATCAGTACTTTGCGGAACTGTGTGAAGCAAAACAAGTTTCAGTGGACTCCGGATGGGGAGAAAGCCTTCAACCAAATGAAGGAGTGCTTGATTCAGCAGCCAACACTCACAGCACCACAGAAGAACAAGCCACTGATACTTTACCTTGCCGCATCTGATATCGCTCTAGGAGCAGTCCTGCTAGTAGAGCGTGCAGGAGTTCAAACTCTAATCTACTACATTCGCAAGATGCTTACTGAGCCAGAGACACGATATCCCATGATGGAAAAGCTTGCTCTAGCTTTGGTCCATGCCTCCCGACGGTTTGTTCGGTATTTTTCTGGCCATGTGATAACAGTGTCTCGAACTATCACTTGGGCCAAATTTTGTCAAAACCGGACATCTCTGGCCGTCTAGCAAAATGGGCAAATGAGCTTGGTAGACAACCACGCCCAACAATAAAAGGCCAGATATTAACTGATTTCATTGCGGAGGTACCGCACAATAAAGCGCAAGAGTGTGAAGCTGTGCAGAACCCAGTGCCGGTTACAGATGACCGCGCATGGATACTTCACACAGATGGCGCATCCAATGATGATGGTGCAGGGGCAGGCCTTCGCTTAATAAGCCCCGACAATCAAGAGTTCACTTACGCCATCAGATTGGATTTTAAAAGTACTAATAATGAAGCTGAGTACGAGGCGTTCCTTGCAGGCCTTCGGTTAGCAATCAAAATGGGCGCACAGAATTTGGGAGCAAACGTCGACTCCCTTTAAGTCGCAGGGCAGGGCAACGACCTATACGACACAAAGGGCGAGACGATGGCATTGTATCTAGAACAGGCGCAAGCCTTAATAACCAAATTCCAACACTTCAAGATAACCCACGTCAACTGAAGTGAGAATAAACAAGCACCTTGCGCGTGAGGTGCGCAATGAGGTACTCAAAAACCCTTTTGTTCCTTTGCGCCAAGTCAACATCATTGAAGTGGGAAATCCATCCTGGATGTCCCCCATAATAATGTTCTTGCAACACGGGATCCTACCCGAAAACAAAGCGGAAGCAAGGAAGGTCCAGAACAAGGCACTCAATTATGAAATGGCAGACGGTATCCTATATCGAAAGTCATATTTGGGACCGCTCCTCCACTGCGTTGATCCGCAAGATGCGCAGTACTTGATCCGTGAAATACATGAAAGGTTATGCATAATTCATGTCGGTCCGCGCATGGTCGTAGCAAAGATCATGAACGCCAGTTACTATTGGCCTGGAATGCACCTAGATGCGGTCGAAACACTTCAGAAGTGCGCATCATGCCAGCGCCATGCTCCAGAGACATTGCGCCCCAAGAATCCTTTGATCCCTGTCACAACAGCTTAGCCCTTCCAGCAATGGGCAATCGACATGGTGGGACCCTTCCAGATGCCCCAGGCGCGGTGAAATTCATAATCGTCGCAGTCGATTACTTCACCAAATGGGTTGAAGCTAAACCCCTTGCAACCACCACAGCAACTGTAGTTCAAAAATTCATATGGGAGCACATCATATGTCGTTTCGGGTTACCCCTGCGTATAGTCAGTGACAATGGCCCCAATTTTACTGCTGAAGAACTACAGCTATGGATGAAGGAAATGCATATCGAACACGTTTTCACTTCGGTTGCACATCCCTAAGGGAACGGCCAATTGGAAAGCATTAACAAAAGTATCGTCGAAGGGATCAAGACGAGATTGGGTACGACGCGAAGAGGCTAGGTAGATGAGTTGCCAAGCATTCTTTAGGCTCATCGAACCATGCCAAAAACCAACACGGGTGAAACTCCCGCAGAGATAGGCCTCCCATCACCACGCGTGTTCGCTGCGCAAAACCAAAACAATGAAGACGAGCGCAGACTCGACTTGGACTTACTAGAAGAAAGGTGTGAAAACGCCACAATAAACGAAGCAAAAGATAAGTCTAAGCTCGAAAAGTTTACAACACGCGAGTCCGCATATGTACCTTCTTACCTGGTGACTTTGTTCTACGCGACAACGAAGCGTCTAACGCTGAACGTCCTAGAAAACTTGCACCCAAATGGGAAGGTCCTTACATTATCCATGAAGTCCTAGGTAAAGGCGCATATATCCTTAAGCGCCTAGATGGTACCTAGGACATGGAATGCGCAACAGGTAAGACGGTGCTACATGTAAATTAACAAGTTCATTATCTTTTGTCTACTATGTATATGGCTCTTACGCCTCATTGTGTAATAAAGACAAGAGTTACATGATTTATTTTATCTTAATATTTCGTTACAAATGCGCGAAATCACTTTGGGTCTACGCGAAAACACCTTGGTATACAATGACTCTTGAACCCTAAGTTAATCCCTATGGCATGCGCATGGGAATTGACATTCATACGCGAGTTCATTACCAGTGTCATTCGCTGGACCTACTCAAAGTTGGTCCTTCTTCATGCAAATATTGTAACAAGGAAGAAACTTTTCATTAAAGATAAAAATAATTACAAACCCACGCAATGCGCGGCACAGTCAAAGATCCTACAAAGATATTACATTAAGGATCCTACACTAGTCTTCATCAGCAGCGACCTCGGCTTCTTCTAGAAATATATCCTTCAAGCGATCAACGAAGTCGTCATGGGTAAGCGCCTCGCTCACCAATTCCAACGTTAGGATGTCAAGATGGCCATACCTTGTTGTGCCCGATAGAAAGCAGCTCCGGTTTTGAATCCATAAGTGGCAGCACGATTAGAATCCCATGGAACGTCCAATGCATGAGTGACGTGTTGAGCACACTCAGCATAGCCCTGCGCGTGCCCATCATGACGCGCAACAACCACTAGCTTGGCCACTGCACCATCTAACTCCACAGAGTTCAGAATGGAGTTTGCGATCTGCATATTCAAAGACAAAATCAGAACCAACACAGAATGATTAGGAAACAAGCGGAGTACTTACATTGACAACTCCAAGCTGTTGCATCCACACCATGTTGTTGGTCAACGACTCCACCAACGACTCGGCAATGGCGCGGACGTCTTCAGAATTCTCCAATTTCTTATCGCACACCTCCACCTTTCCCTCCGCCAATTGCAGCCTGCGCTGAAGCTCAGCCTTTTCCACCAAGGCTGCCTGAAGGTCTTTCTTGGCACCCGCCAGAGCAGCACATGCTTCAAGCTGATTATTCACAACAAGGTTAGCATCATAATTAATTGAGGTCAAAATTAGATGGGAACAAAGGCAAGTTGTTACCTCCTTCTTCTCACTGTGCGCGGGTTGCACACCGGCTCTACAGCCGCAGCAGCTGCCACCTCCTTTTCCTTCTTCTCTTGTGCCACCTCAGCGCGCAACCGGGCCAGTTCATCCCTCAAGGATGTGTTCTCCTTGTTATCCCTTTCACAAGCCTCTTTCCCCAACCTGCCCTCCTCCGCAAGTTTGGCATCAGAGGCTTCGGCCCATCTCTTCCACCCCAGCGCGGCCCATTCCTCAGCCCACTGGTTATTGGCGTAGGCAGTCTCCTTTACCTGCACCGTAGTTTCACGTGCAACCACTTGGGCTCGCTCCTTACCCAGGACCGCTTGGACAGCCTCAAGATCTTTTTTTGGCTTCAGCAAGCCCCGACATTCACGAACAATCTTATAAGTAACAGAGGCGGATCTTGCAGCTGCCTGGAGATACGTGTGGTACGTGGTTTCTTGTTCATGTTCAGCAAGTGCACGTACCTTCGCTGGAGGAATGGCTCCCTTGAAAAACTCACGGCTCGCCGGCCAGGAGAGAAGTCTTCTTCCTTCTCTAACTTCCACACAGGGGTGTGGATCTCTTCAGCTTGAGCCGTGGAGTATGACCTGTAATAATAATTACCCAGGGTTTCGTCTAGGCGGATTGGAGACCTTTCGGTGGAAGGACTCCTACCTGATCCCCCCGCTTCAACCCCGGGTGCCGGCTCCTCCACATGCACCCCCTGTGGAGCATCCATCTGCTCACCCTCGACGGAAGCCGTTTCAACTGGCTCCGTCCCTTCAATCAAAAACGCACCATCAGTTAGCACGGGTTCTCCCCTGCCACCCGTGCTTCTTCCATAACCACCGGGGCTGATTCCATCACCACCCGCAGTTCCCCAACACCCCACACGCGTTCTTCCACCACCACGTGCGGCCCCTCCTCCATCTGCGCGAGTTCTTCCACCCCCATAGAACCCGCATTAGTACCCTTACTAGAACTTTCCGCCACCACGTGAGGCCCTTCCCTCACCATTTCAGGTTCCACTGCCCCAGCAGCAGACTACTCACCTTGACCAACATGCGGGGGCATCGGAGTATCCGTGGGCGTCGCGCATGTGCTGGATTCCACAAAATCCGGCTCATCACCCACTGCGCGATCACAAAGAGTCAGTTATACACTGCATAAAGAATGAAAGAATGAACATAAGTAAGAAACTCACATAGGTAGATCTTGGCGGTGACCGCTCCCAGACTCCCCTTCTTCCCTATCATTTTCCGCGCAACCTTATTAGGGGGCTGCGCGGAGAAGTCCTCCTTTAGGCGCCTTTTCCGCTTAAGAGGCAGATCCGGGCTGGACTCAACGTCCATCGGACTAGCAGGTTTGGCGGTCGAGATACCCGTCGTCGGACTAGCAGGTTTGGCGGTAGGGATAACCACCTGCTTCGGCGCGGGCTTCTTCTCACCTACAGGATCAAGACCCTCCCACAAATCAGAGACTACCACATATGCTTTCCAATGGTCAAACACAATGCTCTTACCTTTGGGAATGCCTGCCCCGGTTTGAGTCAACTCCTTCGCAACAAATCCGCTCAGCCCCACGCATCATTTCTTCTTATGCTCTGGGCCAATACCCAAGATTTTTAAAGCGCCTGTAATACGGCGCAACAACAGATAAGTCACTTTCAAAGTTACCAATATTCAACAACAGAAACTTACCAGTTGAAGGCGTGGGGGCATCCAAATCCGCAGCCCTGGGAAGTGCAAAATTGCCCAGGACCTGCGTATACCAGGTAGGCTCATTCGGGCCAAGTGCGAGCCTCTCAATCTGCTCCTCCTTTCTCTCGAAAGCGGCCAAAAACAATGGGACCCCAGCAAAAGAGAAATGCATGTTAGTTTACAAACAAAGCAAAATCAATACACCAAACAAGAAGGTAAGAACACTTACTTCGATCCCCCACCATGTACAACGATCGATGCTGACTGTTTGGTTTCCAAACCAAACTCATCCCGGCCGCCACCAGTATCCTCTCCGGCAGCTGAATCGCCGGAATCTCCTTCAAATTCGTATACCAAGAGTCCAACCCTGGTATAGGGAGGGTTTCCGCCGGAATCTCCTCCGGCCCTCGGAACTGCATCGAAAGGGGAACAACCCCAAACTTGACAAAAAAGAATTTTGTCTTCCAATCATGGAAGGACTTGGGGGGAGCAAGCAAAATTTTTCCGTGCTTGCACAGGTGCTGGAAACCATAAAACCCCATTGAACAATGGAGTTGGTAAAAAAAACAAAAACGGTCGACGGTTGGAACATACCCCGTCGACCGACACAGGAACTCAAAATGCTTAATCCTCCACATCCCCATTGGGCTCATCTGGGGGAGGTGGAAGCCATAAAACTGCAAAATTTCAAGGAAAAATTTTATGACAGGCAACCGAAAGTTGCCCACACCAAAAAATCATAAAAAACGGTGATATAGCAGGCCGGAGCATCGGCGGCTGTATCACCTTCTGCCGGAAACCGGACTCCCCAGGTCGAGGTGCCTCGGTAACCAGCAACCATGCGATCATAGGTATGTCGGCTCAACTTGCATGCCGACAGAGAGGTCGAAGCCTCAGCGGCAGAGGCAGTCTCCGGACCCCTAGACGTTATAATCAAAAAAAAAGTTTGAAGAAAAATTTGATGACAAGAACTCAAGAACACAAGGATTTCAGAGAAAAACTGAAGAAAAAGTTGAATGGATGAAGAAAACCCTAGTGGTTGCATCTATTTATAGTGATCGCATTAAATGCGTTTGGAAAATGTGACGTGCGCGTGCTAATAACAGCCAACCAGCAACGGACGTGTGGCAGACAAGTTGCCACTGACGGTTAATATGCGTGCGTTGCTGCCACTCTCTCTGCCAATTCATTATTGAATGGGAGGCGATACGGCTGACAACACGCAACAACTGTCAGACATCCTTTCAAATCCCTGCTTTTTCTCACCAACCCACCTGCAGCGTCAGACGGGCAGAGTTTCAAATTTCAAAATCATGATTACAAAACGTTTCCTTCACCAAAACGTTATCCTCCAACACTTGTTGAATTTTTGCCAATACAATAACGGCGTATACAACAATTCTTTTAGTCCAACACTCGTTCTACTTACCAATATGCGCATAGGAGCAGCACTGGACTGGGGGGACTTGGAGGGGTATGGTCCCGAAAACCATGCGCATGCGCCTAGAACCATACCCTCAACATCATAACTACAAGGATAACCTTGCGCTCAATATGAAATGGTGCGCCTTCCTTAACACCAACAGGTCAAGAATCCTAAAACATACAACCCTCTAGTTAAACTTACATGCGCATGCTCCTAGACCTTGCGCGCAACATACAACCCTCTAGTCAAGAATCCTAAAACCTTGTAAGGATAAGACAAACATGAGAACACCTCATAGTCTTGCGGATAAAAGGATTTATCCCTACTACTCTGCACTGGCGGGCAAAATACTAACAGCCTCGTAGAAGGGGTAAGCACTAAGAGGTGTTGACCATACTCAAGGGTACAGAGTGGCAGAACTGTGACGAATGGTTGCGCGGCAGGTTGCGTCTGGCAGCGTCAAATGAACAGTAAGGCAGACGCCAGATTGTACACCAACCATATCCACGCTAGTGACTATTCCACCTTTTCCACTTCCGGCTGGTAGCAGGTCTGACGCCAGAGATATCCGCCCTTACTGTCTTTACACATGGCACCATTCAGCGCCCGACAGACCACACCTCCTGACAGAAGACATTATTCCCCAGTTGGGGACATTTAATGTCTGACGCAAGGGACAAAAGGGATGTCTCTGGTCGCCTGTGTCGGGCCCATCGGCCTATCGCCCAAGCCCACTTACTTCCGGCTTAAGTGTCCGACCACAAGGTACACTGATCTACATCTACAACCACCTGCAATCATATTCACAGCATTTACGCTTATTACCTGCAATCACCCAATACTTATTCTCATGCCGGAGTGTGGTCACAGAGAAAACCATCCTTTCCCCGTGACGAGACTAATGGCGCTACTAGCTTTGCAGATCAGTCTAAGTGAGATCACCCTGAGGAACGAGCGAAGAGACAACCTTTGTATGCAGAAGCCCCCTGGTTGTAACTTATATATCCCCGGATATCTCTAGGTTCAACCGGTGTTTCTTCAGTTTTTATGTACTTTTCAAATAATAATATACTTTATTTCTCCAATTAGTTATAAAACACTAAAATGCCACAATTGCAAAACACCAAAAGTTAATTAATGTGTTTTATCATCTTTATCTATAAAACTCATTAAAGTACAAAACGCGAAACATAAAAGATGGGACGTGTTACAACTTTGATAGATAAAGCTGAACAAACAGTAACTAGAAACAGTAACTGAAGCGACGGATACTTTATTACTATTATTTATTAAAATAAAATCTTGCCTAAACTACATGCCAAAAAACACTCTTATAAACAAATATCTCAGGAACTTCCATTGATCACACCCAAAAACAAATGCCATGTTTTCTTTGTAAACCATTCACTTTAAAACGCCAAAAAAGTTAAAACAACCACAGACGGCAAACGTCGTTTCTTGGAGATTCAGTATTGTTCTCCATTCGCTGAATGGATTCTTAGGTGAAGGGGATAACTCAATAAGATTTTGTTGAATGAGATGGACAAATCTTCAAGAAAAAGAGAGTGATAACAGTGATATGTTATTTTGTGTGTTTTATTCTTGAGGAAGGTTTGGATGAGGAGACGAGACCTATGCCAATGTAAATGCTATTTTGGACTCCATTATTATATGATAAAGAGTGGGATGAGCATGAAGATGATGGCCAAATATCATCCAAGCGAAAAACCCACTCACAATCACACCCCCAATAATATCATCCACAAAAACGGTACCGATCTATATCTCCAACATCCACAAAACCACTTCAACGATCAACAACAAAAGATCACACCAAAAACCAAAATGTCATATTTTGTTGAATGATCAGCTTCGCCTAGAGCAGGGCATTTCAGCTGTGTAGGGAGATTGGCACCTATCTAAGGAATTCAAAGTTTAGGGGACAAAAACTTCAAGAAGAAGAGACTGATGGCAGTGAAGATTTGTATGAGAAATTGGATTAGCATTTTTATTTTTTTCTTTTCTTTATATATTTTTTGTGTCATTTTCTGTGGTTTGTTATCTAATTTTCAGCTAATAAAATACATTATTTCTCTAATTACTTATAAAATGTCAAAATGCCATAAACGCCAAACACCAAAACTATAATAAAATTTCTTTAATCACGTATTATTAAAAACCCCAAATAATTACTGAAATGTGTAAAATAAGATGCAAGAGAATAGAACAAAAACGTGCCTTAATAAAATGTTTAATTTTACCACTTTATCTATAAAACGCCATTAAATTACTAAACTCCAAACTTAAAAAGATGGGACGTGTTATAGCGTTAATAGATAAAGCTGAACAAACAATAATTAAAAACAATAACTGAAATGACGGAAACTTTATTACTAACATTTATTATATTAAAATTCACACCATGCAATTAATTTTTTTATATTTTCAAAACCCCATAATTAATTGTCACGTTATAGGTCAGTATCCTACATCACACGACAAGAGATACAAAAAAATACAAATAAAAAAATTACTATTGTTTTTAGCACAAAAAACATATATCTATCTCGTGCCAAAAAAGGTCATTATATAAGTAGAACATGCAAACAAACTTAACACTCCACAAATTGTAAAAACACACCACAAAGTGTTTAAAAACGCCATACAACTGAAAAAAATGGTTTAGGTTATTGCATGGAGGTTTGAGAGGTTGGAGAGACGTTTCGTCCTAAAGTTCTCTGACAGGAGAAGGGTGAAGGTCAAGACCATCAAGGCAATACTTAGTATGGATGAAGCCATTCAGAGGGATATTCTAGCCCTTGGGATTCTAAGGGCCAACGATTGTGAAAGGACTCAAACGGTAATAAGAAGATCGTAAAGAAAATTTCTAGCAGATGCTGATGATGATGACATTACTAATCTACCAACAGTTACAAGTTGAAGTTTGGATGAACCATAACGAATGGTGAAAGTGACTTATCAAGATGGGGTGGATTATTCATTAACGTGGACGAAGTGCTAAACACAGATAAAATATACCTTCTTGAACAACTATGTGATTTAGCACCTTCAAAAAAGGCTAAACGAGATTATGACATTATACGCCAATGAAATAGATAATGATGACGAGTCTGAAGAAAGTGATGACTAAAGCGATGGGTACATCTCTAATGTAATACATTCCACAGAAAACTATTAGTTTACTTTGATTTCGTCCTAGTTGTAATGTTTTGAATTATTACTGAAATATAATGAATTTAGGAATGCCAAGAACGCCAAGCTATTTACCTTCATAAGATATAAGAGATAAATTCAACTGGACACATCTACAAATGAAGTGGCTTCTGAGAGTGAAGAATGTGAAAACGCCATAATGAACAAACCATTAGTTTAATGATAAACAATAAGAATAATAGATTTACTCTAACCCTAAAACATTTTAATGAAAATGACATAATTCGGATATGCATAACAAGGTGTAAAACGCCATTGGTAAGTTCTAAATAATGAAAACGCCGAATATTGATTCTAAGTTGAAGGAAATAACGACATTTTAAAAAAATTACTTTGAAAATAAAATGCCATAGAAACAAGAATAAAGAACAACACGTGATATCTGATGGACTTTTGTTTTAAAATGAATTACAACGCCATCTATTAAGCGGACTTGAACAATGACAATCGTACCCCGCATATCATTTAGCGCCTCCTGACACGTGTTTGACTAGGATCCGTTCTCACCGTTTTCACACTTCCAATCGTTTTCTCTAGATCCCGTTTCTATATATATGGAAAGATTTAAATGAGAACGCTAAATATTGTGAGAACCATGAGAATGAATAAAAAAACCGCGAGAAAACATAGTCAAAACAATTTAAATTCAAAAATTTTTTTACACTTATCATTATTATTCGTATAAAATGTTAGAGAGTTAATTTACACGTTTAAATTTACGCGAACTCATAAATAAAGAAAATTTACACATGTGTAAGCTTGTCATTTACACATGTGTAAAAACTAAAAACTCTAATAAGAGTGATTTATAGAGGAGTTATTTGATGTTGTATCTTAATTAAATGAGGTTTGTCTTAAAAAATTGTTTTTGATTCGTTTTTCCATCGTTCTCACAGTCCTTGCAATATTTAGCGTTCTCAGGATAATATATATATATATATAGCAAAAAGATCAAATACAAATAGCCTTATCGTACAAAACTTATGAAAGATATGAAAAAAGGTAAAAAAAAACGCGGTGGCATTTTCCTAATTATTAACTCGTATAATAATTATCAAAATTACCCTACAAATGATTTTGTAGGGTAATTTTGTACACTGACCTTGTAGAGTGATTTTCATCTTGTAAGGTAATTTTGTAGGGTACCATAATTACTCTACAAAGATCTTGTAGGGTAATTTTATCTTGTAGGAAAATTTGTAGGGCATCATAATTAGTCTACATATAATCTAGCTAGGTAATTTTGATCTTATATGTCAACTTTAATCTTGTAGGGTAATTTTGATCTTCTAGGGTAATTATGAAAATGCCACTGTGTTTTTTATATTTTCATGTCTTTCGTACGTTTTGTACGATAAGGCTATTTGTACATAAACTTTACCCTAAATAAATATATGGATAGGAGTTGGCTACAAAGCCAACTTTTCCTATAAAGTGTAGGAAGCCATATCCTTGTGATATGTGGCAATTAATTATTTTAGTCAAAAGGGCATGATTGTTGATTGATAATTAATTATGGAATATATTATATCCTATACTAACTAATGAGAATTTTAAGGAAACGAAATATCTGTTTGATTTCAAATATAACGGTTATCGATAATTGTAATACGATCGCTACAAAATATTCACTATCAATTTGTATTCATCTGGTTCGTCACATTGTGTTTAATCACTAAAACACACTACTGTAAACACATCTAATTTATGTTTTAGTAGTCAGTAATTTGTTGATCACGTTGTGTTTTAGGAGTCATTAACTGTAACTATTGTGTTTTATCATAAACAAATTTTTGACGTTGTGTTTTAGCAATCAGTCATTAGTTCGTCACATTGGGTTTTATGATTAAAACACACTACATGAAATAAACATCCTTGATCTCTAAAAAAGAAGAAATAATGAAACCCTAGATCTAATTTATCGTTATTTTTTGTATGATTTGGTGTTTTCGTATATGGAAGATTTGAGAGAGAAAATCACGATAATTATGGAGGTGGCTTTATGATTAATAGTTATTTCCTTATTTAAAACAAGTTAAACGACACATTTACCCCTAATTAATTAAATTAGTCTATTTTTAAGACACACATATTACCAAAATGATCTCAACCATGAAACGCACTCATCCAATGGTCAAGATCACTTCCTATACTTTGTAGGAAAACACACTTTGTAGAGGTGTGTATATATATATATGTGTGTGTGTGTGTGTGAGAGAGAGACCAAAATACTCTTGTTCCCCGGTTTCCCACTTTTTTGGTGTTCCTCAATGAAATATATATATTTATATATATATATATATATATATATATATATATATATATATATATATATAGCATAAGGATCCTAGGAGAAAGCACCATATTTGAGAAACATGAGAAATATTCTCGACCGCACATTTTCCTCAAGCCCAGTTTGTTTACTTCTAATCGCATGTTTTTAAGAATATACATCTTTGTGTATGTATATATATATATGTGTGTGTGTGTGTGTGTGTATGTGTACGGCTCGTTCAAATGAGAACAACCACGAGTTGTGAGAACTTTTTCTTCCCGTGCTAGTTGGGCCAAAAATTTTTTTGCACATATGTAGATGAAAATATTATAAACACATCTGTAAAAAAAGTAAAAAAAAATTGTCGAGTCGGTTGTTTTAACTGATGCAAGGGTTTTTTACGCGCTGGAGTAAATTTGTAACAAGATAAATATTTTTTACGTCTTATGTAAATGTGGGTATGTTGCATTTTTTTAATTTTTTTTGGCTAAAACAAGTGTTTTTTATAACTTTTGAGGAAAAAAATCGGAAAAACCTTTCGGATGAGATAGTTCTCACAACTCAAGGTGATTCTCATTTTAACCCATCCCTATATGTGTCTATTGTCAATTTTGAATTTCGAATTATACACACATATGTGTGTGTGTATATATAGAGTCAATTTTTAACTATACATATGTGATATTATGAAAAATATATATCCTTAACCTAAGAAGTAAAGGAAACCAGGTCAAACGAACTCTGTTTGAGCTTATTCTAGCGGCTTTGGAACTGGCTCGTTGAACACTAACCAAAAGCTCTAAACCCTAAACTCTAAAGGTAAACCCTTAATCTAAACCCTAAGGCTAAATCTATGCTAAAACCTAAAAACTAAACCTTAAACCGTAATGCTAAACCCTAAACTCAAGTGCTAATTCCTAAAACTAAACCCTAAACCCTAAAGCTAAACTACAAAGCTAAACCATAAAGTTAAACACTAAATACTAATGTTAAACACTAAAACCATACCCTAAAGCTAAACCCTAAATACTATTGTTAAACACTAAAATTAAACCCTAATGCCTCTAAATAAAATGCTAAACCCTGAAACCTAAAGCTAAAACTAAATTCGTCCCCTCAAACATAGATATACAATACTTATTTTTGAATTTTAAACACGTGTATATATATATGTGTGTGTGTGTATAGTTAACAAATTGACAATATACACATGTGTATATATCCAAAAGCTAATAGAAAAAACTCTGATTTTCCCAAAAAATTGCATTTTTTGCTTACGGAAAATGTGTGATACAAAATGCTTCTTATGTTCCTCAATCAACATAGTACTTCTTTTACGATCCTAACCCTATATATATAGAGAGAGAGGGGAGTTAGGTTAAACGAAGAATACTAGAAAATAAAAAACTAAAAAAGAATACAAAAATGTTAAATATATATCATAAAAATTCAGAGGCTTATCCTATCTGTCACCGCCCCAAAGGCTAACACCACCACTCAACACCCCTCTTCCTGATCGCATGTGACGTCCGCCTCCTAGAACAAATAGTTACCAAAAAATTCAGCAGAGGTTTTAATTTTAACTAAATGTTAATTAAATGTTAGTTTTAATGTTAATAAATAGTGTTATACATCCACTAGAAATGAATAGGGAATTTATATGGTCTTTTAGTTATATTTTTTCAAGTAGTTATTATGTATATGTTAAAATGTAAAGTTTTATCTATTCACATATGATTACTGTTAGAACTTTTCCATATTTGTAAGACTATCTTATAAGGCTTAATTTATTTGGGCACTCAACTTTCTAGTTCGACATCTACCTCTCCTTGTATAACTCGTATAGGCATATCAAATCGTATAGGGTAGCCTTAAAAAATACAGACTGACAGTTTCAGTCTGTGTCTGATGGCTGGTCGTATACGACTTGTATAGAACTATACAAGTTCTATACGACCCAGATCAATTTTTGGAAGTTGAAAGAGGGGTGTTGTGGGTGTTTATTGTTTCTTTTAAATATTAAATTCATATATTTTGTTTTTTATTTATATCGTGATATATCGTATCATGTCATATTGTTACGTGTCGTGTCTTTACGTATCCTATATTTTTCCAACATTAATTGTAAACATTTTATTTGTACACATTATATTGTATCATCACTTGCTATATCGTATTATACGTAACCAACCAACCAATCCAAACATTGTAAATAAATGTCACAAATAAAAATAAACTGAAATTACAAATTTAACTACATAATAAATTTATACATAACATAATTTTAATACATCGAAAAGTGAAAATAAAAAAAGTACAACAAACTATCCTAAACCAGCGGATCATGAACGGCACCTGGCGGCTGCGGATCCTGGCCAACGCCTAACGGCTGCAGATCCTGACCAGCGCCTAACAACTGTGGATCTTGACAAGCAACGGCGGCTGCGGTATCAGTATGGGCCTCATACCATGATCGATAGTCGTCTGGATATCCCCTTGAATTACTCGTAGCAAGAGCACCTCACTATGGGGTTGGTAAGCGCCTGTCTATATGGCCCTGTAATCAGCCCTCCATCCGTTGTAATGCCACCAACATTACTAGAGGCAACTTATCGTAATACTAGTGTTAAGGGTACTGAGTTACCCCCTACGGCTGCGGTGGCAGTGGTGGTGGTGTGAGGTCTCGGTCGACCGGAAGGTTGACCTGAGCGTCATCCTTGTTGTTAGCCTCGTCGCCTAGCTCGACCCACTCCTCAACAGGAGGTATGACCTCCAACAACGAAACAGGTACAAAAATGTGGCCACCGTGGTTGCGAAAGCGAAGTCTAACCGTTGGAAGTCATACGTCATACGCATGCCAATCAACGTCTGATGTGATAATATAGTCAGTTGGATCGCGGACCGACGACCAAGTGCCAGTGGCGGGCAATCATCATACAATAAAGACCGCTCTTGCCAGTGGTGGACGGATGTGAACCACTCAGCAAGGTAATAGTGCAGGGCACACGACACTCTATATAATAAACAATATATATAAGAAAAGGTTGATTGCACGTGGTGCAATAGATGTACTTATAAGTTTATGCAAACATCAGTAAAAAGGGTCTGTAATAGTGATGACCCTTCCTTTGGTCTTGCCAAAGAGTTTCTGCGAGAGCACTCCCCAAAAACTAACAAGAGTGGATCTCGGCATGAAGTGAATCATGTAGGTGAAAAGTAGGGTCACTATCTTCGGGTCGCTAAATTCGATGGATCTCCAAGCAAAACAGCGCAAAGACATCTGAAATGCTTATGTTGCCAAGCAGAAACTAACCTCGATCCACAAGTGCTTGGGGTCATCCTCCTCCTCTGATCGATCGGCTAGTCTCAGATTAAACTTGAACGACGAAAATAACTCTACGACCAACGCCCGATACGAAGGCTGATATGCCAGCTCAAACAACCTGTCCCACGGTGTGGTATGGATTTCAAAAACAAAACAAAAAAAACAAGTTAATTAATAGTATCCTTGCCCCATGGTGTGTCGTCTCCAATGATCAATTGGGCTCTCACCACCTCCTCAACCTCCCTAACACCTCTCAATCAATCGCTACATGGCCGAGGATCTCCATCCGTCAAAGCTTCTCACAATGGTGAAAAGCCACGGACCTATCCTCGAACATCAAATACGAGTGCTCGGGTAACGGGTCAATATCAGGGGCACGACGCCCATGAACCCACCCCGACCCCGACCCGCATCCACATCTACCATATTGATTTGTAACATTTATTATTTTTTTAAATAAACCTTTAACATATATATATATATAGGGGTTGGTTAACGTACAATATTCCTTAACGTACGATGTGTATGAGATGAAATTACGCACGTTATAAAAGTCAAAAACCCTAATCACGCATGTTGAAAACCATAATCACTCATGGGGTAAAAAACCAAACACGCATGTTATAAACTAATCATGCATGTTATATTTTCATAATGTACACAACGTACGTTAAGCAAAATTGTACAATACACTTACACTATATATATATATATAGGTAGAGGTTCATGTGAGAAAATTTAAAAGTGTGAGAAGAATAAGAAAGATTATGGAGGTGACATGTGTCCCTTTTTATTTTGGTAGTTTAAAGGTATAAAAGTAATTTAAGTAATAAAATCTAATTATGGAATGAATATATGCAACCGATTTTCGGCAGTTATTGTATGGATTTTCGAATTTGAAATAACACCCTAACTCATAAAAACACCACAACATGTATATTGAAGGCATATGTCTTATAAAGAACAGAAATATAACTCATAAAAACACCACAACATGTATATTGAAGACATACATCTTATAAAGAACAGAAATATAACAAAAATAACACCATAATTCATAAATACACCACAGCAGTTATATTGAAGGCACACATCTTATAAAGAATAACAGAAATAACACCATCATATAACACCAGTCAACACCTTAATCAGAATCAAAACAGAAATAACACCCTAAATATATAAAAACAGAAATAACTCTATATAAGTATATCAATATGGTACTTATATTAAAGATAAAAAAACACTCGTTATTATGGTGTAATTTTTTTTTTTAAAAAAAAGTTACGTATAAAAAGTTATTGATGTTTAAAAAAGAAAGGGGGAACTTTGCATGTGTATTAATGTCAGTTTCTTAATTTAAAAGTATTAAATTTACCTTAATACCCTTAATCTAGAAAATTAATTAGTTTAATAGTCAACATTATTTACAGAATTGTCACTATGATCTCAACCATTAGATTAAATATCTAATAGTTTAGATTCTTTCTTATCATTCTCGCACTTTTAAATTTTCTCACAATAACCTCACCCTATATATATATATATATACATATATATATATATATACATATATATATATATATATACATATATATATATATATATATACATATATATATATATATAGGGCAACGATCCGTTAGGAACCACCATTTAATGCGAGAACCACGAGAACCAATGTGAACACACACAAAACTATTTAGAAAAGCTTTAAAAACACATTTTTTTAATTTTTTCGTTAAAAATCACGCTTTTTATTTATAATAATTTTTATTTTTTTTGTTATAGTCGCGATTTAACTAACTTTTTTAGCATTTAGTTGTGGGGTTTAGCTTTGGGGTTTAGTTTTTAGCATTTAGCTTGGGTGGGGGGAGGTTTAAGTTTTTGGGGGTGGGGTGGTGGTTTAGGTTTTTTTAGATTTTTTTGGGTGGCACTAGGGGGGTTAGTTTTTTTTAGGTTTTTACGGGTGGGAGTGTTAGTTTTTTTTAGGTTTTTATGGGTGGGAGGGTTAGGTTTTTTTTAGGTTTTTATAGGTGGGAGAGTTAGGTTTTTGGGGGGGTTTTGGTGAGGTATGGTTTTTTTTTCTTTTTCTTTTGGGGGTGTGCGGGTGTTTAGGTTTCTTGATTGTGGTGGGGTGGAGGTTGGTTTTTGGGTTTTTGGGTGGTGGTGGGTTAGGTTTATTTTGGTGTGTTCACATTGGTTCTCGTGGTTCTCGCATGAACCCTATCCTATATATATATGGTGGAGTTGGCTAGAAAGTGTATTTTTTCTACAAAGTGTAAAAAGTCATAAAACACCATAATGTCAACCATAAAACACACTCAAAACCCATAAGTAACAAAGTGAACATTACTAAAACACCATATTTGCGGGTTTTGTGTTGTGTTTTGGATGATAAGGCTTTGATTATCGAATGACTAATATTAGTGTGTTTTAGGTTTATTATCATGTTGTGTTTTATATTCATAGTTTTACGATGGTCTGTTTGATGTTTTTATGAACTGCTAGGCTTTGAATATTGTGGTTTAGTGATCCTCACACTATTATTTGTGGGTTTCGATTGTGTTTTATAGCTGAAATTGAAGTGTTTTATTACTTTGTACACTTTTTAGGAAAAATGGACTTATAGCCGAACGCCACATTATATATATATATATATATAGGAGAATGTTCATTTAAGAAGAAATTTAATGTGAGAATAAAAAGAAGAAATGACATAATGGTAAAACATTAAATAGTTTATAACTCCTCTCATTAATTATGTTATTTCTTATTAATAAAGCAAAAACATTTTATCCTGCACATTTCAAAATTTATCATACACATACTAAAATTTATCTTACACATGTCGAAAATTGTCCTACACTATAAATTATTTTATCTTGAAAGAGTATATGAAAACAAATGAGTTACAAGTTTAATTAATTAACTAATTAATGACATATATAGACTTACCTATATGCCCTTTTTTATAATATTAATACACACATTAAATATTAAGTAAATGGAGAATTTCTATTAGTTTAAATGTTATTCTTTTTATTCTTACAAAATTTTTCTTCTCATTTAAACTCTCTACTATATATATATATATATATATATATATATATGGTAAGGTTCAATTAAAAACCCATAGTTAATGAGAGAACTCAAAAACTCCTCGTTAATGAAGGGAGGGCTTTTAATGAATAATGGGCAAAATTGGAAAAAAAATATAAATTTTCAAACATTTCTATCTTTTTCATATGTTATTATTTTTTTTATTAAATTGCACCATAAGATCACAAATTTTCTTATCTTTCATTCGAGTTTATTTGAGCATATTTTTTCGACACAAGGAAAATATTTAGTGTGTCGTTATTCTTTCAAAGCTACTATTATAGTATTGCACATATGCAATACTACTTAGCCTTAAGGTTTAAGTTTCGGATTTAGTTTAGCTTTTTTTGGAGGGGGGGAGGAGGAGTGTTTAGGTTTTAGGTTTGGAGGGTAGGGGGTTTAGGTTTTTCGGGGGTTGAGATTCCGGGTTTAGTTTTTAGGTTTTTTGGGTGGGGTGGTGGAGTTGGCCGGTTTAGGTTTTTCGTAGTATTGCACATGTGTAATAATAATTATTTTTTTATTTTTTTTCAAAAATTTTTATTTTTTTGTATTTTAAAAATGCTAGATTTACAGTCAAGACCTTGAGTTGTGATAACCGTGAGAATTAAGCCATCCAAAAGGCTTTTACGAAAATTTTTTTCTCAAAAGTTATGGAAAAGATCATTTGTGCAACAAAAAAATTTTAAAAAACGCCGCATGCCCACATTTACATGAGGTGTAAAAAAGTTCTCACGGTTCTCGCAACTCGTGATGGTTTTCATTTGAACCGAGCTCTATATATATATATATGTATGTATGTATGTATATATATATGTATGTATATATATATATATGTATGTATGTATGTATATATATATGGGATGGATCATGAGAAAACTTGTTTAAATGAGAAAACAAAAAACTAACTAAAAAAACCTAAAAACATATCAAAAATTTTTATTTTTGATTTTTTTAAATAAAGTTCGCTATATATAAATATATAAAAAACTTTTTTTCAAAAAAAAAGTTGTACCGGACATGTGTTAAATAAGTCTAAACCACCTGACCCACCCCCACCGACACCCCCAAAAAACCTAACCCCCCCTGCCAAAAAAATAATCTAAATACACCCACCCACCCACCCACCAAAAGCCTAAACCCCCATCCCCCAAAAAAATCTAAACCCTAAACGTAAACCCCAAAAAACCTAGGCCCCCCACCCGCACCTCTCAAAAAACCTACCCCCACCAAAAAACCTAATCCTAATTCTAAACCCCAAAAAAACCTAACCCTAAAAGTTAAACTAAACTTAAAAGCTAAATCTAAGCATATAATGCACATGTACAACACATACATATAATGGACATGTGTAACACATATATAATGCACATGTGAAGTACAAGTTTTTTTTTTTTTTTGAAAAAACGTTTTTTTATACATAAAAAGTAGCAATTTTTTATAAAAAAATTGATACGTTTTTTAGGTTTTTTTAGTTAATTTTTTAGTTTTCTCATTTATATGTAGTTTTTTATAATATAGAAAACTACATATAAATGAGAAAACTAAAAAAGCCTAAAAAACATTCCAAATTTTTTTTACAATTTTTTACAAAAAAATTGCTAGTTTTTATCTATAAAAAAGTCAAAAAAGGTTGTACTGATCAACGCCAACGCCGTTTGATTCTTTTGATCGTCCACTGCTCCTCCAGTCACCGGATCAATTGTGTCCTGCAAAACTTATGCGCCTAAGACTGTACAAACGATTTTAGCCTATGAAGTGTAATTGGTTGTTGTCCACTTAGGGCACTGAATAGATACGTTAGGAGTGTTTCTTGCAATCACCACGACGTTGTTTGGGTCATCAGTTATCCTTTTCCATCAGTCATTGTCTTTTGCGGGTGTTTGTTTTTTATCAAGTTCTGATTAAACCAGATGTATAATCTTCTTCTTCACGAAACAAGACAGATCTACTCTGGTACTTGATTAGTTAATCACCCCAATCTTTTTCTACTTGATCCTCGAAAACAGAAGTTTTGCAAGTTTGACTATTGACCGGTTATTTGCGCCGATCAAATCTTCCGCGCTCGATCTTCTTAACACGAGCTTGGATACCAATTGTTGGAATAAAAAATTGATAACTAGAAAACACAACTCAAACATAGGGATTTTGTGGTTGACTACCACGACCGCCTTTTTTGATTTAACTAAAAACTGGAGGTATGAAGATTTACAATTGATCTAGACCAGTGCTGGACTCGGAAATTATTTACTAGGGGTGCGAATGTGGATTTTAACCAACATATAAAGAGGTGCTGTCAGGATTTTTGCTAATAAATTACACTATTTTTTTTCAAATAGTATGTCCACCCATCCAACCTATAACCTAGGTCCGCACCTGATTTAGACTCTATTTATAACCAATTGTTGCTTGGAAAAGAAAGACTACCTATTTGACTGCAACATTAATTCCTAAACCGACTTGGAAACAAATAACCAAATTCAAAATTCAAACTGTTAATAAGTGACAAATATCCGATAGTAAACTCTTCAAATTCAAACTGTTAATAAATAACAAATATCCTCTTTTTTTTAACGGCAAATTTGGATTACCGATGGACTATTAGAGTATTATCGTGTCATTAACGGAACCATCAGATCATATCTATCTTCATTAGACATAATGCCTATACACCAATTCAGCAGAAAACACAATAAATATTGGAAAAACCCCTCTTATAGAAATTGAACCTAAAATCTATTAGTCGCAAAACCTTATCCCATCTCTAAAATGCTACTAGGCTATAAAGTCATAGACAACAAATGTCTTATAGTAAACTCATGACCCAATACATGACCTATGAACCAGCTGTGACCCCAATCCAACGTGTTTATTCGGGATTAAACCATCAAAACCGAAATGAGAAGCTAATAGCTCAGCTACTGTTTTTTTCCATAACCAAGTTTTAAGGTTTGGTTATGTTTATATGTATATACAAAACTTAAATAATCAAAGTGAAACATCATTAAAACTCAACATTTATAGTCTTTACTTTTCTTTGTGTTGAAATATTTTATTAATATTTTAATTTTAATTTTAGTTTTAATTTTAATTTTAATTTTAATTTTTGTTTTAGTTTTAGTTTTAGTTTTAATTTTAATTTTAGTTTTAGTTTTAATTTTAATTTTAATTTAATTTTAATTTTAATTTTAATTTTTATTTTAATTTTAATTTTAATTTTAATTTTAATTTTAATTTTAATTTTAATTTTTTTTAATTTTAATTTATTTAAATTAAATTAAATTTAATTTAAATTATAATTTAATTTAAATTTAAATCTATTAATATGTGATGCTTGTGAATAGTTTGCTTGCCACGTCGCGACTTGTGAGTTGCTATTTTTTCATATATATTTTCTTTGTTCATCCATTGATGTGTTTAGCCGTTTGGTAAGTGATTTATATATGATCCTTTTAAGCAAATGGCATCGATTAAACTCAATACTCGGTATGGTTTGATACCGATATTGTACCGGAATTGAATTATATCACAAATTCTAGAATGGCCTACTGGTATACACCCTTTCCTACAACAAAAGATTCTGTTGCATTTTTTTAACTTTTCAATATATATTTTGATTTATTAATTTGTTCTCTCTTTCTTTCCTTCAGCTTCTTATTATTTTTTTTTCCTCATTTTGTTTTTTATTTAACTTTTCTACAAATTCTAAACTTAAACTAATTATGTTATTTAGTTTTTTTGATATAGTTTATAAATAATTGACGTGAAGTTAGTTTTTCTCAATAGTTTTGTTGAAAACAAGTCTATTTGCAGTAGGGTATCTTTTTTGTATAGTAAACTACAACTAATGCCGATATGGTGCCGATACCAAAATAAACCCAATTGATACCTTCCCAATAATATCGATGCCATGTAAAACTCAGGAGCAAACATCGGTACATCTATTAGTATTATCGGAACTGTTACCAGCATTCGTTTTTAACGGTTTTTGTTCGATGTAAAATACGTATCGCCATCTTTTTAGGCCCTTAATCTTTTAACAATTATTTTTCTTTTTACAAATCATACTTTTCCTTTTTATAATCATATTTTCTTTATATTAATTCTTTTTCCTTTATTAAACTGTTATTTTTATTTTTTTAAATCATATTTCCTTTATCATTTAATTTGATATTTTTAATAACTTATTTTCCTTTTTCTTTTATTTTTAATAATTATTTTTCTTTTTTTATTATTTTACGGTATTTTAAATCATAGTTCCTTTATAATAATTCTTTTTCTAAATCACCTTTTTCCTTTTTTAAAAAAAAATCATATATACCTTTTTTTAAATCATATTTTTATAATCATTTAATTAATTTGGTATTTCTTTAATAATTTAAGCAGTACATAGTTTTGCGTAGTTTTTGATTTTTTGTTTTTTGACACTCCTATATAGATTTTGTTAAAAATTAATTTGTATTCAAATTAGATTATGTATTTGGTATTATAAAATTATACGATTATGAACTGAATCGATTATGACGATTTGACTTTCTAAACAACAACCTTCATTCTAAAATAATGTTTGTTTTACATTACCATGTAACACCCCCAAAAATATATATAATTAAGGATGTTTAAACTAGTTAATGGTAAGTTGTTAAATAATAAAAATCATAAATTGGAATCCTATTTATGCTAAACCAAACATGAGGGACTAAATGTGTCAAACTGAGAAAGTTGTTTTATTAAAAAGAAAACTTTAAAATCACAAGACACACTTATGTGTGTGTACGTGTGTGAAGAGCAGAGCAGGGCAAGAACACCCAAACCCTTGTTGATACAAATTGAACAAATTGAAGGGCTAATAATGTCTAAAATTCGTGTTTGAGTCAAGAGTATCAACCATCCATACTTGTCTATCACAAGGTAAGCTTTAATTTCAGTTTTTGTGATACTTGAATATTGGGTGAATGTTGAGAATTTGAGTTCATAAGCAAATTAATACACATTTCGACCTAAATAAGACATAATCTAAGTGTATGATTATAATCTTAACTGAAAACTGTTATGAAATCATTTGTTGAAGTAATTGTGAAGTGTATAAAGAAATGGGTTTTGATGCTAGTTAGGAAAGCCTCTTGTTCAAGTGAGAACAAAGAGTGTAATTTGCATGTCTATGTGAGTTATGTCTGAAAAGTTGAACTTCTTGAATTGAGGTTTTCGAATTAGCCATAGTCTAGGTAATTAACAAAATGAGGTGCATTCAAGATGTTCAACAAAATGCTTGTATGAATTGCCATATCTAAATAATAAATGAAAATCGTTAATAAGAACAAAACGTATGCATTTGGCAATTTATATGCCTTAACCATGTGTCAAGAAGCTTTAACGATGCTTGGCTTGTACAATTTAGGCAACGCAAGTGTAACATTGGGAAGTCAAGCCGGGACAAGCGCACGATTGAAGGATAAGCTATAAAGTACGCGGCTTATTTTTTTTTTATATAGCGTATTAATATATTTGATTTGCCTTGACGACCAAACGGGTCAAATAAGAAAAATGATAAAGGTTTGGTTGGATAAAACGATGGATTTCATTAAATAACCAAACGGGTCAAAATAAGAAAAATGATAAAAGTTTGGTTGGATAGAACGATAGATTTCGTTAAATAACCAAACGGGTCAAAATGAGAAAAATAATGAAGGTTTGGTTAAATGAAACAATGAATTTCGTTAAATAACCAAACAGGTCAAAATAATAAAAATGATAAAAGTGGTTGGATAAAACGATGGATTTCGTTAAATAACCAAACGGGTCAAAATGAGGAAAATAATGAAGGTTTTGTTAAATGAAACGATAGATTTCGTTAAATAACCAAACGGGTCAAAATGAGAAAAATAATGAAGGTTTGGTTAAATGAAACGATGAATTTCGTTAAACAACCAAATGGGTCAAAACTTAGTTGTAGTATATGCTATGAAGGTATGTAAACAATTAATTGAGTATAAATCCGGAAAAAGGATAGAATCGGAAATTAAGCAAAAATCGAATAATGGATATGTAAACTGTCTTAAAGTTACTCGAGAGTATCTGGTGTAACTACTAAAACCTTTCTACAAATAAAGAATCTACTTTGACTAGTTAAACTGTCGATAATATGCTAATGGTTCAAAAGTATTCAACTCATGAAACTAAACATTAATTGTGTATAATACTTAAACTGGAGTACTATCGAATTGAAAACGTAAAATATTAATTTACGAACATTTTCTGAAGCTATCGATTTATGTCTTAACGTGCGAAATTCGAAAATGGGTTAAACGGACGAAATGACGGACCTACAGCAAAATAGCTGCAGGAAGCACCGTCGCCGACGGTACAACATGCCGTCGCCGACGGGGCTTGATTCCTCCGATGCCTTAAGACACTGTCGACGGTAGTTCAGACTCGACGGTGCATTTGACGTGCCGTCGGCGACGCCACTAATGGCCGTCGCCGAGCCTCCTTGGAAAATTTTGAGTTAAACTGAATAATTATTTATTTAAATTATTATACTTTAAATTTTGGACAAATCGATACTAATCCATTTTATAGTTGGGTTTTGCAGGAACATCTTAGCAAATTTTCGGACGATGATTAAGCCATGTTAAAGAACCGAACATATTAAATTTTCAGGCTTCCGTTTTGATCTCAACTAGTTACGTCTTGGGAACAATGTTATAAGATGTAACGTGTTTATAAATACTACTAATAACTTGTTTATTTTGATGGTTTATTGTATGTAGTAAGTCATGTACTTATTATATAAAAAAAATTGGGTGCTTCATATCATTTGCTATGTTTCGTCGTAACACGCGACTTCAATAAACCTAGTTTTTTTTTAAATTATGTATCACTCCCTCATCCTTATTATAAATTAGGTAGTTTTATTTTGTTTGCCCAAACCCTTGTTATTTATTTAAACAGAAATAACCAAAATGAATTTGAATTGGACTAGGCTAAAATTCAATAAATTACTATACCAATTATAAGTCTAATTTTTACTCATAACTGAACCAAACATATCAATACTCACAATAAACTCAAGAAGTAGTTGGACATAAGGTTGTTTGCTAGCCTAGCCGAGGAGTTGCGGGGCTAAATTGAGCTAGGATCAAGTTTTATATGAGTGAGCTTAGTTTGGCTTGAAATACTCAACCAAGCTAAGAGAAGCTCGATCTTTACTTGTTTACAAACCAAGCTAGTTTGTGACTTGATGAGGGGGCTTGTTTTTCAATGAATTAAATGTTTCAAGATCTAGTTGGTTTTTGTGTGTTGTTGATCGAAGAAGAATGTCGAAAAAAAGTATAGTTTTTTTCTTAACGGCAAATTTGGATCACTGATGGATCACTATCGTGCTACCAGTGGAACCACCCGATTATATCCATCTCCACTAGGCATAATGCCTATGTACCAATTCAGGAGGAAACACAATAAATATAAGAAAAATTCCCTTATGAGAATCAAACCCATAACCTATTGGTCTTTATCCCACCTTCAAAAATCCCACTAGAGTATAAAACCATCAGCAGAATAGGTATAGTGTCCGGGGCAGTTGATGTTAATCTTTTCATATCAAAACAGATTACATCAAATTTGATATAGCAATAGCATATTTAATTGTTCTTTTTATTGTCATGGATTATATATACACATCAAAGATTATATCAAATTTGGTATAGCAATAGCATATTTAATATTTAGTTTTCCTTAATGTATACATGTATCAAGTGTTTAGAATTAATTAGTTTATACTTTCGTTTGTATTTCCAGTGTAATTTGTTTTATTAAACAGTACTTTATTTAAAAGTCAACACATTTTACTTTAAATGAATAATTTTACAAGCACGTGACCATGATAATCATTTTTTAGTCTTTCCTAACAACGAAAACTATTTAGCTTTACATCTAATATCTGATTAAACAATTAAATTAATAAATGGGCAGAAAATTTTCTTTAACTTTTAAGTAAAGAAAAAACAACGTAGTTCACACTTCATACGGAAAGATATGCTTTTAGCATCAAGAGATTGAGGTCAAAAAGATGACAAAGTTGACCAAGAAAAGTCAAAAACTTTATTTAAAATTCAACACATTTTACTTTAAATGAATAATTTTACAAGCACGTGACCATGATAATCATTTTTTAGTCTTTCCTAACAACGAAAACTATTTAGCTTTACATCTAATATCTGATTAAACAATTAAATTAATAAATGGGCAGAAAATTTTCTTTAACTTTTAAGTAAAGAAAAAACAACGTAGTTCAGTTCACACTTCATACGGAAAGATATGCTTTTAGCATCAAGAGATTGAGGTCAAAAAGATGACAAAGTTGACCAAGAAAAGTCAAAAAGGGGGCTAAACTTATCTTGTTTGAAAATAAGGTACTAGTTTATGTTCCTTTTCTACATAAAACGAATATCCAATATAGTTAAAACCGGACCAGCCGTTGCTGAACTTGGATGATGACACTTACAAATGGTAACATATCTTATGAATAAAGTAAAAGTCGTGTAAAAGGATAATTGTTGTATATAAAAAACTTTAATCCAACTGTGTATTTGACATATAAAAATAAGAGAATTTCACATATACTTTTAGAAACCTGTAAACTATCCATATATGTACCTATCATAAACTTAAAATATATATACCCATCATAAACTTGTGTTGATATATTATGTAAACATTAAATATTACTCATAGTACTTTTATTATACTTAATATTACATAACAAGCTCTTGCAAAAATGCACAGTAAAGCAGGGGCGTACCTACCACTTAAGAAAGGATAGCCCCTATCATCCTTTAATTTTTCGTCATAAGTGCAAATTAGTTTTTGTTTTTGATGTTTTATATACTGTTACCTTAGAAAAAAATATTGTGCTACCCCTCCTCGAACAGTTAAATCGAAAGAGAGAGATGTGGAGTTTTTTTTTTCGACAGGTAATCGGAGCTCTGCAACTGCTAGGAAAATATGAAAAGGAAGAAGTGAAGAGAATGTGAAACATTAGTGAAGAGAACTGACATGAGATGGCCTACTTATTTTGTTTTACATGCTTTTTCAAATAACTCTATTTATTTTTTTTAACGGCAATATAACTCCATTTACTAGGATTTTATTTAGATTAAATTATTAAAATATTAATATTTCTTTTCTATCTTGCAACACTCTCTCGTAATTAGGGTTGTAATCGAACAAAACATTTAGCTACTGTTCGTAAACTGTTCGACGAGAAGTTCGTTTACGTTCATTCGTTTAATCAATGAACGAACATGAACAAGAAAATTTCGTTCGGTTAGTTTAATGAACGAACACGAACAAATGTCATGTCCGTTCAATTGCGTTCGTGAACGTTCGATAATGTGTTCGTGAACATTCATTCATGTTCGTTTGTTTATGTTGTTTTATAAATATTTTTAGCATTTATTTATTTTATTTGAACTTTTTATATCCTTTAATTCTTATTTATCCCATTACCCAAACAAATAAAATAGGAAACCTTATCTTCACCTTGTTTATGCATCTTTCCATTTTCTTTCACATTATTCACATCGAAAAATACTATCGACTTTCGGGTATAACAATTAGGGCTTCAAGGTCTAGCGCCACTCCCTCTCACCATCTAGCCACCGCCTTCTTCACTGATTGTATCTGTTTTCGTTTGTGTTCGTGAACCGTTCGTGAACTCTTTCCTTTCCTTAATGAAAGAACACGAAGAAGAAATCTTGTTCGATAAGTGTTTATGAACCGTTTATGAACACAAAACGAACACAAACAAGACCTTGTTTGTGTTTGTTTGGTTCATTTACAGTAATACTCGACAAACTTAATATTCTGAATCAGTTAAGTTTTTTTCTTTCAAATTTTATTTACACGGATATTAATTTAATACAATAATTATGATTGGTTCTGGACTTTTAATTTCACTTGAAATTATTGCCTACACTATTTTTAATTTATCTACTACTGTAAACTGTTAAGACGGTCGTTTGTTCATTTTTTTTACTTTAATCTAAAATTCAAATCTTTTGAATCTAAGTTCCTATGTTTTTAATTTTGTTGTCATTTTCATCTAAAGCTACATCTGATCAGATTTTTCAGTTAACATCAAGTGTTTTTGTCTTTTACCTTCTTTTTAATGAAGGGTAAAATGATTGAATTTTTAAAATTTGTTATAATATAACATTAAAAGACCATTTTACCCTTCATATAAAGGGAGGAAAAAAGACAAAAAAAGTGAATGTTAACTGAAAAATCTTACCAGATTTTAATTTTGGATGAAAATGGAAACAAAATTGTAACCACAGGGACCCAGATTCAAAAGATTTAAGTTTTGAACTAAAGGGATAAAGATGACCAAACCTCAGGGACTATTTTAGCAGTTTACTCATTACTTTATTACATTTAATATTTATTGTTTATATAATTATTTGTTATAGTTTTTCCTATCATTTTCATTTTCATATAAAAAAAACTTTTTAGAAAGATATTTAAAAAGACTCAAATAAATTATTATGTTTCATAACATCATTAAATACTAATTATATAAAACCGTTAACAGATTTAAAACGCTTTGTAGAGAAATTTCAAGAAATGAAATGTAACATTTTTACAATGATTTTTATGTATACTTACAAAAATAAAAGAACTCCTACACAACATCTAAAATCATAGGGGCATTCTTTTTTATCGTGTTTCTATTTATGTTTCGTTCATATTGTATGAAGTACAGTAATTAGTTTGTAGTAGTTTTAGAAATAAATGTAAAATAATTTATTGTTCATGGTAAATTTGAATTAAATCAAATTTATTTGAATTTGACACAAATTCGAGTTTCAAATATGAATCAAATCGAATAAATCAAATATGAATCCATATAAAAATAAATAAAAGTACGAAAAATTTGATTCGACTAATTCAAAAATTCGTTGTTCGATTCGTTTAACACCCCAAAAGAACGATTTCACCACAATGTATGTTATTAGATGAAAATGATGACGTGCTTAAGCGTCGGTTAAACCGTCAAATGAAACATTAAAGATCTGAAGAGATGATTGGTTAAACTGTAAAATCGAGTCGTTAAAACTATTTGAATCCAATCGAAGGTAGGTTAATGTGTCTAATTTTTTTAGTGGGGAATGATGCCGATCCGGAATCTTTTTAGTGAACGAGTTGCTCTGCAGGTTCAGAACTCGTAATTGGTGGAGGCAAGTTAATGTGTCGGGGTAAAAATCCTTTAAGGATTAAGTTTTCAAGAAGGAGACAAAGTATCTTATTGTTGGACTGGCGTTGTACTCCTTGCCATTTGTATTGATCGAAGTTGGTGTTAACCCAATTGTGAGCTTGTTAGTGAGATCAACTTTGATTCCAGTAGGGAAGAGAGATCGAATGTTGAAAGAGATACGTCGGAGAGGAAGACAACAGAGGTAAACAGTTGAAGAAGATGGTATGGGTCTAGAAATTGATGTATGATCGTAGGGATGATGGTGTTTGTTGTAAATGGTGGTGGCTGTCGAAGATGTTGGTGGTGAGGACAGAAGTTGAAGTAGATGAAAGGGGTTTGGTCTCATTTGGACCACTATTTATAAAAAAAACATATTATTTTAGTTATAGATTATTTTTATTTTAGTTTTAAATATAACTTGAAAAGACAAATTTACCCTATTTTAGTTATAGATTATTTTTATTTTAGTTTTAAATATAACTTGAAAAGACAAATTTACCCTACACGTGATGGGCACATGGTATAACTAATAAGGGTGAAAGGGGCATCTTTGGTGACCCAAGTTTACCGCAAGGGAAGGTGCCGCCGGCCTTAAATCGTTGAGTGGGGAGGGGTTGTGGCAGTGAGTATTCACCGAGTGTGGGAAGAGAAGAGAGAGGAGGTTAATGGTGGGCCCCAAGCCTTCTAACCAATCACATATTTTTTTTTATTTTTTAAATTGTTTACTATTCTTTATGTGTTTGAGCATCACTACTGATTCAGTGCAAAATGAAGAGTAAAGAAGAGAGTTGACATGGCATGACATTATTGGGTAGAAAAAAAAGTTCATAACTCCCCATTTAGGAAGCACCCTTTCCACCCTAAAGGAAGTTAATCAGGGTTAGTTCAAGGAACGGAGCATGTTAAGTTTTGGAGTGCCAGGCACCAAGAGTGTCAAGAGTGTTAGTGGTGGACTAAACATGATGTTTGTAGGGATGGTAAATAAAAAACCCGAGTCCATTGGGTATACCTGAAACACAAATCATTTTTGACGTCTATAAACCCGCTACTTGGTCAAATTACCCAAAACAATGTACATGTTTAACCAAATAATATACCCGAAACGTATAACCAAAAATTTTAAATTGTTTTTTTTTATATTCCCTTAACTATTATTTAGTAGTGTTTCATTCTTGTGATGTGTATGTTATTTATCATTATTTATATATGACAAAATAAAATTTCTTTTGAAATATATATATTTTGATAACATTATATATATATATGTATATATATATATATATATGTAGTGGAGAGTTCAAACGAGAAGAATAATTTTGTAAGAATAAAAAGAATAACTTTTAAACTAATAGAAATTCTCCATTTACTTCATTCAATGTGTGTGATTAATATTATGAAAATAGGCATATAGGTAAATCTATAATTACCATTAATTAACTAATTAATTAAACTTGTAACTCATTTTTTGTATATATTTTCAAGATAAAATAAGTTATGGTTAAAGACAATTTTCGACATGTGTAGGAGAAATTTTGAAATGTATAGGGTAAATTTACATGTGTGTAGGGTAATTCCGATAAGTATAAGATATATGTAGGATAAATTTTGAAATTTGTAGGATAAAAAGGTTTTTATTTTATTAAAGAGAGAGAACATAATTAATGAGAAGAGTTATAAACTATTTAATGTTTTACAATTATACCCTTTCTTCTTTTTCTTCTCACATTAAATTTCTTCTCAAATGAACCTTCCCATATATATGTATATATATATATACATACATACATATATAATGTTATCAAAATATATATTTCAAAAGAAAGTTTAGTGTGAGGTCCATTAGCTAACACTAAAAAAGTAGGAAACCAGGGATCACTATAAAAAATTTAACTTAACATGTTAAAATCAATTTTCTTTAAATTTTTTTCGAGGCTTTTCCTTATAAATACTTGTAGAAGCATTTTTGATACAAAAATAAAAAACTAAAAATATAAATAAATTGGTTAAAAACGATTTTCAGCCACAAGTGTGAAAACGATAAAAACGTCTAGAAGTGTGAAAACGGTGAAAAAATAGGATCAGGAGAAAACGCCTAGAAGTGTGAAAACGGTGAAAACGATTTTTAGCCACAAGATCTTTATGATTTGTGGCTAAGATTGATGCAGTAACATTTTTGTATATAATAGGTACTTTAGAACTATCAGGAGGGGTAATATGGGAAGATACAAACAAGGGTACACATGCTAATCACATGTCATTTCTCCCCGTCATAAATGCCAATAATTTTTTATACGTGATTGTTTTTTTTAAATTACACCATAAAATTCAGCGTTTTTTTAATCTTTTCAACGAGTATACTATTGATATATTTTTCGAAAAGAAATGATGGGTTTTTTATGGCGTTTTGAGCTTTGTTTTTTTAATGTTTTGAACTTTATTTTTTATGGTGTTTTGAATTGGGTTTTCATGTTTTTTATGATGTTTTCTGAATTGAGTGTTTTTATGGCGTTTTCAACTGGGTTTTCATGGTTTTTTTCTTATGAATTTGAGTGTTTTATGACATTTTCAACTGGTTATTTTCATGGCGTTTTTCTGAACTGGGTATTTGAACACACAGTTCATGTCATTTTTTATTTCAAAAGTATAGCAATAGTATACTCCTTCGAAAGATAATAAAACACTCGATTTTATGATGAAATTTTTTAAAAAAATAATCACGTATAAAAAAGTTACGGGAGTTTAAAAAGATGATGGAATATGCATGTGACTTGTATGTGGGTGGTCGTTGGCATGTGAGTAACATGTGCATCGGTTTTTTGACAATATTACCCCTTACTATAAGTTAGCACTAACATCATATGTCAACACAAAAATTGTTCTCAACTTTTCACACTTTTAGGTATTTTCCTCAAATCCCACCCATATATATATATATATATATGCTAAAAAACAAAGTTATTTTTTATATTAATATTATAACATATTTACATTTTTTAAATAACTGAAATATTTTTTATGAACATGATATACATGTTATTTATCATAATATAATATATTATATAGATATTTAAAACATAAAATTGTAAAAGAAAATAGAAAATTTATATATACATAAAAATCCCAAAGGGTATTTTCTAAAACACTAATGAGTATATCCAATACTTACGGATATTGCTTAATATCCGACAAGTAAATAAGATGTGTGATAAGATTTTACAATCAAGTATGAGATTAGAATTAGCCTTACTCACACATACCCCCCATTGTCATGCTGGATGTTTGGATAAAAGCACATGAATGAAAATTTCATTTTACTCTTTTAGAATTTAACTTTTATTCTCTTAATTGTCTTTATGTAAATTAAATTATTGGAATTAAATTTAATAATCTAGTATGTTAGTTGTTTAGATTACACGAAGTGGGTGTGGTTTGGAGGCATGGAAACCTCTCTACGTCGGGCACACCGGCCCGTTGATGGCGTAGAGGTTCGGGCGCTAGATTCTTCATCGGCGTGGTGAAGAAGATGGTGATAACGTGTGTTGTTTTGATTGGGTGGTGGGTATTTTATTTGATTTTTTTTAAATATAAAACGTGTATACCACGTGCCACACTACATCGCCCTTTCACGCCTCATCCTACTCTGCCCTTTTTGACACGACACTACTTTTCTAACAGACCCCATTGATGTACTAAAAGTAATTTAATAAAAATAAATGAAATTAACCTAAATCTAGACTCGAAGTAGTACTCTAGACTCCTAACTTGACTAAAACTACTAACCGGAAAGTGGACCGATCAATTGTAGTAAAGCTTAAGCAAGTCCGGATATCGAACCCACGAGATTCTCTAATTACGTTAATGACCCGATTTAAACTTTATTGACAAAACTTAAATTATTTTATATTTTTTTTTGGGGGGGGGGGGGTTACTGAATATCCTAAAATTATAATTAACCTAAAATTAACTTAACTAAGACGACTTAAAACGGACTTTTGAAGCTTAATTCAATGATAATGGAGCGACTACCTAGGTTAGAATCCTTATTAATGTCGAATGGTTTTTATTTGAATATTAATGTGATAGGGAACCGGGATCTTGAAATACTAAATCTTAAGAAATACCGAACAGGACTCTCGACCCTTCTCCGGAAGACACCTATGATCTTCTAAAGATAGTTATGTTCACCGGTTTATAAGATTTCCTTTCGGTTATCTACTATGTAATAAAGTGTCTAAAATAGCCAACTACCTCTCAATAGAAAGCTTAGACTAACTAGGGTTCTTGATTTGGTTTAACCGACACAAATATGGCAAGTAAACTAAAACCCGGTTTCCCCCAAACCTAATCCTAGCGATTCACCTATTTAAATCAATAAACTATTATTTCTCAATAATTAGGATTAGTATAATATTAAGTTTTAATTATATTTTTCACTTAATTGTTTCTAGGGTTTATTGACCAATTCACCGAAGACTACCCGAACCTATTAAGACTCGACAATCAACATAAACCTGTTACTTGAAAGACATTCAACTAGATATATGAAACAATTAAACAATCAATAATCAATTCAAAACATGCAAATACACCAAATCAATTTTCCAACATTTACTACTTTATCAAAAATCTCATAAACACATCATTAATTCAATAAAAATCCAAACTTTAATAATAATTCATCAAAACCTAGGTAGTATTAAAAGATCTAGCCAAGAAACATTGTCTTTAACATAAATAAATTAGGTTTTAAAGCTAAATTCATTAAACAAGAACAAGAAAGCTAAAGAATAGAAAAATCAGTAAACAAAACCCGGAATTTCTTGATCTCTAAGCTTCCTGCTTCAACTCCAATGATTCCCGAGCAATCTCCACTTCAGAAACGTGCACAAGATCTTCAGAAATCACTTCTAATTCTCCAAGATCGTCCAAGTTGTTGTAATATGAGTTAAAATTGATATATATAACCTTCTTCAACAAAGACTGCTTCCTTTACGTTTCTTTCTGATAAAATAGTTCTCTCGCTGGCCGCGAGAGGCATATGCTACCCGGTCGCGCAATCTCTCTGGACTTCTCCTTCTTCTCGCCACCCACGAGAGGATTATTTTGGTGCGGTCGCGGGCCGCCAGAGGACTATTTTTCCTATTTTTTCGATTCGTCTTTCTCTCGACTTCCAATTATGACCCGGATCGGTTTCTTCAACATTTTAACTCGTTTTCTTCTCTTTTTAGCTATTTCCACGAATCAAGATTTGCGAAACATAATCGGATTAAAAGTAGAAAAATTCTTGTAAACTAAAACGAAAATTAATGAAACTAATACAAACTATACATTATAAATAGATGTATTATTCAATACATCAAATATCACCACACTTACTTTTTTTTCGTCCTCGAAAAAGAATTATGCAAACAGAATAGAGATAAGTAAATATTTGGTTTCAAAAATAAGATTATTTTATTAAGGTTGAAATTTGTGTTAACCGTGATTGCAAATATATGTGTCCACTTAAACCCAAAACTCGGTTCAAAGCCTTATCATGTAAATTTAGTTCAAGTTCGGTCAATCTACCTAACATCTCACAAACTAGAATCCATATTACATCTAGCCCCGCCTCAAGCTTATGGAACAAAGGGAATAATCACTAGACTAATTCCTAACCGTCTTATACTAAAAACAAGAGAATTTAAATCCAAGTAAATTTTCTTCTCCTTTCCATTTTTTTTCTTTTGAGCACTTGATTTTCTTTTTGCATATCTAACCTAGAGGCTGTCTCAACCAGAGTCACTATCCCCGAGAGCGACAACGTGGGCTTCGGCATTTAGGCAATTTATTCCACTTATCCTAGAGGAAATCTAAGTCAGAGTCACCATCCTCAACTAAGATTACATAGGCCTCGTCTACTTTTTCAATCAAGCTCAATTTTTCTATTTTTATTACATGATTGAGAATTCTAAAGATTTTAGCTTATAACAACATTCCTTATACTATTTTTTTGCGGTTTCGGCTTTCCACCTTTCCTAGATGAGTACGGATCCAGCCCTGTTTTGTGGGTTCACATGAACCCACTCGGATTGGAAAAAAATAGGAAAAATAGTGAGAACCTTGTATGATTTGAAAAAAGTTAGTGAGAATCTACCAAAACGAACCCATTGGAAAAAGTTTCTGGATCCGCAACTGGTACCCACTAGTAGGCCGACATTTAAGGTATATTAATCTCAAAGGAAGCTAGAACTGACTCGAGCCTACTCACATATCCCAAGGTAGACACAAGCTCAATCTATATTAACTCATATTATCATTATTTGAAACCGAATAAAAACCCGACTTTTCTATCATCTTCCGTTTTTATTTTGCAAACTTCTTTTTCAAAAGACGTTTTCTGATTTAAAAAAATTAAATAAAATAACTCTAACTCTATGACTCAACTATCACATCCCCACACTTAAAATTTGCATTGTCCTTAATGCAAGGATGAGAATACTCAACTAAACTAAATAATAAAAACTGAAAACTAAATAAAAATATACAAAATATACAAGTGAAACGACTTAGCTGATATGCGAGATTGTCAATGTGCCAGTCAATTCCACATATGCCCTCCAATCCGATAACGCTCAGCAAACAATTCTTAACTCTCACACGCGAACGAAAGCGGCAAAATCAACACCAAACCTATCAACCAACACAAATACCTCCCAAACATAACATTATAAATAAATAATTGTCTAAAAGAAATCAACCACAACCATCATCCAACCCATCCCCACCTACCAAATTCAAGTATTCAAATTAATCATACAAACCATAAAAGGATGAAAACAACATAAATAATATAGAAATCATAGAAACACCGCTGCCTCTGAAAGCTAATCATCCTCTTGTTCCTCCTCAGACTGCTCAAAAACTTGGTATGGCTACACATCCTCCATACCACCGGATCCCGGCTGCCCCTGGTGCTGAAAATATGACGGAACTCCCATATGCAAGTTCTCCATCATATACCTCATCCCATCCTCCAACCTTCTCTGACCGTATTCATGCATCTTCTACTTTCAATCATAACCTGCCTAACCCCACCGAATTGCTCATCAACATACCCACGCAAATCCCCGAAACCTGTCTCCATCCTATCATATAATGAATCCAAAGTGAGTGGATCTGGTCGGGGTTGTCGCAATGGTACTGCCTACCGGTAACTCCTGGCGAATCACTGGCCTCTAATAACAAGGAGGAACAGCTGATTGCATAGATGATGCAGCATCAGAACCAGGTGGAGGCTGAACCTGTGGACCATGGCGAATGGGCTCGCAAGTAATCGGCTCATGAGACGTGAAAATACCAGCAGCTTGCAGATCCCGCACACTCATAAAACAAAGAGACGACTCTTCTCTCATCTTATCACTGGGTACCTATCAATTACCCCAAGGCTCTCCGCCAACCAAGTAATCAATGGCCCACAGTAAATATGAGCTCCTATACCACCTCTCCACAGCCTCTTCATTGACCATGCAAAAATACTAGCCAAATTTGCGGGCCTCTGCTCCACCATGCACATTAAACAAAACAGACTGACCTGATTGACCTTATTGTCACCCTGCCCCCTGCCTACCAACGTAGCTGCCAAAATCTTATGAATAAACCTATAAACTGGATCAATGATATCATTGGCCACCATGTTGTTCGAGTAAGGCGCAGACGAAATCGTACCCCAGAATCTGGCCAGCTCATCTGTCTGAACACTGTGCGGGTGCCTCCTCTTAAATACTCCCCTCGGACTCGTAGCAAACTCCTATGACTGAACCGCCTCCACAGTATAGAACTATGCAGCAACGACAAACTGAGGAATAGTCATCTCATAAATATGCCTACCAAGAGTAAAGGACACAACATCGCTCTCGCCATAATTTCCCTGCTTATACTCAAAAGTAGAATGAAACTCCAGAGTAATTTCCTTGTATTGCCTAGCTCGCAGTCTAGCACTCTTCTAAACTTATCCCCCAGCAGCTGCTCAACTCTACCCCTTGAACCCAGATGCTCCAACATTTCCTAATCAATCCTTCTGTAGGGTAACAGATCTACCATGATCAAATTGGCCAACCTCTCATTCTCATGCGAGTCTAGCTCAAACTGCAATAGAGGACTATCTCTCAACCTCATACTTTGACCATGGGGAACACCGACCCCTCTATACCTAACACTTCTCCTCTGCCCAAAGTTTGGTGGCAAAGGCTGAGTCCCCGCTGGGTCTCCCCGTGGTCGAGCTGCAGGACCTCTCTTCTTCTTTCCTGGCCTACTTGAACTACCTTCACCTGACTTTGATAAAAACATTCAATTCACAAGCAAAAACAGGTAGACTGTTAGAAAAACAAACTATTTTTGGTCCTTTTTTAAAAAAAAGAGGAAAATGACCGTATAGCATTACATTCGCGGTCATGACCAGAAAAGACAATTTACAACAAAAAGTAGTTGCATTTTGGGTGACCGTTAGCAAAATAATACCAATTTCTTAGACCAAATCTCACCCGAATGGAGATTGAGTACGGGCGAGAGATCTTAGATTCATAAATACCCAATATGCAAACATAACCCCAAAAACATCCTAAAACACGACAAAAATACTAAAACGAAAAACACTTAGACTGAATGTACACTATCTCCCCTGGCACTTTAGTTGTCCTCAATTAATTCCCTAGTGCCTAAAAACAACCAAACATTAAGTCCCAAACACAGTATAAACCTTCAAATTCATGGCAGAAAAATGGGTTAAATGTTTTGTGAAAAATGCGATTTTTATGACAAAAATTACCAACGAGAATCCCCACACTTAATGTTGAAACCGTGCCAAACCAATCCAGCCGCAAAATATGACTATTTGAACCCAAACCATCCCAACCATAACCTGTGTTCAGCCTCAATATCCCAACTTAACCCAACTTAACCCAACCAAAGTTCACCCCAAATGCCCAAGGGGACTAAAATGCAGCCTAAACAAGACCCGACACTGAAACATATGAAACAACTAACTATAAACCGACCAAAATACTGAAATTAAAGTACTTAACTTGCAAGAAATACATACCTTAGAGTCGATCTACACAAAAAAGCTAAGAAAATGGAGTATAGTTTGCAAGACCCTTAAAAAGCTTGTTTTGGTGGTGAAAGGTGGGAACTTTGTGTGGGAAACCAACTAGTAATGATGTGGTGAAGTGGTGTTGGAAGAATAGAGTGAATGGAGGTGGTTGTGGGCGGTTATGGTGGCTTGAAAGATGGTGGCCGTATGGTAGAAGTGTGAAGAAAATTAGGTTATCAATGAAGAAATTTGGTGATAAAAAGAAGCAGGTCTGCTATTAGGGTCTCTCGTGTCACGTGAGAGAGTTAATGTATTCGCTCGCGGGCCGCGATCATGTGAAATTGTTCCCGGAGTTAAAGGTTCTCAAGGGCCACGACCGTGTGAGACTATCCTCTCGCGGCCCGCCAGAAGGTCTTTTATACAGAAAGTTTTGTGGTTTTTGGCAGGTTCATGCCTTAAAAATATTTAAGTTCAACCAAACTTGTTAATAACCTTCTTAGCACCCGGTTTTGTATGAAAACTTACCTGCAACTCTGATTCTTCGTCAGTTGTGGCTCCGTGTTAGTAATTTGTTCTTGCAAAAGACTAAACGACACACAAACTACAAAAAACAATCATTAGCACTCTAAAAACACAAAACATAAACCACTACTAAAAAATACAAACTCTACACTTGAGTTTTCACTCAAGGCCCTATACGGTGGTGCGAGGTGGAACTTTGAGAGGAGTTTCCTCCATCTCGATGGAATCTATCGACCTCCTAGGTAATGCTTCAACCTATGGCCATTTACCTTCCAAGTGCCTCCATCAGCTTCATCTTTCAGCTCAACCGTCCTATATGGAAATACTTCGTTGACCACGTAAGGACCCGTCCACTTGGGTTTAAGCTTTTCGGTGAATAATTTCAATCTTGAATTATATAAAAACACCTTATCGTCGGCTTTAAATTCTTTTCACCCCTTCAACTTCCTATCATGCAATGCCTTTGTTTTCTCCTTAATACTCCATGATCATTCATAGGCTGCATCTCTAAGCGCTTCCAACTCATGAATTTCGAAATAACGTTTCTTAGCCGCTTCGATAAGGCCTAGATTTACGGTCTTAAGGGCCCATAGTGCTCGGTGCTCGAGTTCTACTGGAAGATAGCAAGCTTTGCCATAGACAATGCTGAACGGGGTGGTACCTAAAGGTGTCTTATAAGCGGTTCTAAACGCCCATAATGCATCAGCGAGCTTGTCCGACCAATCCTTTCTACTTTTGTCTATCGTCTTCTCTAAGATTCTCTTCACCCCTCAGTTTGCATTCTCAACTTAACTGCTCGTTTGATGATGATAAGCGGTGGAAAAATGATGAGTGACACCGTAACGTGCTAATGCCTTCTCTATTACGACATTACAAAAGTGGGTGTGCCACGGTCACTTATGATGGCTCGAGGTGTAGCGAAACGAGTGAATAACCTTTTAAGGAATCTCACCACAACTCGGACTTCATTTGTAGGTAAAGCTTGAGCTTCCACGCACTTAGAGACATAGTCGATTGCCACGAGGATGTACCGATTCCCGCTAGAGATGGGAAAAGGTCCCATGAAGTCAGATCCCCAAACATCAAATATTTCAAGATTTTGGATCGGATTTTGGGGAATCTTGTCCTTAGTCGAGATATTGCCGGTATGTTGGCAACGATCGCATTTCCTAACGAATTCTAATGCATCCTTAACAACCGAAGGCCAATAGAAACCGCAATAAAAAACTTTTTGTGCGGTGACGTGTGGGCCGTGGTAACCTCCCATCAACCCCTCATGAACATGCCTAAGAATTTCTATCCCCTCTTCTCGACTAACACACCTTCGAAGAATCCTATCTCCTCCTACCCTAAACATAAATAGGTCATCCCATACATACCTCCTAACATCCCTAAAGGATTTCTTCTTCTGTTGAGTGGTAATACCCTTAAGAACTACTCCATTTGCAAGGTAGTTTGCCAAATCTGTAAACCATGGCATACCTTCCTTCTCCGCAGCCATAAACTCCACCGATTCATGAGGTAATCTATCACCTATTTCCTCCTCACAAATCTCTTTTCTATTATGATCTTCTAGTCATGATAGATGATCGCCGGCTACATTCTCCCCTCCCCTTTATCCTTAAGTTCTATATCAAATTCGGAGAGTAGGAGAATCCACCGAATGAGATGAGGCTTAGTGTCCTTCTTTTGAAAGAGATAACGCAAAGCCGCATGATCAGTGAAACGATGGTCTTGGAAAGCACGAGGTATGAACAGAACTTATCGAATGCAAAGACTACAGCTAGGAGTTCCTTTTCGGTAGTAGTATAATTCTCTTGGGCATCATTGAGGGTTTTGCTCGCATAATAGATAAGGTGGAAGTGTTTATCTCGTCTTTGGCCCAAAAATGCACCAATGGCATAATCGCTTGCATCATACATGAGCTCAAAAGATAAGCTCCAGTTGGGTGATATGAGAATGGGGGCACTAACGAGTTTCTCTTTTAAGATAGCAAAGGCCTTAACGCATTCCTCATCGAAGACGTAAGGAACATCCTTATCAAGGAGTCAGGTCATGGGTCGTGTGACTTTGGAGAAATCCTTATAAATCACCGATAGAAGCCCGCATGACCAAGGAAACTGCGGATGGATTTCACACTTGTCGGCGGAGGAAGTCTACTAATGGTATCTATTTTTGCTCTATCTACCTCTATGCCGGCTCTAGATATCTTATGGCCTAACACAATCCCCTCTGTTACCATGAAGTGACACTTCTCCCAGTATAACATCAACTTCGTCTCCACACATCTCTTCATCATAGCTTCAAGCTTACTAAGACATTGATCGAAGGAATTTCCATAGACAGAAAAATTGTCACACCCCGACCCGCAGTGGAAAAGGTGATCGGGGCATGATTGGGTTTTCATCAAAGCTCATGACATTTATTATAACGTTTCACATTTATTATTACAATTTAAAAGGAATCATACAATCAAATCAAACAAATACAACATGTTTTATACATCCTTCTAAACTTCATTATTTTTCTTCTAAGGCAATTTCCTATGTTTTCCTTGCTTCATCCTGTTCACCTGTATCATGTGTAAAAATGGTTTTTGGGTCAACAAAAAGTTGGCGAGTGAACCTTGTTAGAAAACATTTATTATTTATTTCTTGTTGTATTTATTATGGAAAAATTGTGCAATAGTCATATGTGAGCAAACGTAAGTAAACATACAATAACAATAACCATAACAAACAATAACATACAATAACAAAACACCTTGCATGAATATATAACATGAATGACAATGTAAATGTTGGCAACGTCTCGTTCACGCTCATAGGTAATGGGGAACGGCTCACGCTCATAGGTAACGGGGAGCAGACGGCCTATGATGAAATGTATGTGCGATCAAGGCTCAATCAAACGGAGCCGATCGTATGTTGGCAACGCCTCGTTCACGCTCATAGGTAATGGGGAACGGCTCACGCTCATAGGTAATGGGGAGCGGCGGCCTATGATAATGTATGTACTGAAAATGATAAATTAAATCTAAACAATAACCACACAAACAGTTGATACATGTTGAATACACATTTGATCATGGATATGATGGATGCACTAGTGTTTAAATGTAATAAATAATAAGACACATGATACACCCCAAAAACGTGATTAACGGGGAATTTATAGAGATTCACTCACATTGGGTGCGTTTGTTTGAAGATGTTGAATGCGCACGAGTTTAGAGGATTGATCGACGAGAGATAACTAACCTAATTAATAACGAAAAGATACGGTGAGTAAGTGAATTTTATTAACAATTTTAATAGGATTTTTGGATATATTTTTGTGAGTTTAAGGCTATTTTCTAACTTTAAAAACGTTATTTTTAAGTATTTTTAATTGATTTTTAAATTAAATAAATAAATAAAAATAATAAAAAAATGTTGACTTTTGACCGTTGACCGTTACTGTTGACCGTTGACCGGTTCGGTCGTTTGTATGTGTGCGCTGGGGGAGACTCGAACCCGTGACCTCCCGTACGCGTGCACGCAGCTCTACCAACTGAGCTACGTGTCTAACCCGAAATATTTTTGTTTTTAATTATACTTATATACTAATTAGATTTATTCCAGAAATCATTTATTTTTAAAAAGGATTTAAATTGTATTGAACCGGTGCCGTTAACCAGTCTCGAACCCGGGACGTGCGAGTTAGTGTGGCACACAGTCCACCGCTGGAATATGTGTCTAACCTGGTTAATATTCCGGTTTTTATTATACTTAACAGCTAACTGCGAGTGGATCCGGTTCAGTTTAAAAAAAAACATTTTTATTACAGAGCATGTGCTTGTGTCAAGGATCGAACTCGGGATGTATGTGTTTGTTTGCACACAGTCCACCGCTGGACTGTGTGTCTAACCCGTTCATAATACTGATTTTAAATCTTATAATCAATACGACTTCGTCTTCTTTGCTCAAAACACAGACAACGGTTAACCATGCTGTTACTTGTTAAATTAATTTAACGAACTTTATAAGCGATTGTAATGTATTGATCAGAAAGGGTTTGGGGAATGATTGTACCGAACAGATTGTCTTCTTCAGAAATCCGGCAAAGATCGTCGGCTCTGTTTTGTGAACTCCCTCTGTTCGGATTCAATAATCAGTTTGATTGATTAGATATGAAATTGAATTACTGAGCAACGATTATCAGGATGTTTAGATGATCATACCGATTAACAGTGTGATTCTGGAAATTCCAGAAGTTTTCCGGCGAAAATGGAATATCCGGCAACATCGTCTGGAATAGATTCTGGGTGAGGGATTGATGTTAGTAATAGTTTAACAATGGGTTAAAACAGAAAAAGTCGAGGTATTTACCATGTAGATGAAAGTCTCGGTTTTCCGGCGACTTGCAGAGATCTTCCGGCGAGTCAAATTGATTCAAGAATCGGTGCGATTTTGAGCGAAAAGTTTACCAGAGGCTAGGGTGTGTATTTATAGGGAAGAATATCGACGAATTGGGTCTGATTACCGTCTTGATTCGTTGGTCAATAATTTCTCCGGCGGTTATGACTGATGTCGCGGACTGGACATCGGTTTTAACCGATGTAAGAGTTATTATACACGTTAAGTCACAAGAAACCGACAATAAATGGCGAAATCGTCGGGATTACCGGCGACTGCGAAATGGGCGCGTCGGTTGACCGATTTTGAAAACGAGTTTTTGCTATTTGAATTAATTGATTTAATATATCATCAAAAGGCACAAGTGGCGGAGTGGTTGGGCGAGTGTGAGTTAAGTCTTTGTGGTTCCCGGCTGACCCGGGTTCGAAACCCGGCATCAGCATAATATTTTTATTTCATTATTTTTAATAAATTTTCAATTATAAATTTTATATTCTAATATAATTATTAATTATGTATCGTTTAAAATTAATTTGAGCATTAAATACGCAACGAAATTTTTAACTGGATGTTCGGTTAATAAACGAAGCGGGTTTGGTTAACTCGGTTTTTTACGGATGTTACAGTATCCCCTACTTTTAGAAATTTCCTCCCAAAATTTAAGTAGTGGCATGTTTGACTCAAAAGGATGGTGTTTTAATTGACCATTGCATACTTAGAAGGGAGTAAGAGTTTAAATTTTGTTTGAGGCGGTAACGTTCCTTGTAAGGGTTGAGTACCCTGCTACAGGAATCGCTTTTTGATGCCTAAGATAAGGAATATTGATAAACAGAGTTGATTGACTAAATATGATTTCATGCGCAAGAGTTTTAATACGCTTGGAAAGATAAGGTTATATCCTAAAACAAAACTACAACTAAAACTTACATGGAACTTCTCATAACCGCCTGACAATGCCTCTGATCATTTGGCAAGAATACTTATATATAGGAAGTACCAGCGGCGTATCCACCATATTCTTGTCAAATTTTCATTGGTTTTATCAGTAAGTTATGATTGGTTCTATGATGTGACTCTAGAACATACACAAACACAACAACCAAAACCTGAGTCTTTATTCTGATAGTATACATGTTTGAATGATGACAGTACCTCTCTCGTTTGTTATGTTGGAGAGGTTAGTCTATGTAGAAGTGAGACACAGCCCAACTTCTTTGAATGGTGAGATTGAAATACGTTGAGATGTATGATGATATGAATGCTAAATCAGTGAGTATAAAACAAACTTCAACCAAGACATTACTAAAATCCTACATGGAACTTCTCATAACCGCCTGACAATGCCTCTGATCTTTTGACAAGAATACTTATATATAGGAAGTACCAGCGGCGTATCCACCATATTCTTGTCAAATTTTCATTGGTTTTATCAGTAAGTTATGATTAGTCCTATGTGACTCTAAAACATAACAAACACAACAACCAAAGCTTGAGTCTCAATTCTGAAAGGATACATGACTGAATGATGACGATACCTCTCTCGTTTGTTATGATGAAGGGGTTAGTCTATGTAAAAGTGAGACACAACCAACTTCTTTAAATGATGAGGTTGAGGTACGTCGAGATGTCTGATGATATGAATGTTAAATCAATGAGTATAAAACAAAATTGAGATAGTAATTCGCATTAAGATTCTTGGATTCAATTCCCAATTTATAAATGAGATACGTGAAGATTGAGATAAACATAAATAAAACATAAACACTAAGCGGTTGGAGTTGAATTCTTGATTTTTGGTGAAGAAACTAGTTGGGTGGTTCGTTTGGGCCGTCATTATCTTCAACAGGATTGGCGTTGATGTTGTAAACCCTTCCTCTTGCTGGTGGCCTAGTGGTTAGGTTTTCTTGATTTGCTTGGTTAACTGGGTTTGCTTGAGCTTGGGCGTTTATGATGTTAACCAATCGAGGGCACGTGTTTCTAAAGTGGGTAGGGTCGCCACAATTGAAACAAGCTCGAACATATGGGAGCATGGGGTATTGAGGTTGTTGATATGTTTGGATCATGTTTTGGGTAGGGGGTAAGGTTTGGTTTTGAGAGGTGCGGCAAACCTTGCTCGAATGACTATAGCGTCCACAATTCGCACATAGTCGACAAGGTAAGGTAAATGGATGGTGATAAGAATAGGTATTGCATTGAGGGTGAGGTCCAAAGTAAGGTTTCTTATTTGGGTAAGTTGAGTTGGGTGCTACTTGAGTGATTGGGATAGCTTGGAGGGGTATGGCTTGTGAAGTTGGTTGATTGTGTTGGGTGACAACGAAAAGTTGCCCATCTCATTTTCTCTTAGAAATGGGTTGAGAAGAGGATTCGGTTTGGGGGGAGTTTGAGGTTTCAGTTGATGCTTTATCCTTCTTCTTCTCCTCCTTGAAGTCCTTATTTCGTATACGGTTCTCGGTGAGCTCTGTAGCTAACTCCATTGCTGCTTCCAAAGTTGCAGGTGTGGTACTTATTACAGAGTCTTGAATTTTTGAAGGAAGACCTCGAATGTAGTGCTCGATCAAACGGTAGAGGGGAGTGAACAAGTTGTGGACCATTTGATTTAACTCAAGGAATCTCTTGTTGTATGTGGTGTGGTCGCCTTCCTTTTGTTTCAAAGAATAGAACTCATCCTCCAATTTCTTGATTTCGCTTCTTGGGCAAAACCGTCTTGTCATGATTTCCTTCAACTCTTCCCAAGTCAAAGTCATAGCATCTTCAACACCTCGTTTGGCCTTCTCTGTATTCCACCATGTAAGTGCTATTCCAAGTAAACGACCGGTAGCATATCGCACTTTACGATCATCGGGGCAATCGCAATTTAGAAAAGTGTTTTCCATTTCCTCAAACCAATGGAGGAGAGCGGTGACACCTCCAGTCCCCTCGTATTTTGGAGGGTCGCAGGATTTGAAATGCTTGAAGGTGCATTTAGTGGTTATTGGGGGAGGGTTGGCGACATTTTGATCTTCTTGATTGACGGGATTAGCGGTAAGGGCTTGTTGAACTTGAACTACAATGTTGGGTATTACGGCAGCCATTTGTTGAGCGATTTGGGCAGCCATGCGCTCGCGGGCTTTTCCTGCTCTCATCTTCCTACGAGCGGAATTAGAAGACATCTACAAGGAATACATATCAAGAGTATGAGTTGGATGTTTTTGGGATCATGTGTCGTATTTAGGAATGAACATTCATAAAATAAATATAGCATAATAAATCTACTACATCCATAGGATGTCTTGGGCTTTGCTCGTAATTGGGCCTTGCATGCCGCCATACTTCACCTTTGTAATCATGTGGACCCCCATGACTACCGGGTTTTTCATATGGTTCGCATGTGTTAGCCTGGTTACGTACACTAAAACCTGGAGAAATCGAGAAATATGTATGTAACGTATGATATTCGGAATGTATCCAGGTGTGGACACGGTGACACCTCAAAGTGGGGTTAGTTCGAACGACGTTTGGTGTGGCATGCTTTGGCCTAATAGGTCCTTCGTACTCTCATCGTTAGTCCCCAGGTAGGCAAACTGGTCCGTTATATTGGATTTATACGAATGCCAACCTAGACAGGACGTTCCGACTACCGGTACTTGTACCCTTACAGTTACTACATGCCCGTCGCAGAACTCACTTTGATGAGATTTGAAAAATGAAAAATGCGACAAAATCTTGAATAACGGAAGTATGAAGATGATTTGAATATGTGAGCATTGAAATATGTATGATGAATGTGTATGTAATTATGTATGTTTGACTGTAAGTATAATTCACTATGTATCAAAAAATGTAGTATTGGAAGTGTTTGCATGCATTTGTGTATGTAATAAATATGAAAGAAATAAACATCATGAGTTTGTATATAACCACATAAACAATTAAAATCTAATCAACTATAGTATAGGCTCTAAGGGTCTAATAACCTATCCTAGATCCCTATAGTCATAGCTCTGATACCAATCTGTCACACCCCGGCCCGCAGCGGAAAAGGTGATCGGGGCATGATAGGGTTTTCATCAAAGCTCATGACATTTATTATAATGTTTCATATTTATTATTACAATTTAAAAGGAATCATACAATCAAATCAAACAAATACAACATGTTCTATACATCCTTTTAAACTTCATTATTTTTCTTCTAAGGCAATTTCCTATGTTTTCCTTGCTTCATCCTGTTCACCTGTATCATGTGTAAAAATGGTTTTGGGTCAACAAAAAGTTGGCGAGTGAAACTTGTTAGAAAACATTTATTATTTATTTCTTATTGTATTTATTATGGAAAAATTGTGCAATAGCCATATGTGAGCAAACGTAAGTAAACATACAATAACAATAACCATAACAAACAATAACATACAATAACAAAACACCTTGCATGAATATATAACATGAATGACAATGTAAATGTTGGCAACGTCTCGTTCACGCTCATAGGTAATGGGGAACGGCTCACGCTCATAGGTAACGGGGAGCAGACGGCCTATGATGAAATGTATGTGCGATCAAGGCTCAATCAAACGGAGCCGATCGTATGTTGGCAACGCCTCGTTCACGCTCATAGGTAATGGGGAACGGCTCACGCTCATAGGTAATGGGGAGCGGCGGCCTATGATAATGTATGTACTCAAAATGATAAATTAAATCTAAACAATAACCACACAAACAGTTGATACATGTTGAATACACATTTGATCATGGATATGATTGATGCACAAGTGTTTAAATGTAATAAATAATAAGACACATGATACACCCCAAAAACGTGATTAACGGGGAATTTATAGAGATTCACTCACATTGGGTGCGTTTGTTTGAAGATGTTGAATGCGCACGAGTTTAGAGGATTGATTGACGAGAGATAACTAACCTAATTAATAACAAAAAGATACGGTAATAAGTGAATTTAATTTTAATAGGATTTTTGGATATATTTTTGTGAGTTTAAGGCTATTTTCTAACTTTAAAAACGTTATTTTTAAGTATTTTTAATTGATTTTTAAATTAAATAAATAAATAAAAATAATAAAAAAATGTTGACTTTTGACCGTTGACCATGACCGTTGACCGTTACTGTTGACCGTTGACCGGTTCGGTCGTTTGTATGTGTGCGCTGGGGGAGACTCGAACCCGTGACCTCCCGTACGCGTGCACGTAGCTCTACCAACTGAGCTACGTGTCTAACCCGAAATATTTTTGTTTTTAATTATACTTATATACTAATTAGATTTATTCCAGAAATCATTTATTTTTAAAAAGGATTTAAATTGTATTGAACCGGTGCCGTTAACCAGTCTCGAACCCGGGACGTGCGAGTTAGTGTGGCACACAGTCCACCGCTGGAATATGTGTCTAACCTGGTTAATATTCCGGTTTTTATTATACTTAACAGCTAACTGCGAGTGGATCCGGTTCAGTTTAAAAAAAACATTTTTATTACAGAGCATGTGCTTGTGTCAAGGATCGAACTCGGGATGTATGTGTTTGTTTGCACACAGTCCACTGCTGGACTGTGTGTCTAACCCGTTCATAATACTGATTTTAATTAATCTTATAATCAATACGACTTCGTCTTCTTCGCTCAAAACACAGACAACGGTTAACCATGCTGTTACTTGTTAAATTAATTTAACGAACTTTATAAGCGATTGTAATGTATTGAACAGAAAGGGTTTGGGGAATGATTGTACCGAACAGATTGTCTTCTTCAGAAATCCGGCAAAGATCGTCGGCTCTGTTTTGTGAACTCCCTCTGTTCGGATTTAATAATCAGTTTGATTGATTAGATATGAAATTGAATTACTGAGCAACGATTATCAGGATGTTTAGATGATCATACCGATTAACAGTGTGATTCTGGAAATTCCAGAAGTTTTCCGGCGAAAATGGAATATCCGGCAACGTCGTCTGGAATAGATTCTGGGTGAGGGATTGATGTTAGTAATAGTTTAACAATGGGTTAAAACAGAAAAAGTCGAGGTATTTACCGTGTAGATGAAAGTCTCGGTTTTCCGGCGACTTGCATAGATCTTCCGGCGAGTGAAATTGATTCAAGGATCGGTGCGATTTTGAGCGAAAAGTTTACCAGAGACTAGGGTGTGTATTTATAGGGAAGAATATCGACGAATTGGGTCTGATTACCGTCTTGATTCGTTGGTCAATAATTTCTCCGGCGGTTATGACTGATGTCGCGGACTGGACATCGGTTATAACCGATGTAAGAGTTATTATACACGTTAAGTCACAAGAAACCGACAATAAATGGCGAAATCGTCGGGATTACCGGCGACTGCGAAATGGGCGCGTCGGTTGACCGATTTTGAAAACGAGTTTTTGCTATTTGAATTAATTGATTTAATATATCATCAAAAGGCACAAGTGGCGGAGTGATTGGGCGAGTGTGAGTTAAGTCTTTGTGGTTCCCGGCTGACCCGGGTTCGAAACCCGGCATCAGCATAATATTTTTTTTCATTATTTTTAATAAATTTTCAATTATAAATTTTATATTCTAATATAATTATTAATTATGTATCGTTTAAAATTAATTTGAGCATTAAATACGCAACGAAATTTTTAACTGGATGTTCGGTTAATAAACGAAGCGGGTTTGGTTAACCCGGTTTTTGACGGATGTTACAAAAATCATCCATGAAAACCTCCATCGAATTCTCGATCATATCTTGAAAGATGGTGACCATGCACCGCTGAAATGTCACCGGAGCGTTCATAATCCAAAAGGCATGCGGCGGTACGCGTATGTGCTATATGGACATGTAAAGGTTGTTTTCTCTTGATCCTCCGGGGCGATGGGGATCTGAAAGTAACCAGAAAACCCATCAAGGAAACAATAGAATTGCTGCCCCGTGAGACGCTCTAGATTTGATCAATGAACGGAAGTGGGAAATGGTCTTTTCGGGTGGAGTCGTTTAATTTCTGGTAATCGATGCACACACGCCAATCGGTGACTATACGCGATGGGATGAATTCATTTTTCTCATCCATGGCAATTGCCATTCCCCCTTTCTTAGGAACAACTTGAGTTGGACTCACCTAGGAAGAATTTGATAGAGGATAGATTAGCTTGGCTTCCATCAACTTTAGAACCTCTTTCTTGACTACTTCTTGCATATTCGGATTGAGGCGTCATTGAGGTTGTACCACCGGTTTGTAGACATCCTGCATGAGGATCCGATGAGTACAGCATGTTGGGCTTATTCCTTTGATGTCAGATAGTTTCCATGTGATGGCTTCCTTGTTCTCTTTTAGAACAGATATCAACTTCACCTTCTCCTCCGTCATCAATTTTGAAGAAATTATGACGGGTAAGCTCGAACTCTCTCCTAGGAAAGCATACTCTAGGTGGGACGGAAGGACGTTAAGCTCTAAAGGGGCCGGAGTATCTATGGGTTTCCTCTCACTCGCCTCACGAATCTCACAAAAATCTAACGTTTCGGGGCCCAAAATGGGTCATCCTCTATGTCCTCTTCTTCAACCTCCTCGTCAACTACCCCCTCATTCACTAAATCGGCTCCGCTAGTATATTCGAGATAATGATCTATGCACGGAATGAATGAACTGAGAAAATAGACGGAATGATATGGGCCACTATCATTATCTCCACCGCTAGGATGTTGCATTGAACTAGCGATTTCAAAAGTGACATTCTCATCCCCTACGTGGAGTGTAATCTTACCGTCATGGACATCGATAATTGCCATTGCAGTACGAAGGAATGGACGACCAAGGATGATGGACACTCTCTCTCATCAGCCTCCATATCTAGTATAACAAAATCAACGGGGAACAAGAATTTATCAACCTTAACTAGCAAATTTTCTATGATTCCCCTAGGATACTTAACTGATCGATCGGCTAAAGAAAGTGACATACGGGTGGGAGTAAGATCTCCTAAGCCTAACTTGTCATAGAGCAAGAATGGCATCAAGTTTATGCTAGCACCTAGATCGGCTAATGCGAGAGCGAGAGCGATGGAACCACCAAAGAAACAAGGAATGGTGAAGATACCCGGATCGGTGAGTTTCTCCTGTAATTTATTCAAAACTACGGTGGAAGATCCTCCGGTCAAAGGAACATTTGAGAGCTCCACCGGCCTGCCTTTGCGTTTAAGAAGGTCTTTCAAAAACTTTGCGTATTTTGGCATATGCTGGAGGGCCTCAATGAAAAGAAGATTGATTTAAGCTGGGTGAACATATCGATAAAGTTCACGTATACCTAAGCATATTTTTGTTGCCTAAGGTGGGCGGGGTAGGGTAAGCGTGAACGATCTATGTATGGGGACGGCCTTACCTCTACCGGTTTCTTATTTGCTCTACTCTTAACTTGAGGCTCACAGTTTGGTGCGGTACTTTCTACGTCTAGCCTATTTTGCACCCTAGGTGGAGCCTCCATCTCTATCCATTCATCTACTTCTTCCTCATTATCCTCTATCTCTACTCTCCCTCTAACCACTTCTCCTAAACTCTTACCGTTACGGGTGGTTATCGCTTTTGCATGTTGGTTCGCTGGGTTAGGTTGAGTGTTACTCGAGAACTGACCATGTGGTTGTTCTTGTAGTTGCTTAGCGATACTACCTACGGACCTTTGAAGATCTAGGAGTATAAATTGCTGATTCTTTAAAAGAAGATCATGCTCCGCTAACGTTTTCTGAGTAGCCTGATCCTTAACCACTAACTGAGAAAGAAGTTCCTCGATCCTATCCAAACTACCTCCCGAACCTCCACTCCTGTTTTGACCCTCTTGGTTTGAACCCCCACCACTAAACTAACCTTGTTGACCTGGACCTCCACTAGAGTAATGACCCTGCCCCTATTTTGATATTGACCTGATTGAAAACCAGGGGGTTATCGGAAGAATGGGAATTATTATTATTACTATGCCAGTTAGAGTTATAATATTATTATTAATATTATTATAGGGGTTCGTTTTGCCTCGATTCTGACCCGTGATGAACTCAACTTACTCGACAGTGAGTGTAGGACATTCTATAGTATCATGACCCCCTCTACATACCTCACATCTATCTACCTTCTTTTTCAACTCTTGTATTTCCATAGTAACCTCTCACTTAAAACTATCTAGTGCAGCAACTACCGTTGTTTCCAAGTTAACTTGGTGTACTCCCCGACTGACCGAGGTGGTACGAGAATCAGGGATCAAATTCCTGCCGGTAACGCTGTAATCCATATCAGAATATGCGAAGCTCTACAAGTGCCCAATCAGACAAACCGTGTTGAGAACAACGGGACACTAAGGTTTGGAAATGCTCCCATGCTAAATGGTAGGGTTAATTAGGTTCCATCCGGAACGAATGGATCTGATCGCGAAGATAAGATGCTTTGGCGGGTGGAAAATATTTCTTATGGAAAACATCTCGAAGAGTGACCCAAGTAGTAAAGGTGCCGACCGGTTGTAGTCAAGCCAGACGGCGGCCCGACCTCCAAGAGAGAAAGGGAATACTTGAAGGAAACAAGCATTGTTGCCTGCACCCTCCATGTTAAAGGTGTGCCAGAGGGGGGTAAGGCGGTTAATGTGAGTGGGCGCATCCTCGTCATCCCGACCGTGAAATTAACATGAGTTAGTTATAGCAGTCATGATGTAAGACGAGATTTTCCAGGATTTGTCATTGTTCATTGGGGGAAGAGTGATGGGTGAGTTTGCACCGGTGAAACCAGTGGTTGCTTGCTGGTAAACTGTTTGATTGTTAGACGTGTGGAAAATAGGTGGTGGGCTTGTGTTTCGGGGAGGTGATGAATTATGCGGTGAGGACTTCGGTGTGAAGTCAAAGTTCGGTGGTTTAAACGAAAAGGAAGAATTGGAAAAAACTGAAGATGAGGATGAAGAAGTACTAACCTTTTGCGGCGGAAGAAAGAGACGTGTCCGTTGGCAGCTTCGGCGGAGGTCCTTGCGATCGCGTATGGGGCATCCATTAAAAACCAGAAACGAAACAAGTAAGAAAACTCAGAAAAGATACTTAACAAAAATATATATAACTGAAAATTTAAATTAACTAAATTATTTAGACTCCTACGACTCAAACAAAACGGAAAAACACATATAATGTCAATTAAGTCTAAACAAAGTAATCAACGCAATCGCCAAAGAGAGTCCCCGGCAACGGCGCCAAAAATATGATGTACTAAAAGTAGTTTAATAAAAATAAATGAAATTAACCTAAATCTAGACTCGAAGTAATACTCTAGATTCCTAAACTCGACTAAAACTACTAACCGGCAAGTGGACCGATCAATCGTAGTAAAGCTTAAGCAATTCCGGATGTCGAACCCACGAGACTCTCTAATTGCGTTAATTACCCGATTTGAACTTTATTGACACAACTTAAATTATTATTTTTTTTTGGGAGGGGGGGCTTACTAAAATTATAATTAACCTAAAATTAATTTAACTAAGACGACTTAAAACGGATTTTTGAAGTGTAAAATTAATTCAATGATAATGGAACGACTACCTAGGTTAGAATCCTTATTAATGTCGAATGGTTTTTATTTGAGTATTATTGTGATAGGGAACCGGGATCTTGAAATACTAAATCTTAAGAAATACCGAACATGACTCCCGACCCTTCTCCGGAAGACACCTATGATCTTCTAAAGATAGTTATGTTCACCGGTTTATAAGATTTCCTTTCGGTTATCTTCTATGTAATAAAGTGTCTAAAATAGCCAACTACCTCTCAATAGAAAGCTTAGACTAACTAGGGTTCTTGATTTGGTTTAACCGACACAAATATGGCAAGTAAACTAAAACCCGGTTTCCTCCAAAACCTAATCCTAGCGATTCACCTATTTAAATCAATAAACTATTATTTCTCAATAATTAGGATTAGTATAATATTAAGTTTTAATTATATTTTTCACTTAATTGTTTCTAGGGTTTATTGGCCAATTCACCGAAGACTACCCGAACCTGTTAAGACTCGACAATCAACATAAACCTGTTACTTGAAAAACATTCAACTAGATATATGAAACAATTAAACAATCAATAATCAATTCAAAACATGCAAATACACCAAATCAATTTTCCAAAGTTTACTACTTTATCAAAAATCTCATAAACACATCATTAATTCAATAAAAATCCAAACTTTAATAATAAATTCATCAAAACCTAGGTAGTATTAAAAGATCTAGCCAAGAAACATTGTCTTTAACATAAGCTAAATTCATTAAACAAGAACAAGAAAGCTAAAGAATAGAAAAATCAGTAAACAAAACCCGGAATTTCTTGATCTCTAAGCTTCCTGCTTCAACTCCAATGATTCCCGAGCAATCTCCACTTCAGAAACGTGCACAAGATCTTCAGAAATCACTTCTAACTCTCCAAGACCGTCCAAGTTGTTGTAATATAAGTTAAACATTGATATATATAACCTTCTTCAACAAAGACTGCTTCCTATACGTTTCTTTCTGATAAAATAGTTCTCTCGTTGGCCGCGAGAGGCATATGCTACCCGGTCGCGCCCCGCGACCATGTTAAGATCTCTTCGAACTCCTCCTTCCTCTCGCCACACGCGAGAGGATTATTTTGGTGCGGTCGCGGGCCGCCAGGAGACTATTTTTCCCATTTTTTTGATTCGTTTCTTCTCTCGACTTCCAATTATGATACGGATTGGTTTCTTGAACATTTTTACTCGTTTTCTTCTCTTTTCAGCTATTTCCACGAACCAAGATCTGCGAAACATAATTGGATTAAAAGTAGATAAATTCTTATAAAACTGAAACGAAAATTAACGAAATTTATACAAACTGTACACAATAAATAGATGTATTATTCAATACATCAGCTGACGTGATTTGCACATGACGTTTCACACCCCTTTATCAAGTTTTTTACACCCGTATAGTCTTGTAGATTTTGTAGAGTTATACAGTCTTCAGTCTTCTATAGTAATATTTAATTATAATATTGTAGTGTTTAAATATGTAAAGTGTAATTATTCTATAGATTAAAGTATGTGCCATTAAAACATGTTTTATCTGATTATTATTTTATAGTTAGTTTAATATTAACAAATAGTGTTTTTATTCAATAAACTATTTTTTAGTCGTAATATATTATAAAACTAAATATTAAAAAAATAAATCAAGTTAGCATGCTTTTTAAAATATGAAACTAAAGTGTGAATAGGTTTTCACCAAACCCTGTTGCTTTGAACTTGTATTTTGGTTACCTTATTTTAAGTCGACTCTAGTTTCAAGTGGGAAGCATAATCGGCAAAAAAGCAGAAGTATGCAATTTGGAGAAGTAAGGTCAGTCAACACTGTTGATATTTCTTCATTATTCATTTCCCATTTATAGAAATATAATATAATATAATATAATAATATTTAACGACTAAACTACAATTTTACATCAGAAGCTTTAGAGGCAGGATCAACTTTAGATTCTAAAATAAAAATATAGCTACTGTACACCTCGGTGTTTCCTGATTACATTAATGTTCACCCCTTAGCGTGTAAAAGTCGCCTCTTATAATGAAAAAGATTTTGAGTAAACTCCACATTTACACCTTGTGGTTAACCCCGCTTCAGTTTTACACCCTGTTTTCTTACAATCGTCTTCTCTCCGATATTTTAACCACCGGAGATGATTAAGAAAAGTTGTTGCAACGAAATTCCGAAACTACAAGTCAAACTATTCAAAAACTGATACAAAAACTCGCCATTTCTGAACAAGAAAAGCAACAACTCATCAACGATAAGGAACAGAAAATCAAGTAACTAGAGTACAAGATCCAGAGTTCCGAGTCCGACAAGAAAGCGTTAACTTCGATCGCTGCAAGAGCGGCTAATTGGAAACTGAAGTATCACGATTGCAACACGATTTAATCTCATCGATGAATTGCGAAAGTCGAGGAATTGCAAAAGGATTTGGATTCATACGTGGAGATTTACAGTATTCTAAAGGAGAAAGTAGTTGATGCTGATGAGAATAGGTCGAATTCAAAGGTTGATTGGCCGTTGATTGCAGCGTCTGTTGGATCTGTGGCTTTGATCGGAGTTGTGTAGTTCAAGCATGCAAAGTTTTGAGTGGTGATGGAAACTAAACAGTCAGCAGTTGTAACCACTAAAATATGGTTATTTTGTTGGGTTTACATGTATTGTCTCACTGTTTTGTGCTAGGGTCACATATATTACTTTTATTACACAATCTATCCGGACACCTCTGCTACCTATTTGGACACCCTTGAGCCCTAGACGGATCATTTATGGCTAGACGACCCGTCTAGACACTGATTTTTAGGGGTCAGCAGGTGCATGGGAGAGCGTAGAAATTTATGTATGTAGACGGAGCGTCTAGACCTAGACGACCCGTCTAGGACCATGGTTTTTTTAGTTGGAAAAGGGGTTTTTGGTGGGGTAAATTAGTTGTTGGAGGTTGAAAATGGGGTGTTTGGGGGGGTAAATTGGACGTTGTTGGAGGTTGATGTTGTGTAATTTGAGATTTTTAAAAAGTTTTGTTTATTGTATAAAAATAAGTTAGCGTTTTCGATCGTTTAAATATTTAATTGTTTTATATTCAATTTTTTTAAAGAATATAATGTTGTTTCCGTATTACATTTCAATGTCGATTTGACACAAACAATCATCAAGTAATCGAATAACTGAAAACAAAGTCAAATATAACAGACATAACATATATAACATAACTTTGTACATCCATAACAATATGTATCTGTACAACTGAATACTAAATACAAAACATCTATGCATACGAGTTGGAGTCGGAGTCGGGATCTGGCTGCTGCGGCTGCTGCTGATGATGTGGTGCTCCAGGTGGTGGGAGCGGTATGGGAGATAACCCGTCTTTCTCTCGTCTATCCGGTAACTCCCGAACCACCCAGCCCATGAGATCCATAAGCCTGTCGACGTCGGCTCGTAAGCGCATGAATGCTGCACCTTTCGGGGCATGACTTGGAATAACGTGATGCGGAAACTGGGGCGCCCGTGAGGTGGCGGTGGGGGTGTCGGTCCGTCTAAATCCACCAAAGGCTCCTGAACGACCACTGCCTCATCAGCCGGTGGATAGACTGGATCGAACTAATCTGGCAGCGGCTCCGGAATCAATGTCTCACTTGCGCGGGTTTTAAACCGCTCTCTTAGCATGCCGGACCACTTCACCAGCTTCATCCCCCGCAAGGTCTGAAAACCCATCCGCGTCGACGGTATGGCCAGCTGCAAGTGTGGGTCTGTCTCCGGCAGAGGACCCAACGACCGGGCAATCACGGTGACGTACGCCCCGCCGTACAAAAAGCCGCGCTCCTGCCGGTGATGGGCGGAGGCGAAGTACTGGGCGAGGCCGTGAGCAAGTGCGCACGGCCTCCTGTATAGTAGGCAATAGTAGAAAAATAAATCGGTGCTCGTACACCACTCACGGTTGTGTCCGGGAGCGGTAATAGACGTAGGGAGCATCCGATGTAGATACCTGCACATAATATTAGCGAAATACGGGAATTAAATCAGAGCAATAATAATCAAATAATTACTGTAATAAACGTACGTACCTGTACAACGGGTCGGCAACGTGTGAAATCCTCGCCTTCGCCCTGACATGCTCCCAAGTGTCATGCCCAGCGACCACCTCCCAAAATCCCAGAAGAGTGGGTCTATCCACCACCACTAGCCCTTCCGTATAAACATCGGTAGCAATCTCCTTGTGTAGATATATACCGCTATGAACGAAAAACTCAGCAAGCGTCATCGAACGCCACACACCGGTAAGCCTAAATGAAACCTCAGGCGGAGGGGAGGACCCTTTGGCTGGGGAGGCGGCTAGTCGACCCGTGGAGGGTGAAACATGAACGTCGATAGGAACTCAATGAGCAGCTCCCTATTACTCGGTGTGCCAGCCAAGTCAAACAGACGGTGCCACGGGGAATCAACGGGAACCAAAAACCGCAGTCTCGGCGTCTCACCAATCGCCTCGATCACATCCCAGTCGTCCGCCGCGTGCGATCCGACGTGCAACCGGCATAACTTCCCGCAAAAACGGGCGGCCTCGGTGTTGGGCGGGAACTCAAGATAGGGGTGGCCGTGTAGCGGATCCGCCGGCGCTGGCAGAGCCCGTCGCGGACCAACCGGATGTGGATCCCTGTGTATCTGATCTCCAATCTCCTCCATAACCAATCTGCGATAATAATAACAATATAACACAAATAATAACAATTAACCATATTAATAAAACTAATAAAGTAATAACACATAATATTAAAACAAAAAATTATTTGTGACAAATAAAAGAAAAAAAAGTTAATTTGGTCGTCTAGGGTAAACGTCCCGTCTTGTTCCTCAAAAAACCCATATACTTCAAAACAACAGCCCTTAAACCTAAAATATTATCAAATTCAAACACAATCTATGGTCAAAATACATAATACAGTAAAGATTATTGCAGTATAGGTGAAAATACATACCAAAGATGCTTGATTTGGTAAAAAATATGGTCCAAATACGGTCAAATGATGAGTATACGTATGTGTTTGAGAGTGTGTTTGGTTGTGGTCGTATGTGACTGGTCGTCTAGGCTGGCCAATCATATACAAGGTATAGACGGGGCGTCTAGACTTAGACGACCCAGCTAGAATAATTGGAGAAAGACCATTTTACCCCTGAATTGCCACCCGTCTAGGCCCAATTCAGGGGTAAAATGGTAATTAACCACCTGAGTCCTTTACCGCCCAGGATGGTTAATTACCATTTACCTCTGAATTGGGCCTAGACAGGTGGCAATTCAAGGGTAAAATGGTAATTAAGCATAGACGTGGTGTACAGGTCTAGACGTCCCAGCTAGTGCTATGATTAATTACCGTTTTACCCCTGAATTGCCACCCGTCTAAGCCTAATCTAGGGGTAAAATGGTAATTACCACCTGTCCTTTACAGCTCAGGATGGTTAATTACCATTTTACCCTTGAATTGGGCTTAGATGGGTGGCAATTCAGGGGTAAAATGGTAATTAAACAATACCCTTTAAAATTCAAAAAGTTGCCAGTTTCTAAGTTGCCGCTCAAATGGTACGCTGCGTCTAGGGCTAGACGGATCGTCTAAGGCGTCAATATTATCCTTTCGCCCCTGGATTAAGCCTAGACGGAGTGCAATGCAGGGGTAAAATGGTCTTGTTGCACAAAACAGACTGCCCGTCTAGATCTAGACGAGTCGTATATGCCTATTTTTTTGTCTTATCCTTTTACATAGAAAATCATAGCAATCATAAACAAACTTATAAAAAATCATAATAATTATAAAAAATCTTATTAATTATATAAAAAACTATGTATTAAGTATACAAAAATTTATATTAATTATAAAAGAATCGTATTAATTATACAAAGAATCATATTAAATATACAAAAAATCATATTAGGTATACAAAAAATCGTATTAGGTATACAAAAACCCTCATTCTTCCGATTCATTGTCGACGTAATTGATTTGGTGAGGGATTCATTATCGACGTATAGCATTCTAAACGGGGCGTGTACATGTATAACCATTGTTCTACAGCGGCGCTTCTGTAGCTCAACCACAGCCCGTTTACTGTCGGCATTGGAAAATGGCCTTCCAGCTTAATATGTATGAAGTGGTTATTGTTAGCATGTGCAAGCGTTATCGTTCGTGGTTCTCGATCCGTCGGAGGATTCATTATCAGGAAGAAGGTGGAACAACCATCGATGCTTAATAGGTGAACCAAGATACCGTACCTTTGTGCGATAAGAAGCCCTGCGTGGGGGAAGTCCATCCAGTGAGTGGGGGGACAACGCTCCACTGAATCCCAGATTAGGCTCTGACAATGCGTGTAAAAGTATCCTTTCTCCCATGCTTCAAATACTGGCGCCCAGATCGATGCGTTCTAATCCATCTCCCGTAGAAGGTCTTTTCGAATGTGGCTCCACGCATGTTCTCCCATACCCAAGCCCACAACAACAGACCGAAACCCACAATGACCGTCTGGCCTCAGGTCTTGTATGCACGAGATGTATGGGTGAAACAATGTCGGAAGGAGAGACTTATACCATTTGATTGTTGACACATACTCGTCACCCACTATCAACGGGAAACCGTTATCGTCTCGAATCTCTCTTTGTTTAGAAGTCGTTGAACGACTTCAGCCCGCTCTGGGTTTTTTAGACTTTATGAACGACTGTTGAGTGGCCTGCGACGGAACGTACGAGCTGTGGCGGGGGGCATCGTATATACTTTGTTGGGAACCCTGGGATAGAATGTACGAGCTATGGCGGGGGGCATCATCAAACCGAAATTGTGCTTACTTTTTTGTTGGTCGTCCACGAGTATTTTGTTGGACAACCGGTGGTTTCTTTGTGGATTTGGTTAGAGTCAACACCTCTTTAATCTTTCCCAGCAAGCTTTTTTTCTGAACAGGGGGATGTGACTCTAACTGTTGCCGAACAATGTTCAGCTCTTCTACCACGTCAACCTTTCACCGTATTGTGTTTCAAATATATCCTTGACACAGCCTACTATACGGTCCAGCGAGCTCCTATCTTGGACGTATCTCTTTAAATTCGTGTGTTGACTCTCCACTCTGTTTGTGGTACGCTTCCCGAAGTTGCGACTCTGATCAGTCCACGCAAAGACGAACATTTCCTTGTATCTTTCACCCAGTTATCATACACGTACGTAAACACCCCTAAAAGGTATCAATAATTACTTAAATTCACATAGGTAGGTCACATTTCATTACAAAAACTTACTTGAACGTTTGCACTCCCCAAGTCGCTTTTGCAGGTTGCGCAAGTTGTACTCGTATATGGGTATTGATGGAGACTCACACAATCTCCCTAGTATGACAAAAATTTTTGCCAGTCTTCTTCTGTGAATGCGCTCTTGCAGTGCTTACAAATATTCTGTTGTATGTGAAACATGCAAAGATATCGAGAGGCGTTTGGAAAAACCTTAGCACACGCGTTAATTAGGGCCAGGTCTCTATCCGTTACGATCACACGTGGCTCCATACATTCATCCAATATTAACCTGATCCTCTCAAGCACCCATACAAAGTTATCACTACGTTCTTTGCAGATAACGGCATGCGCGATACAAAACGAATGGTTGATGGGCGTCATACCAACTATCTAGACAAATGCCATGTTGTATACGTTCGTCTTGTATGTGGAATCGATCAGCAAAACGTGCGGGAACGCACGCCACATTTCACTCGAGTAGGGATGAACAAAGAAGATCTCTGTAACGACCCCTGTTTCGGGTTCCTCCCGTGTCTCGTAAATAAATTCATTTGTAATAAGGATGTTTTCTAGCGACTGCATGGGAGTCAATCCGTATCTTTGTTCGGCCCTAATCTTCTGAACTGCATTTTGAACGTCTTTCTAGACATGGAAACTATCAGGAAACTGCTTTCTTATCGTTTGAAAAATTCTGCGCGGCTCCATGTTTTGAGCTGTCAGCTGCTCGATCAATCTATATTCGTTAGTAGTAAACCTTTACACAAACGCGTGGCCTGACAGGTCCTCACAGAGTTCGTGGTTATGTTCAGTCTTTCCACCTTTTATCCCCTATGTTTCATACGGATGGTCTCACACAACCACCAGGTAAAACGGGCAACCGGTTTTCTTGCTTCCAGCATTTCTAATCGTTGCTGTAGTATGGTGCTCATCACCACGATCACATTCAAGCCATACCCTCATGGTCGTTCCACCAATTTTCTTTGATCATCGGGTCACAATAACGAAACCATCCGCCTTTGCCGTTTCCAGTGCCCAGTTTTTTAGCTTATCTAGAGAGTTGAAAACCTGCAACATCTATATAGTTATGCTAGATTTTATGTTTACTCAACTGCCCAACATAAATAAATAAGTTTTGATACCATGTCTATGAGGTACGAATTGCCTCCGCATGGGGGTGCCTCACCACCATAACCTCCATTATCAAGATAGACTTCTTGACCGTACAAAGACTGTGTTGCATTGTAACTTTCGTAACCGTCTCCTACGTATCCATCCGGACCGTGTTGTTGCACGTACGAATATCCACACCTGTATCCATAATCCGGAAACCCATGTTGCGCAGGATCACATGGTGCATCAACTTGGTAGGAGTCGTCCATGTGGGATATTTCATCAATGGGAGGAAGCTCGTTCAAATCTAGAAACGGTCTGTTTTGATTTCCTTGTACACTTGACACAACCTCCTCTTGCACGTTAGAATCGGGAACGACGGTCTCCCCCTAATAACGGCATCATCATTAGTAAATAATTAAAACAACAAGTACTTTAACCTAATAACTGTTACCGGATTGGCTTCGGGCACCCATGACTCGCCAGAATACGACCCAAAGAAATAGTTGTCGTCCCAGTTGATGACATTTCACCACCTTTGAATGATATCAGATGAAGTAATATAAGCCAAAGAAAAAGACGCAGAGAATTCCGACGAATGTTGAAGTTGCCTGTGATATCAAATGGTCTGCATGGCTCTATTTAACGAAGAAATATATGCCTCGTCTAGGCCTAGACGGGGCGTATCACTTTACTCCTTTACTCACATGCATGCAGACCACCAAAGTAAAAATCAACCTCCAAGATGCCCCGTCTAGGCCTAGACGACCCGTCTTGGGCAGGTCGTCTTTGCGATTCGTCTAGGGCTAGACGCTCCGTCTGATGTGACTAATTTGACATTGTACGAGGGTAGGAATGTGGTCGGAGAAAGGAACCCTAGACGCCCCGTCTAGGTCTAGACGACCCGCCTTGAAAGTGTGGAAATAGGCATGCGGGTGTGTGAATATGTAGACCCACGATGTTAGTTATATATATAATTTTTTGATTTTAATATCAGTTACATGAATTAACATCTTTGAATTGAGTTTATATTGTTCTTAAACTTCGAACTTGAGTAATGTCACACCCTCAAATTCCTTCTTCGGGGTTTTACTACGAGACAATTTGACAAACCAATATCCAAGACAGTAGTCATATAGGACGATCTCTATATGAGAAAAATCACGTTTTTTTTCAAAACCAACGTAAATTGTGAAAGCGTAAATAAAAGTAATGTGAAATAGTGCATCAAAATAAACGTCCAACACCAACATAAGTAAATGTAATAACGCAACACCCAAAAATAGTTTTAATATCATGTTGCGCTCCTAGCCGTGAACGAGTATCTTAGCGATCTGAGAAAACATGAAAGAACAAGTGTCAACACCTAATGATGAGTGAGTTCACAGGTCTGATTCACCTATATAAAACAATTCATTTGTTTAAGTTGTTTTAGTTTGTTGTGGTGATTAGCAGTTTCTTGTTAGTAGGTCGCTAACCTAGATGTTATGTCACTAAGCGTTCGCAACCGAAGTTGATTGATTCTGTGTTATTGCCTTTGATTACCAAGTTTATCACTTACCATGGTGATGTGATAGGAAAATTTAACACCCATTCGACCATTACCGGTCGAGTTAGCGTGACTAACTCGAGTGGGGCTTGTCGGGCCCAGTAGTACTACTCGAAATTTCCTTGCTATAACCCAATATTAACAGTCCGAGATGAAGGACTTATGTGATAGTGTGCACTTTTTTTACCACAACTAATATAACAAAAATCCTAACCCTTATGACGTTACTTTACCGTAAAGTAACGTGAGACATTACTTTACCGTAATGTGATACATGCTTTCTCCCCCTGCTGTTTTGTAAACGTTAAAAGTGTAGGGGCCATAACTCACCTTTGATTTGCTAGGATAGAAAAAGAGTGACTAAGGGTAGGTGGTCAACCACGTTCTGATTTGGTTAACGTTTAGTGTTAGTTATCATTCACGTATGTCATTTAAATCCTACACAAATGCTAACACATAACATGCAAGTCACACTGACACTTACTTATCTGTTTGTGTGGGTATGTGCATGTGTTCATATCATAACATGCAACATTAATAACACTCCTTTAGGTACTAACTAACAATTGACATCTCATAGTAACATGCAAACACACTTTAGAAACACATATGTTAACTTTCTGCAGTTTCAGCTCAACCTCCAAAGTTAAGTTGTTTTCGTGAATTTTGTTAAAATACTTAATATTCTCGAAAAATTTTATGAGGTGTGCCATTAGGTCCGTGAAGGTTTGAGAATTTTTCACAAAGCTTATTTGTTTACAGAAAAATCATTAAAAATCATTTAACACCTGAAGGTCAATTTCATCACATTCAGTCAACAATTTACAGTACATTTTATATAAAAATCCCTGTTGATATGATTGAAGAAATTCCAGTTAGATAATTTGATGCCCTCCTAGAACTATCTATTGTAAAATTTTCACATATTAACTCCAATTCTAGACCGAGTTATGACTCTCGTAGCAGGCTGCAATTCCGGTAGAAAAACGCAGCCTGCACCTGTGTTTCCGTTTGAATCTTTAAACATCAAAACTCGTCGAAAAATTATGAATCCATTTGGGCTTGAAAACAATTTACTGGAACTATGTTTTAGACTCAAGAACCACATGTTTTTGTTAAGTTTTGACCCTGTTACAGCTGTTACATATTGGCTAGAAATTCTACACAGAAACTATTTTTCTTTCAGATTTTCTTAAAAACGTTTTCATGGCTTTTTAACATGTTTTCTGGTTCCCTAATCAAGTATACATACCATGGATCAGATTTAACACGTGTATTTATCAAGATCATGAATTCATACAAAAACCCTAATCATACATGCATACATACACAAACTACCAGATATCAATCTTCATATATTATTAAGAACTTTATCTTTCATAAACCTTAGTTTTTATATATTTAGTTTTTCATGCATCAAATAATCCAAACAAGATTAAGAACTCATGTTACATCCAAATTAACACATAATACAAGCAAGAAGATGATTATCGGAAGTCAAGAGAGAGCCTAGAGATGATGATGATCTGATTGTGTGTGTGTGTTTCGCTAGAGAGAGAGAGAGAGAGAGAGCCGTACATGGGTGGGGGTGAATTAGGGTGTGGGAATAGAGGCTGCATGCATGTTTCTAAATGTTATAACAATTAAAGGGGTTAGGCCAAAAATCCAATTGGGCTAAAGGTGGAATGAGGACCACAAAGGTGTGACCTTTGGGTTCCACGAGTGTCATGAAGGTGAGGGTTTCGGGTGGGTGTTTAATTACGCAAAGACGGGTTTGGCGAAGGTCTTGTGACCCGAAGGTTTGGTGTTTGTTAAATATTATAACTTTTGTTCACTTGCGCAATTAGTCCCGCAAGTTTCATAAACTATCTTTGGTAGAAAGTTGACGTGTGCGTATATATACATGTTTTTTACAATGAATTTTACACACGAACTCGGTTTTAATAGTTATAAAATGATTTCTACCTTAAATTTAGACACACACAAAAGGATAAGTGTACCCTGTCGTATATGTAGTAAAGTATGGGTAAGAACCAGATGTCGTCCATGGACGTGGGCAGGTGCTTGTATACTAAACCGTCGTCATTTATTTACCGGTAAAAAGGATATGTGAAATAGTTTTTCTAAAATTATCTAAAAATATATTTTAAGACATAAAAGACTTTAAATACAAAAATACAATTTCTTTTTCTTTTGTCTTGTTTTATAAGCAAAATAAGCATGTTATCAAAAATGTCACAAAGGCACTTGATCAATTTTCCAATTATAAAGACAACTAGTATCCCTTTCGGGAATCCTAATATGATAATTCTTTGGAAAGTTAACGCGATAAACACACTTTAACCACCTAAAATTATTCTTTAGCGAGCCTATTGATATATTTTCATGTGAATCTTTAAACATAAGTTAGTCATCCATTAAGAGTTTTCTAACCTCACTTTATCAAGGAAAGCAATACCGATAAACACAATACAACCACCGAGACAAGCATAACGTAGATCATATCACAAACTTATTCATTTTGCAAGTCTTAAACATAAATCTACCAAGTTGGCCATTTTGGCCAAAAATACTCAACAAAGATTATAACCTATATTAAGAACCCGCAATAACACTATCTAACCCTTTAAAGCCCTTCCGTGTAAGAAAGGATTCTTGATCAAAATCAGATTTATCTTTTATTAAACCAATACCCATTCCTAGTTTCATGGTGTAAACATATTAATCAAGTTAACAGTTTACTAATAAATGATTAATTATACGGTTTATTCAACTTATCCTAACTAACCATTTACTAATCGTCCAAGATAAACAATCATAATCAAGAATCCAACATCAATGAAACAAGATTGCCATATGATCATCAAGATTCAAACATGAACAAGTTGACTGAGCTTCGTTTTAACATGATAATAAACTAAATATTGATCATAAAACAAGTGTTTTCATAACATTTATAACAATATTACATAAGATCAGCTCAATGCTTGCAAATGTAATCAAAATGTATATTAAGAAAAAGAAATCAAACTATAAACAAGCAAGGATTTGATGGATTGGATGAATGATAAGCTTCTTGCAACCTTGAGGCTTGAAACCGTCCTGATCCGGCAGCTCTCGGACCTCAGAAATCGCCCAGAAACTTGGAAAAATACCCAATATTTTGATCAGTCACGAATGCTCTGTTTTATAGACGATTTTCATATCCGCACGACCGTGCACTCTATCCGCACAGCCGTGCGCATCAGCATTACGTCCTGCAGGGCATAGGCAGACAAGTGGATGTTTAAGCGGCAAAATCTTCAGATGTGCACGGTCGTGCCAACGATTTGCATGGTCGTGCCAAGTCTTCGGGCTACATGTGATCAGCAATCAAGTCGCGCACGACCGTGCCAATGGGTCGCACGACCGTGCGTGCCGAGAAATGAGTTGCACTGCCTCTCGCACGGCCGTGCCAATGGGTTGCACGACCGTGCGACATCTATAACTTCAGCAGAATCTGTAGAATTTTTCTGGAATGTTCGTTAATCCCACTTTTTCTCCAACTTTGTCTACGGTACGTCGTTTTGGACCTGAAAATATAAAATGGACCGATTAAGTACCTATACGACGATATTTTAGCCAAAAATGCACAAAACGGGGGCAAAATGGGGAACTGAATTATGTATATTTAACGTATATCAAACCTCCCCACACTTGAACTTTTGCTTGTCCATAAGCAAACAAGAAGTAAAAGAACGCGGGCCTACAAGGGTCCCAAACGTTTCTATATAAATATCTAGCGGTTAATTGTTTTTCCAAAAAGTCAACATCAACGACATTAAACCGAACAAGCGAAAGCGAATATAAGAAATGATAACTAAAAGCAATGATTCCACTTCCGATCGACTTAACATGCAAATATTCACATTCTGACAATGTTCACACACACTCGGTTATATTTATGAGTCATACATATAATGTGTATGTGCAAAACACTCAATGCCAAGGCGATGAATCATGCAATATAATAAGCTTGTTAAAAGATCTAATCTCCACCAACTAACATGTGAAAAAGCATAATCAAGATGTCTTTGAGGGTTGTAATGTTAGGCAATGGTTTCGGGTAGGAAAAGGGCATTTAAAAGTGGCTAAAAGGTTAAAACTCGGCGGTTATTTCTAACAAGCGTAAATGAATTACAACTATACATAAGTAATGCATAAACGGCCGATTATGACCATATCGAGCTAGTCAATGAGATTGTACCATTCATCATCTAAAATTGCTTCGATTTGATCCCCTTTTTTTCTATTTCTGTTGCTATTTTATTTCTTCCTTTTTTTTGATAATAAACTAAATATTTACAAGTTAGATAATAACCATAACAGAGTTTTAACAAAAATAAGCTAAACGATAAAAAGACTCAATTTAGTTAAGTGGGTTAAATGGGTGTCAAGGGAAAAACACGGGGGATACTCTCAACATGGTTTACTAATGGGATAATGGTGGTTACGGAAATTCAATTAATCAAAGAAAAAGGCTAACACAAAAGGGGTACCCTAAGTGCCTCTATCACATTCATGCTCTTTTCACATATTCATGGTTTTAAAAAGTATACTAATAACAAGTTCTAAATCACATAAAACACCCGGCTCAGCATGATAAGAATTGAAAGGCTCAAGTATGCTCACGTAATTGAAGGAATGGGTATAAATGTAAAGATATGCATGCAAGTTCTTCTTTTGTTTGTCACGCTTTTAGTTGTCATCTCCTTTTAAAAATCAATTTGGCTTGCCGGTTTTTATTGTATCAGTTGTTTTCTTTTTAATGAAATACAATTGACCGTTTAATTTTTTTTAGGACAAACAAAGTTAACAAGTTAAACCCCTCCCTACACTTGAATTTCACATTGTCCCTAATGTGAATCGAAAATTAGTTACGCAGTTATTAATTAGTGAAACTGAAGTGTGAAAAAGGTGAATAATACTCCCCTCGAGCGAAAGAAGACTTGGAGATATTTGGCATGACCATCCTTCTTTTCTTTTCGGCTCTGTGTGCATTTCCATGTACCTGCAAAACTTATCAAACTAACCAAAAAACAGGTAATGCATTTGATCAAAATATTAGGTATATAAAGATTCATCCCAAAAATTAGAAATTTAAATAACATAAGTACTAATAAATTGTTTCAAAACAAAACAAAATACATATCCGCGGGGTTCTTTAAAGAAAGGTAGTCAAAAAGAAAAAACCCCAAAAAGAGACAATAATAAACAATGATAAAAAATAAATGACACCAGCGGTTTCGTCAGCTAAACTCTCCCCTCCTACTAGTCCTCCTTATCGTCTTGGCGGGCTCCAGATGGGCCCGCGTCGTTATGCCTGGAGTTCCCTCTGAAAATTTAAGAGAACCCAACGTGCATCTCATCCCTCATGGTATTCTGGTTCACCTGCATTTGCTGGAATTACTGGTAGAACTCTGGATATGAGGGAATGCCAGGGGGCCAATCCTGATGTGCCTGGTATTCTGGTTGGTGCTGGTACTGGTACTGATGCTGTTGCTGCTGCTCTAGTGGCGGTCTAATGAAAGCATCCCCGTGAGCATGTGCCTCTTGGGCATGCTCCATTTCGACATCCGGCTCTATCTCAGATGGTAGGGGTGGAAGTGGGTCCCAAACTTCCCCACATAGGCCCCTTAACCTTGGGCCATTTCCAGTATCAACAATCAAACCCATCGCCCGTAGGGAACGAATGTCCACCTCACCCCGTGAGTGGACCAGTGTCAATTGGTCGACCACATTTTCCGTCATAATCCCGATAGAATAAGCAAGTTTGGTCACATACTCCCCACCGTGAATTTCACTTCTCACCGACCTCCCCGCGCTGTTAATAAAAAATTCCGCCATACGGGCAGCGAGGTTGACGTGTACCCCATTCACGATAGATTAGCAGATCCGGTGTGGGACAGTTCCCCGAACTGTCCATGCGCCTGTAAATGGTGTGGCTCATAACTTGGTGAAGAACCCTGAGAAGCGGGTCCCTCAGTTTCGACGCTTTTGCTCTCCTAGCATCATAAGGTGGCCCATTAGCTATGTGAGCCCAAAAATTAGCCCTCTCCTCGTCGCTGCTGAACTTGTAAATGTTGGTAAAATCTCAGAATTTATATCATCATCCCTGTAAATACCCAACTTCTTACCAAGCTTTGCCACGAACCATTTATGCCATCGTCCCCCAAGCCTGAACTGAATGATTTTAGTGTTTCGGAAGTCTGGGTTTTCGCTCCTGGGCTTATCGTATCCATAGGAAGCGAAAATTCCAATGCCAGTTCAAGGTAGACAGGTCGCTCTATGTTTAGCAACCTTGCCATCGGGATTGAGATCATCTCTTGCAACCTTTCTGATTGATTCAAGGCTTGCAATGCTTCCCAGCTCAGCCATCTTGGTTCACCAATTTGGCCTTGTCTGTTCCATAGGGTTTGCAGTCGATTAACACAAGGATGCTTTTTTTGCTTGTCGGCGTCGAATTGTAAGAACGGGTGATCAATCTGTAAGCAGATAAGCAACAAAAATCACGCCAGACCTAAAAAATTTTGATTCCGGCACCAGAACAGTTTCTTTGGAGTATTCTGTTTGCTATCACTAAAAGCCGCACGGCCGTGCGGATGAGTTGCACTGTCATGCGGATCGTAACCACACACTGTTTTAACGCCGGAGGTCATTGTAGCGATTTAGGCCTACACGGCCGTGCAGATGAGGCGCACGGTCGTGCATCATCTGCAGTTCCTAAAAATCAGGTCCATTCACTAAATTTAGCTGTATAACCATAAATCAAAATGTTTTCTCAGTGAATGGACCGAGGGTTCCTGATTGGGGCCTTTATTCGCCCAATTTTGTCAAGAACAGGGTTTGATTGTCGTTTATGAAGAAAACCCCAAAAATTTCTTGAACAAGAACCCTAATCTACTCCTAAAACATAAACTAAAGGTGCAAAATGAGATGGGGATTCATACCTTGACTGAAGATTACGAAAATCCTTGGAAAAGTGGTGATTTTTGAGAGAGTGCGGGTGTGGAAACGGCAGTGCGGCTAGGGTTTCGAATGAGAGTTGTCTTTTTCTGAAACACGCGTATTTATACTCGTTGAACAAACTGTCAGAAAAGGACCCGCACGGCCGTGCGCAGATGCACGGTCATGCGGATTTGAAATCTCAGCACCTTGATGTGCACGGGCGTGCAGATCGGTCGCACGGTAGTGCGTGTCCGGGAAGGCAGTCCGCATGGACGTTCCTGCAGATGCAACTCTAAAGTGCATGGCCATGCAGATCAGTTGCACAGCCGTGCGGCATCTGGCAGTCTGCAAGTTTTTCACAGAAAATGCACCCAGCTCTGTATTTTCGCCAAAATTACCAACTTTTTCAAGTGTTTTAGCCGTTTGAACATCGTTTCAACCACAGAAGTCTCTAAGGCATGAATCAAAACACGGAAAACCTATAACTTAACGAAAAACAAAGAAATCGTGAAATAAAAACCAAATATTAACATAATTACAAATTTACCCTTGGCGTGCAAATTACGCCCGCTAAATTTTTTCTCCGCGAGTCGATAGCTGGACTCTCCTCCCCACACTTATTACGCGTGCGGGGCGTGGAGTTCGATGACCTCCACTGCCGAGTCAACCGGTCCATTAATATAAAGCTTTAGCCGATGACTGTTGACTTTAAATGTTACCCTATTTGAGTCCTTGATGATTATAGTGCCGTAGGGGAATACCTCCTTGACTGTGTACGGCCCCATCCATCGGGACTTCAACTTCCAGGGGAATAACCTGAGTCTCGAGTTGAATAATAGTACATCTCCTACTTTGAACTCTTTGTGATCTTTCAGGCGCTTATCATGTAGTCTTTTTGTGCGCTCTTTGTACATGCAAGAGTTCTCTACGCGTGATTCCGCAAATCATCAAGCTCATTGATCTGTAAAAAGCGAGCCTCACCGCCGCTCTTCAAATCCAAGTTGGTAGTCTTTAATGCCCACCACGCGTTGTGCTCCAACTCGACTGGCAGATAACACGCTTTCACGTAGACCAACCTATAAGGAGTAGTCCCTATAGGTGTTTTGTACGTTGTTCGGAAAGCCTATAGCGTGTCATCTAGCTTACCCGCCCAATCCTTGCGGTTTTGACCTACCGACCACTCAAGGATCCTTTTTATACCCCGGTTCGTGACCTCTACTTGCCCACTCATCTGGGGGTGGTATGGTGTAGCTAGTCCGTGGTGAACACCATATCGAGACAGGGTCTTTTCTAAATGCGCATTACAAAAATGCGTTCCGCGTCACTAATAAGTGCCTTCAGGGCACCAAACAGGGCAAACAAGCTTTTAAAGAACCTCACGACTACTCTGGCATCATTTCTGGGTAAGGCTTGCGCCGCGGCCCATTTGACACATAGTCCACAGCTACCAGGATATACTTTTTACCGCGTGAGGATGGGAATGGTCCCATTAAGTCGATGCCCCAAAAATCGAATACTTCACAGACCTGGATCGAATTCTGAGGCATTTCATTGCGTGCGGATAGATTCGATGCCCTCTGGCATGCATCGCACGCTCGCACCAACTTCTGCACATTGTAGGCCAATAAAAACCGGCATCTAACATCTTCTTCCAGGTGTAGTTAGCTCCGTGGTGACCTCCGGTAGGCCCTTCATCACATTGGCGCAGAATGTCGACTGCCTCCTCACCAAACACACATCTACGAATCACATGATCCGCTCTGACTCGAAATAAGAATGGGTCATCCCAAATATAATGCTAAAGGTCTACAAAGAACTTCCTGTTCTGCGGATGCATTAATCCTTTGACAAGGACTCCAGAGGCTAGATAGTTCGTGAAGTCGGCAAACCACGGCGACTCATCTCTCACCTCTATGCTCATGAGGAACTCGTGGGGGAAATTGTCGTTTATTGGTTCCTTCCACGTCTCCTCGGAATCTCCACGCTCGAGTCTCGAGAGATGATCGGCCACAACGTTCAGCGCACCCTTCTTATCTTGAATCTCGATATCGAATTCTTGCAGCAACAGAATCCATCTAATCAGACGTGGTTTTGTGTCTTGTTTGCTGAAAAGATACCGAATAGCAGCGTGATCTGTGTACACAATAGTCTTGGACAACACAAGGTATGATCTAAACTTATCAAACGCGAAAACTACCGCCAAAAGCTCCTTCTCCGTAGTAGTGTAGTTTTCTTGCGCATCGTGCAAGGTCTTACTGGCGTAGTATATAGGATGAAAGTGTCTTTCCTTTCGCTGTCCCAAGACTGCCCCTATAGCAAAATCGTTGGCGTCGCACATAATCTCAAACGGCAACGCCCAATCTGGTGCAACCAAAATAGGGGCTTCAACAATCCTTCGCTTTAACAAATTGAATGCCGTCAGGCATTCTTTCGAAAATACAAACGGAGCATCCTTCTCCAACAAACGGGTCATGGGTTTTGCGAGTTTTGAAAAGTCTTTGATGAATCGCCTGTAGAACCCAGCATGACCAAGGAAACTCCTAACTGCTCTGACTGAGGTAGGGGGTGGAAGTTTAGAAATAACATCCAATTTGGCTGGATCGACTTCTAACCCCGCTTGCGAGATCCTGTGCCCGAGAAATATCCCTTCCTTCACCATGAAGTGACACTTCTCCCAGTTGAGCACAAGATTTGTCTCTTCGCACCTCATCAGCATCTTTTTCAAATTTTTCAGACAATGATCGAAAGAACTCCCAAAAACAGAAAAATCATCCATGAACACCTCCATGGAGTCCTCAATCATGTCGTGAAAAATGGCAACCATGCAGCGCTGAAATGTGGCCGCTGCATTGCACAACCCAAAAGGCATACGCCGGTAGGCGAATGTGCCGAAGGGGCAGGTGAAAGTAGTCTTCTCCTGATCCTCAGGAGCGATCAAAATTTGAAATGAGTTCCCTGATAGTCGTTCCAACATCTGATCGATGAATGGAAGCGGGAAGTGGTCCTTGCGGGTGGCGTCATTGAGTTTGCGGTAGTCGATGCAAACTCGCCATCCGGTGACGGTACGGGTCGGAATAAACTCATTCCTGTCATTTGAGACTACAATTATGCCTCCTTTCTTGGGCACTACTTGCACAGGGCTCACCCATACTGAATCAGAGATAGGGTATATTAACCCTGCATCAAGTAACTTGATCACCTCTTTCTTTACGAAGTCTTGCATATTCGGGTTTAACCGCCTCTGAGGTTGCGCACACAGCTTGTAGTTATCCTCCATCAGAATCTTATGAGTACAGAAGGAAGGATTTATGCCTTTGATGTCCATAATCTTCCACGCCATGGCTTTCTTATGAAGTTTCAGTACCTCGAGAAGTTTTCTCTTCTCCTCTTCCTCTAAGGATGATGAAATAATGACCGGAAGGCGACATTCCTAGTCTAGAAATGTATACTCGAGATGTGGTAGGAGTTGTTTCAACTCCAATGATGGCGGATCCTCAACTGAAGGCTTCGACTTTCCTTCAACTTCACAATCAGTCTCCATAAATCTATCTGGACTATGGGAACCATAATCACTGACTTGACAAACCGGCTGCTCAAGTCTGTGCATATCCGAATCAATCTCCTCAATGGTGCCTTGAAAATGAGAGTTCACAAAGGCATCGACAATGTCGACATAATAAAGCGTATCATCTTGGCTTTGTGGGTGTTGCATCGACCGTTTAATGTCGAAGGTCACATGCTCATCATTAACTCAGAGCGTGATTTGGCCTGCGACCACATCTACAATCGTCCTCGCGGTATTGAGGAACGGATGTACGAGTATCAAAGGCACCTTAGAGTCTTCGTCCATGTCCAGAATGACAAAATCTACGGGAAACACGAATTTGTCGATTTTAACCAGCATGTTTTCAACAAACCCACGCGGATACTTGATCGATCGATCAGCAAGTCGAATACTCAGCCTCGTAGGTGACGGCTCACCTAGATCTAGCTTAGCAAAAACCTTATACCGCATAAGGTTTATGCTTGCTCCCAAATCAGCCAATGTGTGGCTGACAGACACGCTGCCTATAAGGCAAGGAAGGGTGAAACTGCCCGGGTCTCCCATCTTTTCGGGTAAACAATTTTGAAGAATAGCCGTACAATTTTCATTCATTAAAACACATGACATGTCCGTGAGCTTTTGCTTATTTGTGAGGATGTCCTTCAGGAACTTAGCGTATTTGGGCATTTGAGCCAACGCTTCGACAAATGATATGTTTATATGCAACTGTTTGAACATCTCAAGAAACTTACCGTGTTGCTCTTCATTCCTTTGATTCTTCAGTCTGCCCGGGTATGGAAATGGAGGAATATAATCTGTAACTGGCTTTTGGAGCTGTGTTGTACTTGCTGGGACTCGCCTAGCGTGCACCTCATCCGAAGCGTCAGTATGGACCGTCTCAGTGATCGGTGGTGAGTCCGATATGTCAGGTCCCGTGGCCTTAACACTCCTCGTCATTACCGCATTAAAGTGCCCTTTTGGGTTGGGCTCTGTATTGCCCGGAAGACCGCCCTGAGGTCGCTCTGACAACATCTTAGCTAACTGGCCCACTTGGTTCTCAATGGCCTGAATGGAGGTCTTTTGACTCCTCATCTCCCCTTCTTGGGCCATGAAACGCTCTTCGTGCTGTTGATAACGCTTTTCAGCCAACTGGTTCGCACTGTTTGAATTGCTCAAAAGTTGTGCCATCATTTCCTCCAGCTTAGAATTATTTTGAGGGGCTTGTTGCTGGGAACTGCTCCCGGCACCTTGATTATGGTACATATTGGATTGCGTCTGATAGGGCGACTCTGAGACTGAAAAGATTGACAGTAGAATTGCTGTGGAGCGGGAGCATGCTGAGTATACCCGAGCGGGTTTTGGTTACCTGAACCACCCTTCCACCCAAAGTTTGGGTGATTCTTCCATCCCGGATTATATGTGTTGCTATAGGGGTTGTTTTTGGGTCTAGTTTGATTACCCAGATAATCCACCTCCTCGTGGCCTGTAAACATAACTCCTTGTTCGCATGCACCCAACTCATGTGAAATCCCACACTTCTCGCATGAAGATTGAACCCGCGAAATATTATGAGCTTGATTGATGTTTGCAGCAAGGGCTCCAATCTGAGCAGTAAGAGCCGTGTAAGAATCAACAGTATGAACTCTAGCGTGAGATGATGTCCTAGCTCTCTCTCCGGCTTGACGAGAGCTAGACTTCAAAGCAGCTTTCTCGATAATCGCGTAAGCTTCATTTGGCGTCTTTGTTCCTAGATCTCATCCTGCATACATGTCCAAAAGCTCCTGTGAATCATAGTTAAGTCCTTGGTAGAAGGTTAATACGAGCTGTCTTTTGGACAAACCATGATGTGGGACATCAATAAGAAGATCTCTAAACGTCTCCCAAGCAGCGTGTAAGGACTCTCCATCATCCTGTCGAAATGTCATAATGCGGTTCTTCAACTTAGCCGTTTTCTTTGGAGGGAAGTACTTTTGCATAAACAGCTCCGCCATTTCATTACAGGTAGTAATGGATCCTGCGGGAAGTGATAGAAGCCAAGCTCGTGCTTTGTCTCGCAAAGAGAATGGAAAGAGCCACAATCGGATTACATCGTCGGAAACATCTCGAATCTTGAAAGTAGAGCATACCTCAAGAAATGCAGCGATATGTCGACCTGGGTCCTCGTGATCCTTTCCATCAAACTGCACCGAATTTTGTAACATGTTTATGATGCTGGATTTAATCTCGAAATTCGGCGCCACCACAGTCGGTCGGGCGATACTAGGCTGCAGGCCTTCGCCTCCCGGACGGCTAGTCTCATTCAATGGCCGGCCGTCGTCTGCCATGGTGCTCCCCCTTCGACCTCTGAGTTTTCACTCTCAGCAGGTATCTCCGGCTCGTCTACTTCCGCTGAGATAAGTTGTGCAACAGCACGGGACTTTCTCGAAGTCTCCTACTCCTTCGTAGGTCACGTTCCTGTTCGTCAGATGGCTTAGCAGCAGCGGGCGTGGGGGTTGAGGACATCAACCTGTAAGGAAGGGATAAGCACATCTCGAAACGATTAAATAAATTATAATATAATAATAAACAATATTTTATTAATAAAATAATTTATTATTATTTTTTTACCAAATAATTTATTTTCGAATTCGGGTGTGCAAATAATATCAATCTAGCAAAAATAAATATATATACAAACGAATGAACAAATAAAGAATTATAAACAAGTATTCACAAGCATGTACACCGGTAAAGAAGTGACTCGGATCGTTCCAAAGGTTGGCCGCGTCCCCGGCAACGGCGCCAAAACTTGACGTGTGCGTATATATACATGTTTTTACAATGAATTTTACATACGAACTCGGTTTTAATATTTATAAAAATGATTTCTACCTTAAATTAAGACACACACAAAAGGACAAGTGTACCCTGTCGTATATGTAGTAAAGTATGGGTAAGAACCAGGTGTCGATCCATGGACTCGGGCAGGTGCTTGTGTACTAAACCGTCGTCATTTATTTACCGGTAAAAAGGATATGTGAAATAGTTTTTCTAAAATTATCTAAAAATATATTTTAAGACATAAAAGACTTTAAATACAAAAATACAATTTCTTTTTCTTTTTTCTTGTTTTATAAGCAAAATAAGCATGTTATCAAAAATGTCACAAAGGCACTTGATCAATTTTCCAATTATAAAGACAACTAGTATACCTTTTGGGAATCCTAATATGATAATTCTTTGGAAAGTTAACGCGATAAACACACTTTAACCCCCTAAAATTATTCTTTAGCGAGCCTATTGATATATTTTCATGTGAATCTTTAAACATAAGTTAGTCATCCATTAAGAGTTTTCTAACCTCACTTTATCAACGTAAATCATATCACAAACTTATTCATTTTACAAGTCTTAAACATAAATCTACCAAGTTGGTCATTTTGGCCAAAAATACTCAACAAAGATTATAACCTATATTAAGAACCCGCAATAACACCATCTAACCCGTTAGAGCCCTTCCGTGTAAGAAAGCATTCTTGATCAAAATCAGATATATCTTTTATTAAACCAATACCCATTTCTAGTTTCACGGTGTAAACATATTAATCAAGTTAACAGTTTACTAATAAATGATTAATTATGGGGTTTATTCAACATATCCTAACTAACCATTTACTAATCGTCCAAGATAAACAATCATAATCAAGAATCCAACATCAATGAAACAAGATTGCCATATGATCATCAAGATTCAAACGTGAACAAGTTGACTGAGCTTCGTTTTAACATGATAATAAACTAAATATTGATCATAAAACAAGTGTTTTCATAACATTTATAACAATATTACATAACATCAGCTCAATGCTTGCAAATGTGATCAAAATGTATACTAAGAACAAGAAATCAAACCATAAACAAGCAAGGATTTGATGGATTGGATGAATGATAAGCTTCTTGCAACCTTGAGGCTTGAAACCGTCCTGGTCTGGCAGCTCTCGGACCTCAGAAATGGCCCAGAAACTTGGAAAAATACCCAATATTTTGATCAGTCGCAAATGCTCTGTTTTATAGACAATTTTCATATCCGCACGGCCGTGCACTTTATCCGCACAGCAGTGCGCATTAGCATTATGTCACTGCAGGGCATGGGCGGACAAGTGGATGTTTGAGAGGCAAAATCTTCAGATGTGCACGGCCGTGCCAACGATTTGCACGGTCGTGCCAAGGCTTCAGGCTACATGTGATCAGCAATCAAGTCGCGCACGACCGTGCCAATGGGCCGTACGGCTGTGCGTGCCGAGAAAAGAGTTGCACTGCCTCTCGTACGGTCAGTGTTTCCGAGATCGCAAGTCTCGCACGGCCGTGCCAATGGGTTGCACGGCCGTGCAGCATCTGTAACTTCAGCAGAATCTACAGAATTTGTCCGGAATGTTCGTTAATCCCACTTTTTCTCCAACTTTGTCTGTGGTACGTCATTTTGGACCTGAATATATAAAATGGACCGATTAATTACCTATACGACGATATTTTAGCCAAAAATGCACAAAACGGGGGCAAAATGGGGAACTAAATTATGTATATTTTAACGTATATCAAAAGTTATCCTAGATATCTTTGCGTTATGACGAGACATGTCTCTCGTGTGTCCAAACTTTACCGATTGTATAGAAAGTTAATCACGTTAACTATATATGTGTACGAACTATATCGTGTGTTATAACTTGCATGTTAATTATAATTGCACTTATAATGTAATTGTGTTTATGAGTGTAAATTGTAAAGATTTAATGGAGAGAGTTAACCTGAAAGTACGGGATGTCACAATTAACACTCCAGTAACCACCTACTCGTCTTCTTTGGTGGTCGGAATATCGCCGAAGTGGTTGGAATATTGCCGGAGAAGACAACTTTAAGAAGACAAGGTGTAAACGTATTAGCAGGGGTAAAACACAGTGTGTACAAATGATTTTAGTCTATAAATATGGGTAAGATTACAAGAATGCCCTTGGGTAAGATTCAAGTTTTACCCCCTAAGGGATGAACATTGGTGTAACCTCGAAACGTCGGGATGTAGAGTAGCAAGATTTTCATTTTACGGGGTAAAGTTGATCCCGTTTGTAAACCTCAGGGTGTAAACTTGTAGTTTACTCTATTTTAAATCTACAAAATGTTTAATATTTCATCATTAAATATTATATACTATAACAATTAGCAACTAGATTAACAGTAATTTCATTTTCATCCAATTATCCATGTGTCACTCTATCATTGGAGGGCGTTCATTAAACGTAACACCTCGTAAAATTATGTTCAATAATATAGTGACACGTGTCGTATATTTTTAAAAGTCTATTAAAGACTAATAAGGACTAAAGGTGTCAACATGATCAAACTAAGCCTCTGAGTGACCCTCTGGTGTCAACATGCATAAACTGAGCCTCTGAGTGACCATTAGTGGTCAACATGCTTAAATCAAGCCTCTGAGTGACCATTAGTGTCAACATGCTTAAATCGAGCCTCTGAGTGACCATTAGTGTCAACATGCTTAGACTAAGCCTCCGAGTGACCATTAGTGTCAACATGCTTAGCCTATGAGTGACAATCAGAGTCAACATGTTTATACTGAGCCTCTGAGTGATCCTTTATGAAGTCCTAACTCTCATATGAGGCACTTGTTGGACGAGAGGGATTCAATTTGTAAATATGTAAAAGTTGGACAATGGAGGGGTTAAAGTGTCAACATGCTAATTTATACCTCTGAGTGACCTTTTAACAAACTGAGAGCTTGACAATGTCCGGGCATACTCTCGGGTACGCCAAATGTTGGTTACGGAGGGCTAATTATGCTTATAAAGGTGTTTTAGAGATTTTATAAGTTGAGGGGCTAAATGTGACAAAGTTTGAAAGTTCCCTTAAGGCGCTAGCGGGGCGCGAGAGACACTGGCCATGTCTCTCGCGGCTCGCCAGAGGCTTTTATCTACAGAAAAATTGTTTGGCCTCCACACATGTTGCCAAAAACCATTTGATTCGAAACTAGGGACTTCCAAACTGCTATGTCACGTTTTAGGACACTTGTAAGCTCCCTCTAACACTCCCTAACACCTGGCATCACCTCCTTCAAGCTCCCCAACTATAAATAGGTAAGGTTCACCACTTGAACTTGCACCTTTCTCATTCTTCATTCTATCTCCCTCCTCTGGAAGTTACTAACTGAAAAGAGCATCTAACTTAGTTCTATTTCATCCTATGAATCACTTGTAAGTGTTCCTTTCTCTTTCATTTTCGTTTATAGGCTTTTATAGCCAAAAGTCAAGCGTTTTACGGGAAACACCTTGACTTTCGGTTAAGACCATTATGGTCCAGCCATTGTTCGTAACGAACATGGCTAAGTGATCGTAATAAGGTAGGTGTTAATCCCTTTAAAGGGCACCTCCTAAATATCATGTTTGCTAGACCAATTGACGGGTCAAAGTATTAATATCAAAAAGTCAAACATGCCATTTTTCGAAAATATTATAATTTGAGCTTATATATGTTATGAAACATGTTTTGACACTTAAAAAAGTTGGTAATAATTATTAGAACATGTGAGAACATGTTCTGCTCGTCAATTTCAGTTCTAGGGTAGGTTCGCAACCGAAAGTCGCAAAGTTTGACTTATACTTTGACTTCCGATTTTGACCCGATTTAGATTAGTTAGCTACTGATCTAAGGTTGCATTATGATCATAGTATAATGTAGCATAACCCCCTGAGATTATATTACACGATCTTAATCAGAATTTGAGTTTATGCACAAGTTCCATTATTTTGCCATTTTGACTAAAATGCCCTTTTTACATAAAATGAGGTTTAGTCGATAACGAACTTGAAAATGAACTACCTACTGATGTAATATCATAAGTAGGATTATTTGGGATGTCAAGTCAGATCATATACTGAGTTTACGAACAAGTTCTTGTATTATGTCAACAAATGACGATAAAGCCCTTGTGGCACATTAAAAGGTTTTAATTATACATTTTTATATCTGTCACACCACGGATTTCCAACCCAAATCCAAATCCATACACCAGTGGGCCCTGGTGGGGAGTATCGTGACGTCAGTTGATAATCATGATAGTCAATTAAACACGGCACAACGGAAGTCTTGGAGTAAAATTACTATTACAAACCGAATGTTCGAAAATACAAAATAATATACAGGCTCGTAATAGAAGATTCACAGGCGGATCATAAATTGTACATGGAAAGAATATGAAATAGACTTTGGGCAGATTAAGGATTTGCAAGATCTCCAGCCTATTTTCGTTTGTACCTGTAGTTTAGTCTTTTGAAAATACGTCAGCTTTCGCTGGTAAATACACCCAACTGACTCATTTTGAAAACGTTTCAAAATGTTTTAAGTGCGTATCAGCACAAAATCTTTTTATAACTTGGGAAAGTTGACCGTCCAACCTTGTTAACAGATTTACAAGTTTGTCCATACATACAGGGCCCGGTACGGAGACCGAGACATGATTAACTTACACACCACTTTGGACTCACGAAGGAGTCAATTCCTCCCAACCCTGTGGAAATGCATAATTGAGCGTCTATCGGGTGTATGCCTACACCCGCGCTAAGGTCGTGACCGTTTCTATTGTAATGAGCTGAGGATATCCAGGACACGGTAGTTAACCCCCGATGTTAAAGTTATCAAACCAAACTAATTAAAACAAAATATGCGGATTTACTAGCCGCACCCGGCATTTGATTGATCCCATTTCCGACCAAGCGGTAATAATTTACCGTAACCCAAGCCCGTATAGGGGAAATAATTCGAGAGTATTTACCTGAGCTAGTCTTTTTTAATTTTAATAACTCAATCGTACACAAAAGTACTACGTGCAGATAGCATTTACCAGCAAGTCTCTAGTCTGGATTATGGCATAAACTAACCAATTAAATACTAACGGTCTTATTTAAGTCATAGACTTAGACTGACTAGCGTACATGATCAATACGTATAACGCTTGATTAAACGATGATCGGATAGAATGTAGTTTAAACCCGACAAGTACTTTGAGTTGTATAATATGGTAAACAATTAACATTCTGGATTTTGAAATTTAAATGACAAGGTTAAACCCGTTTTGGTTAAATTCCGTAAACTAGTTACGTATAATCAACCGTACGCTTATAAGTGATAATGAGTAACCGGATAAGTAATGGACAAGTTCTATATGCCGTTGTGTTTTAAATAAGTTAAAATATCAGTAGGATATTAACTTATATGCCTGTTAAGGTTTTAAAACGAAACTATGCCTCATAAGGGTATTTTGATAATTTCTTACTGTATAAAAGGAACTTGAACATATTTTAAGTTTGAATTCATAAGTATTCTGGAAAATTAGTTTATTTATGATATAATATCAGTGGGATATCATTCATATACCTTATCTTTTATGACCAAGCTATGCATCGAAGGGACATTTTGGTCATTTTACACATAGTTTATAAATTATTTGGGATTGTGAGTTTATAACATGTACCTACTATAAGTATGTTTGAAACAAGTTTTAAAATCAGTAGGTAACAAGTCTTGGTCAATTAATATGGTTTAAAACCATACTATGCACTGAAACGGCGCTTATGTCGTAAAATGACGTCTTTATGCGATGTTTATAAAAACTGACATTAGGGTCAGATTAAAATGTCTTAAATATGTTATTTAATATAACATATCAGTAGATAAATGATTTACCTTGAAATAATTTGATTAAAACTATTTTATAAGCCACAAGGGCTAAAATCATCATTTATCGACATAGTTTAAGAACCTGTTTGAAAACTCAGTTTATAACTTGGTTAAACATCGCAAATAATCCTACTTATAATATTACATTAGTAGAAAACTCGTTTCAAGTTCATTAACATTTAAAACTTTTTTTTTATGCAAAAAGGGCATTTTGGTCAAGGATGGCATAATTATGGAACTTGTGCATAAACTTGGATTTTGATTATGATCATGTAATATAACCTCAGAGGGTTATACTACATTATATTACGATCATAATGAAACTTTAGATCAGTAGGTAACTAATCTAAATTGGGTCAGAATCGAAAGTCAAAGCAGAAGTCAAACTTCGCGACTTTCGGTTGCGAACCGACCCTAGAACTGAAATTGACGAGCCGAACATGTTCTTACATGTTCTAATAATAATTACCAACTTGTTTAAGTGTCAAAACAGGTTTCATAACATATATAAGATCAATTTATGATTTTTCTGAAAAAATGGCCTGTTTGACTTTTAATATCATAACTTTGACCCGTCAATTGGTCTAGCAAACGTGATCTTCAGGAGGTACCCTTTATAGGAATTAATACCTACCTTATTACGATCTTAGCCATGTTCATTTCGAACAATGGCTAGACCATAATGGTCTTAACTGAAAGTCAAAGTGTTTTCCGAAAACGCTTGACTTTTGGCTATAAAAGCCTATAAACGAAAATGCACAATGAATGAACACTTACCAGTGATTCCTAGGGTGCAAAAGAACTATGTTGGATTCTCCTTTTAGCTAGGAACTTACAGAGGAGGGAGAAGAATGAATGAATAAGAAAAGTGGAAGTTGGAATGTGAACTTAAACACCTATTTATAGTTGGAGAACTCAAAGGAGGTGAAGCCAGGTGTTTAGGGGTGTAAGAGGGAGCTTACAAGTGTTCTAAAACGTGGCATAGCTGATTACAAGTCCATAGTTTCGAATACATGGTTTTTTGGAATTTTGTTTGGAGACCAAGCAAAACTTTCTACAGTAGAGGGCTTCTCGCTCCCCACGAGAGACCCAGGCCAGATCTCTTGCAGCCCGCGACCGCCCCTTGGCCAGTTTCAAAGTTTGACACTTTAACCCCTTAACTTTATAAAGCTTCTAAAAACCTTTTAAAACACCTTTTTGGCACTTTTAGCCCTCCGTTGCCAATATTTGGCATACCCGGGATTATGCCCAGACATTGTCGAGTTCTCGGTTTGTTAAAAGGTCATTCAGAGGTAAAAATTAACATGTTGACACTTTTAATCCATCCATCATCCAACTTTCACATATTTAAAAAAATGAACCCTCTCGTCCAACAAATGGCATGTATGAGAGTTAGGACTTCACAAAGGATCACTCAGAGGCGTATTATAAGCATGTGGACTCCGATGTCACTTAGAGGCTGGGCATGTTGACATATCAGTAACTCAGAGGCCAAGTTTTAAACATGTTGACATATCAGTCACGCAGAGGCTAATGATTTAAGCATGTTGACATATCAGTCACTCAGAGGCTTGTTATTTATGCATGTTGACATCAGACCATCACTCAGAGGCTCGTTTGAGCATGTTGATGCCTTTAGTCCTTATTGGTCTTTAATCGACTATATTTAAAATACCACACGTGTCACTATACTATTGGACACGATTTTTATGAGGTGTTACAATATCAAATCTTTAACCAATTGATATGTTATATTAAATAAGATATCTAAAATAATTAAACTTGATTTTAACATCAGTTTTTACTAAACTTCACACAAATCGTCATTTTACGACAAAAACGTCGTTTCGGCACATAGTATGTTTTAAACCATATTTATCAACCAAGACTTGCTACCTCTGATTTTAAAACTTATTTAAAATATTTTTACAGTAGGTACATGAAATAAACTCAGAAACTTAAATAAGTTATTATATTATTTGTAAAATGACCAAAATGCCCCTTCAGTGCATAGTTTGGTCATAAATGATAGATTACACATAAAATCATTATCTTACTGATATTATATCATAAATTAAATATTTTTCCAGAATACTTATGATCATAACATCAAAATATATTCAAGTTTCTTTTATACGGCATATAATTACCAAAACGCCCTTATGAGGCATAATCTCATTTTAAAAACTTAACGGGCATGTAAGTTGATATCCTACTGATATTACAACTTATTTAAAGTATAATGGCATATAGAACTTGTCCATGACTTATCCGTTTACCCGGATATCACTTATATGCGCATGGTTAAGTGTACATAACTAATTTACGGAAATTAACCGAAACGGGTTTAACCTTATCATTTTAGTCTCAAAATTCAGAATGCTTATGGTTTACCCATATTATACAATTCATAGTACTTGTCGGGTTTAAACTACATTCTATCCGAACATCGCTTAATTTAGCGTATTATATCGTTTTGATCCTGTACACTAGTCGGTCTAAGTCTGTGACTTAATTAAGACCGTTAGCAGTTAATTGGTTAGCTTATGCCATAATCCAGACTAGAGCCTTCCGGTAAATGTTATCTACTTAGTTCATTTTGGATACGGCTGAGATATAAATCTTGCATTTTTAATCAAGACTAGCTCAGGTAAATACTCTCGACTTACTTTCCCTATATGGGCTTGGGTTACGGTAAATTATTACCGCTTGGTCGGAAATGGGATCAATCGAATACCGGATTGTGGCTAGTAAATCTGCATATTCCGTTTTAATCAGTTTTGTTTGATAACTTAAACATCAGGGGTTAACGACCGTGTCCTGGATATCCTCGGCTTACTACATTAGTCAATGGCCACGACCAAAGCGCGGGGTGTAGGCATACACCTGACAGATGCTCATGCTAAATTATTTTTACCCAATAATTGGGGATAGCTCCTTCGTGAGTTCATAAGTGGTGTGTACGTTAATCATGTCTTGGTCTTCGTATTGGGCCCTGTATGTATGGACAAACATGTGAATCTGTTAACAAGGTTACAAGGCTGACTTTCCAAGTTATAAAAGATTTTGTGCCATGTGCACTTAAAACCATTTTCAAATGTTTTCAAAATGAGTCCATTGGGTGTATTTACCAGCGAAAGCTAACATATTTTCAAATGGCTAAGCTTGCAGATACAATACGAAATAGGCTAGAACCTGCTCGTTAGTGATATAAGAGGATCTTGCAAAACCTTAGATCTGCCCAAAGTCTGTTATACACTTTTGTACATTTTACGATCCGCCTGTGGATCTTCTGTTAGAAGCCGTCTGTATATTATTTTTCGTACTTTGAACATTTGGTTTATAATAGTAATTTAAACTCCAAGATTTTCGCTATGCTGTGTTTAATTGACTATGATGATATCAACTTACGTCACGATATTCCCCACCCGGGCCCACCGGTGTTTGGTTGTAAAATATCAGGGTGTGACATTAAATGACAACTATCTCCTTGTCATATCAGTCTATACATCTGATAAACAGGCTATATATCTTGTATAAAAACATATTACATCCAATAAACAGGCGATATATCTTATATACCAACATATAGCTTTGGTATATGGCGGTGGGTTGTGGGCACGTGAAGCACCTCGGGGAGTTGAGGTGGCTTCGGTCTCCGTCAGGGAATGCCACCCCCCCCCCCGACATACCTTGGTGGGCATAGGGTTCCCCCCGACCTCCTCGATGATATTCTTTTCAACTTTTTGAATTCGAATGCTGTATAACAGCTTCAATTTTTTATTTTCAACCCTATGTATACCTCACTTTTATACTAAAAAACTCATCACACTCTCCATATTTTATACATTCTTCTCCTCCATTTATATAATCTTTATAAAAAATAGTTGCCATGAATTCTTCATCTGAACAGGAACACTGTAAACTTTTTTGTTAACACGATGATTGAGACGACGAAAATTATTTTCGAGATGGACTAAGATGGTGAAGACGAAGGAACTTCACAACAAAACACAAGGGTCGTTGCGTTAAATAAAGACCGCGAATGTAGATTTTTTTTTCAAATTATATTTTTAAAATTAACGGGTATTATAAATTTTGTTATTTATTTATTTGGATTGTTTTGTATAATTTATTGAAGTTATTTTTCAAACTTTATTTAAGGTGCACATGATCGTTTGAGGGTCATTATTTTGCTGAAAACTGTGTGTACACTGATGAACCATTTAGGTGTCAGTTTCGAATGAGTCGCCGATTGTCTGTACGTATTGCAATGTTTGGCTAATTATGATGAGTTTTTCACATTAGGCTATGATATTAGAGGGAAAAAGGGTTTACATTTAACAAATGCACTTCTACATTTCGTCAATTAGCGTATGGCACTACTAGTGATTCATGCGATGAATATTTAAGTATGTCTGCTAGAATGAGTTGGGAGTGTTTGTATGAATTTTCCAAAGGTATCCGAATCTATATAGCAAAGTGTATTTGCATAGAACAACGAATGACATTGAAAAGATTTATGCATTCCATGAAGATAGACATGGATTTCCTGGCATGCTAGGAAGTATTGATTGTATGCACTGGCCATAGCATAATTGCCCTAATGCATGGCGCGATCAGTTTATGCGTGGTGATAAAGGGCACCCCTTAATAATGCTAGAAGTCGTTTGCACACAAGATTTACGAGTTTGGCATGCTTTTTATGGAGTTGTATGTTCAAACAACGATTTAAACGCTTTAGCAAGATCTGGGATTTTCGATGAAATCACTAGAGGTACATGCCATGATTCTTCTTTCATGCTCAATGGGGTGTCATACAAGCACGGGTATTACCTAGCCAACCGTTCAAAATTAAAATCATCAATTCGTAATTCAAGGTCCGAAATAAGAAAAACCGCCAATCATCTTCAATCAATGCTTTCGGTTAATTGTTCATGTATAACTGATCCTTGATAAGTTTCAAATCGGTAATCATGTATAATGATTATAACCGATTTTGAAGTTAAAGACCGAGGGGTTATAATCGAGACCTTGGGTGATTATAAAAACCAGTTAAACCATACCGTCGCTCAGTTGCTCCTCAAATTCAAACCTTTTTGCTCTCTCCAAACCTCGCCGGAATTGTCTGATAGTCGCTAGAAAATAGCACCGGAAACTCTCGCCGGAAATCGCAAATCAGGGTCGACGAAACTTGCCAGAAATCTGAAGAAAACTCTCTGTTTTGGTATATCATGTTACTTAATCTTTATTTTTCTATTCTATTTCAATCGAGTATAAGTTTGTTGGTCGATTAAGCAAAACAGTCGGGTTCACTGTTCTGTGTTTTTCTTAGTGAAGAAGACGAAGCCTAAGTTGTATACTAATGTAATTAAAATCGGGTATTTAAACGGGTTAGACACACAGTCCGTCGGTGGACTGTGTGCAAATATAAAACACACGTCCCGGGTTCGAATCACACATGTTTCCGACTTTCTGAAATAAAACCAACATTTTCAAACTTATTCAGATCAATTCACAGCATATATATATAATTAATATAATCCAGTGTTTATACAGATTAGACACATAGCCCAACTGGTTGGGCTGTGTGCACACGAACCCGAAGGTCCCGAGTTCGATTCCGGGTTCTGTAACCGGTTTCGGCCATATTAAATCATTTTTAACAAAAACTAAATAAGGTTAAAGTTAGTTAGTATATATATATAATTAAAACAGAGAATATTTCGGGTTAGACACGTAGCTCAGTTGGTAGAGCTGTGTGCACGTATACGAGAGGTCCCGAGTTCGAACCTCACTCGTGCCTGGAATTCATGCTGTCTGACCGGTCAGACCTGACAAAGTCAAACCATTTATTTATTTTTGTTTTCTTATTTTCTTTTTATTAAATTGAAAAATTATTTAAAAACACTTAAAAATAAAGATTTTGAAGGTTAAAAATTTGCATTAAACTCACAAAAATAAATATAAAAACCTCATTAAAGAGCACTAATTAAAAATAATAATCTCAAATAAAATTTATTTATTTAATCGAATCATGTCGTTATTATTTAGGTTAGTTTTCCCTCGTCGGTTGAATCATAAAATTCGTGCGCATTCATCGTCATCAAGAAACGCATCCACTGTGAGTGAATCTCTACCAATTCCCCGTTTTAATCATGTTTTGGGGTGTATCATGGGTCGTACTATTCTTTTATTTTATTTAAACGTTTGTGCATACATCATATCCGTGATCAAATGTGTATTGATTGTTGTGTGAATTATATGTAGATTGAATTTATCATTTCAGTGCACGCATTTCATTAGGCCCATCAGTTCCCCGTGGGATACGGGTTGAGCATCAGGAGCCTCATTAGATCGGCTCCGTTTAATTGAGCCTTGATCTCAAATACATCATCATTTCATGTCATATACTCATCCAAAGTGGTTTGTGATTGTTTACATATATGTTTGCTCACATGTGATTAATGCACGAATTTTCTTTATTAAATAAAACAAGAAATTAGTTAAAATGTTTTATCAAGGTTCACTCGCCAACTTTTGTTGACCCAAAATCTCCCCCGTTTTACACATGATACAGGTGATCCAGCTGAGACAGAAAACACTTAGGATGGCCTAGAAAAATAAACAAGTTTATGCTTTGGAATAAATATATAGTTTCATTTTTCTTTATAATTGTATGAATTTTGTTTTTGGATATTTAAGTTTGTAATTTGAATTTAATAAATATGAAACATCTTAGTAAATATCATGAGCTTTGGTGATAACACAATTATGCCCCGACTTTTATTCCGCTGCGGGTCGGGGTGTGACAGATTGGTATCAGAGCTTGTACTATAGGGATATAGGATAGGTTATTAGACCCTTAGAGCCTATACTATAGTTGATTAAATTTTAATTGTTTATGCGTTACATGCAAAATTCATGATGTTTATATGTTTCATGTTTATTTTCACACCCAATGTTATGCAAGCAGGCTCACAAATACATGTTATTATGCAATGCTCATCATAAATCATATCCTCATAACATATCATATCCATGAGAGCACACACCTCACGATTTCCATGATTTTTGCAATGATTTTTGTATTTTTCAAATCACATCAAAGTGAGTTCTCATGACGGGCATGTAGTAACTGGAAGGGTACGAGTACCGGTAGTCGGAACGTCCTGTCTAGGCTTGGCATTCGTATAAATCCAAAATAAAGGACCAGTTTGCCTACCTGGGGACTAACGAGGAGAGTACGAAGGACCTATTAGGCCAAAGCATGCTATACCAAACGTCGTGTGAGCTAACCCCACTTTGAGTTGTCATTGTGTCTACACCTGGACACCCTCCTACCATACATCTCGCAATCATATTTTATGATTTTCATTCGGGTGGTGCGAGTGTTAATTCGCCGACACCTATGTGAATCCTACCAAGCCCAATAGTCATGGGGGCCCACATGACTACACAGGCAATGGTATGGGGGACATTTGGAGGCCCAAACATGAGCAAACCCAAGACATCCTATGGATGTAGTTAAATTATTGTCAGTTATGTTGATTTTCATTCTTTTTACGACACATGACACCTAGAAAATTTAAACTCACAATCTTCATATATATGTTCCTGTAGATGTCGGCTAGGCAACTACGTGGAGGTAGAAAGTCAGGAAAGTCAAGCGAACGCTTGGCCACACAAATTGCTAAACAAATGGCTGCAGTACTTCCTAACATCGTGCTTCAAGTTCAACAAGCTTTCACCGCTAATCCCATCAACCCTCCCAACCAAGAAGACCAGAGCGTCGCCAACCCTCCTTCCAAAACCCCCAAGTGCACCTACAAGCACTTCAAATCTTGTGGTCCCCCAAAATATGAAGGGACCGAAGGTGTTACCGCCCTCCTTCACTGGTTTGAAGAAATGGAAAACACTTTCCTAAATTGCGATTGTCCCGAGGACCGTAAGGTACGTTACGCAACTGGAAGACTGTTTGGGGTAGCCCTTACCTGGTGGAACACGGAAAAGGGTAAGCGAGGAGTTGAAGATGCCATGGCCTTAACATAGGAAGAGTTAAGGGAACTCATGACAAGACGCTTCTATCCAAGAAGTGAAATCAAAAAGCTGGAAGACGAATTCTACGCACTGAAACAAAAGGAAGGAGACCACACTTCATATAATAAGAGGAGATGATCCCAAATTTGTTCACCCCCTTGTACCGCTTAGTCGAACACTACATTCGAGGCCTCCCCTCGAAAATCTAAGATTCGGTTTAAGCATTTCGCCTGCAACACTTGAAGCCGCAATGGAGTTAGCTACAGAACTCACTGAAAATCGCATTCGAAACGGCAAGTTCAAAGATGAGAAGAAGAAAGCACCCATTGAGACCCCAACTCTAAACCACCCAGTCTCATCCTCGAAGTTTGCTGGTAAGAGGAAGCGAAATGGCAAGAATTTTGCTGTCACTCAAACCAACCCTCCTATCACTGTTGCACCAATCACCCAAATTGCTCCTCCAGCTGCACCATTCAAAAAGCCATATACTGGCCCACACCCAAAATGCAACCGCTGTCAATACCATCACCCTCCCGAAAATCCCTGCCAACATTGCACAAGTTGTGGCCGTGCGGGTCACACCATCCAAACCTGCCATACCCTTCAACGAATGAATCGCAATCAACCTCCAACCCAAACCCAAAATCAGATAGTGGGCCAAACCCAACAACCCTTACTTCTACCACCTTCACAACACGTAGCCCAACCTTACTACCAACCCAACTACCCCATGATGCAACCCATGCGAGCTTGTTTCAACTGTGGGGACCCAAACCACTTCAGGAACACTTGTCCACGCCTAGTGAACATCATCCATGCCCAAGCTCAAGCGAATCCGGTAAACCAAGCTAACCAAGCTCCCCCACATGCCAGAGGGAGAGCTTTCAACATCAATGCCAACCAAGCCAGGGCTGACAACAATGTGGTCAACGGTACGTTTCTCATCAATGGTAGTTATGCATCCATATTATTCGATACTGGTGCGGATAAGAGCTTTGTGTCCTTAGAATTTGAACCTATCCTCGACCAACCTCGTGTTAATCTCATCGAATCTCTAACGGTGGAAGTTCCTGACGGAAAACCCATTTCATTAAATTCTATTATACGCAATTGTACTCTCACCCTAAACGATCACGATTTTCCAAATGACCTTATTCCTATGAAGTTGGGAAGTTTCGATGTTATAACCGGTATGGACTGGCTCAACCAGCATCACGCTGAAGTGGTGTGCCACGAAAAGTTCATTCGCATTCCTCTTGTAGACGGTCAGACACTACGTATTTTGGGGAAACCCCTTCGAAAGGACTCAAATTAATGTCCTGCCTTCAAGCCCGAAGATATCTCCGCAAGAACTATGTCACATTCCTAACTCACGTCGTCAAAAAGGGAAACAAGGAGAGGAAACTCGAAGATATCCCAGTTGTGAAAGAATTCCCACAAGTCTTTCCCGACGACATTTCAGGACTTCCTCCTGTGAGAGAAGTCGAATTTCGCATCGATCTTGTACCTGGCGCTACACCAGTCGCAAAATCTCCTTATAGGTTAGCCCCATCCGAAATGCAAGAGCTGGCCAGTCAACTGCAAGAGCTGACTGACAAAGGATTCATACGTCCTAGCTCATCGCCTTGGGGTACACCTGTTCTTTTTGTGAAGAAGAAAGATGGAACGTTTCGCATGTGCATTGATTATAGAGAACTCAACAAGTTAACGGTTAAAAATCGCTATCCACTGCCTCGCATTGCTGACCTCCTAGACCAACTTCAAGGTGCCACCTACTTTTCAAAAACTGACCTTCGTTCTGGTTATCATCAGCTCAGAGTGCACGAAGAAGATATCCCAAAAACCGCCTTCCGGACTCGTTATGGTCATTACGAGTTCATGGTCATGCCTTTCGGTTTAACCAACGCCCCCGCTGTCTTCATGGATTTAATGAATAGAGTATGCAAACCCTACCTCGACCGTTTCGTCATAGTCTTCATCGATGACATCCTTATTTACTCCAAGTCTAAATCCGATCATGAGCGACACCTTCGACTCATCCTTACACTCTTAAGGACTGAAAAGCTTTACACTAAGTTCTCAAAATGCGAATTCTGGTTAGGAGAAGTACAATTCCTTGGACATGTCATCAATGACAAGGGAATTCATGTCGATCCTTCAAAAATCAAGGCAGTACAGGAATGGCAAGCGCCACATACCCCTACCGAAGTTAGGTCATTTCTTGGTTTGGCTGGTTACTATCGACGCTTCATTGCCAATTTTTCCCGTATTGCTGTACCACTCACGGCCTTGACTCATAAGGGAAAACCCTTCATATGGGGACCTAAGCAAGAGGAGGCCTTCCAAACTCTAAAGCAAAAACTTTATGACGCACCTATCCTCACACTCCCTGAGGGTTACGATGACTTTGTGGTATATTGCGACGCATCAGGGCAAGGGCTAGGCTGTGTATTGATGCAAAGAGGAAAAGTGATAGCTTATGCCTCTAGGCAACTCAAGGTTCACGAGAAGAATTACACCACCCACGACCTGGAACTTGGAGCCGTTGTGTTCGCTCTCAAGATATGGAGACATTACCTCTACGGTACTAAGTGTGAAATATACACTGACCACAAGAGTCTCCAACATATCTTCAACCAGAAAGAGTTGAATATGAGGCAACGAAGATGGGTCGAACTTCTCAACGACTACGACTGTGAAAGTCCGTATCATCCTGGCAAGGCAAACGTGGTGGCCGATGCGCTCAGTCGAAAAGGTTATGTGAACTCCATTCGTCTTCTATGTTCGCAAATCATAACCGACATCAAAGATCGAATCCGGGCAGCTCAACATGTTTCTGTAACAGAAAATGATGTACGCGATGAGCTGTCATGTGGAGCTGAACTCAAAATCGAAACCAAACCCGACGGTATTCTATACTATTTAAACCGCATATGGATTCCTGATCGCGATAACCTTCGTGATTTCCTCATGAATGAGGCGCACAAAACACGATACTCTGTACACCCAGGAGCCGACAAGATGTATCAAGACCTACGATACACCTACTGGTGGCCTGGCATGAAAAAGGATATCGCTGTTTTTGTTTCCAAGTGCCTTACCTTTTCCAAAGTAAAAGCTGAACATCAAAGACCTTCAGGACTTCTAGTCCAACCCGAAATACATGTATGGAAGTGGGAAAACATAACCATGGATTTCATTACCTGGTTACCTCGCACCTCCAGTGGGTATGACACCATATGGGTAATAATCAATCGTCTTACAAAGTCATCTCATTTCATTTCGATTTGCGAGGACTTCAAGAACGAGAAGTTAGCTCGTATCTACATCAACGAGATCGTAAGCCGTCATGGTGTACCATTAAGCATCATTTCAGACCGTGATGGTCGTTTCACTTCACGAACATGGCGAGCCGTACAAACCGCTTTGGGTACACGATTGGACCTCAGTACCGCTTTTCATCCTCAAACTGATGGTCAATCTGAACGCACCATCCAAACCCTTGAAGACATGCTGCGAGCATGTGTCATAGACTTCAAAGGGAACTGGGACGCTCACCTACCATTAGTTGAATTTTCGTACAATAATAGCTATCATTCAAGTATCGGCATGGCTCCTTTCGAAGCTTTATATGGTCGTAAGTGACGATCTCCAGTATGTTGGCACGAAATTGGGGAAGCGTAAATCACCGGACCAAAATTAATTCAAGAAACAACCGACAAGATCCTTCAAATTCGAAACAATCTTCTAGCGGCTCAAAGTTGTCAAAAGAGTTATGCTGACAAACGACGAAAGCCCTTGGAGTTTGATTTTGGTGATCAAGTACTTTTAAAAGTATAACCGTGGAAGGGAGTGGTTCGTTTTGGCCAGAAGGGCAAGCTAGCACCACGCTACGTAGGACCTTTCAAGATACTCGAGAGAGTAGGTCCTGTAGCATACAAGCTTGACCTACCAGAAGAGCTCAACAGAATTCATCCCACATTCCACGTATCAAACTTGAAAAAGTGCCTCGCCGATGAAAACCTCCATATTCCTCTAGAAGACATTCAAGTCGATGAATCGATGCACTTCGTTGAAAGACTAGTGGAAATCATGGATTTCGGAGAGAAGCGTTTAAGGCGAAGTCGTATTCCAATTGTCAGGGTACGTTGGGAGTCAAAGCGAGGACCCGAGTTTACTTGGGAACGTGAAGACTCAATGCGCGAAAAATACCCGCATCTTTTTCCGGTTACCTCTACTACTTAAATTTTGGGACGAAATTTCTAAAAGTAGGGGATACTGTAACATTCGTCGTAAAACGGGTTTCAAAACCCGCTTCGTTTAATAATCAAACATTCGATTAAAAGTTCGTTGCGTATTTATTGTGCCGGTTAATTAAAATAATACATAATTACTAAATATTTTAGAGTTTAAAAACCATAATTAATAAATAATAATAATAAAAATTAAATAATAAAACAGAATGGGGTAGCCGGGTCTCGAACCCGGGTCTCCCCGATTGTACACACACAGCCTTCACCACTACACTACACACACATTTGTGATTTAAACTGAAATCAATTAAGTTATATGTTAAGACTCGCATATCACCTGTTTGAATTACGACTGAACCGCCAACTTCAATCAAGCAATGTCTGTTTTTAGAACGGAAACAGTTACGCTTTTCGAAATCAAAATCGGATTAAAACTCCAAACCGTTCAAAATTAAAATCATCAATTCGTAATTCAAGGTCCGAAATCAGAAAAACCGCCAATCATCTTCAATCAATGCTTTCGGTTAATTGTTCATGTATAACTGATCCTTGATAAGTTTCAAATCGGTAATCATGTATAATGATTATAACCGATTTTGAAGTTAAAGACCGAGGGGTTATAATCAAGCCCTTGGGTGATTATAAATACCAGTTAAACCATACCGTCGCCCAGTTGCTCCTCAAATTCAAACCTTTCTGCTCTCTCCAAACCTCGCCGGAATTGTCTGATAGTCGCTAGAAAATAGCACCGGAAACTCTCGCCGGAAATCGCAAATCAGGGTCGACGAAACTTGCCAGAAATCTGAAGAAAACTCTCTGTTTTGGTATATCATGTTACTTAATCTTTATTTTTCTATTCTATTTCAATCGAGTATAAGTTTGTTGGTCGATTAAGCAAAACAGTCGGGTTCATTGTTCTGTGTTTTTCTTAGTGAAGAAGACGAAGCCTAAGTTGTATACTAATGTAATTAAAATCGGGTATTTAACCGGGTTAGACACACAGTCCAGCGGTGGACTGTGTGCAAATATAAAACACACGTCCCGGGTTCGAATCACACATGTTTCCGACTTTCTGAAATAAAACCAACATTTTTAAACTTATTCAGATCAATTCACAGCATATATATATAATTAATATAATCCAGTGTTTATACAGATTAGACACATAGCCCAACTGGTTGGGCTATGTGCACACGAACCCGAAGGTCCCGAGTTCGATTCCGGGTTCTGTAACCGGTTTCGGCCATATTAAATCATTTTTAATAAAAACTAAATAAGGTTAAAGTTAGTTAGTATATATATATAATTAAAATTTTAATGTTGATAAGATCCTTCAAAATTTTAATCTAGAGGACACGAATGTAGCTCAAACTCTAATTGATACCTCTCAACATTTGTCAAAAAATAGAGGCGAGAGTGTTGCTCAATTAGAATACTCAAGAATCATTGGCAGTCTTATGTATCTCATGTCATGTACTCGGCCAGACTTTGCATATGCTATGAGTAGGCTAAGTAGATATACTAGTAATCCTAGTTCAGAGCACTGGAAGGGTATGACAAGATTATTAAGGTATTTGAGATACACGAGAAACTATGGACTGCATTATGGCCAAAATCCAGCTGTTATGGAAGGATTTAGTGGTGCCAACTGGATATCCGATACGAAAGATTTCAGAGCTACAAATGGTTATGTGTTTACTCTTGGAGGAGCAGCTATATCTAGGAAGTCGTCCAAACAAACACTTATAGCTAGATCCGAGATGGAATCTGAGTTTATCGCGTTAGATAAAGCTGGAGAAGAGGCAGAATGGTTACGTCAATTCTTGGAATATGTTCCAAGATGGCCTAAGCCTGTGATGGCTATTTGTATACACTGTGATTGCCAATCATCTATGGGTAGAGCTCAAAATGCAATGTACAATGGCAGATCAAGGCATATACGACGTCGACATAACACGATACGAGAACTACTCTCAACTGGAGTTATCACGATTGACTGTGCGAAGTCAAAGGATAACATTGCGGATCCGCTTATAAAAGGCTTAAGCAGAGAGGTAGTACATAAGTCGTCAATGGGAATGGGACTAAAGCCCTTGGAGTAAGTTTGTACAACGGAAAATCTATCCTATAATATTGGAGATCCCATGATCTAGGCTCAATAGGACCACCTAACTGTACGAACTGAGGTCACTGTGGGGGAGTACCTCAACATACAAAGGGAGTTACAAACTTAAAGCAGTGATATCAAGAGAGGTTAAGCATATGGCTTTTAGTGATTTGCAAATCACCTATGTTAGAGAGAAGTGGGGTCGCTTCAAATGGAATTGGGGGCACAATTCCTAGAGCTCTCACAGAAGCAGGATAGTGTTCCATGACCAGAACGGACAAGGCTATGAGGGGTTAGCCAGACCAGGAAGAGTAATGTGTAATAACGTCTACGTAAAAAAGAGTTGATTCAAGGATATCGTGTCTACTAACTGCTAGGAGACTAAGTATATGTCACAAAGGAGGGTTCAAAAGGAAACTTGCCTATCCTGCATTACTTAACCGCTGAAATTTTATCGTGACACTTGAATGTGTGGGATGATCTCCATTCATGTGGGGGATTGTTGGAAATTATGATAAATAATTTAGTGATTAAAGCAAAATGAATGAGAGATTATAAGCTTTAATTGTGTGTTGAAACTTTAATGTGTGGGAAGTTGTGTTTGTCCCACATTGTTGGAGAGATAAATCTTTTATTGATTTATATCTATAAATTCTCTACACAAATGTATTCGTATCTTACAAGTCACACCCAGTGGCAGTCAGGAGAGTGCGAAGCACCCGACACGCGCACGCGCCCGGGCACGGGACCGGGACGAGGGCGATGGGCGCAATATGGTGCTTTGATGGCGCACTTTGAACTTCGCACGCTCGCATCGCCGTGAGCCGCTTGGAGCTGCCTTTACTATTTTTTAGATGTGACTTGAGCCAGTGGTCTGGTGACTGTTTACGTTCCTAGTGGCCAAGTGAAGTAAGTTCTCAGAATTCAATTTAGATTTAATTTTTTATTGAATTTTGTATTCAATTCTAACTTGTTGAATTTTAAACAGATTATATACAAAGCTTGGTGCTTTGTTCAGGAAATACAGAGAAATTCCGTATGGTTCATAGCACACATTCTATTTACTCAGATTTTCCTAACTTTGCATCCCTGAGAACTCTTGTTTCAGGTATTATTTCAGGTGCTTGGCTATCCCCGACAGTACAATCTGCTCTGGCTGTTATACCCCGGGAAACAGATGGGTTCACCTACGTGGCCCGAAATTTGTTTTAAGGGAAGCGTGACCTTCACGTGTCTCAGTCACGTTTGTTTTTCTATTCTTTGTTTCTTTGTAATGTGTTTTTTAGTTCAGTATTGTTATTTAGTTTCATTTTGTCTACTTCAGTTTTTGGTTATGTAATGTAATTCGAATTTGATTAATAAAATTGTTATTTTAGTTTATTTTGTGAACGGATGCCCTACAATGTTGTTGAATGGTGTTACCAACATGAACTATTCTTGCTCAATTGATCTTTCAAAACAATGGATGTCGTTCATGCTCTGTTTGATACGTATACTATGAACATTGTGATCAAATGTTGTTGCTAACTGAACTACACTAATCAGATTTAAAGATACTTATAACAGTTCATTGAATTTGAAGATACAAGAGCCCAAATATGTGTTTAAAGACACCATCGAACAAGGTTTGAGTCTTGATGTAGTCACTTATAGTACCATGTTAATTACAATGATTATTTTTGGCTGGACATTGTGGTTATGCACATGAGCTCTTGAACAAGATGCAGCACAAGGACATTTTCCAAATTCATACACGTATGGAATAATAGTTTTGCGCACAATATCCTCATTGATGGTGCAAGTAAGTGTGGGAAGTTTGATGTCGCTAAGGCTACTTTCAACGAGTTAAGTGTTGAAGATTTGCATCCTAACGTTAGGACGTATAATGTAATTATTAATGGTCTTTTTTCCGGGAAGAGCGACAAAGTTGGTTCATAATACGGAAGAGAAAGGTTGTCCACCAAATAGTGTGAGTTACAATCTTCTTCTGCAAGGGCTTTGTAAAGAACCAACTACAGAATTATAAATTGTAATGGCTTGAATGAATAATTCCATTATGCTCATCGATATATGTACAGGGATATATGGTAGCTCAGTTACAGGAGATTCGTTAGGAGATAACTATGGAAATACCAACAATTATTGACAGATAATAAATTAAATATTTCAAGATATTTGACTGTCCATGATCTACATTATGAGCGGCATTAGTGTCGCTGGATTTAATACCAACAACAGCTAAATCACTTGATATTGTCTACCAAAATGTCTAACCCCACTTGTACTTCTGAGTTGTTTCAGAAGAGAAGATCTATACCTGTTTCATGACATGGCGCCACTAATTGCAAATGATTTTGTTTTTGTCAATACTATATTTTTTTCCTCCCAAAAATGTTGCATAGAATTTATATCAAAGACAGTCGGAACGTGTTTATGGTATTTGAAGCCGGATAACTCTTAGGCTATAGGGTGTGGTTAAGACTTTCATGACCCTCCACATCGGCGTCATATTACCCATCTCTAATCCATCTTCCAAAACCACTACCCTAAGGGTGTGATCATGAGCCAAACCACTATCATCTTATTTTTATGTATTTTTGTATAAAGGAAAAAGAGGCTCGTGATTGCCGTGGTTTGATCCACACAAACCATGGTGGATAAGCTAAGAAGGTGATATAGCAATCAATTAATGGTCCTATATGGCATTGATGACCCAACTCATACCCCTACACCCTTTAGTCTTATACCCCAAATCTCTACTATATCTCTATGCCCGGTATCTTTCTTATATTGTCATTGTTTAAAGTTATTTTATTATACTCTCATGGAGCATGTTTGAAACAATATCAGTTTTAAATTAGAGAATTATGAGTAACATATAAATAGGAATGAATATTTGTTATTGGGTATTAGTACTGGTGTCATACTGGTTATTTTCGATGCCAGTACTTATTTTTCTATTTTTGAGTACTGATACGGAATCGTTATTTTGATTAATTTACAGTAAATACCAGTATCGGTTCATTTCTATACTCGTCCATACATATAGACAACACTTTTGTGTAGTGATAACCGGATATAGAGTTATACGGTTAAATAATTAAATAATTGTCTTATATATGATAAAGCTATAGATATATATCCTAATATTACAACTGATATTGTATTCCTCTATTGTAATTACAGAACTTTAACTTGCTTGTGTGATAATTTATCAAAAATTCTATTGGCTAATGATCATGTGAAGGAGATTTTGGCGGTTCTTTTCACCTCAATATAAGTAATGATTGGAGACACGAAAATTTTCATAGGAAACTTGAAGATAAAACATTTACCTTTCTAAAAAAAACTTGATTTATTTCTTGTAACAATTTTCTTAGTAAATCTACATTTTATATCCGTATCATATTTTTACTTTATGAACAAAATTATTTTGAAAGTCCAGTTTCCTCTAGGCTAAAATTACAATTTTAAAAATCTTATAAGATCTTTATTTGTATATATTGATATATTTGCTTTTTTTACTAAATAGTTTCATTTATTACTAAAATCCTTATTTGAACATTTTGATATATTTGCTTTTTTTACTAAATAGTTTCATTTATTTATTACTTTCTATTTTTTTTAACGGTGTACGGTTAGAATGCCGCTAACTGGGTTAGTAGTTAGTGTGTACTAAATAGTTTCGTTTATTAATGTCGGTTTTTTTTAATGATGTACGGTTAAGATGTCCTTAACCGAGTTAGTAGTTAGTATTAAAATTTTCTTTTACCTAAAATAAACTTAGAACCTCCAATAGAATCAAAGTTTTCCATCTCTCCCTTAACCATTTGAACAAGATAATTGGTAAGTTACTATCTATTATTACAATATATTAAATAATATGTGATGTGTGGACCCTATTGATTTGTTTGACTTTGGGAAAGAATTGATTATAACTAAAAGTATTTCGTTTTATTCAAGAAATTTTCTCCTTTCACATAATCAGATTAACCTCCAAACTTACGCTGTTCTTTAAATATTTGTGAGACCAATATTGTGCCTCCTAAAATGGATGTCAAATTTCAATAATAAAGTCCTATTGTGTAAATCAACTTTTGTTGTAACATTATTAATTAAATATGTTAATAATTATTTAGGCTAAAGAAACTCTTTATTTTGAATTAATAAATTAATCAGGAAATAAGATTTATAGAAAGATGTCTTTGGAGAAATATGTTTAGAAAACGTTCTTAAGCACAGCAATATGATCAGAATGTAGCTCAAATTCCAATATAAAATGAATGTGGCTTTTGTATAGAACTATGTTGTTTTCAAATAACTCTTTTGCCTGAGGATTCGGATGCTGCAATCTCTTCATACATATCGGCTATCGCTTTTGCGAAATATGCCTTTGCTTGTGGCCTCTTAACCTGCACCAATGTTCAATTATTACTTGCGAATTTTTAGTTTTAACATCCATCGTCATCATCGTTACAAAAATGTTGTAGAGGTAGCAAAATGGGTGTGTTGGATAATAGATCAAAACGAATGTCTTTTATGGGTAGGTCCTTTTTCCCTAAACTATATAATGTTTTATAATAATTCGTGGGGCAGCCATAAAAAACCAATATACTTTCTGTTTTTTTCTCATAAAAGTCTTTCCACCTTTTTTTGCACTTGAAAAACCATAATATTTTCCTTTTTATTTCATAAAAGTCCCTTCACTTTTTTTACACTTAAAAAACCAACATACTTTCTTTTTTTTTTGTCTCATAAAATTCCCCTAACCATTTTTTATAAACAAAAACAACATACTTTCTACACTTGTATCATACACGTCCCTTAAAATGTTAAACTTTAACAAAAAAAATCTCTTAATTATGATCTAATGAAATCAAGAAAACATTATTTGACAAATTATGTTATACTTTTAACGATTTTGAATTTATACATACCATTTTATATGTTTGTTATTTATTTTATTTTGAGTTATGACATCCACACTCGTGAATGAATTTTATCATATTGTTCTCCGAATAATTTATATTGTTATCAATTTATTGAATTCAAAATGTAAAAGAAAAGACAAACATTCAACATACTTTGGTTTACCAAATATCCAATTTAAAATATTAATTCATCTAAATTCTTTTGTAACATGATATTAATAAGTAAAAAATAATAATTCATAATTTTGTTCAAATTTAACATTTGTGGGACTTTATATGCAAAAAGTTATTTAGAGACTTTTATAAGACAAAAAGGAAAGTATGTTTGTTTTAATGTGTAAAAAAAAGTTGAAGGACTTTTATGAGAAAAACACAAAGTCTGTTGGTTTTTTATGGTATTTCCCCTAATTCGTGCATCAAAAATGAACTAAAAATACATTTTAGGGGACTTTTAACTAGTTGACTTGTTAGATTCATTTGTATCATTTTCATTTGGAATATTGGATTTTAATAATCCTAACTACTCGTCTTTGGCCGCCAACACAAAAATAACCACCGGCAGTCCCAACTATTAACATATTAGCTTCCAATGGACCTTGACTAACAGAACCTTAATGCCGTTAGTCTCCGGTCGCCGGAAAAACGCTTTTGGCCGGAAAATTCATTTTTGACCGGAAAACTCAACATTTTTGTCCCAAACCTTTTTGTAACCTTATTACGAACCTTTAGGAACTTTCTTCTAGTAAAAGCCCAAATTATTGAATTCACCAGAAAACTCTTTTTTTTCGCCAGAAAACTTCTTTTTGGCCGAAAAACTCAACTTTTTGGTCATAAACTTAACATCTTCGTCCCAAACCTCTTTGTAACCTTAGATCGGACCCTTAGAAACCGTTTTCTGGACGAAAACGGTTTTCCGACGACTGGAGACTATAACAGTGCTAGGGTCCTAGTAGTCAGGGTCCATTGGTGGTCAATATGTTAATAGTTGGGACTGCCAGTGATTATTTTTAAAGTTGGGACTGTTGACGGCCAACGACGAATAGTTGAGATTATTAAAATCCAATATTCCTTTTTATTTTCAGCTGATATTTTTATTATAACTTTTTGACCCGTTTCAATAAAACAAAACCCGTATCAACCCACTAATAAGTAATGGGTCAAGTAAATAAAATAAGTTTTGTGCAACTTTCAATTATTTTGACTGGTTTCAATTATTTTGACTGGTTTGATTATTTGTATCGTTTTTATTTTGTTTTTTTTTTTAATTTTACCGTTTTGATCCGTTTTAACTTAAACAAAACCCGTATCAACTAACTCATAAGCACGTGGGTCATATCTGGTGCATCTTCGTTTGGCAAAACTTCATGAGCAATATACCTTGGGAGGAAGTATATATTTTATTTTCCAAGAAAAAAAAAGTATTTGTTAATTATTATGTTAGTACTTACCTTAAATGTTGGAGTAAGCAGACCATTTTCCATGGTGAATGGTTCAACAAACAAAGTGACGGATCTTGCAAACTCGAAACCTCTCAGCTGCATACAATAACATTCCTTGTCAAATCGAGCAAAGATGACGAATTCTACATAAATACAAAAAATATGGATAGCTAATTTGCTAAAGAAGAAAATACAGATTAATGATCAAGCTTTACACTGCCAACTAGAATTACTTGAGGGTTTATTATGAAGCGTAGTAAGCCGGTCTTCTCTAGAGGTCGCAATTTCAATCCTTATGCTAATTAATGGGTCAATTCAGGCAATACCCGCTATATTTTATCTCTAACGCATGGAACAGGTAAAATATAAAAAAAAATTGCTAAAAAGGAAACATGTTAAATGGATCGATTGTTGGCCAACGCCTAACTTTAATACATAAAACCCCCTAAATCTTTTTATTCAAAAAAATTAATGTTATTGAAAGAATTTGATTTTACTAATCACATTTGACAGATAAGATGGAACAAAAGCAAGTTAGCAGAGAAGAGTTACCTGAGCTTCCTTTCCAACTGCATCCATGTCGGCAAGGACAGCTTTCCTTGCCCGCGGGTCATTGCACAGTCGTTCCAAACTTTCAAACTACAAGTCATAGAATAACCTTTAATATAAAAAGTGAAAAAAAAATAATTTTGTAATTTTTTGTAAGAAGGTGCAGCTTTAAAAAATGGGGTTATAAAGCGGTGTGGGGGCGAACAGTGAGCGAGCATTTGACGTCTTGGTCAAATATAAAAAATATTAAATACAACTGAAGTTAATTATTTACTAATCATATTTTAGTTTAAACACATATTATCTGTAATCCGCGGTTCAATTTCTATTAAGATCAAAAGTAAAAATAGATATAAATTTTGTCACCTTTATTCCTTCCTTAGCAGCCCATGTTTTGAGCATCTCAGGATCCACACAGACAATAGCAACTAAAGAAGAGTTGAAGCTGTCACCTATTTTCAACCAATAATAGATAAAACTTTAAAAAATATGAAACCATTAACAAAGAGATAACCAAATTAATGAATCTTTAATTTCTTACCGTAAACAAAGCATTGTGCCACAAATTTGCACTTCGCATATACGTTCTCAATTTTCTCGGGAGCTATGTACTCTCCTTGTGCCAATTTAAAAATGTTCTTTTTCCTGATATTAAAAATTTACTTAATACAATACTTAATCGTCATGATCCTATTGGTGGCAAATTCGGGCCGTTAAAATATTCCTTTTCCCAAAGTGTGTGTGTGTATATATATATATATATATATAGGGTTATTGTAAAAAGGGTGTGTTTTGTGAGAAGTGTAAGAAGGAATCTACACCATTTGATCTAAAATCTAATGGTTCAGATTATAATGGCAAAATTGTAAGTAGTGTTTACCATTAAATGAATTAATTTTATAGATTGAGGGTATAAAGGTAAAGTTAACATTTTTAAATTTAGAAACTCACATGCAATTTATATGCAAGTTCCCCTCTTCTTTTTTAAATGTCAATAACTTTCTATACATAACTCTTTTAAAAAAAATTACACAATAATAACGAGTGTTTTTTTATCTTTAATATGAGTACCATATTGTTATACTTATGTAGAGAAAAAAATTACGTCTCGATTGCATGTTTTAGTCCATGGTGTTTTTTCTATGTTCATACAATGGTGTTTTAATTGTATTATGATTCAAGGCGTTGTATTTTACTAGTAAAACAACATGAACATAAATAAGACACCATGGCATTGCACATAATGAATTATGATTCAAGTCATGGTGTTTTAACATCTAGAGTATGTAGCATTGTATTGTGATTACAGCCATGGTGTTTTAACATCTGGAATAGCAATAGAATCATTCTAAATGTTAAAACATCACGACTGTATTATGATTCAATTCATGGTGTTTTTGGAATTTGTATGGTGTTTTATACCTGTAAAAATAAAAAAAATCATTACACATGTTAGAACACCACAACTGTATTACGATTAAAGTTGTGGTGTTTTTTGGAATTCATATGGTGTTTTATACGAACTGATGATGAATTCCTAAAATAACTGATGAAATGAATTCCTAAAATAACTGATGAATTTTGTTACAAGATTATATCTTTAATTAGGATTATGGGTTAAATTACCATCTTACCCTTAAACTAATAAAATAGATAGGGACATGTGTCATCACTAGAGTCTTTCTTATCCTTCTCACACTGTCTTTTTTACAGGTAACTAACCCTATATATATATATATATATATATGATACTTATTGGTAGGGATTGGATTGTTACAGTACCCGTACCTATGCCCGTACCAGTACCGAAAATATCGGTACCGAATTTGAACAAAACTTGGTACCAATAACCGTACCAAATATATAGGTATGGTACGGTACGGGTATTTTCGATAAGGTACCCACTTTGATACTATTTTGTTTTTATTTAGTTTTTGAGCACTGGTACAGGTACTAAATATGTACAATTGACATGAGTGCCAATATAATATGAGTACCAAATAGGTAAAATTGGTACGAGTACCAATACGATACGAGTACCATATAGGTAAAATCAATACAACTACTCTAAATACCATAATACGAAATAAAACATAATAAAAAAAAAAACCTTTAATTGTCTATATAAAATTCGGTACCGGTACCCGTTTTTTCCCGTACCCGTACCAATACCGAAAGTACCGAATACCAAAATCAATAAAATTGGGTACCGATACATGTACCAAATACCTAAATCGGTACGGGTACGGGTACGAGTACGGGTATTTGGGAAAAAAAGGTCATCCTTATAGGTCATAATCCTATTGGTCGTAAATTGACCCGTTTACTTACAAATGGATTTAGGTTACACCTTATCTCTAACGGGTCAAATAAAACATAAGGTTAAAACCTCCAAGAATGATGTTCAAAGAATTAAATTATCGTTGAAATAAATATAGCTTTTGTAATCATTTTGTTTCACACACTAACTACTATAAAAGAAATAAAAATCTTTTGATCAAGCGGTTCGACCCGACCCATACAAAACTGACCAGTTTTGACCTGAATCTATTAGACTCGTTACCCGACATGTCTTACCGGTCAATGATCTTTAAGCGGCCTCCAGGTAACCATAACCCTATGTCTCCGGTATGAAGCCATCCTTCTTCATCGATTACTTCTCTCCTGATAAAAAAAATTAGATGTTAATAAACCGATCAACACAAAACTCGATATAATACACACATTTAAATATACACAATTAACAAGCAGAAGAGGGTAATTAAGACTTCATTATACGTTTGCACTTCATCTTTGTAGTAGCCTTGAAATACAATTGGTCCCCTCACGCAGATCTCGCCACGAGGATATGGTTGATCATCGGATGTATAGTTCATTTCCGGAACGTCCACAAGCTTTACTTCTGAAACAAGAAATTTTTAAAAAAATATTAGACTATCAATTTCTGTATTATTGTTATCATATGATCGAGACTTTATCAAAAACTAACCACAAGCAGCATTAGGAGCGCCAACGTGACCCGAGGTGACATCGTTCACATTCATAAACGCTATAACACAAGAACTCTCAGTCATTCCATACCCCTCACATACAGGACAACCAAAGCACCTGAAAAGTTGTTAGTTTTCTGTTAAAATAATTAATAATATGAATATATGATTATAAGTTTATAATCCAAACCATAGCTACCATGACCTTTTATGATAATAAAATACTGAAATTTGAAAATTAACTTACACTTTAAGAAAATCCATGACATCAGCAGACAAGGGAGACGCCCTGAAACCATAAAACGAACCCGTCCACCAAGTTTCGCTTTTATTTTGTCAAACACTAATCGGTCCCACATTGGAGATGCGTTCTTGCCTAGAAGGTAAAATAAACTTAACTGATTGCTGAAGTAGTATACCTTCCCCAACAATTTCTATCAATCATAATACTTCTTGCTTTATATATTCTTTAGAATTAATTACACAGATAGTACTTGTGGTTTATTGAAAGTAACACATTTGAGTACTAACTTTTTTTGTAACATGTTCAGGTCTAAACCGTTCGCTTTTGTAACACCTTTGAGCATTAAGGCTATCTGTCGTCAATTTTTATGTTAATCAGTGTAAAATGACTAAAATACCCTTATGTAATTTTATGTTAGTACTCAAAGGTGTTACTTTCAATAAACCACAAGGACTATCTGTGTAATTAACTCTAAAAATATGAAAACTCATTGTATTTGTAAAAATAAATATTATAAAATATGCTACATAAACATATTTAATAATTATATTCCGAAAATTAATATACATACACTTACCAAATCTCTATTATGAGGGAAAACACTGTAGTAGGAACAATGTGTAGTTTTTTTTTATTAATTTAATATACATACAATTACCAAACGTTTATATTTACCTTTCTTCTACATTCATCAAGAATATGTTACCTTTAAGTAATGCTTGCCTCTTTGCATTATATGCAGCATTAAACAACTTTTCCCTCAAACCACCAGATGATTTCACTGCATTCATCACGCTGCAAAAACCACATGGCTGAGTCAGCATTAAATAAACCGTATTGATTGCAGAATAAATCATTCTGTTCTTCTGATCATACCCATCATATACTCTGTTATATAACCGAGGAACGCTGCAGAAAATCGTCGGTTTTAATAAAGCCATGTCATCCAATAATTTCAAGTTGTCCTGCACAAATGAAAATACAGCGTAAATCTAACAAATTTGTCATTGTGTAATTAACCGAAATGAATAAATTAGTTTCGTACTCCTTGATAAAATCCAACCGAACCACCATAGTACGCCAAGATTATCTGGTTGGATCTTTCATAAATGTGTGCCAAGGGAAGATAAGATATATAACTGTTGAAATAAGAATAAGTTAGAAGGAGATGACTCGTATAATGATGAAAATTTGGCATGTTAAGCGTACGAGGTGATTAATATTTTGTACTCACACATCCGACGGATAGAATTTAATTCCAAGACTTCCACCAGCAACATTTGCAATCAAGTTTCCATGGGAAAGTACAGCTCCCTAATCATGTACAAAAAATTTAAAAAGTCCAAATGCAATAAGAAAATATATTCCACTTTAATTAAGGAGTATAGAGTTAATACCATAAACAAACCAATGTACTTTCTTATTTTATTTTTTTTTTGTTGATAAACATTCAGTAAAATACGTCTAATACATCAAAATAGAAGGCAAACAGGCAACAAGCTGTGCCACTAGCCTTTTTGAATAGCAAAACTAAGCTTGTAAAAAATACACGAAATCACTATACTAAATTTTGTATATTAAAGTCTATAGATATATTGAATCCCTTTATCAAATTTTGACCGATTCAAGTGTTAGGAAGTCATTATTTAATAAAATAATTCATAAGGACGTGCCAGTTAGACAAGTTTAAGGACTTTAATACACAAACATTATTTTAGTGATTTTTTTCATGTATTTTTTTCTGGTATTCTTTACACCAAAAATAGGTTTTGTGAACTTTTTCGTAAAAAAATATGAAAGTATACTGGTTTTTTATGGCATTATCCTAAAATATAAGTGACAAACCTTTGGTGTCCCAGTTGTACCACTTGTATAGCATATTGTAGCAACATCCTCTGGTTTTGGTGGACAAAAGGGGTAATGGTTGCTAGTACCCTAAAAAAGCACCGATTTATTCGACAGAGAAATTAGTAATCAAAAGGCGGAAATCAAGTTTTTTTCAAAAGAAAAAAAGATCTTGAATTACCTGAGTAATTAGTTGTGAAAATGATACAACCTTAACAGCTGTTGCTGATGGAAGCGATGGCATCAGCTCATCAACACCTCCAACCACCTACATTATCAGTAGACACGAGTGCTTGAAGATTTTAAATATTTTAAATTGTAAATATGAAACAAACTTTTTTTATAAATAATAAGAAACTAAAATGAATGATTTGCGGTCATACCACTATCAAACGGACAGAAGGAATCTTGGACAAAAAGCTCAGCAACTGGAATGTCAAAATGTTAGGCGCGTATGGTTAAAATTTCACTAAAGTTATAGCTTTTTAGTCAAAAAACGTCGAATTGACTAATAAGATATTATTAAACGTACACTATGCAATGTCTGTGGCACACAAAATATGGCTTGTGCAGAAGAATGGTTCACAATAAACTTAACAGCATCCGGTCCTACAAGATTAAGCATTACTATACTTTTACACATCTGCAACATATAAGAGAATAAAATTTATTTAAAAAAAAGCACGCGACAAACCAAGGGTATCGTATAAGGGGACAGATACGTATGAATATGCAGAGCAAGCATGATCAACAATTATCCACTCTGGTCTGTTGATAAAATATATTCCAATACATGATCCCTGATGCAATATTAACCAATTGGGCAAATTAATAACTTAAACAAAAATAACATATAACTTGAATAAAAAAAATACTATACGCGTGACATGCCTTTGGTATTCCGTGGGCCATTAATCCAGAGCCGGTAGCCGCCCGAGCTGTGGCTGCTTCCCCGTAAGTTGTCCACTTGTAGCTGTAAACAGACGCAGGAGGATTAAAAAAAACAGACGTAACTTGTGTGACAAGTAAGACAACTGATTAACTTACTCGCCAACAGTTCCATCCGGACGAACCCTTGTACCCAAATACTTATTATCACTAAAGGTTTCTGATGCATGCCTATAACAAAATTGTAGCAAAAGCCCATAAAAATTAGCAAAAAAAATTGCATAATACAAAAATCTTTGTGAACTAAAACAAACTTACACAAAATTATCATGCAAGGTACCAATTTCAGGGTGATCAGGAAATGTAGTGATCAACTTCAAAGGAGAAGCTGCAGATCTGTCACGAAACCAAATCGTTAAAAGTTACTTCAACCCATTTAACCTTTGACTTATCGCAACCAATACCTGTAAACATTCCACTTTCCTGTCTGCAATTTTTCTGGAAGAACAACACTGTACCCTTGCTCTGCAATAATATCGAAATCCGATATTACAAACCAACAAACGTACCAGTAGAATCATGGGCACACCTTAAATAGGGCGGGAGGGGGTGGCCGACCCCCGAACTTGTCGCTCAGTAGTGGAGGGTACGTGGTTTTTGTATAGAAATTTATGGGTATATATGTTTTCGACCCCGGTTTTATAGAAAACTTTAAGGCGGTCGACCTCATGAACTTTTCGCTCAGTGGTGAAGTTTATTAGTTTCGTATAGAAATTTCTGGGTATATACATTTTCGACCTCCAGGTTTTATAGAATCTTTTAGGTCCGGTAACTTCGCTTCGCCACTGAGTAGAATCCCACTCATGGTAAAGCTATTGATAGCGTCGGGACGGCAAGACATGGGTAGACTTTTCCTCAATCCCCACTAAGACTCCAGCTCACATATTTTTTTTATTTATGAACTTATTATTATTATTATTATTATTATTATTATTATTATTATTATTATTATTATTATTATTATTATTTATTATTTATTATTATTATTTTGTGACATCTACTACACAAAATGCAGCTAAAGAATAAACAACAATCAAAATCAGAAATCTTGATAATATAATGTAAATCAAAAAGGAAAATAATTTGCATAAAGAACCCTAATTTATGATTAAATCCCTTCTTTTTAAGGTATCTTTAAAAGCAAATAATCCCCAAAAAAAATCTGGGAATCAGACAAATCACAATAAAGTATCGGGATTCATAAAAAAAGAAGTAAGTTAACACAAACAAATCAGACAACAAACCATTGAAGAACTCTCCGGCAGTCTGGTTGGGTTGCACCAACGGGGGTGGACCGCCGGCGGCGGCGGCTGAGGTAATGTGGTTGTGAATTGTTTGAAGCCGGCGTGTGGCGTTAGACTCCATTGAAGTTTTGCAAGATTGAAAATGAATAGTTAATATTAAATAATATTGAATAGGGGAATGGTTATTTGGATGCAGTTAAGAATGGGAATGCATTATTGGAGGTCAGATGATGTCTACTTTTGGAGGGGTGTATGAAACGTATATAATCTTTCAAGAAATGTGTGCCGGCGTAAATTGGAGTCAAAACTTTTTATGGATTCTATTTTGTCGAACAAGGTTAGTAACTAATGCTACTTTGGAAGTTAATCATTGACTTTATATTTGTTTGTTTTGAATAAAGCATATTGTAGAGTGTTAAATCATTCTAAGTTTATTTCATTAAATCCATTTGTATTTCCATTAAAAATAACTATATTTTTTTATAATTAAATAATATTTTTTTATATTTTTATTATTAAATTTTTTATTCTCTACTTAAAATCACTTTTAAAATATATTAAAAAATTATTAAAGATGAACAATTAACTTTCAAATGTACAAATGAACAATAATATTTTTTTTTCCTTCGCCAACAACTACTTACCTTCTATAATATAAAGGCCATCCTTATAGAATTTGATAAAATGGATGTGAATGCTCTAATGACGAAAAAGAAACTGAAAATCAAATAAACTAAATGGAATAAACTGATATACAAACTCATGAACATAGTTAGTTTTGAGTAATTTTTAAGTTTGAGTTCGACTCGGACTTGTCTCATTTATTATTGATTGCTTAAGTAGGATAAATATTAAATACAAATTAGTTTTAACATGCTAATCATAAGAACTAAATGATTTTTCTTTTATTTTTTTTCCATCTACTTAAAATCATATGATTTTTTGTTGCAAAATATAAAAATAAATAAATTGTGTATTTATTCTAGTAGAGTAATTATGTGTAATTAATCTAGAGCGATTACATAATTACTCTATTAGTGTAAATATATGATTTTTCATATTTTTTAGATTCTAAGACTAAAATATGTGTTTGATAATATGAGAAAAAAATATAAAAAAATATCTTTTTTCACTTCTCGCATTTAGTGTGTTAAATTCATTTGTAAAACAACTTTATTCACATACATATAATTACTTTTTTTGTATTTCTAACCCAAATAATATATTTTAAATTATATTTTACTATTTAGTTATTTTTATTAATGACTATCTTAACAATTAATTACATAGACAGTCGTAGTATGATTAAGAATGATATTTTTATCCCAAGTGTTTGATTAATCATAAAATACTTCATCATTAATTATACTACTAACGTTAAAATGTAAATCAAGTTATGATGAAATTGCTAACAACCTCTTCTCATCTTGTTCAGACCGTCGGCCACACCACCACTACACCCTCTCACTTGCAACCTCCGCCGCCCTTCGCCTGAACCCGCAATGGTCCCATGTTTTTATAGTTACGTACTTGAAAGTTTTTGTGAACTATCATCAATGGGAACTTTTTTTTTGCAGTGATGTAATAACAATTTATGTTAATTTTCCTTGTTTTTTAGTTTTACTTCGATTTATAGTGAATTTTGCATAACTGAGAAATGTTTGAAGCTGCGTTAACAAAATTTATTAATCATTGTTGATGTTTATAAATACGGGGAAAACAATATATGGCCAAAACTCAGAAAAGTAATGTTTGAAGCAATTTTTCTGGAAGAACAACACTGTACCCTTGCTCTGCAATAATATCGAAATCCGATATTACAAACCAACAAACGTACCAGTAGAATCATGGGCACAGCTTAAATAGGGCGGGAGGGGGTGGCCGACCCCCGAACTTGTCGCTCAGTAGTGGAGGGTACGTGGTTTTTGTATAGAAATTTCTGGGTATATATGTTTTCGACCCCGGTTTTATAGAAAACTTTAAGGCGGTCGACCTCATGAACTTTTCGCTCAGTGGTGAAGTTTATTAGTTTCGTATAGAAATTTCTGGGTATATACATTTTCGACCTCCAGGTTTTATAGAGGCTTTTAGGTCCGGTAACTTCCGTCCCCGGATCAGAAGTCTTAAGCTTCGCCACTGAGTAGAATCCCACTCATGGTAAAGCTATTGATAGCGTCGGGACGGCAAGACATGGGTAGACTTTTCCTCAATCCCCACTAAGACTCCAGCTCACATATTTTTTTTATTTATGAACTTATTATTATTATTTATTATTTATTATTATTATTTGTGACATCTACTACACAAAATGCAGCTAAAGAATAAACAACAATCAAAATCAGAAATCTTGATAATATAATGTAAATCAAAAAGGAAAATAATTTGCATAAAGAACCCTAATTTATGATTAAATCCCTTCTTTTTAAGGTATCTTTAAAAGCAAATAATCCCCAAAAAAAATCTGGGAATCAGACAAATCACAATAAAGTATCGGGATTCATAAAAAAAGAAGTAAGTTAACACAAACAAATCAGACAACAAACCATTGAAGAACTCTCCGGCAGTCTGGTTGGGTTGCACCAACGGGGGTGGACCGCCGGCGGCGGCGGCGGAGGTAATGTGGTTGTGAATTGTTTGAAGCCGGCGTGTGGCGTTAGACTCCATTGAAGTTTTGCAAGATTGAAAATGAATAGTTAATATTAAATAATATTGAATAGGGGAATGGTTATTTGGATGCAGTTAAGAATGGGAATGCATTATTGGAGGTCAGATGATGTCTACTTTTGGAGGGGTGTATGAAACGTATATAATCTTTCAAGAAATGTGTGCCGGCGTAAATTGGAGTCAAAACTTTTTATGGATTCTATTTTGTCGAACAAGGTTAGTAACTAATGCTACTTTGGAAGTTAATCATTGACTTTATATTTGTTTGTTTTGAATAAAGCATATTGTAGAGTGTTAAATCATTCAAGTTTATTTCATTAAATCTATTTGTATTTCCATTAAAAATAACTATATTTTTTTATAATTAAATAATATTTTTTATATTTTTTATTATTACATTTTTTATTCTCTACTTAAAATCACTTTTAAAATATATTAAAAAATTATTAAAGATGAACAATTATCTTTCAAATGTACAAATGAACAATAATATTTTTTTTTCCTTCGCCAACAACTACTTACCTTCTATAATATAAAGGCCATCCTTATAGAATTTGATAAAATGGATGTGAATGCTCTAATGACGAAAAAGAAACTGAAAATCAAATAAACTAAATGGAATAAACCGATATACAAACTCATGAACATAGTTAGTTTTGAGTAATTTTTAAGTTTGAGTTCGACTCGGACTTGTCTCATTTATTATTGATTGCTTAAGTAGGATAAATATTAAATACAAATTAGTTTTAACATGCTAATCATAAGAACTAAATGATTTTTCTTTTTATTTTTTCCATCTACTTAAAATCATATGATTTTTTGTTGCAAAATATAAAAATAAATAAATTGTGTATTTATTCTAGTAGAGTAATTATGTGTAATTAATCTAGAGCGATTACATAATTACTCTATTAGTGTAAATATATGATTTTTCATATTTTTTAGATTCTAAGACTAAAATAAGTGTTTGATAATATGAGAAAAAAAATATAAAAAAATATCTTTTTTCACTTCTCGCATTTAGTGTGTTAAATTCATTTGTAAAACAACTTTATTCACATACATATAATTACTTTTTTTGTATTTCTAACCCAAATAATATATTTTAAATTATATTTTACTATTTAGTTATTTTTATTAATGACTATCTTAACAATTAATTACATAGACAGTCGTAGTGTGATTAAGAATGATATTTTTATCCCAAGTGTTTGATTAATCATAAAATACTTCATCATTAATTATACTACTAACGTTAAAATGTAAATCAAGTTATGATGAAATTGCTAACAACCTCTTCTCATCTTGTTCAGACCGTCGGCCACACCACCACTACACCCTCTCATTTGCAACCTCCGCCGCCCTTCGCCTGAACCCGCAATGGTCCCATGTTTTTATAGTTACGTACTTGAAAGTTTTTGGGAACTATCATCAATGGGAACTTTTTTTTTTGCAGTGATGTAATAACAATTTATGTTAATTTTCCTTGTTTTTTTAGTTTTACTTCGATTTATAGTGAATTTTGCATAACTGAGAAATGTTTGAAGCTGCGTTAACAAAATTTATTAATCATTTTTGATGTTTATAAATACGGGGAAAACAATATATGGCCAAAACTCAGAAAAGTAATTTAAATAAATTACTACTTTGAGACAAGATTATCCGACAAACACCTACGATAGTAACGTTTTCAGTTGTTAGTGACAATGTTGAAAACGTTGAAGATATTAATATAAATATCAAATATGTTGAATATATAAAATATTAAAGAAATGGATGATAAAGTTTTATTGATATATAATTGGTAACAAAAAGTTATTTGTTAGTTGTATTACAGCAAGAAGAAGGCAAATTTGGTATCAAAAGGTTATAATATTAAATTCGAGAGACGGAGAAAACAATGAAATAAAAGTATATACCTTTTATCTTCCGGTTTGGTGCTTGGCTTAAATTAATAGTTATAGATGTAAACGTGGGACCTCGGCTTCTTATTTGTTACTGGATGGATGCATAGGATAAACTATCAAGAGAATCATGAACCATTAACCAGGAGGTCTTGAATGTGCGATACGTATATCGGTACCGGTAGTAAAAATATCAAAACTTACTAGTAATGACACCAATGGTGATGATACCGATGATATTTGATCGGTAAAAGTTCACTACGATATTGGTTTTCAAGAAAAAACATAAAAAAAGTATGTAGTAAATATAAGCCTAAAATTACACATACATATATAGTTTTAGTAGTTGGTATTTGAAGTGCGTAACTAAATTCTATTGAAAACACCTAAACCGAAAATGAATAAAAACACAAACCAAATATCGCATTGATTATGATTATACAATACCAGTTCGATACCAATAGTGCAAGAACTTCAAAACTAATAAAAACAAAAAAAAGCAAAAAAGCAATACTGGTGTTGGTACTTGGTACGATGTTAGTGCTAGTTTATGATACCAAAAAATCATTTGTTTTTTTTTAATATAACTTTGTTATCAACAAAAAAATATATCGGAATGTTGGAAAAAAATAAACGTCGCTATGGTATAGATTTTTTAAAAATATCAACGAAAGTAAATTATTAGTAAAAAATCAAATTAAATTAAAAATAAATAATATTAAAAAAACTTTAATCACATGCTAACACATGGTACAACTTTACCAATGGGGTCATAATACTAACCCATTGACAAAGCAAAACCTTTAAACACCTGAGTTTTGAAGAGAGGGGGATGAATTCTAATGCCACAAACAATATGGCAGGAATTAAAAGAAATTTGCGGTTAAAAAAAACACATGGTACTTATATTGTGATTAACCTTGAACTGGGGTTTCTTTAAGATTTCGATCTCTTTATTTCTTCTAACGGTTTCCCTTTGTCATCCATCTTTATTACTTTTATTATGATTAACATTGAATTTCGGTGTTTCTTAGATTCGACAACCATGGCAACATGAATCAACATTTAGAAATCAAAATAATGTATGTGTGCTCATCTCCGATCCATTCTGTTTCTTTAAATCTTTCATTTTCATCATGTATTACAATATTAACATTTTGTTTTGGCATGAGAAGCTCAAAATCTCCTTACTAGCAATGGCGATCATGATTTATTTTCTAAGGGTGTGATCGGAACGTTTTATCATATTTTTAATAGGTGCAAATCGTAATTTTTACCTAAATAATATGCTATTTTTTGAGGTGGACATCCATCACCCTGCTTACTAAATGGGTCATTTTAGTGAATACCAACAGAAAGTCTATTAAATACATACATTATATATGAGATTGAGAAATCAACCAAAAGGAGCATGACAAGGTCATCTACTTCGGCAACATTGAGAGTTGGATTGAATGCATTTCTATCAGAAAGCATGCCAAAGATAGGGATTACTAACAGAATAGGGTATTATGTTTTATGATAGTATAAAAGAAATAAGAAATCTGGTGGGTGCTGAGAAAAAAAAAGAACATGGTAGAGGTTTGGATAGATAGGATGCATGGAAAATTACGAAGACTTATAATTGATTTTTAATTGGTTTCGCATCTAGATTGAATGCCTTACAACACCATATATATATTCAATTTCCCATGTACATAATTGTACTTAAAAGGTGGTAGTAATTAATGATAACAATACAATGTAATTAAGAGCTTTATTATGCATGTTATACATCTCTTCAGAGTTAGGGTTAGACCTTAGTACTAGTGCAAAAGGATGATGTGTATTGTCACACCCGTACAAAATTAGAGTTGGTGTGAATTTCGATATCAATACAAGCAGCGGAAAATATAACAAAGACTTGTGGAATGTTCAACGCCAAATCATTTATGAACATTCTAATAGTTGATCTAAAAGCATATCTTGAATATCTCAAGGTCTCAGGCTTCTAGGGTTTCAAACCGAACCTTTCTCTTATTTCCAATCGTGCCACATTTAAATGATACGTGAAAAACATGCTTAAAAACGTCAACATAAAGATAGTAAATTCACAGGTTTGTTCTACCAAATGAAAATCATTTTCCCTATAAGTTCTGAATAGAGTGTCACTAAAATGCATAATATACACATTTTTGAAAACCTGACATACTTGTCTTTTAAAAGATAAACATATATCTGAATATAGGACATATTTGTCAATATAAATATACCTTTGAAAAACTGATATACTTATATTGAAATATAAACATTTATATATATATATATATATATATATATATATATATATATATATACTTGTCAATATAAGTATACATTTGAAATCCCGACATACGTGTATAAGTATTGATTTGAAAAGGCGACATATTTGTCGTTGAAAGATACATATCTTTGAAATCCCAATATACTTGTCAATATAATTATACATTTGAAACACCGACATACTTGTCGCTGAAAGATAAACATATCTTTGAAAACCGAACATACTTGTCAATAAAAAGACATAATACATAAGGGTGGAATTTAGAGAAAACGATTAGAAGTGTAAAAACGTGAGAACGTCTCTCATCCATTGGATCAAAACAATCTATTAATTAGATTAGCGCGGTGGCGTTTTCGTAAATAACATCAACTTTATTATGTTGACGCGTATCATTAAAGGTAATAGGGTCTTTTGACTTCTCTAAAATAAAACGCCAAACTCATGCATAAAACACCATCTTTATCTAAAATGCCAAACTCATGCAGAAAACACCATCTTTATCTAAAATGACATTCATACAAACGCCAAAAATTAATGATGAGACGCGTTATAGTATTAACAGAAAAAGCTGAACAAACAGTAACTGAAACTTTATTACTAACATGTAACACCCTGTAGAAATCGTGTCCAATAATATAGCGACACGTGTTATATTTTATTTTTAGTCTATTAAAGGCTAACAAGGACTACAAGTGTCAACATGCTCAAACTAAGTCTCTGAGTGATCTTCTGATGTCAACATGCATAAACCGAGCCTCTGAGTGACCATTAGTATCAACATGCTTAAAACATAACCTCTGAGTGACATCGGAGTCAACATGCTTATAACAAGCCTCTGAGTGATCTTTTACAAGGTCCTAACTCTCATATATTCCATCTATGGACGAGAGGGATTAAATCCGTAACTTTATGAAAGTTGGACATTGGAGGGATCAAAAGTGTCAACATGTTAATTTATACCTTTGAGTGACCTTTTAACGAACCAAGAGCTCGACAATGTCCGGGCATAATCCCGGTATGCCAAGTATTGGCTATGGAGTGCTAAAAAGGTGTTTTAGGAGGTTCTAGGAGGTTTTAATAAGTTGAGGGGCTAAAAGTGGCAAACTTCAAATCTGCCTAAGCGGCGCTCGCGGGGCGCGAGAGGCAAGCCTTGTGCCTCTCGCGGGGCGCGAGAGGTCTGTGTCTGCAGAAAGTTTGCTTGGCCTCCACACATATTGCCAAAAACCATTTTTTCGAAACTATGGACTTTCAATCAGCTATGCCACGTTTTAGGACATTTTTAAGCTCCCTCTTACACCCCTAAACACCTGGCATCACCTCCTTTGAGTTCTCCAACTATAAATATGTGTCCAAGTTCACCATTTGAACTTCCACCTTTCTTATTCATAACTTTTCTCCCTCCACTGGAAGTTCCTAACTGAAAGGAGCATCCAACTTAGTTCTATGCATTCTAGGAACCTCTTGTAAGTGTTCCTTCCTTGTGTATTTTCGTTTATAGGCTTTTATAGCCAAAAGTCAAGCGTTTTACGAAAAACGCTTTGACTTTCGGTTAAGACCATTATGGTCCATCCATTGTTCGTAACGAACATGGCTAAGTAATCGTAATAAGGTAGGTGTTAATCCCTATAAAGGGCACCTCCTGAAGATCACGTTTGGTAGACCAATTGACGGGTCAAAGTTATGATATTAAAAAGTCAAACAATCCATTTTTTGGAAAAATCATAAATTGATCTTATATATGTTATGAAACCTGTTTTGACACTTAAACAAGTTGGTAATAATTATTAGAACATGTAAGAACATGTTCGGCTCGTCACTTTCAGTTTTAGGGTCGGTTCGCAACCGAAAGTCGCGAAGTTTGACTTCTGCTTTGACTTTCGTTTCTGACCCGATTTAGATTAGTTACCTTCTGATCTAAAGTTGCATTATCATTGTAATATAATGTAGCATAACCCTCTAAGGTTATATTACATGATCATAATCAGAATCTGAGTTTATGCGCAAGTTCCAGAATTATGCCATTTTTGGCTAAAATGTCCTTTTTGCATAAAATAAGGTTTTAATGGTAATGAACTTGAAAATAAGTTTCCTACTGATGTAATATTATAAGTAGGATTATTTGGGATGTTAAATCAGATTATAAACTGAGTTTACAAGCAGGTCCTTGAATTATGTCGATAAATGACGATTTAGCCCTTGTGGCTCATAAAATGGTTTTAATCAAATCTTTTCAAGGTAAATCTTTTACCTACTGATATGTTATATTAAGTAACATATCTAAGACATTTTAATCTGACCTTAACATTAGTTTTCATTAAACATTGCATAAGACGTCATTTTACGACATAAGCGCCATTTCGGTGCATAGTGTGGTTTTAAACCATATTAGTTGACCAAGACTTGTTACCTACTGATTTTAAAACTTATTTAAAATATATTACAGTAGGTACATCATATAAACTCAGAATCCCAAATAATTTATAAACTTCGTGTAAAATGATCAAAATGCTCCTCCGGTGCATAGTTTGGCCATAAAAGATAATTTACACATATAATTAATATCCTACTGGTATTATATCATGAATAAGTTATTTTTCCAGAATACTTATAGTTATAACACTAAATTCTATTCAAGTTCCTTTTATACGGTATGAAATTACCGAAACGCCCTTATGAGGCATAATTTCATTTTAAAACCTTAACGAGCATATAAGTTGATATCCTACTGATATTACAACTTAATTAAAATATAATTCCATATATAACTTGTCCATGACTTATTCGGTTACCCATTATCGCTTATAAGCGTATGGTTGATTATACGTAACTAGTTTGCGGAATTTAACCAAAACGGGTTTAACCTTATCAGTTTAAACTCAAAATTCACAATGTTAATTGTTTAACCATTTTATACAAGTCAAAGTACTTGTTGGGTTTAAACTACATTCTATCCGATCATCGCTTAATCAAGCGTTCTACGTTTTGATCCTGTAGACTACTCGGTCTAAGTCTATGACTTAAATAAGACCGTTAGTATTTAATTGGTTAGCTTATGCCATAATCCAGACTAGAGCCTTCAGGTAAATGCTATCTGCACTTAGTTCAATTTGGATACGGTTGAGATATTAAATCTTGCATTTTTAAACAAGGCTAATTCAGGTAAATACTCTTGACTTATTTTCCCTATACGGGCTTGGTAAATTATTACCGCTTGGTCAGAAATGGGATCAATCGAATTGCTAATTATGGCTAGTAAATCCGCATATTCTGTTTTAATCAGTTTTGTTTGATAACTTAAACATCAGGGGTTAAATTACCGTGTCCTGGATATCCTCGGCTCATTACATTAGATAATGGCCACGACCTTAGCGCGGGGTTTAGGCATACACCTGACAGACGCTCAAATGCAAATTACCCAAGACGTTGGGGATAACTCCTCTGTGAGTTTTAAGTGGTGTGTATTTAATCATATCTCGGTCTCTGTACTGGGCCCTATATGTATGGACAAACATGTGAATCTGTTAACAAGGTTAAAAAGTAACTTTCCCAAGTTATAAAAGATTTGTGCCCTGTGCACTTAAATCCAATTTCAAATGTTTTCAAAATGAGTCAGTCGGGTGTATTTACCAGCGAAAGCTGACGTATTTTCAAAAGACGAAGCTTGCCGGTACAATACAAAATAGGCCGGAAGCTGCTCGGTAGTGAAATAAGAGGATCTTGCAAATCCTTAGATCTGCCCTAAAGTCTATTTTATATTCTTTCTTGTACATTTTATGATCAGCATGTGGATCTTCTATTACGAGCCTGTATATTATTTTGTATTTCGAACATTCGGTTTGTAATAGTATTTTTACTCCAAGACTTCCATTATGCCGTGTTTAATTGACTATGATGTTATCAACTGATGTCACGATACTCCCCACCCGGGCCCGCCGGTGTAAGGATTTGGGTTGGAAATCCGGGGTGTGATAGGTTGGTATCAGAGCCAATGTTTGAGAGAATTAAACACTATCCTTCTTTTGTTTAATCTCAAACTTACACGAGCACATTCCTTAGACTTCCGAGTCTAGGCATTGACCTAGGATTACTCATATCATTATTAAAATATTAGTATTGTTTTAAATTTGATTTTTAACAGGAAAAATGACGCCAAGAGTAAGAGGACAAAGTGGGAGAGGAAAAGGTCCAATGAGGGGAGGACCATCGGGGCGCATCCCTTCTCAACCTCACAACTCAGATTCCTACCAAGAATCAGGAGATTCGTCTCCTTTGCAACCAGCGAGACACTTTGTCTCTCATAGACACTCACCCCCACATTCCCAAAATTCTTACCACTCTCACCACTCCTATCATTCACACCATTCTCACCATTCTCATCATTCCCATTCACACTCTTATCATGAAGAATTTAACCCTAACCACTACTTTAACACGCCTCTAGCCGATCAAAATCAGTTGGACCAGCCAAACCCTATGGACGAAGACTCCGACCCGGAGATGCCGCCGTCAGGATAGAATACGTATCCCATAGAAATTTCAAGCGATGAGAACTCTTATGTCTAATCGCCTTACCAAGGTCCTAATGAGTGAGACCAATATTGGAACCAATTTACCTTCGCCAACACTCCTTCCTATCACTCTCAACCACCCCCTATACAAGAAGATGTCCATATGGAACCGGTGGACCAACCTCAACCACCACCTGAACCACCAAGGAGGAAGCGTGGAGCACGTATGTCGGTACGGGCAGGACAAAGGTCGAGATCGCTGCCACCTTTGCCCAATTCTTACCCCACAATTCAAGAGGACCCACAAATGGGTGGACCCTCTAATGTTTCACCTGTAGTGGAACCAACACCAACACCTACGGTTCAACCACCACCATCGGGTTATAGTAACCTAATCCCCACATATCCAGATACGTCTGGATATGATCCTTTTAACCTGTCACACCCCGACCCGCAGCGGAAAAAGGTGATCGGGGAATGATTGGGTTTTCATCAAAGCTCATGATATTTATTATAAAGTTTCATATTTATTATTTCTTTTAAAAGGAGATCATACAATCAAATCATACAAGTACAACATGTTCTATACATCTTTCAAGACTTCATTATTTTTCTTCTAAGGCAATTTCCTACGTGTTCCTTGCTTCATCCTATCCACCTGTATCATGTGTAAAAATAGGTTTTTGGGTCAACGAAAGTTGGCGAGTGAACCTTGTTTAAAAACATTGTTATTGATTCCTTGTTGTATTTAATATTGGAAAGTTGTGCAATAATCATATGTGAGCAAACGTATATAAACAAACAATCACTAACCACCTTGAATGAGTATATGACATGAATGATAATGTATTGTGAGATCCAGGCTCAATCAAACGGAGCTGGCCTCGTATGTTGGCAACGTCATGTTCCGCTCATAGGTAATGGGGAACAGACGAGCCTATGATGATGTATGTGAGATCAAGGCTCAATCAAACGGAGCTGGCCTCGTATGTTGGCAACGTCATGTTCCGCTCATAGGTAATGGGGAACAGATGAGCCTATGATGATGTATGTGAGATCAAGGCTCAATCAAACGGAGCCGATCGAAATGAGGCACATGTACTCAACCCGTCTCCCACGGGGAGCTGTTGGGCCTAATGAAATGTATGTACTGAAAATGATAAATTAAATCTAAACATTAACCACACAAACAATTGATACATATTGGATACACATTTGATCATGGATATGATGGATGCACAAGTGTTTAAATATAATAAATAATTAAGCGACACATGATACACCCCAAAATGTGATTAAAACGGGGAATTTGTAGAGATTCACTCACAGTGGTTGCGCTTTCTTGGATTGATGATGAATGTGCACGGATTTGGATTTAACCACGAGAGAAACTAACCTAAATAATAACATAATGGTTCGGTAAATAAATGGATTTTATTTGAGATTAATAATTTTAATTCATAACCTTAATAGGATTTCTAGATTTATTTTTGTGAGTTTAAGGACATTTTCTAACTTTAAAAATATTATTTTTAACTATTTTTAAATAATTTTCTGATTAAATAAATAAATAAATAAAATGTTGACCGTTGACTTTGACCGTTGACCGGTCTGATTGTGTTTATTATGTGCGCTGAGTGAGGTTCGAACTCGTGACCTCCCGTACGCGTGCACGCAGCTCTACCAACTGAGCTACGTGTCTAACCCGAAATATTCTAGATTTTAATTATATATATATACTGATTAAATGTTATTTTATTTGGTTTATATTAAAAGGATTTAAAATGGCGAACCGGTTGCAGGGACCCGGATCGAACTCGGGTCCTTCGGTTTGTAAGCGCACAGCCCAACCAGTTGGGCTGTGTGTCTTATCTGTTTAATTTACGGTTTATATTAATCTTATAGACATACTATGACTTGACCTGATTCTATTTTAAAAAAATTGGTTTTAATTCAGAAAGTCGGTACGTTATAAGGTTCGAACTCGTGACGTGCGCTGTGTGTTTGCACACAGTCCACCGCTGGACTGTGTGTCTAACCCGGTTTAATATCTTGTTTTAATTAATCTTATACACAACGTTCGACTTCGTCTTCTTCATTCAAAGCCACAGACAAACGATATTCGATTGTTCTGGTTTAAATCGTTCGTCGAACATATAAGTGATTGAAATGTGATAAATAAAGAAAGTTACGGAATCGAATGTACCGAACAGGATGTTTTTCTCAGAATTCCGGCAAGGGTCGTTGGCTCTGATTTGTGAATTCTGTCTGAGTGGATCAATTAACAGTTTTGATCAATGAGTTGTGAAATTAAGTGACTAAACAAGGATTATCAGCGGGTTTAGATGATTGTACCGATTCACAGCGTGATTTCAGAAATTTTCAGAGATTTTCCAACGAGTGCAGAATATCCGGCAACGTCATCTGGGACCGATTCTGGTTGAAGGATTGAAGTTAGTATAAGTCTAACAATGGATTGAAAACGAAAGAGTCGAGAAATTTACCGATTTGATGTAAGTCTTGGTTTTCCGGTGAAAGTCCGGCGATTGCAGAATATCTCCGGCGAGTGCAATTGCTTCGAGAAATGGTGCGATTTTGAGCGAAAAGATTGCCAGAGATTTGGGTGTGTTTTTATAGGGAAGAATCAGGATGAATTGAGTGTGAATTTGGTCTTGATTCGTGGTCAAGACTTTTCCGGCGGTTATGACTGAGATTGCGGGATTAGACATCGGTTACAACCAACGTCGAAGTTAATACACGCGTTCAGTCCAAGGAAACGGTCGATTGTTGGCGGAATCGTCGGTAATTCCGGCGACTGCGGATTGGGCGCGCTGATTACTGAATTTGATTTCGAGTTTTATTATAAATATTATTTGTTTTAATAGTTATCACAAACGAGTCAGTGGCAGAGTGGTCAGGTGTTTGTTTGTTTCTTCCGGCTGACCCGGGTTCGAAACCCGGCAGCCTCTTTTATTTTTTTCTTAACTTATTTTTACTTTTTAATAATTATAGTTTTTAAATTCTAAAATGTTTATTAATTATGTATCGTATAAAATTTATTTGAGCATTAAATACGCAACAAAGTTTATAACTGATTATTCGGTTAAATAAACGAAGCGGGTTTTGGAAACCCGTTTTCTGACGGATGTTACATAACCCGTCTACACCAGTAGACTATCAAGCATTGTCGCAAGACCCCTATATGCAAGCAGTTATGCACAATGCACTTTACCCGTCTCCTTTCCCACCTGCTTATCCACCGACTGGATGTCCAACTTATGGGTACTAGTATCCGGTTATGCCACAACCATAACCACAACCTCCACCACCACTTGAGGCCGTTAACGAAGCCTTAGAAAAAATGAAAGAAATGCAACAACAAGCGGAGAAAACGAAGAAGAAGAAGACGAACAAGTTCTTCAAGAAACTCTCCAAATTGGTTAATGGAAAGGACGAGTGAGTCTCTTCTAATAACTTATGTAGTCCCTGCGAGGACATTGTTATTTCTCTAGTCCCTTTGTGGACATTTTGTTTTCTGTAGTCCTTGCATGGACAAATTATTTCTTTCTAGTATTGTAATTTCTATTTGAAATTTAATGAAGTATTTTTGGAATTATATATATGTATTCATCCTCTTCAAACGAGCGTCTCGATTTTACTCGAAATTTATGCTCTGCAACATAATTCCAAAAAGATCTTAATGGTTTTGATTAGCCAAGTGGCACAGACCACACATTTGGTCAATTTATAAATGATAGTTAAGTACGGATGGGTCTTCTATCACGATAGTTAAGGAAAGTTATCCATCTATCAAGAGGTGGTGGACTTAAGTTCAAGCCTCCAAGTCATTAAGGTCAATGCAACCGGGACTATTAATCAACCATTAAGGTACTTTTATGTTAACATTCAGAAATGTTATTACTCTGGTAGTGTGACTTGAGGAATCACACTGGCCTTCAAGGTAAAGGACTATGTCCTAACCTTATATAGCCTATGTGATCAAATTTGATTACGGCTAATATCATTAGTGCGATGATTAAACATCCATTAGTGATGTATTGCCCTTGGGGCTATGATTAAACATCCATTAGTGATGTATTGCCCTTGGGGCTATGATTAAACATCCACTAGTGATGTATTGCCCTTGGGCTATGATTAAACATCCATTAGTGATGTATTGCCTTTGGGGCTATGATTAAACATCCATTTAGTGACGATTTGCCTTTGAGCAATATTATATTGTCAATTATGACAATGACAGTTGTGGTTAATATAACCCCTGTCCATATTTTATGTCCATTAGTGACAGACCTAAGTGCCATAAATTTTATGTCCTTCGTGACAAGCTTAAGAGCTAAATGTAATTGTCGAATACGACAATGATAGTTGTGACATTACAATCCACTGTCTTGTAATATATGGACTATGTCAAATTTTATTTTGTCTTTGATGGTCCTATTAAGACCTATGCCAAATATAGATATGATAAGCCTAAAAGTGGTGATGTTATTTAACACTAGTTTAGGTAATGCATTGTTATATCCAATGTTTAAAGCCAATATGGTTGATATACCATGGCTACGTGAAGTTTTGTTGGTGTAAACCAAGCTCAAAAGATGGCTACTCGGATGAGGTGCAAAGTTGCCACCGGGATGTTGATTCTAACAAAGCCGAAAACAGAGATATTGATAATGATAATTTTCAAGCTCGCATTGATGCAGCTGTTGAAAAGGCCATGGGAAAGGCCATAGAAAAGCTTAGAGAGTCGAGTGCTACTAGATCTAGACCCTTATCTATTCCACCATCTTCAGCTCATAAGGAGAGCTCAATTCACTCTTCAAATGCGAAGAGTGAACCAAAGAAACTGGAATTTGCTGATAGGACCCGTTCTCTTAAGGACGGATGTACCTACAAATACTTTGTCTCCTGTAAGCCCCGAGACTTTAACGGGAGAAAGGAGCTGTAGAAGCCTTGAAGTAGCTTGACGAAATGGAGACAATAGTGGATATCAGCGGCTGTGCTGATAAGGATGTGGTTAAGTATGTATCACAGCCCTTTAAGGGCGATGCCATAATCTGGTGGAAAGCCATGATCCAGTCTACAGGTAAAGTACACCTGTATAATTTGGGATGGTCCAAGTTTGTGGACCTTGTTAAGGAAACTTATTGCCCACCTCATGAGGTGGAGAAATTAGAAACAGACTTTTTGTCTCTTTCCATGAAAAACCTAGATTGTCGGAAATATGTTTCCGATTTCAACTCCCTATCTAGGTTAGTTTCCTATCTGATCACCCCTGAAACCAAACACATTGCGCGTTTTATCAATAGGTTAGCTCCTGAAATTAAGGGCATGGTAAAGGCTGCTCAACCTAGTACCTATAGGTCCGCTGTTGACCTGTCCCTATCCCTCACCCTTGATCTAGTGAGGCAAAAGTCAGTTAAGTCTGAAACTGATTGGAAAAGAAAGAGAGAAGATGATAACTCCCAAAAGTTTAATAAGAAAAATAAAGGGAGATTTGGGTTCAAAAGGAACCAAGACAAGTCGACCACGACGCCAACATGCAAGACTTGCAACCGCAGGCACTAGGGACAGTGTAGTTATGATCCACAATCCAAACCCAGTGGCATCTGTAAGAGAAAGGGGCATAAGACCCTAGAATGCAAGGATCTTAAGGATTCCGTCTACTACGTCTGCAATGAAAAAAGGGCACATTAAGACTAACTGCCCTAAGAACCTTTAGAATAATAATGCGAAGCCTGGAGAGGCCAAGAAGGGGAATGCACGTGCCTTTCAGATGACTGCAAGAGAGGCTGTTAATGACAACAATGTCATAACAAGTACATTCCTCATGAACAATATTTATGCTAGAGTTCTTTTTGATTCGGGTGCAGATATATCTTTTGTTGATCATAAGTTTAGTAAACTATTAAACTTCCCATAAGGACTCTAGATAAAACTTATGAGATAGAACTTGTTGATAGAAGCTTAGAATCCGCATCTTCCATTCTTGATAGATGTTTTATATCCATTAAGAATCATTCCATCCCTATCTCTTTGCTGCCAATGAAATTGGCATGGTTTGATGTGATTTTAGGCATGGATTGGTTATCCCATAACCAAGCCCGCATCACCTGTGATAAGAAACTCATCGAAATCAAAACCCCATCCGGTGAAATGATCACCATCCCTGGAGACTCACACTACGGATTGCCAGACAAGGTGTTGTTATTTAAGGCATCCAAGTGTTTGAGGAAAGGTTGTGTCATTTACATGGCACAAGTTACTATTAATGAGCCTAAGCCAAAAATTGAAGACCTACCGGTTATTTCAGAGTATTTGGATGTTTTCCCTGAGGAATTACCAGGCCTACCTCCAGACAGACAAGTGGAGTTTAGGATTGATATCATACCAGGGTCAGCACCCGTAGCTAGAGCTCCATATAGACTAGCACCAACGGAAATGAAGGAGTTAAGAGTTCAATTGGATGAACTCTTAGAGAAGCTTTATTCAGCCTAGTTCCTCGCCTTGGGGAGCTCCTATCCTCTTCGTTAAGAAGAAAGACGGCTCAATGCGAATGTGCATTGACTACCGAGAACTAAACAAGTTAACAATTAAGAACCATTATCCATTGCCCAGGATCGATGATTTATTCGACCAACTTCAAGGGGCTAGTTACTTCTCCAAGATTGATTTAATATCTGGTTATCATCAGCTGAAGGTTAGAAGTGAAGATGTTCCTAAGACAACCTTCAGGACCCGTTATGGTCATTTTGAATTCTTGGTGATGCCTTTTGGGCTCACAAATGCACCTGCGACATTCATGGATCTCATGAATAGAGTCTGCAATCCAAATCGGGATAAGTTTGTCATTGTCTTTATAGACGACATACTTACTTACTCTCATAATCAAAATGATAATGAGAAACATCTTCGATGCATCTTAGAACTGCTAAGGCAAGAGAAGCTTTATGCGAAATTCTCTAAATGTGAGTTTTGGCTTAGAGAAGTCCAATTTCTTGGACATATGGTAAGTGAGAGTGGTATCCAAGTGGATCCCGCCAAAATAGAGGCCATAATGAATTGGGAAGTACCCAAAACCCCATCGAAGATTCGTAGTTTTCTAGGATTGGCTGGTTACTATAGGAGGTTCATTGAGAACTTCTCGAGGATAGCCACTCCTTTAAGTACCTTGACCCGTAAGAATGTTAAGTATAATTGGGGTCCAAAATAACAAGAATCTTTTGAGGTTCTTAAACACAAGCTGAGCAATGCTCCTGTGTTATCACTACCTGAGGGTGTTGAAGACTTTGTTGTTTACTGTGATGCTTTGCACACCGGCATGGGCTGTGTGCTAATGCAAAAAGACAAGGTGATTGCGTATGCATCATGACAGTTAAAGGTGCACGAAAAAAATTACACCATCCACGATTTGGAATTGGGTGTCGTTGTATTTGCACTAAAACTATGGAGACATTACTTGTATAGCACAAAGTGTATTATATACACTGACCATAAGAGTCTCCAACACCCGTTCAATCAGAAGGAATTGAACATGTGACAGCGCCGTTGGATGGAAACGCTTAATGACTATGATTGCGAGATTCGCTATCATCCAGGCAAGGCTAATGTAGTTGCTGATGCCTTGAGTCGCAAAGAACAGATTAAACCTATAAGGATTAACGCCAAGAGCATTGAGCTCATAATAGCTTAAATGAGAAGCTATTAGATGCGCAAAAGCAAGCCCTATTAGAAGCTAATGCTCCTAATGAAGGATTAGGCGGAATTATTGATCAGTTAATGCCTGGAAAGGATGGAATCCTTAGATTTAATGATAGAATTTGGGTTCCAATCTTTGGAGGACTTAGGGATCTAATCCTCCAAGAAGCGCATAATACCAGATACTCAATTCTCCAGGTGGTGACAAGATGTATCAAGATCTGAAAAAGAATTATTAGTGGATGGGTTTGAAGAAATCCATAGCCACTTATGTAGCTAAGTGTCTGACGTATACGCAAGTTAAGGCCGAACATCAGAAGCCGTCAGGAGTTCTACAACAGCTTAAAGTTTCCACTTGGAAATGGGAAATAGTAACTATGGACTTAATTACCAAGTTACCTAAGACCAAAAGTGGAAATGACACTATTTGGGTCGTTGTGGATAGGCTGACTAAGTCAGCACATTTCTTGCCAATAAAGGAAACATATAATTCAGACAAATTGGCTAAATTGTACGTGGACAAGATTGTGTCCCTACACGGTGTGCTGGTATCTATTGTATCTGATAGAGATACTAGATACACATCTCACTTTTGGAAAAGTTTCCAACAATCGTTAGGCACAAGATTGAATTTTAGTACGGCTTACCACCCGCAGACGTATGGACAAAGTGAGCGTACTATTCAAACGTTGGAAGACATGCTTCGGGCATGTGTGATTGATTTAGGTGGAAGTTGGGATGACCACTTACCCCTAATAGAATTTTCCTACAATAATAGTTATCATACAAGCATCAAGACTGCTCCTTTTGAGGCCTTGTATGGGAGAAAATATAGAACGCCCGTGTGTTGGGCAGAAGTTGGGGAAGCCCAACTATCAGGACCAGAGATTGTCCTGGAGACCAAGGAAAAGATTGTACAAATCCGTGATCGTCTTAAAGCTGCCAGAGATAGGCAGAAGAGCTATGCCGACAAGAGGCGTAAACCTCTTAAGTTCCAAGTAGGGGACAAAGTCACGTTAAAAGTGTCACCCTGGAAAGGTGTGATGCGCTTTGGGAATAAGGGCAAGTTAAGCCCAAGATATATCGGACCATTCGAGATAGTCGAATGTGTCGGCACTGTAGCTTATAAGCTCAGATTGCCAGAAGAGCTAAGTGGAATCCATGATGTGTTCCACATCAGTAACCTTAAGAAATTTCTAGCCGATGAGTCGCTAGCAATGTCGCACAAAGATGTGCAAATTGATGAAAACCTGAGGTTCGTAGAGAAACCGATTTCGATCGAGGATCGACAGGTTAAGAAGCTCCGACGAAAATTGATACCTATAGTAAAGGTTAAATGGGACCCCTTTAGAGGTCCCGAGTATACATGGGAGGTTGAGTCCATTATGCGACAAAAGTACCCCATCTTTTTGAATAAAATCTCGAGGTCGAGATTTCTTTTAAGGGGTGAGGATGTAACACCCTGTAGAAATCGTGTCCAATAATATAGCGACACGTGTTATATTTTATTTTTTAGTCTATTAAAGGCTAACAAGGACTACAAGTGTCAACATGCTCAAACTAAGTCTCTGAGTGATCTTCTGATGTCAACATGCATAAACCGAGCCTTTGAGTGACCATTAGTGTCAACATGCTTAAAACATAACCTCTGAGTGACATCAGTGTCAACATGCTTATAACGAGCCTCTGAGTGATCTTTTACAAGGTCCTAACTCTCATATATTCCATCTATGGACGAGACGGATTAAATCTGTAACTTTATGAAAGTTGGACATTGGAGGGATTAAAAGTGTCAACATGTTAATTTATACCTCTGAGTGAACTTTTAACAAACCAAGAGCTCGACAATGTCCGGGCATATACCCGTGTATGCCAAGTATTGGCTACGGAGGGCTAAAAGTGCTAAAAAGGTGTTTTAAGAGGTTCTAGGAGGTTTTAATAAGTTGAGGGGCTAAAAGTGGCAAACTTAAAATCTGCCTAAGCGGCGCTCGCGGGGCGCGAGAGGCCTGTGTCTGCAGAAAGTTTGCTTGGCCTCCACACATATTGCCAAAAACCATTTTTTCGAAACTATGGACTTTCAATTAGCTATGCCACGTTTTAGGAAACTTGTAAGCTCCCTCTTACACCCTAAACACCTGGCATCACCTCCTTTGGGTTCTCCAACTATAAATAGGTGTCCAAGTTCACCATTTGAACTTGCACCTTTCTTATTCATAACTCTTCTCCCTCCTCTGGAAGTTCCTAACTGAAAGGAGCATCCAACTTAGTTCTATTGCATTCTAGGAACCTCTTGTAAGTGTTCCTACCTTGTGCATTTTCGTTTATAGGCTTTTATAGCCAAAAGTCAAGCTATGGAAAACGCTTTGACTTTCGGTTAAGACCATTATGGTCCAGCCATTGTTCATAACGAACATGGCTAAGTGATCGTAATAAGGTAGATGTTAATCCCTATAAAGGGAACCTCATGAATATCACGTTTGGTAGACCAAATTGACGGGTCAAAGTTATGATATTAAAAAGTCAAACAGTCAATTTTTCAGAAAAATCATAAATTAATCTTACATATGTTATGAAACCTGTTTTGACACTTACAAAAGTTGGTGATAACTATTAGAACATGTAAGAACATGTTCGGCTCGTCAATTTCAGTTCTAGGGTCGGTGCACAATCGAAAGTCGCGAAGTTTGACTTCTGCTTTGACGTTTGATTCTGACCCGATTTAGATTAGTTACCTACTGATCTAAAGTTTCATTATGATTGTAATATAATGTGACATAACCCTCTAAGGTTATATTACATGATCATAATCAGAATCTGAGTTTATGCGAAAGTTCCATAATTATGCCATTTTTTGACTAAAATGCCCTTTTTGCATAAAACAAGGTTTTAATGATAATGAACTTGAAAATAAGTTTCCTACTGATGTAATATTATAAGTATGATTATTTGGGATGTTAAATCAGATTATAAACTGAGTTTACAAGCAGGTCCTTGAATTATGTCGATAAATGACGATTTAGCCATTGTGGCTCATAAAATGGTTTTAATCAAATCTTTTCAAGGTAAATCTTTTACCTATTGATATGTTATATTAAATAACATATCTAAGACATTTTAATCTAACCTTAACATCAGTTTTCATTAAACATCGCATAAGACGTCATTTTACGACATAAGCGCCGTTTCGGTGCATAGTATGGTTTTAAACCATATTAGTTGACCAAGACTTGTTGCCTACTGATTTTAAAACTTATTTAAAATATATTTACAGTAGGTACATCATATAAACTCAAAATCCCAAATAATTTATAAACTTCGTGTAAAATGAGCAAAATGCTCATCCGGTGCATAGTTTGGCCATAAAAGATAATTTACACATATAATTAATATCTTACTGATATTATATCATGAATAAGTTATTTTTCCAGAATACTTATAGTTATAACATTAAATTCTATTCAAGTTCCTTTTATACGGTATGAAATTACCAAAATGCCCTGATGAGGCATAATTTAATTTTAAAACCTTAACGGGCATATAAGTTGATATCCTACTGATATTACAACTTAATTAAAATATAATGGTATATAGAACTTGTCCATGACTTCTTCGGTTACCCATTATCGCTTATAAGCGTACGGTTGATTATACGTAACTAGTTTGCGGAATTTAAACAAAACGGGTTTAACCTTATCATTTTAAACTCAAAATTCAAATTGTTAATTGTTTACCCGTTTTATACAAGTCAAAGTGCTTGTTGGGTTTAAACTACATTCTATCCGATCATCGTTTAATCATGCGTTCTACGTTTTGATCCTGTACACTACTCGGTCTAAGTCTATGACTTAAATAAGACCGTTAGTATTTAATTGGTTAGCTTATAACATAATCCAGACTAGAGCCTTCAGGTAAATGCTATCTGCACTTAATTCAATTTGGATACGGTTGAGATATTAAATCTTGCATTTTTAAACAAGGCTAATTCAGGTAAATACTCTTGACTTATTTTCCCTATACGGGCTTGGGATACGGTAAATTATTACCGCTTGGTCAGAAATGGGATCAATCGAATTGCTGATTATGGCTAGTAAATCCGCATATTCTGTTTTAATCAGTTTTGTTTGATAACTTAAACATCGGGGGTTAAATTACCGTGTCCTGGATATCCTCGGCTCATTACATTAGATAATGGCCATGACCTTAGCGTGGGGTTTAGGCATACACCCGACAGACGCTCAAATGCAAATTACCCAAGACGTTGGGGATAACTCCTCTATGAGTTTTAAGTGGTGTGTATTTAATCATGTCTCGGTCTCTGTACTGGGCCCTGTATGTATGGACAAACATGTGAATCTGTTAACAAGGTTACAAAGTAACTTTCCCAAGTTATAAAAGATTTGTGCCCTGTGCACTTAAATCCAATTTTAAAATGTTTTCAAAATGAGCCAGTCGGGTGTATTTACCAGCGAAAGCTGACGTATTTTCAAAAGACTAAGCTTGCCGGTACAATACGAAAAAGGCCAGAAGCTGCTCGGCAGTGAAATAAGAGGATCTTGCAAATCCTTAGATCTGCCATAAAGTCTGTTTTATATTCTTTCTTGTACATTTTATGATCCGCCTGTGGATCTTCTATTACGAGCCTGTATATTATTTTGTATTTCGAACATTTGGTTTGTAATAGTAATTTTACTCCAAGACTTCCACTGTGCGGTGTTTAATTGACTATGATGTTATCAACTGACGTCACGATACTCCCCATCCGGGCCCACTGGTGTAAGGATTTGGGTTGGAAATCCTGGGTGTGACATAACATTTACTATAAAAAATTCCTGCCTAAACTACGCGCCAAACACATCATTATATAAATCATGTTAACATCCCTTCCATTGACTATACTTAGAAAACACCATCTTTAACCAAAACGCCAAAATTAAAAAAAAACACACAAAAAAAAAAAACAAATGGCAAACATTGTTTTACGGAGATTCAACACTAAAATCAATAAATTCGTAATCGTCTTTGACAACAAAAGAAGTGTGTTTGTGAAAACCGCCCAAGCCATACTGATCTGGATGAGAAGCCGAGGGGAGCGATGGATACTTCTTAGACCAGATCCCTTCTGACGAGGGGTTTTAATTTTTTTCTTTTCTTTTTTGTGGTATGTCATGGGTTTTTGATAAAAATACATTATTTCACTACTTAAATGTAGAAACGCCAAAATCACCACTAACTATAATAATTACCTATAATAATATATTATTAAAAAATACAAAAATTAAGTAACTGTATAAAATAAAATAATATTAATTAAATTGTGCAACTATGATATGTCTCAAAACGTCATGTTTTGTTTCAGACGCTATAACATTACTTTCACTTACAAAAGTTAATTAATTGTATTTTCCTATTTTTTTTATCTAAAATATCATTCATATAAAACGCCAAACTTAGTGATGCGACTAACGAGTTGCAGATTTAACAAATAAAGCTGAATAAACAGTAACTTAATGATGGAACGTGTCATCTTTATTACTAAAATTTATTATAGAAAATTCCCGCCCAAACTACGCACCAAAAACATCTTATATGAACAACCTCAAACCATTACATTTATTACACCAAAAGCAAACGCCATATTTTACTGAATCCCATATGGCAAAACCTCATTTCTTGGAGATTTAGTTTTATTCTCGATAAAGTTTCATTGAATGAGGTGGAGAACATTCTTAGGTCATTCTTAAGTGAGCATTAACAATGTTATCCATCTCATTCAGCAAAATCTTATTGACATAAACCTCACCTTGTTCAAATTAAGACGCTAAAAAGTTCAAAAATAACAGATGTTAAACCTGTAAGTTGTGTGTTCTAACATGCTCAAAGATTGCATATGAAAAAAAAAATGCCAAATGAGTGTGTGTTGTGTATTCTAACATGCTCAAAGATTAAATAAGAAAAAAATAAAAATATAAAAACACCAAATTACTCTTCCCTTGCTATCGAAGATCGTGTCGTTCTTCTTTTAATTACGGACTTCGTGCATGTCGATGCATAGTGTTCGAAAGCTTTACAATTCTTACACTTTCTTTCTTTCGCCCAAGCTTCCCTTTTGTTTTTGTTTTTCAATTGCTTCCTCCTGTTTGGATTTCAAACGCTTGCGAGATCTAGAACCTTTCGACTATACCCAACATGGACTCTTATAGGATTCTTTTCGTTTTGATATTGCCATGTTATCTCCGCAAATCTATCCATAGTACTAGGAGGAGGAGCAACAATCTGCATATCTTGAACCTTCTTCATATAAGATTGAACATGATCGTTAAATGAGGATAACTCCTCCTTATTACCAGAAAACAGTTCAAATTATACTCCGTTTCAAAAATAATTTCTCACATCATACTTTGCACATCGGGATCAAGCTCGGTTTGAATAAAATCACGACTCATTAAGTAATCTGAAGAGCAATTTGGCGAAGCTACTTTACGCCATCTACTCAAAATGTATTGTTTTGGAAATTCCCTAATATCCAAACTTCTCAAAACATAAAATATATGTCTATATAGCAAACCAAATTGTTCAAAACGCCTACATGAGCAAGTGCTGGTGCAATCAGAAAGAAATGTATAAAATGCCATGCATATACCGTATGTATAAAAAAACCATCAAACAACAAACAAGAAAAAAACTCAATGGAGAAAAATATAAATAAACGTCATACTCAGAAAACGCCATTATTTACCTCGAATAAGGATATACAAGGCTGTTGGAAATCATAAACCCATCGGTCTGCTCTTCATCCCGTTGATTTATGCAATCCACCATCCCAGTTAGCTCAGCTTGAATGTCACAAAAAATAGGTTTTGTGTATATATCAGCAGCTTGGCTCCCCAACACTTTATAATTACTTTTCAACTGGGGTCATTTGTATCGAGATTCATGATAATTTTTCCGGTGCGTGTGACGCTGACCTTCTATTGTAGTTTCATAATGAGTCATGAACCTAACAAGAGTAGATTTTGAATTCCACACCTAGCCAAAAAAATGGTTCTCCGTCTCCGACCTCGATGTCGTATGCTTAAGGCCCGACAGTTCCTCCATTCTATAGTATGCAGGAATCCAAGAATCCCTAATGGAAAAAATATCAGAAAGCCAGTCATTATCCTCTAAATTGAACTCTTTAATAACCTTTTCCCATCTTGATTCAAACTCTTCGAGCGTAAGAATATCCGTCCACACAACACCACAAATACGTTCTTTGAAATTGGTTGAATTGCATAGCCTAACACCAACCTATATAAAACACGAAAACGCCGTGGAATAAAATACCATATGAACAAAAACTAACATGGAACACACTTATGAATGATAAAACGCCATATATCTTAAAACGCCAAACACATGAAAATAAGAAAATCAACCTTTAGAAAAAGTTTATGCATCACGTGCCACATGCATAACCAATGCCTCGTTTCAATAAATACAACAAAAATAGCCTTCTTCATTGCTGGATCCTGGTTAGTGACAACAACTTTTGGTTGAGAACCAACAGTATTTAGAAAAACTTTCAACAACCATATATACGTTTCAACAGTTTTTGACGCCAATAATGCAGCACCAAATATAACATTTCAATGGTGATTGTTTATACCAGTGAACGGTACAAAGATGATAGAGTATCTGCATATGAAAACGCCATTGATAAATGAAAGTGGAACAAAATGCCAATGCATCTAATCATTGAAAATGCCAAAACACACAGAAAAAATAGAATTGTAAATATTACTTGTTGGAAGGATACGTGGCGTCAAACCAAATCACATCACCAAACACGTGGTAGTTACGTTTGCATTGATCATCACACCCAAAAAGTCCCTTCAAATGATTATCATCATCTGTGAAATAATCATACGAGAAATTAGGCGGAGATCGTTTTTTTCATGCAAATGTCTCACAACCATCTCAGTGTCATATTCCCCTATAAACAAGTTAATTTGCCTTTTGTAGTTCTTAAAATCAACTTTACTTGCACCCACGTCTCCAAAAACAACAAAATAAGTCTTCATAACATTAAACACCTTAACCAGTCCCAAATTCAACTTAGACATGCTATGTATAACATGCTTCTGGAGCTGAGTGAGGTGTAGTTCAGACAGGAGACAATGCTTATTAGGCTGTTCAACAAAACCATGGTTTTGCTCCTCAACAAACTTATAGACCTTCCATGATCAAGCCTCAAATATTACACATAATTGTGCTCCATAACCAGTCCTCTTTGAAAAATTGGATCGCACAATCCTATCCTTTTGATTAGGGTCCAACGTATCAATCTTCATGTCCTTATATACCCTATAGATTGTACACATGTAATACTTAATATGTGTTTCTCCTTTGGCGTTTATCTTTTCAGTCCCTTTCCTAATAGAAAAACCACAAGCCGTTGCATACTTAACATACAATGAAGAACAATCATCGAGGCTTGGGAATATCATGTCTATTTTTGGCTTTATCTCTTCACTAACGTCGGCAATGATAAATGGAAAACAGTTTTCGAAGAAACACCCTCTTCTGAAAAAATGTTATCGATAAAAACGTCATTAATTGAATAATAAACAATAAAATAAATGATGTTACTTTCTTAATAAAAAATATTAATGAAAATGCCAAATGAAAACGCCATTAATTGATAATAATCAATATGAAGAACTGATAATACAGTAATCCTGAAACATGTTAATGAAAACGCCATAAGTTGAATAATCAGCGAATAGTAAGAACTAATGTTTACAAATTAACGCCAATATCTACAACTAATCAGATGTACGTAAGAAATAATGTTTACAAATGTAAAACGCCATTGATCGTAAAAAATAAACATATATTAGATCTCAAACGACAACTGAGATTAATAATGATGAAAACACCAATAGTTGAATAATAATTAATATGAAGAACTGATAACACAGTAATCCTGAAACATGTTAATGAAAACGCCATAAGTTGAATAATCAACAAATAGTAAGAACTAATGTTTACAATTAACACAATATCTAAAACTAATCAGATGTACGTTAGAAATAATGTTTACAAATGTAAAACGCCATTGATCGTAAAAAAATAAACATATATTAGATCTCAAACGACAACTGAGATTAATAATGCTAAAAACACCATTAGTTGAATAATAATCATATGAAGAACTGATAATACAGTAATCCTAAAACATGTTAATGAAAACGCCATAAGTTGAATAATCAACGAATAGTAAGAACTAATGTTTACAAATTAACGCAAATATCTTCAACTAATCAGATGTAAGTAAGAAATAATGTTTACAAATTTAAAACGCCATTGATCGTAAAAATATAAACATATATTAGATCCCAAATGACAATTGAGATTAACAATGAAAACACTAAATATTGAATATATGAAGAACAACATTAAAAAAAAATAAAACGTCATTTTCAAATATTACTCTGTAGATCAGAATCCACATTACATACCATAGATCTCGAAAGCTTGGGGAGGAGGTAACACCTAACATGAAATTTTTGGAATTTTGTTTGAAAAGAAATTAAAATGCCTTTTATTAGGCAGAAACTGCACAATGAAATCATACCGTGCATATCATTTAGCGCCCCTCTGCCACGTGTTCGGTCAGGATCCGTTTTCACACTTCCAATCGTTTTCTCCTGATCTCGTTTCATAATACATATATCTTTGAAAACCCGGCATACTTGTCCATGAAAAACATAATACATATATCTTTGGAAACTTTGACAACCATAACCTTAATGATTTCGATAAACAAACTTTTGAAAAGTTATGCACATGATAAACAAGTCCTGAATGACCTTATTGTTTTCTAGCTAGGCCGAACAAAATGATGTAGTTACCATGAGTCATATAGCCAAACCTTGATGTCTTTTTGACCCCAAACCAATGTCGTCATATACATTAAACATTATAGATAATATGCATCCATTGACATATTGGACATGTTTACCATGAAGGGGTTGTCAACCTAGATAGATTTATTTCATATTACCCATGACATAACTTAGCTAATGACTATATTAATGCATGGGTCTTTGTGACCTTTATTGTCTCATGATTGTAACACATTCGACATCAAAATTCATTGTTATCATATGATCATCTTACGTGCTTCTGTAATTAAATATGCATGTACCAGTATAAAAATACCATTCATGATGCAAGTAGCATGTTGTCGTAAAACTTGTATATTTAATTATAACTACTGGTTGAGAACCAGAACTTCTTACATGCTTACACTATTACATTGAACTACCCCTTTAATAGAGAAAAAGTGAGAACTGCTGGTTGCGAACCAGAACTTCTGGAAATCCATAACTTCTAGTCTTTGACTTCTTAACTTGATCTTCTAGTCTTCAGTTGACGTGGTTGTTGACCAAGACTTTGACTTTCTAGCACTTTGTTCTTTTGTTTTCTATTCTTGAAGGCAACAATTTATGTAGCGGTAGTTTAGGTAGTTGTTTTGGGAAGCCTTCAAGGGGGGAGGGGGACTTCTTGTCTTGTGATTGTATCTTGACTTGGGAAGGTGGTTCCCTTAGGTTTTGGCTTTCATTATCAGCAGATCTTATTTGATGAAGTCTTTCAGTCTATCCATGATCATGCCTTTGATTCCAATTCAAAGCTTGATCATCATCAGCATTCCTTTTTAATTCAAGGTCAAGAATGAACTTAATGTCTTTTGGGCTTAGACCTGGAACTTCATAACCATCCACCTGGTTTCTAGAGGCATTTTCTCTAAAGATCTCCACATCACTCAAGTGTTTCATTTCTTTTCATCTAACAAGCATCGGGTTAGGGAGATTGTGAGGCAAGTTAAGACCTCTGTGGGAGCCACTGATCGAAGTGACAGATCTTGTGAATCTTCTTTTGGCGATTCCTCCAATGCTACTATGTAAACTCTTATATTTTCAGTTGTTCTAAACATATGAGTTGTATCTAGCATCAAACTTACAAGCAACAATTTTTATTCTTCATTTAAATCTACAAGCGGTTTTGCATATTCATGTTTCTCTTTCATATTTTTCATGTAATTCTCCATAATCTTTGGATTGTAGTAGAAGATTTCCTACGCTTTGAATGGAACAATAGAAGACCACTTCTTCTTCTTAGCAAAGTATATCCTTGTGTTATCCAAATTCAGTGTAGGTCCCCAAGTCCTTGTATCTTAACAACATTGTAATGCAATCTAGAGTGCGAAATCCTCTAGATAAGACAATGACAGAGAACAAGTAGAAGTAGATAATACGAATTCCTAAGAAACTGATCTTTATTGATTATCAAACTTACAGTTTACAATCAATCAAGATCTCCAAGAACACTTCATAAATTCGTCCCTCTCTCCCCCCCTCTCCCCTACGAATTCTCTCTCTTTAAAACTCTACAACTTTTTATTCTGAAGTGCTAACCTAAACCCTACTGTAGTACTTTGTTTATATAACACAAAGCTTGCAATCTGGTCTAGGTTTCCACATGGGTTGCGAAACTGGGTCAAGCCCAATTCGCCAACCTCACACCATATGTGGGTTTAGTGGCCCAAACTCTGCTAATTTAAGTATACGTAGGTTCATTCATCTTCAGTTTTCTACACTGAACAATCCTAAACCAAGACAATCAAGAGCCTAGTGCTCTAATACAAATTGCATGTCCCCAAGTCCTTGGATCTTAACAAGATTGTAATTCAATCTAGAGTGAAGAATCCTCTTGATCAGACAATGATAGAAAACGAGTAGAAGCAGGTAATACAATTTCTAAATAAATTGGTCTTTCTTAATTATTAAACTTGCAGTTTACAATCAATCAAGATCCCCAAGAACACTTCACAAATTCATCCCCCTCTCTCCTACAATTTCTAACTCTCTAAAACTCTACAACCTTGTATACTAAAGTGCTAACCTAAACCCTAATGCAGTACTTTGTTTATATAACACAAAGTTGCAATCTAGGTTAGGTTTCCACATGGGTTGCGAATTGAGCCAAGCCCATATCGCCAACCTCACACCATATATGGGTTTAGTGGCCCAAACTCTGCTAATTAATTATACAAAGCTAAACCTGTTAATTGTTTATCATATTACTAATTACATGATATCCAAATACCTAATTATATGAAATTGTTGTCACAGTATGCACCAACATTTAATCTAGGTGGGAATTTTTCTTGATTCTTCTTTCTTGCATTTAGATAATCCATGAATCATGTTGACATAGTAGTGTCCTTCTTCTTACAATTTAGCTTTTAGGAGTCCATCAACATGTATCAGCTCCTGCCTCATCTTAAGATCTTCACAACCTCTTCTGGAGTTGGCTATCTGCTAAGCTTCCAATTTGAAGGTGTGAATTTGATTTAAATCTACCAACATTTTCTTAACACTAGCAACTTCAGTCAACAGTTTCTATGCATCCCAATTCTGAAATATATAGATCTGATGACAAGTATCAGATTTTCATCAAATTGATCAAAAAGTTCTTGAACTAGTCTTCCATTTAGTGTAGATGACTGTCTGATCTCCCCTTGATGCCGCCGATCCTTATTTACTTTGTCCTTCGTCACATTTCTCCTTTTGATTTGACTTGTTGACTTGTTTCTGCATCAGATCTGATCAATGTGATCAGAATCTTTATCATTTTTTCTTCAACACTTATATATCTGAATAATGAGTTTTAACAATGAATGTCTAAACCTACCCCCTCTATCCCGTTTCATTTTAGAAAAAAAGGCCCATTTTGTCCTATGAGCAACCTGTTCTATTGCCCATCTAGCCAACTGAGAAAGCAATCTCAATACAATACCTTAACGCAACACCAACATTCGGGAGCTTCTTAGTGTTTTATTCAACATCTTTAGCGTATAACTGAACCGTGCCATCCTCCTAATAATGTATCTATGTAAACTGTAACTCATTAGGCATTTATAAAATAACGTTCATGTTTTATTAATCCATTAACTAAATAATGTTTCCCCTGGGCGTTAACTCCATATGTTTTAATTTATCTAAAATATCAGATACTCCTTTGGTAGGCTACTTTCATCCCCATTATATAGGAGAACCCCACTTGTGAATATGAATCACTGTTTGCTAAAGCTTAGGTCGTTTGAGACCAAAAAAACATATTAAAAGTGAAAACTGAACCAAGTAATAACAAAGAGACTCCAAATTATCTCTAGTTGAAAGCTATTTAAACAATTTTAAAGAAGGAATAGAAACGTGTCTAGTCCAAGTAAACCAATAGTTTTATCCTCCCTGGGTTGTTTGATGAAATTGTACCATTGTAACTCCTGTCTATAACTCTCTAGTAAACGATCTGATCAAAGACAAAACTTAAGGTTACAAACAAAATTAATGTAAATCAAAATCCGAAATGTGTGCGATTTTAATCTTAAAAAACAAAATTGGGAATTACTTACAGACAGAGAATACTAAAGTAAGAACATAGATAGTATAAGCTTTACCTTGGTTATGGATAATGATTCGAATGGCATAGCCTCTGATCAAATGCTTTTTCATGATATAGATGCCTAGGAAAGAGACGCTACTGACGCGATATAGGGTTTCTTTAAAGTGCTGGTCAACTTCAATTTCCAAGTGGCGTACGATGAAAGTTGGGTTGGATTCTCGCATGGAAGGGCGGAGGTGGGTTTTGTAGTGGGCGTAGGACCAACTAATGAGGGGAGGAGGTGGTGGAGGGAGGGATGGGTGGAGATGAGGTGGTGGAGGGAGGGGGTGGAGATGAGGTGGTGGAGGAGGCCAGAAGGGGAGTAGAAAGCGGCAGAGCAGGGGTGGAAAAGGAGGAGGTTACGATGGCAATGAGGGTAGGGTGACCAGAGGAGGGGGGATCATCAGAGAGGGTGGGGTAGCAGCGTGGGTGAGGAAATAGGGGGAGGGGTCGGCGTAATTGAAAAGGGTGAATTAGATGGGTGTTTTTAAGGGACAAAGAAATCGTCGCTAACTACTTTTGAATAGGTGAGAGGGTGTGGAACTGGCTTGAACTACTACTTTTATGATTATTCTATTGAGTTTAAAGGGCTTAGATTTGATGATAGAGACATCAGAGGGTCAAGGTTTACTCAAATAACACTTACAAACTACTTGTCAATATAAGATATAATTTGGGCCCAAAGGATTGATTAACATACTATAATAATAAGAACCAAATTTGCATAAACAAAATTTTGTGAAGAACAAAATGATTTCCACATTGAAATGATGTTTTACAAATGATCAACACCCTATTTATAGTTGCCGGAAATTCCATCGGAACCGTTGTGACGGTTTCCAAAAAGATGTGATGCATCGGTTCACATTTATCTAATTACACAATAAACCCTCTAATTCTGTTAGTTACATATTATGTCCTAACTGTACGAAGTACACAAACGAGATCTTTGTCAAACTAAAGATATCGAGATTAGTTCTAACAATGTTGACATCAGACTTGGGTATATATGTGATAGTCATGATAGGGAGGAGTCAGTTACTGTGAACCGTTGCGCCGTTTTAGTTTTCCACCGTCTTAACTCCTTCACGCTGTCACATCCATACCCAATTTACATATACCCAACCCTTTCTAACCAATGGTCAGGCACAAGGTGCATGGGCTATGATTATTTGCCCACATATTAATACATGACGTACATGACTCTGTAATAATACTAAATATTGTTTTGACCCGTACACAAAAAATATATAAAATAAAAACCCACTAAATGGATTAGTATCTAACCTAATATAGTTGATGTATTAAGCAGTTTGTTGCGAAACTCACTAGATGCCATTGATCTCAACAAACTTTCAAGGGACAAGGTAAAAAAGTCCTTGTCTTTCAGTTTTTAATACCTTCAAATTATTAAGGAAAATGATACTTTTACTAAGTTTCTTGATCTTTGGCTGTAATACCACATTGTTGATGACATACTTAACGGGGAAAATTAATCTGAACATTGAAATATGTAGAGGATCATTGTTTCTAAACTGCTTCTAGAGGTTATTATGTACATACTTAGTAGAATATAATACTATACCTTAATTGACAATTTTAACCTAGAATAACCTGTAAAAAAAAAGAAAGCGGTCACATCTTTTTTAACAACTAATGAGTATATATAATGAAGTACATTAAATCTAAAAGGAAAGAATAAGAAAACATAGAAATATAAAAGGTTCCAATATAGCAATCAATATTTTCTACACAACACAAATGAGTATAATACCACTGTGACAAACATGCCCTTCTAGATAATCTCCTAACTAACTACTGCCTCATCTATTGATAGAGCAAGAAAGATAACACACATCTGTGAAAGACTGTTGTGTCTTCCATAGAGGAGCTCAACCAAGGCGTACAGTCACCTCTTAATGCAAGGGGTTCAAAATGGTAGATTACGTACGTCTCATGAGTTGAGGTGCACTACAAATCAAATATCTTAAACTAAAGAGGTAACCATCGGTACATGAAGGTCGGTGGTGAAAGGGGTGTGGGTAAATACTTCACCGCGGATCATGGACATATGTTACTGGGTGCTTAGTGACCAAAGAACCAATTTTTAATAGTGGTGGTTGGTTTTAGGATTATTTTTATGTATTCTACTTGTCTTATAAAAAAATTGATTCTCAGTAGATTTGTTTCTATTTATTTATATTTCGTAAATAATTGTTTATCACTTATTAGGATCTTATATTATTTCGTTCAGAGAGTTCACTTTCATCAGTTTCTCTAAAGATATATATTTTATTGGATGCCACTTAAAGCATCGTATTGTGTAACCTCACAAACATATCTTCAATATCATGTCCTCAAACAAGGAATTAAGCTACGAGATCCCTCATCTAATTCGTGTGCACAAAGATGAAACTATAGAGTGGCTGAAGGAGGTGGGTTTATCTTGGGATCATCATTCTCTCTACTTGAACACAACTATCTAACCACAACGGTTTCTCATATCAATGCACTTGTAATATCAGTGGAATATATACTAGCCCTAGAAAATCTATTACCAACAGCTTATGAAGATTGCTGGACAACACTTCAGTGGTTTGCATCACATTCAACAAGTGATGGACTACCTCAAGAGCCTTGGTTGGTTGACTATGGAGATTTTGATAGATTGTACACTGGTCGGGATGGTTCAGGTGCTACTATAGTCCACAACTTGTCTTTGAAAGCAAGAAAAGAATCATTAATAAGCGAAGTTCCTACCGAAGTTGAGTTACTACTGATGAAAACTTACTACCGATAAAAAGTTCATGCTGATGGAATGTTGCTATCGAATGGTGTGTTCATACTTATGGTGTATTAGTCGATGATGAAGAGTTAATGTTGATAGAAAGATGAAGATTCAAATAAAGATTGTTTTTATATTGGAAGCTCTGTCTTTTGTAATCTTGTTTGACAAGTAAACATATTTTACTAGTTAGAGAATTTTAGCAATTTTAAGCATATTAATCGTATTTAACCAATGTAACACAAAACCCTAAAAATAGTTATTTGATAATTAATTGGTGCTAACTGAATTACGATTACGAAGTACTTGTGTTCTTGGTTAAACAAGGTGTTCTTGTTAAGAGTCACTCGTTCTTCCTCTCCCAATATTATTAATTAACTAAGAACAAGTTGTTGAATTAGCCAATCCAACAAATTGGTGTCCACTCGAGCATAGGCTATAACTAATTTCTTATCTTTTCAGAGTTCGTTCTCAAGATAACTTACTTCCTCTATGGAAGACAACTTATTTCTTCTCAAGAGCTCATGCCCCAGATAATACCTTTGAAGACTTAATCTTGAATTAGAAGATAAAGATAAAAAAGGGTTATAGATAATTCTTGTTGAATTATTTTAGGGATAATTATTAGATTTCATTAGATAGGTTTATCTAGTTGATTATTTATTTATATTAATAGAGTTCGAGTCGGGTTAGGACTAGAATTAGTTTTAGTATAAATAGAGGTTTAGGGTTATTGTAATTAGTGTGCTTTCATTGATATATAAACAAAAGAGTCGAACGAGTTCGTTCATCCGGTGTTTTTGTGTCCGATCGAAGGGTCTGATTTTCAACAATTGGTATCAGAGCTTAGCAGTAGACGATTTTGAGATTCGTTTTCCGAGAAGGGGGAGCACCCCTCACAGGAGTGCAACGGCGTTACGATGGTAAAATAGAAAAAAGTCAGTTGAGGTAGCAAAGCCGAAGTCAGTTGGTAGAGTTGGAGCTTTTGTTTGGGTAGAGAATATTGGGTTGTGACGTAATTAAAGTTGATTGTGAATGAGATATATTTGCAATTAATTTAGCTTGGTGGCTTGGTTATTTAAATCATGTTATGAAAGTGGAACTTACGTGGCAATCCAATAGCATTCAAACAATATTAATTACTAATTACATGCAAGAAATTTCATTGTATGGTCGATCAAAGAAGTGACGGTCTGAACGTATTTGGCAATGATTGGCATGTCAAAAATCAAGCAATGGTTTACTTAGTAGATTAGCAGGGGCTGATTGAGTAGAGAAACACCAACGGGCGTGTCGCGAACAAAACGAAGGAACGAGGAGGCTAAGGGATTCGTTTGACGACCGAGGGACAGAACAACAAGTGGTTGTAGTCTTTGTTGAGATAGGTTGAAGATATTTGCGGGGAGGCATATCAAGGAGAAGTCTGACAAGGAGAAGGAAAGTCGAAACCTAAGTGGATCGACAGAGAAAAGAAGACTCGAAACCTAAGTGGATCGAGCAGGAAAGTCGAAACCTAAGTGGATCAAGCAGGAAAGTCGAAACCTAAGTGGATCAAGCAGGAAAGTCGAAACCTAAGTGGATCGATAGGAAAGGAACGAAGACTCGAAATTTGAGTGAATCGAGCAGAGACGAAGACTCGAAATCTTAGTGAATCGAGCAGAGCGGTCGAAATCTGAGTGAATCGACAAAGAGGTTTAAAGGTACGTTGCTATGAACAAGGATCGTGCTCCTCCGATGAGCAACTGATCTGATCTAACTCAACTAGCAGAGGCGGAATTCATTGCTAGAGAGGTTGACAAAACAAACAAGATAGAACTTACTGTTTAACTGCTCTGTTGTATTCAAAGACGTGCAAATTACAGACGCGAGTAAACAAACTGGCAGGACTTCGCCGTACTATCTGAACTGACTACTACACTCTGACACAACACTCCTCTATTTATAGGTCAACATGACTCGTGCTGGAGTGTGTGTATAACAGAGACCTCATCCGTACGAGTGACTGATCCGTACGAGTGACTGAGAGTCATTCGTACGAGCCACATTGACTCGTTCTTACGAATCATACAAAAAGCATAAAATAATCTTTTAACATATATACATTCAACTTTAAAGCCCTATAAACAATACAGACAAATCCTAGACGTAGGCAATAGACATTACGCATCAACAAACTTCCCTTTGGATGTTCTTGCAGTCTGGATAGTCTTCAAAATGTCTTCAATTGATTTGATACTAACGCCCAAAAAATCTCTTCGGTGGCTTGCGACGCTCCTCAGATGCAATCGGCATTTGGTCTGTTGGAGGAGGTCGTTTCGTTGTATTGCCAAACCGAAAACTCCTAAGCGATGCTATACGAGCACGCTCTGCTATCCGAGCCTCATTCTTCTCTTTATTTTTCGTCTCTATCTCCTCAAGCTTCCTCCAAGAAACATTCCAAGTCGATCCGGAATGTATATCATTGGCAAAGCAGACATTGACGATCTTCTGGAATTGGAGAGCTTGTTCCTTATCCTTCTCCTCAAAACTTATCTTGCTATAGAATAAACATTCGATGTCCTTCTTAGTACAGTTGACTAGCCACATAGGGTCTAGTACTCGAATGCCTCGCCATAACCCATATATACGTTTGTGGGCTATAACGGCTTCGGTCAGCTCATCAGGAATATTCCATGACTCATCATCAGGGTTCACGCAGATTACAGCCTCTCCTGTGTTAGAGTCGTAGTACCACCACTTGATTTTGAATAAAAATCTTGCTCCATTCGTATCATCGACATGTTTTTATTACATTAGGCGTTTTGACGACGAGCGTAATATCCTTCTCTTTTGTTATTGGATCAATCTTTTCGATACGTCGAGGATAGTGAGGTTTCCAATGAGTAAAACCGTGTTGAGCCTCTAGCTTAATCAATTTCCATAGCCGCTGGTCCTGAAACTTCATCTTTAAATTTATCATCTTCGTTTGAACCAACTCTTTGAAATCCCAGAACGACAAGGATTTGATGTCGCGTAGATATCTGAAATATTGAATTCCAAACTCCCTCTTCACCGCATATACATTCAATTCCTCGATCCACCCCCAGCTTATAATATCCCCTAAAGATATATCTACATCACGTGTGAAAAATGCAAAGGGACGTTAAAACTTGCGCTCATCTGGTACATTTCGAAACCACTTCTTTCTCTCTTCAACAATTTCTGCACTAGTCATTTGGTGAGGAATTGTTCCTTCTTTTGCAGCTTCAGCAACCTTTCTTTTCAACATATCAGAATTCTCAGCTGCAAATAACTCAACGAAAGTTGGGGAATCATCTGTACTCTGATCAGCTAGATTTGCATCATCATCAGAATCATCTTCCATGACAACTCTATCATAATCATTCGTGTCTTCAATATTTTCAAACACATACTCGTTTGGCTCAAATGCGTCTATCTCATTTAGCTCGTTCTCAAAATTAAATTCGAAATTCTCTTCATTCACTCCAAGCAATTTCAGCTATCTCTTCCTTCGTATAACTATGAACAAATTCTCCTTCTTCCACATCATGCTCAAGACAAAATACTTTAGGCTTCTGCACGACAGGAATAGAAGATAAGTCTATCTCCGGGAAGATTACTGTCTGCTGAGCACCAATAGATTCATCAACTCTAACATTCCCTCCTTCCTCTGTAGTCTGATTAACATAGTCATCAAGGTACACAGAAAAATCAATAGCTTCATTAACGCTTGAATCTGTAACCCAAACACCTGTACCTCCTACATTATCATCATTATCATCATCACTATCAGAACTACTCGAATCATCATCAACTATTCTACATCCTCATTCTCTGCATCCTCCTCGAATTCTTCAACAACTTCCTCTATTTCTTTTTCAAGCTTTTTCTTTAACAGCCACTCACGATGCCTTTGTGAAAGATTTAACGAATCAATATCAACATCGGTCGGCTTCCCAATAAGAATAAACTTTTTCGGCTCTTGATAAACAATAATATCGGTGCATGTAACTGGCACAGATTCAGCTTCTGGCTCATTTTGATTGCTGGCAATGATCTTAGCCTTGCCTTTACCCTGGGCGTCAGCTGTTCTTTCGCTAAACGTTCCCTCTCGGCAACACGTTCACGAGCCTCTGTTCTTCAATTTCGTCTATCTCAGCCGCTATATTCACTCCCTGCTTTTTCACTAATATATTCTCAAATAAATTCATTCGTCTATCACTCCGAATCCTCTCTTTATCTCAATCTTTCATTTTTTGAGACAATACTTGCCAACATAGCTTCAAGTTGCTGTTTATCTTCAGATAAAACATTAACCTGCTCAAGCAACTCTTGTTTTTCTGCAGTTAACACATTAATATGTTCTTGTAGCTCGGATATCTTCACTGTGTTCAACAAAACTTGTTTTTGTAACTCATCTATGCGCGGATCATTGAAAGTGAACCCTTCACCCCCGGTATATCATCAAAATCAAAATCGAAGTCAAAATGGGGTTGTGAAGTATGAGTAGAACGCGGAGGTTGTTGCGGAGTTGCCTGTTTTTGTGGCGTTTGCTGCTGTTGCGGCTGTTGTTATTGTTGCGGAGTTGGCTGATGTTGTGGTTATTACTGTTGTTGCGGTTGTTGCGAAGTTGGTGTTTGGTGCGGTGCAGGTTGTGGCGGTGATTGAGGAGCCTGTTGTGGTGGTGAAGTTGGCACTTGCTCAGTAGGCTCAACCACAACTTCTTCAACTGTTGGTTCTGATGCAGTCTTTTAGATCAAACTGTGGGAGACTCTCTTGATGCAGGACGTTTAAGCCTTCTTTGTTTCTTTTTAACAGGAGTTCGAAATGACGTATCAGGATCCGAATCTGATGGGACATAAGTTGTATCGTCTTCTCCCGTTACTTTACGTTTGCGTTCTTCAGCTTTTCTTTTCAATTCAGCTTGGCGCTTTTTCTCAATCTTCTGCGCTCGTTTCTTTTCTCCTGCCCTTCTTTCATCAGAATTCGTGCTCGAAGATGAAACATCTTCAGCTGTCTTTTCTTCTCCAAACGCTTGACGTTCTATGTCAGCAACGATATCTTCCACATTCTCCTCTATGTCTGGTTCGTCTCGCAAACCAGAGCTTTCAGCAGTAGCTTTCCTTTTTGGTTGTACTGGTGCAAAAGTAGAAGTAGTAGCTTTACGCTTAGCACCTTTTTCTCTGTCTTTAATAAACCAAGGACTTCTCTTCGCAATAAAACTAGATAAAGCAGTTAATTCCTCGCTTTCATCACCATTGTCGCCCTTTCTCCATTTGCTAGGTGCCGGAGAGGTGTAATCTTTATAAATAATCGCACTGAAAACGGGCTTGGCATTTGGAAATGCCTTCAGGGAAGTTCATTTTCTTCAATGTAGAAATATCCATATGCTCCAACTTTAGTATATCCTCCTTACTTTTCTTCAAATCCGGATGTAAATGATCTAGCATCATCTGAACAAATCACGGATATTGCAAGAATTTCTCACGCTGGATGTTCTATACCATCTGTGTAAAAATAACTTTTGAAAAGTTATACGGCAAATTCAGAACTAACACTGTAATTCTACACATTTGGTAGTTGACAAGATCATTGAACCCTCATTTTCTATGACTCAGTGCATGAGCAATGACATGAGCAAGATAACGATATGGTGCACTCAAATTTCCTTCTTGAAAGGTGTAGAATTAACAAATCCGGCATATCCCATTCGATAGGAGCAACCTTTAACCATATATTCAGAAAAACCTGTGGGATCATCTTCATTATCTTTGAAATCTAGAACCGTGCAAATTAACTCCTTAGTAATCTTTACTTGAATATCCACATCGTCAATCCTAACAGCAGAAACAATCGCATTATCTTCAACACTATACTCAGCAGCTTTCCAAAAATATTCAACATGTGATCTGTAAACGGTATGTCTATCAATTAGAGCCTTCGTAATCCGAATACGTGTAAGAAAATCCAATATGTCCCGATACGCGACAATCTCCGGAATAGTGTCATCAGTCAAGCAGCATATGTTATGGAACGGTGAGAACGACGATTTCTTGACCTGTACATCGAGAGAACAACAAACCGTTAGAAAAAATTTCAAACATTTCAAAACGTAACATCCTTCGTATGAATCAAAGCTTTGTACGAATCAACACTAAGCCAAAATTCACAAGTTTGAAAAACAATTATCATTCGTACGAATCACTACTTCGTACGGATGATTCCAGAGTTAGAAAAAAACTTAAAGTTTCCCAAACTTGCTTCGTACGAACATATCTTCGTACGAACCATCAGCACTTAGACAATTTTGAAATTAAATTTTTAAGATTTTGTGTACGAATCAGCCTTCGTACGAATGAACATAATAAAACTTTGAGAATCCTACTTCGTACAAACGACCTTCTTCGTACGAATCCTGAATCGTTCAAAAAATTACCAAGTTTAATCCGAACCTAAAACTTGTAGATTTTAACAAAATGATAGTTGATTTACGGGTTATTAGGGCCGATATTAATGTTTTTGTAGTTAATTTCAAGTTTTACCGGTCCAAACTCCCTAAATATAAGTTTTAAGTCCGTTTGGTTTGATTTCGGCATTATAACGACTAGGTTTCAGCAAAATTACCTTGCCCATTGCAAGAGGTGTGCTAACCAACCTCCCCAATGTGATAGGAAACGAAATATGTCAAGAAATGAAGATTTCAGAACAAGTTCGCACAAACTTCTCTCTAGTTCGCACAACTGTACTCACAATAACATAAAGTTATTTCGTACGAATTATGTGACCTTATATACTAGTCCGGGTTGCTTCATACGAAACATCATTTCGTGCGAAGTAACCAAACTTTCTTCGTACGAATTTAGTATACTTCGTACGAAGCATTCTGAAAATTTTATTATCTTTTTGATTTTTAATTTTTGTATTATTCAATTTTATCTGTTTAAAACCCACTCAGTTAATCAAGTCCAAGTTAATGACCCTGGTTTTGCGATTTGCCACCAAGTCCAAGTTAATGACCTTGATTGACCGTTTTTGACCAAAACAAATTTATTTTAACATGTAAAGATTCAAATTAATGATCTTTGTTGACATTCAGGAAAAATTCCGATAAATATTAGCTCCCAACCCATCGTTTTCAGCTTTTTCTCAGCAAGATGTTGCCATGATTTCAACCATCAGTGTCTTCAACATCGGTAGACTAAAATAAATCTAAAAAGCTAAGGAAACTGAAAATCTTTTTGGGTTTTTAGACTTTTATCCAAATAACATACATATTTTTGCGAGCTTTGTGTTGAGAGAACCATATCATGTATTTAAACAAATGACCAGTACCGTTGATCTTGGTATACTCATTAAGCTTTTAATCAGATTTACCTAGATTGCCAATATGTTTGTCCATTTAAACCTCTTCTTGTTTCTCAATTGTCTCAAGATATGTTAGGTAATATTATGAACATGAAATAAATGTGTTTCCCATCTCAGAATATACTCCCGTATCGAGATTCCCAGAATTTCATTTTATAGGTGAATATATCCAATTGATATCTGTAAAGGGTTGAGTGCGAGACCTTGAGAGCTCAGGTTAGTATTTCCATACAGAGAAAGAGATGAAAGCTTGTCTTTCGGTGATGTTCCATACAAGAATCTTTTATACTGCAGCTGTCACAAAGTTTATGACATATTCATTTTTTATCCAGCTTGGGCGAATAATGCGTAAAGTATTATACAAGTTCTAGGCTATTGCTTACGCAAAATCAGAAGAACTTTCATAATACCCCAGATATCGATTAAATAAAAAGACCTAGTATCACAGAATCTAGCATTCTCTCAAACGAAATTTCGGAGTACTAAGTCCATATATCCGAGAGATGTTAACCCACAATTTATTCAGTTTTTCTTTTAAGTTTATATCATGAAAATAATTTACTGAACGAGTGAAGCCTACTGGCACATCCTCAGTAAGACCTGTTTATACACTTGTTTAACATTCCAATTCTTTAGCATATTGTGACTTTCCTTTTGATATAATATGATCACTCTTTTGCACAAAAACTCTTTTTTTTAAAAAAAATTTATAATGTTTTTGTATTTTCCTTAAACATTCTCCCCCTAAATCAAAAACATATTTTTGGATTTTTAGAATTTTTTAAGAAAGAATGTACAGAAATGTGTCTAACCGATGAAGAATTCATCCTCAAACTCAACCTCATGAACATCCCCTGATATTAGATTTTTTAAATCATTCACCTTTAAAAGATTTTTGAATCTTGTTTTATCAAAAGCTTTGGTATAAAAATCTGCCTTTTGGTCATCAGTGTGGATTTTCTCAATTCTAACCAACTTTTTCTCGTAGCAGTGACGGATAAAGTGGTGTCGAATCTCGATATGTTTAGTGCGTGAGTGTTGGCATGAATTTTAGTGATATCGATCGCGGCCTGATTATCTACATGTATTGGCGTATCAAGAAATTGCAGTCTGAAGTCTCCCATCTGCTGTTGAATCCAGAGAATCTGGGCACAACAGTTGGATGCTGAAACGTATTCAGCTTCACAAGAAGAGAGAGCGGTTGCGGTCTGTTTCTTGCATTGCCACGTTACCAAACGAGTTCCGAAGAACTGGCAGCCGGCCGTTGTAGATTTGGTATTTACTTTGCAGCAACCGAAATCAGAATCCGAGTAACCCGCAAGATTGAAGTCATCATGTCTAAGGTACCACAAGCTGGTGCTTGGAAAACCCTTCAAATATCTCAAAATTCGTTTGACAGCAAGCAGGTGCGACTCTCTTGGATTTGACTGATAACGGGCGCACATGCATGTTAGATACATGATATCCGATCGAGAATCTGTAAGATACATCAAGGATCCGATCATGGAGCGATATAAAGTATCGTCGACTCTTTCTCCAATAAGACCTGGACAAATGCCGTGATATTGAGCTAATGGGGTAGATGCTGGCTTAGCTCCTGTCATATTGAATTTTCCAATATGTCATAACATACTTCGTCTGATGATTAAAGATTCCATGAGGCAACTGATCGACCTGAAGTCCTAAAAAGAACTTTATCTCCCCCATCGCGCTCATTTCAAATTTGCGCTTCATGACTTCTTCAAAGTCTTTACACAGCTTGTCATTTGTTGATCTAAAGATAGTATAATCCACATATATCTGTATGATGATTAAATGTCCATCCACTTCCTTGGTAAAAAGAGTAGAAACTATAGTTCCCCTGATAAAGCCGTTGTCTAAAAGATGACTTGACAATGTTTCATACCAAGCTCTCGGGGCTTGATGAAGACCGTATAAGGCTTTATTCAAAAGGTAGACCTTGTCTTTGTGCACTGGATCGACGAACTCCGGTGGTTGGCCGACATACACTTCCTCTTTGACTTTACCGTATAGAAAATCAGATTTAACATCTAATTGGTACACCTTGAAACCTTTCCAAGAAGCAAAGGCCAAGAATATGCTGATTGCTTCAAGATGGGCAACTGGGGCGTACACTTCGGTATAGTCTATCCCTTCTTGCTGATGAAAACCTTGAACCACAAGTCGAGCTTTGTTGCGCACTACCACTCCCCTATCATCATGTTTGCACTTGAAGACCCATTTAGTGTTTATCTTTTTTGTGATGCTCTGGCAGGTCAATAAGCTTCTGGACTCCAAGTTTCTAGATTTGAAGCAACTTCTCTTGCATCGCATCCACCCAGCTTTCTTCCTTAACGTGTCTTTCCAGCTTCCCGGCTCAACCTGAGAAATAAACAACTATTAGAAAGTCGGGTTTGGAGTGGAGCAATACTAGTATAAAAACAACTTAGATCCTTGTTGATCTGATTGCGAGTTTGCACTCCGGTTTGTAAGCTACCTATAATGTTCTCTGACGGATGATATGAAAGAGTCCTAGGCATCACTTCAGTTGGAACATCTACTTGCGGTTGCAAATTCGTAAGAACTTCATCAACGACCGGTACAGATGAAAAGGCTTCATTCCTGGCATTAGACTGAGCAGCCTGTTTGTTCAAGAAGCTTTCAATCTGTCAAATCCTTCATCAGAACTGGATCCACCATCGTTGAAAATAGGTTCCCGAATAGAGTCAGCATTAGCATTCGGTTGGGCAGATGATTCGGCAGTATTGGTATTTGGTGCAGGAACAAGAACTTGTTGAGAAGAGCTTTGACCGACATCAGATGTGTTGACATAAAGTGATGTAGAAATCACCAACGGTCTAGAAACTTGTTCTTGTGTAGATATTTGATGTTGTTGAAAGAGAAAAACAAGTTCTTCATATGATAGCACATCTGGCAGGTCGAATGAATTCCTCAATCCATCGTAGTTAAACAGCCACAGATCCCCAAGTTTTTGCGTTGGTGTCGTATATCTTTGACAATCAACGTGCTGTGCTAGAATGACCTGGTTCAGACTCGGTAAGAAAACACATTTCTGAGGAGTAGCGTAACCGACGAAAAATCCTTCCAAGGATTTGGCTCCAAATTTACCATCCGGGTCCAATACAGTACACGAAGATCCAAAAGGTTCCAAAAATGCAAGGTTAGGCTTTTGCTGATTCAGTAACTCAAAACACGTTTTGTTGTGAGGCTTAACTATTAACACACGATTCAAGGTATAACATGCTGACGCGACTGCTTCACTCCAGAAACTGATAGGTAATTTCGAATCAGCTAACATTGTTCTGGCAGTCTCAATCAGTGTGCGATTCGTACATTCAGCTACTCCATTTTGTTGAGGAGTATAGGGGGCGCTGAATTCGTGAAGAATCCCTTTTTCATTGCAGAATTCTAGCATCTTCTTGTTCTTGAACTCTGTTCCATTGTCACTACGGATTCTCTTGATTGGCAAGTGATATAAGTTTTCAAGTTTTCTGAAGAGGATCATAAGAGTTTCAAACTTTTCGTCTTTACTCTCCAGAAAGAAAACCCATGAGAATCGCGAATAATCATCTGTAACGACAAGGTAGTATGGATCACCAGAGATACTTTTGACACTAACTGGTCCAAAAAGATCCATGTGTAGCCTTTCTAGTGGTAGCTTGATAGAATTCAAAAGCTTTCTCGGGTGTGATTTCTTATGCTGCTTCCCCTATTTGCAGCTAAGATAATCATCAGATAGATGAAAATTCTTCAAATTAACACCCTCTACTAGGTTGTTATGCACAAGATAATTCATCTTTCGTAGATGAATGTGCCCCATCTTCCGATGCCATAGAATCGACTCTTTTTCGGTAGCTTTTGATACAAAGCATTGAACTTTCTTTGACGTGGTAGAAGCAATACCCATATCAAGAACATATAAATCATTCTCTCGTGGAGCACGCATCAGGATCTATTCCTCCGGAATCTTGAAACCGGGTTTTAAGATCAAGCATTCTTTGTCATTGAAATGCGTCGTGAATTTCTTGTCACAAATTTGCGAGATGCTAAGTAGATTGTTCTCAAGCTCAGCGATGTAGTCACTTTGTCAAATGATACTACTCCGTTTCTGAGAATCCCTTCTCCGACAATCTTGCCTCCCTGTGTTCCAGCAAAACCTACATACCCTCCACGGATAGCTTTAACGTCGTTAAGCAACGCAAGCATTCCTGTCATGTGGTGAGAAGCCCCATTGTCCGTTATCCATTTTGACATTATCGGACGCTGGAGCCCCTGCACACATGATGAAGAGACTATTTAAACAAAGAAACCCAAGCCTGTTTGGTCTTGGGAGGGTTTGGAATGTCGAATTTTGGACCCACTTTGTGTTTATCAATCTTTTTAAGCTCGGTTTTGTGTGACACAGAAGGTTTAGGTTCAACCTTGGATGGTATAACTTTAGCAACCCATTTTTGTGTTAGAGATTTAGCCTTTTTAACATAAAATTTTAAATCCACATGACAATTTTTGTTTGATGTTTCACCAATTTCAAATTTAGATTGATGTTGAATAGTTGGCTTAACATTTTTGTGGGACTCGTTGTTTCTTTGTAAGATTTGTTTTGGCACAAACATGGTGCTTTTTGCTTTTCATCCTTAGTGAACTTTTTAGGATGAGAAACAGGTTTTGGACTTGTTTGTGAGCAATATCGTGCGATATGCCCATCTTTTTTACATTTAAAACACGTCCTACTGTCCTTATGAACAGAGGTATCCAGAACTTTTTTCTGTTCTCTTTTTCTTTAAGAAAATCATCGTTTGATTGAGTACCGATGATCTCCTTTTCTTTCTCAGTTGTTGTCCCAAAAACAAAGTTAATTTTCTTTGTAAAGTTCAGTTTTTGGGACCTGTTGTTCATATGTCGCTTCTGGAAGCCTAAACCTGCCCTTTTATTTTCAGGATAATCTTTATTTCTATGATAGTAGGGTCGGTTGTTGCCTTTTGATTTAAAGTATAAAGATGCATCATGTTTTTCTAAATCAGCATGACTTACCTCCATAAGCTTGAACATTTTATCCACTTGATCCATTTTCACATTTTGGATCGGAAAGTCCTCATCCGAAAATAGTTTATCAGATCCTTTCATTTTGTAAACTATGACATTTGGATCAACATTTAAACTATATTATGATATATCATCAGACTCAGACTTTACATATTTTTCAGACTTTTCAGACTCAGAATTTTCAGATTCATTTTTTAACACATTTTCAACCACTGTGTTTACCACTTCAGAGTCACATTCACCTTCAGATTTGGTGTAAGTTACGTCAATATCCACAGGCAGCTCATTAGACGGTTCAGTTTCCAACTTTAGGTTAAGCGCCTTTCCACCCTAGATGGCTTTTTGCATGCATAACTATTCCACATGGGTGGTGGAACACGATCGTAACTCGCACTTTTAGTTTCACCATTTTTAGATTCATCGTTATTTTCGATTTTGGGCAGAATGTGATCGATGACGTACGAGCTTGTTGAATAACTTATTAACAATTTGTTAAGCCGTTCATATTCAATCTTAATTTTCTCAAGCTCACTTTTGAACTCAGCAATAGTGTTAATGAATGTTAATAGCCATCTGTTTGTCCATCACTATTGCTTTAAGCATCATAAGTGTTGCGTCATTCTCTTTGAGTGCTTTATTATATTGTTTAACAGATGCACTCAATTGTCATATGCTTCCTTAGTGGATTTGTAATCACTAGACAAATTGTCTGTTAAACTTTGAAGTTCAGCATATCATGTGTCTTTTACAAGACAATCACTACATGGCTCTGCACATTTTAAACACAAATGTTCATTCACAGACTCAGACATTGACACATTTACCTCATTGTCATTTGCCTTGCAAGCTTTAATGATGTCTTCTGACAACTTCTCCATCTTCTCATTGGCTTTTTCCTCATCAACTGGCTTCTTTTGCTCTTCTCCTGAGCTTGGTGCAAAATAACCTGCAAAAAGTTTTTAAAATATCATTAGGCAAAAGGTGTTTAAACGGACTATTCAAAAGCTCCTCCTCCTCTGACAAAGTGTGATACTAAAAATCCTCATCATCAGGACCCTCGTCAAAGGATGCCCCTGATTCTTCTTCAGGTTCCTCTATAATCTCAGCAACCAAAGCCAAACTTTCTCCCTTTGAGATGTATTTGTTCCAGTTGAAGCCTTCATCTTCTTGAGTAACAACCAATGCTTTATCTTTGGTTTCTGGTTGTTTGTCTTCTATTGGCACCATTCGTGTTCTTGGCTGAGGACGATGGTATATTGCTCTCTTATAATAATCATCAGTGAAAGGATTATGGTTTCCTTGGACCTCTCTGTTCGGACATTCTCTTTTGAAGTGTCCTTTCTACCGACATTTAAAGCAAGTAACCTTGGATTTATCAAACCCAAGTTTTCCATCTAGACCTCCTAAGTTGTCTTTGCCGGTTATCTCCATAAATCTTTGTGCGCGACGAAAAATCGATTCCATACACCACTTAATATCAATCAGCTCCATCTCAAACGGATCTATCTGATCATAATCTTCTCGTGTCATTTCAGAGTTTCCGATCTTCCCTGCGACTAGACTATCATAAGACTCGAGCACTGAAGCTAGTAAAGACATATGTTGCTTCGCAGTCTTCTCATCGAAATTTTGCGCATTCTGAAAATCTACAACAATGTTGCATTGCAAAACTCTTTGATTAGGATGAGATGATGAAGTAGTCTGGTTGATCTATGGTTGATTTGAACCACAAGATGACTGTTGGCTTGAAGGCGTGTTAGGATCAACTGCTGGAAAAGATTGAAAGCCACTGTTCTGGTTTATTGGTGGTGAACTTTGCAAACTGAAGGCACTGAAAGCTGTCTGGACCTTTGGTAACTGAATTTGAGCTGCAGAACTGTTCTTGAAGTACAGATTAACATCTTGTTGTACTTGGACAGTTTTATTCTTTGCCAGCTTCTGCATTTCGAGTTCGTGTCCCTCCAGCCTTTCGATGAAACGCAGTAATGAGAAATTACCGTACTCAGTTCTGTTCTTCAGTATGGTCAGATAAGTAGACCATTCGCCTTGTGGAAGAGAATCTGCTAACTTATCAACAACTTCCTCGTTGGTCTTTATAATTCCCATCCTTTTCATCTGAACCACCAAATGACAGTATCTCTCTATCAATTGCTTCGCAGTTTCACCTTTGATCAGCGTGAAGATATCAAACTCTTTGCTAAGCAACGCCCGTTTACTCTTGAGAAGTTGAGCACTTCCCTAAAACTTTATACGGAGAGCATTCCACAATGATTGAGCATCATCATCCTGTTGAAGTAACGCCAGAATGTCTTCTTTAATGGATTGTTGCAGAATATTCTTCATTTTCTTCTCATTGATGAACCTTTCCCTTTCGACATCTGAAAGTTGAGCGAGAGTCTTCTTGAGGCCATTTTCTCCTAACGGCACTTGGTATTTAGCTTCAATCGCGAACCAGTAAGTAAAGTGATTAGCCTGCACCCAATTCATGAACCGCTCACTCGATAGCAGAAGTCTTCTAAGTTCATTAAGTTTGGCGGTTTAGTCCTTGTTCCCATCTCGTTTTCGAGATTGATGTTCTGTGTCGCTGTGTTCGTAACAGCCGATGTAGCAAAAGCGTTGTAAAATTCTTCATGACATTTTCTGTTAAAATTCAAAAACACACTTTTCGAAACAAACTGATTAGCGCGGAAAAATTCCTTAGTGTGGATGACAAACAATTTGTGCGAATGAGATCTGTTCGTACGAACCAGGAAATGTTAAGAACAAGATGATTTTCACAACAGTTACTCGTGCGAACCAGCAGTTCATGTGAGTGGTCAAGATTTGTTCGTACGAGTGATATACTCGTACGGATGTAAAGTCTGTGCGAATCACACTTGTAGATTTTGAAACTTGTAAATTTTAGAAACTTCTGATAACTTGTTCGTACGAAAGGTTCAAATTTTAAGAAAGTTGTTTGTGCGAGTGGTCCTTCTACTCGTACAAAACATCTACATCTCCAAACGGATGAATTTTACCGATTTCGACATGATTAAGTCCGATTTTAGGTCTGAATAAGGATTGATTAGAATGTAGTTTAACGTGAATTTCTAGAATCCTAGTCCATTTCGTCCGTAAATTCGTCCAAAATCCAGTTCAGTTAGGAAATGTAAAGAAGAAGATGATGAATCCAACTCTGAAACAACTGATAGCCTGCAATTACTTGTTATTTGTTAGTAGATCAGATCTCAAAGCTCTGATACCACTTGTGAACAAGGATCATGCTCCTCCGATGAGCAACTGATCTGATCTAACTCAACTAGCAGGGGCGGAATTCATAGCTAGAGAGGTTGACAAAACAAACAAGATAGAACTTACTGTTTAACTGCTCTGTTGTATTCAAAGATGTACAAATTACAGACGCGAGTAAACAAACTGGCAGGGCTTCGCCGTACTATCTGAACTGACTACTACGCTCTAACACAACACTCCTCTATTTATAGGTCGACATGACTCGTACTGGAGTGTGTGTATAACAGAGACCTCATCCGTACGAGTGACTGACCTGTACGAGTGACTGAGAGTTACTCGTACGAGCCACATTGACTCGCTCGTACGAATCATACAAAACGCATAAAATAATGTTTTAACATATATACATTCAACTTTAAAGCCCTATAAACAATACAGACACATCCTAGACGTAGGCAATAGATATTACGCATCAATAGTTGCAATCTTAGTGAAGCAAGGTGATCAATTTAGTACGTTTCAGTGGTGGTAAACTTCATAGCATTAGCAATTTTCAACCCTATCCTTCCTGCCAAGGATAAGAACGGAAAAACCGGTGTAGGTTGTTTTTTTTTGTTGAAGTATCAGATCAGATAATGCGGATAGATGGACGAAAGAAGATTCGTCAAAGCAGGGAAGCTTTCAATCTTGTCGCGTCTAGCAAGGAAAGAATAAAACGGTAGAAGCGGGGAGGCTTGTTTTTTACTTTGATTGGTGGTCATTCTTGTGACCCAGGAAGAGGGATGTCAAACTTGGTCATGGGATTGAAGTTGTCGATAATGATGCGGATGTAAAGATTCAAGTCCAATTCAAGATTAAAGGGGGGGGGGGAATTAGGAGATAAAGATAAAAAACGGGTTATAGATAATTCATGTTGAATTAGTTTAAGGATAATTGTTAGATTTCATTAGATAGGTTTATCTAGTTGATTAGTTATTTATATTAATAGAGTTCGAGTCGGATTAGGACTAGAATTAGTTTTAGTATAAATAGAGGTTTAGGTTATTGTAATTAGTATGCTTTCATTGATATATAAACAAAAGAGTCGAACGAGTTCGTTCATCCGATGTTTTTGTGTCCGATCAAAGTGCCTGATTTCCAACAACCTTATGTGTATCATGACACAAGTTTAGAACAACACTAATCTACAGAGTGCAACATGCACACAAACTACTATATAATAGAATTATAAACTATACTTATTTATTTATATTAGTATAAGGGTTAGTTTGTATATATTAGAAAGTATAGTATGCTGTGTATATAGTGGTGTAGAACAAGTAATTCGAAGAATTAACAAACCTAAAACTCAAATTGAAATTGTAAATTTGGGATAAAATCTAGATTAGTCTCTCAATCTTTTGAGAACTATCATATAAACTTATATGTGAGTTATACGTAATAATTTATCAGATTAACAGATATCACTTTTGTTGGGATCTGAATTTGAGGATCTGAGATTGTATATTGTGATATCCTCTGTAAACATAAGTTTTTATTATCTGTATCTTTTCTTACGATCGACGTTCAGAAGTCTTTCATGACTTCATATATGGCCTTAATGAGAAAACCTTTATGGACTTTTTTAGTTGTTTCAAAATAGCCATGGCCCGACAGACTATAACAACGTACAGGACTTTTAGTTCCAAAGAACAAATCCAATTTTCATGGACTCGAACAATTAATGGCTTTAATAAATTTATAGCGAACATTAATAATGTAATTATAAACTTTTAACAAAACAATAATATGGAAACTAATTTTTAAGTCTATTATAAATATATATTAAGCCCAAAATAATTATTATTTGATTACTACGGCCAAATAACATTCGTATTAAACGAGCCCGTACTACCGCGTCACCTAATTTGATTAATCACCGACAGTATTATTGCGATCGATAAGTTAATCCGATACTCTAAACCTCATGTTGATAACACTAAAATTACCAACATTCCTCCCCAGTTTTGTGGTATCTATAATTAACTTAACCATCCTCAAAGAAACACAAACGCATGCATAATGAAAATGTCTTGAGGATTGAATTTTCACTCACTATATTATTACACGATACACATATTAGAATAACAGGGTGTCTCGAATGGATTAAACCTATGTTATCCTTTTAAATACATGTAGGTAACGTACACACATGTTGACAAATCCAAATTCCACTTGATACAATGTTTTACTAGCATATGTCCTAATCATTTAAAGAACATATCAAAGCTCAAGTCCAAAGCATCTTGAAGCCGCTAAACTTCATATTCTTATAGATAGTTCATTACTTTTGCCCCTGCATTGCAATTTATCAATGAATTATTAAGAAGTTCAACTTCAACCAACTTTATCTTGCAGTCTTAACACATACATTGGGATGATTTGCTAATGTTTTCCCAATATCGTTAAGATAAGCTTTCCACATTGAATTCTACATTTAATGTTGTATTAGATGGGAAATGGGTGTCTTGACGTAGGATATTAAAGTTTGGACTTTAAACCCATCCTTATGACTGATTTATTAACAAGATCTCTCCTAACTCTTTAGTTAGATCATCAGCCAAATTACACTAAGATCTTACAAATTCAAAAGAAATTACTATATGCATGATGAGCTCATAAATCATTTTATATATAACATATAACCATCTAGACTTTCCATTATACACCTTACTATAATCCGTAGCCCGAAGTATCATACCCGATAGATATTGGTGATATCAGTTTTGACCACAAAGGAATTTCAAAAATCAAATTTCTTAGCTATCCAACTTCTTTACCAGTTGCTACTAAAGCTTCAAATTCACATTCCTTTGTCATGTGATGCAAGCTTAATTCTTAACTACTTAGCCTTCCCCAAGAGAAAATACACATTTATTTAGTTATCCATCCTACATCATAACCCTTCTAAAACTGAAGGAAAATATGAATAACACAACCTTAGATCGTGGTTCTTTTCAGGTTTTTAAGCTATCTATTCACAGCTTGCTAGTACGAAGTACTTAGATTACTGATGAGTCTACTCAGTTTCCCACAACATATGTTATATCATACCTTGTACAAATCATAACATATAGTATACATCTAATGGCTTTAAATTAGGGACAAGCACGACATCCATTTGGTACTAAACCGGTACCAGTATTAAAAACGGGAAAAGCGGGTACCGGTACCAAATACACTGATACGGTACCCGGTACTTGTTGATGCACTTTGTAGCCGCCACTGTGCGAATAGGCTAAAAGAGTGTGTATTGAATATTGTATAGATTAAAGACGAACACGCAGCCCAAGTGCAAACAAGTACTGGCTTGTACGAGTGACATGTGCCTCGTACGAGTGACTTTGTGCTTCGTACGAGTGACTCTTGTTACTTGTACGAGTGACAACATCTCAGTCGTACGGATGACCTTTCGTACGAGTGTCAACATCTCACTCGTACGGATGACTCTTCGTACGAGTGACAACATCTCACTCGTACGGATGACCCATTCGTACGAGTGACAACATGCTTGGTTCGCACGAGCTATCATGTCTATAAATAGGTATTGTGTGTTCACTGTTTGTATGTTTTGGAGGTTCCCTTAGGGGAAACGCTGGCGGATTCTCTCCAGGAACTCCGCCAGCCAGTCAAGATGTATACTCTTTCGGTATGAATGAATGAATTGAAAAGCTTCCGCTGATTCTATGCCTACATGTCTATTTTGTTCTGCCGAATCTGTTCTATCCCCAAAGCTTCCGTCTAGAACCGCCACCGACCACGGGACCACAACTGGTATCAAAGCTACGGTACTGATTCATTCAATCTAACAGTTGATGAATCACCTACGCTCATGAATTTTGGATGTATGAGGGGTTATAGACGTAAAACATCGAATACTTGGACAATCCACGAACATAATGTCAAATTGAAACCATAGGATTGTTAGAAACTGATTTTCGACCAGATATGTGCAAAAACCATGTCAAAATTCGAAGAAATGAAGATTCTGGATCGAAAAACGTATCAGTTTCGTTCGTATGAAGCATGGCTCGTACGGAGCACCACTCGTACGAAGCTCCAAATGTACGAAGTCCAGCTCGTACGAAGTGGTGACGAAAATAAATTGAGAAAAATTTGATCGTATTGACGACACGAGTTTCCGAAAAAAATTTGGTGATTACAAATTTTTTCAAGATCTTAGCGTCAAATTCGGGTTGTTCGGGGACACCATCTAGAGCTTCAAAGTACAGATTTTATGATACGATCACAATGGGATGAAGATTTAGGGGTAGTCACGGGTACCTGCGCAAAACATTGATCATCTGGTGTAGTGATTATTAATGAGCCTTAACGTTTAGTCAGCATTTGATCAAAACTGCAAATTTTGGAAATTTTCCGCAAAATTTGAAATATCATATGCTACACTCCCACCGTAATCCGCATTCCCATAAGAACTCGACGTTAGAATTTGCAAAAATGAGGGGAATATAAATTTTCACGTATATCTTAAAATTCCGGCATTTTTGAAATTCGTGACGCTGCAACAGTATTCGGGTGGTTTCAGACTGCAGATTATCTAGGAATCACAGAGGATCGAAGATTCATTAGAAATGAGATAACGTTTAAGTCTATTCACGAAATAGACTATACATTTAAAATGTGTGATCGAAGAATGTTCAGAATTTTCAGATCATGATACAGATTGATGCTCAAGGGCTAACCACCTGATCCCCGATGTGGAAGTGGAAGCACACACGACGACGTGGATGTACACACGTCATTCTATCATTAAATCTGCATTGCAAATGAACTGTTTTTCAGACTAACCGCCAGAAAGCACGGACGTCTTGTAGTTTTAGTGCCCCATTCCAGCGGAGATAGTTATACATCTGTTATTGTGACTAAAAAGGAAGAATGTGATTCTGATTGCCGAAGAATGTTTCTCAGATTCGATGTGTCACCATATAGTTTGTTTCTGATGATTTGCTGATTGAGAAGATTTTTGTGGATATTTATTGATTTGAAGTTCTTCGGTGTGGTATTCAAAGTTTCTGTCAATTGCCAGTTGGGTTTTGAAGATCGGAGGATCGAGCATCAAGGGGGGTGCGCTAAACCGAACGCGAATATGCTTAAACATTGAAACGGATAAACTACGTTATTTAATCTCAAGTTGGTGATTATTTGAGAAAATTTGTAGATCAAGCAAATCAGAGGAGGTTCTGAACCGTGCAAACAACGACCTGAAGATTAATTTCTGGAGAAAATTATTTAAGGGGGAATGTTGCTTTAACATAGATAAGGCATGCCCAGATCTTCAATCAAGGGGGAATTACGACGTCAATAACTACCCGGTTGAAGTTGCAGAATATTCAAATACAACTCTCAGATTTCAAGTTCAAGTTTCGACAGTGACGTCCAAGGGGGAAATTGTTGATGCACTTTGTGGCCGCCACTGTGCGAATAGGCAAGAAAGAGTGTGTATTGAATATTGTATAGATTAAAGATGAACATATAGCCCAAGTGCGAACAAGTACTGGCTCGTACGAGTGACATGTGGTCGTACGAGTGACTTTGTGCTTCGTACGAGTGACTCTTGTTACTCGTACGAGTGACAACATCTCAGTCGTACGGATGACCCTTCGTACGAGTGACAACATCTCACTCGTACTGTGACAACATGCTTGGTTCGCACGAGGTGTCATGTCTATAAATAGGTATTGTGTGTTCATTGTTTGCAAGTTTTGGAGATTCCCTTAGGGGAAACGATGGCAGATTCTCTCCAGGAACTCCGCCAGCAAGTCAAGATGTATACTCTTTCGGTATGAATGAATGAATTGAAAAGCTTCCGCTAATTCTATGCCTACACGTCTACTTCGTTCTGCCGAATCTGTTCTATCCCCAAAGCTTCCATCTAGAACCGCCGCCGACCACGGGACCACAGTACCGACATTTACTGGTTTTTTACCCGTAAATACCGGTACTGAAAAACGGGAAAGTAGGTACCGGTACCGAATATACCGGTACACGGTACCAAATGCTCATCTCTACTTTAAATACTCCATCTCTGAAATAGATTCACCTTGATTACCTACAAATCAGATACTGAGACCTATAAGAATAGTAACTGGATAACAAATAGGTGAATTAATTTCTTTTAAAGTTTCTCAATGTAATGAGATTGTATCATTAATATACTTTCGTTTCTCCTCATTATCCTTATTCCTAGGATAACAAAAACCTCCCCTAGATCCTTCATATAAAACAATTACTCCTTTACTAAGGAACCAAAATTTCTACAAGTACATTTATCTGCTTGGTTTAAAAAGAACCCATTATATAATATTACATTAGGAGTGCTTATTTCAGTTTTTCTCAAGAATTGAGCATCTTCAATATTAAAACAATATTGATTATGATGTCCAAGCTAACTGTTGGTCCCTTACTAAATAAAGATGAAAGTCGGAACCTAACCAAAAAACGTAGTTTTTCTCAGGTTTAGAAGGAATAGAGATACTGTCAGTACCAGCAGATGCTTTATTAGAATCATTAACTACATTTTTAATATTCATCGAAAAACCTTATCATGAGAATTTTGGATGATATCCCTTGATTCACTGAAAGTGTTTAAAGACACCCACTCATTAGTTCTAACACATAGAATTAATAGAAATTTCCATCTAAGTTCTTTCTTTTAGGTGCAGTAAGACATACAACAACACTACAACCCCAAACCCTTAGGTAGCTCAATTCCGAGCTTTTACAACTAAATTCACCCGGGTTAATCTTATTCCTTTTATTAAGAATCTTATGTAGCAAATAATCAACTGTTAAAATTGACTAAAAACCTTTACTTAAACATGAATACGAGAAATGATGTTAACCATTTCCTTTATAATTCAATCTCTGCCTTAAATAGTGTAAATATACCTAAGATTTTATCTTTTGTAGGCAACAAATATACATAGCAAAACCTATAGACATCATCTATAAAAGTAATAATAGTATATTTTTATTTCTCATAAAAATGGTAAGAAAATAACATGAATCACCATATATTAGTTCCAATAACTCTGACCCTATTTAATTCGCTTAAGAACTGTAAGCTATTTTAATTTAAATGCAAGTTCACATTTGCCAAGGTTCATTTTCAAAACCGGAACCTATAATCTTTTATACTCAACATGTTAAGAACTACCACCATGTGACTACTCATATATCTTTTGACATCTAAGTAAAACATGTTCCATACACTAACTCATTGAAACCTCTTATAATTCAAAATGAACAATAATTAAATATATATAATGATAAGAAATTAAAACAATATGGTTAAATTTCCTTGAACAAAAATATCCTTCAAATATTATTAGAAAGCGTTCCCACCATATTCTATCTATGAAAAGTGTTTCAGCTAAAACCTATCGTCAAAGAGGTTTTAAATTTACAGTTTATCAAAACACAATCATTATGGATTGTAGTTGCATTATTCTTACTTTGTGGTGATATATCATGCATGGTTATATTTCAAACCAACATAACTGATTACTGTCGTAAGGGTCATGCAAAAACCTAATTAAACTAATTAGATGGCGTAAGTAGGGTATTGTATCCACGGGGAATTTGTGGCTAGTGTAGAAGACTTTTTAATTAAAAACTAGAATTATCTAATTGGGTGTTTGATTGATTGATGTCAAAGACAAGGAAATTAATTGAGAAAGTTGTTATCAGAATGAGAAAAAAGTAATCTCCACCTGGAACCCCGAATACCCGTTTTAAAACAAAAACTCGTTTACCAATTCAAAACACCACATGTACATGGCCTTGAATTTAATGATCTTGATTAGCTATTAAGGACCGTTTTTAAATAAACTATAACACCTAACAACCAGTTTGAATATACCAATTTACCAACCTGCTAATGATGCAAGGAAATCACTATTACGCTTGATAAACGACGAACAAATTAAATATAATAAATGTTTCACAAAATCAATACAAGTAGTTTAAATTACCAGTTAAGACGAATCAGCAAACAAAATTCAAAGTGCAAAAACTAATAAACGTTCATCCGAGCGATAGTCACCAAGCGTTTAGCCACATATAGAAGTAATCTCGTTGCCTTGATTTATGTGCTCAGCCATAAAGTTCCCACAACGTTGTTATTCCGGGCGTCCCTCCAAAAACTCAAACGTCAAAAACTTCTCTTATGGGATCCCCCAATAATTCTTATATAACCATTGCCGTCAAATTTTCCCTAATGCACCGACTCGCATATTTTCTTCATGTATGGTCTGCCCAATCACAAGCCAGCCCACTTTTTATGTATTTCAAGTGCTGGCCCATCATCATTAATAATTCCAAATCAAAGTACAATCCTCTGTTCCTTTTTCGTTGAGCACTTGAAACAAGTTGATTTATTAAATAATTTTATTATGAAGTCCAACTTTCAATATTTCCATGATTCTCGACTTGACCTGCACAAATGTCAACTAACACATTTTTATTTAATTCACATAACAAGACTTCTTATATATTTGATTTATATACTAAATTTACTAATAAATAAATCTTAACCTAATACAATATATTTTATAACAATCTCGATGAATTTTATAATAGTTAATACTAGGGATATTGGATTAAATAACCCTAACTTTTACCAATTGGCCAATAACACTCTTAACTTTCGATTTGTACACACCACTCCCAACTTTCAACTTATTGGCAGATAACACTCCCTAACTAACTGAACTCTAACTCAGTTGGTTTTTGCTGATGTGGCATATGATGTGTCTATTGTGCTGACGTGGCAGCTGATGTGGGATTTTTTGATGACATGGCAGATGATGTGGCATTTTGTGATGATGTGGCAGCTGACATGACAATTTTGATGACGTGGCAGCTGGCATCAGCTAAGTGGGTTAGGATTCTTTTAGTTAGGGAGTATTATTGGCCAATAAGTTGGGAGTGCTAGTATGCGAATTGAAAGTTGTGAGTGTTATTGGCCAATTGGTGAAAGTTGAGGTTATTGAAGTCTAATATCCCTTAATATTAATAAGAGTGTACCTAAAATTCACCGATCAATAATGATTCCAAAAATATGTATATACAATTCTATTCTACTAGGAATCATTAACCAACAATCTAAAATGAAAACTATTCTAGTAATTGTAAATTCTAGAGATGTTAAAAAGATAAAACCTCGAATTTGTGTGAATTCCTTTTGACTTCGAGAGCTCTGCTGAAACATGAGTCCTCGACTTCGTATCTGACTTCAAATCTTCAAATACCCTTTCTGGTTTCAAAATAATCAAAACTAGTTTCCGACTATTATTTCAAAAAACAAAATAATTTTCTTGATCCCTTTTGTTGTGTCAACGATTACAAAATACAAAACATTTTACTTTGATTTTGCAAGTCAAACAAACACTTGATTCGATCTTCTCCTTTTTTTTGAAAGCCATACCTAAAAACAAAACATTATACACTGGAAATAGTGTACGGTTTTAAGAAACCAACTATTCAAATTGCTATTAGAACTTGAATCCACATATATTCATATTGGATTCAAGTTCTATGTGTTTTTGCCCATAGCCACCTCCATCAATATATATATTATTGATATTCATGATTAAGTTTTATTTAAAAAAAAACAAGCATTTCTTAGTTTTGAATTCGATTTTTCCAAGAGAATCTTTTAGTCACTTTCAAAATCATGCACATTCTCATTTCTTAGTAAACTAGAATTGGCGTTCGCGTTTAGCGACAGAGTCGTTGGAGGTTGCTAGTATGGATGTACTTGTTTCATGATATATCGATGAGTTATCATAGATGATGCATGCTTTAATCTAAACCATGGTAAAAGTAAGTAATCAACACGATTAATTAAACATGGCTAGAGTTAAAACTCAGCTTTAACTATAATAAGGTAATTAAAAATTGATTATATTTGTTATCTAGTGTTTTAAAGGATTAATATAGACCATGTAAGCTTTAAGCTAAACGACGGTAAAAATAAGCAAGTAGTATGATTAAATATATATAGAGAGAGTTAAAAGTTTATTTTAGTTATAATAAGTTAAATTAATAATAAGTAAAATAAAACAGATAAAAAAAATATTTATTAAAAGAAGATAACTTTATTAAATTTCAAGGGTTGTATGATAACTCCATTAAAGTTCGGGGGTCAAAACGTAAATTGTTTATCGAAAAAAAGAGTTATTATTAAACTTTCGTATGAAAAATCTAGTAAAGTTCAAAGGTATACGTAAATCATCTATAAAAAAACTAATAGAATTTAGGGGTCTTATTAAAGTTTAAGGTTAGAAACGTATATTATTATAAAAAAAATAATGTTATACTCTTATAATTGTTAATTATTAAACTATTAAAGAAAAAAAAATAATATATATTACTGTTCACATTTGCTTTTGTTATTATATAGAACTAGCGTAATTACTGTGCGCTTCGCTGCGGGGTTTTGATCATTATCGGTTTAGTTCATTACAGTACTTGGCATGACGATCGTTGCCAATCGACACGTGTTTTATATCGATTGAAAACAATAAAAGCGAATACATGTACCGGTACCGGTGTTGTTTAGTCGGTATCGGTTCGTTACAATACCAGTATCGTACAGACACTTGATATAGCTTTCGATACCAAAAAAATACTTTATTGCGAATATAGTTTTTTGTTCAATGAATTCTATACCGCCACCAAAACTATAAAAACGAACATGGTACCGTTACCAATGTTGTTTGTTCCGTACATGTTCATTTTGTGATAATAAAAAATCAACTATGTATGGTTCGTTCAGATAGAACTTTTATCGAATTGTACATAATAATAAGCACACGATAACGTTAATAATAAAAAATGATATTAATGTTGTACGGTACGGTACTGATGTTGTTCAGATTGTATCAGTAATATTAGAAAAAGAAAATCATTAAAATTTAAAATTAAAGAAATATGTTTAAGGTTAAAGTAAATATAATAGTAATATATTGTAATATTGAAATGATAAAAGTAAGGAAAAAAACTATATATATTATTATAAAAATCAAATTTATATTTTCATGATCACTTTTCAGTTATACTTGTTGAGATCGCGCGTTGCAGCAAAACCAAGCAAATGATGAATCATGTTGTTTAGAAAGTCAAACCATTTAAATTGGTTTAGTTTACCATCGTATTTAAATTGCAGCAAAACCAACCAAATAAATATTTAAATTTTGAATACAACTTTGTTTTTAACAAAATTTATACCATAATGTAGAGGGAAAAAAATTAACGAACAGAAGTTATTAAAGAGATATCAAATTAATTGAGAAAGAAAATATAATTTTAAAAACAAAAAAAAATAATTAAAACCAAATAATAAAGGAAATATGATTTTAAAAAAGGAAAAAAAGTATGTTAAAACTTAAAATAAATATAATAATAAAGTAATAAACTATTATAATATTAAATAATAAAATAAAAAAACTATATATTATTATAAAAATAAAATCACTATTCATTTATATATATTAAATTATATATATTAAATAAATAAATAAATAAATGGATAAAGAACTCCTCTTTAAAAAACGAATAAAGCATCTAGTTATCAACCGTAACGTATTTACGAACCGGCTAATTAAAATAAATATATCTAATTATTGTTTACCATAAAAAGAAATAAAATTTTATTTTATAGCACTTAATAATTATCAGAATTAAACCGGTTTCAGTTTAATCAAGATTCACATAATAAAAAAAAGTGAATCACTTGTTGATTTAAATGCCTTTCAAAGAAACAGAATGATCATAATAGAATCGAACAGGTTCGTTACCCAGTCGAATAACAGAAACATGATAGGTTTATCTTTGTTGCATATAGTAGTCTAGAACAAGTAATTCGAAGAAGTAACAAACCTTAACCCAAATTGAAATTTCAAATATGTGATAAAACCCGGATTAGTCTCTCAATCTTTTAAGAACTATTAGATAAACCTATATGCGGGTTACACGCAATGATTTATCGGATTAGACACATATCACTCTTGAATTTGATAAATCTGTGATTGTATATTTTGATACCCTCTGGAACCGTAAGTTTTTATTGTATGTATCTTTTCTTACGATCGACGTTTAGAAGTCTTTCATGACTTCATATATGGCCTTAATGAGTAAACTTTATGCACTTTTTTTAATTGGTTCAAAATAGCCATGGCCCAACAATCTATAACAGCCTTTAGGGCTTTTAGTTCCAAAGAACAAATCCAATTTTCATGGACTCAAAACAATTAATGGCTTTAATAAATTTATCGTCAACATTAATAATGTAATAAACTTTTAACACAACAATAATATGGAAACTAATTGTTAAGCCCATTATCAAATATATATTAAGCCCAAAACGATTATTGGATTACTAGGCCCAAATAACATTCGTGTTAAACGAGCCCACACTTCCGCGTCACCTAACTTATTAATCACCGATGTTATTACTTCGATCGACATGTTAATCCAATACCCTAAAACCCATGTCGATAACACTAAAATTACGAACATAGTACAGTATTTTATGTAACGTCTAGGGATGGATTATTTCAAGACTACAAACCCTATACACTAAGAAAGATTGGATACGGTGTTTCATCATATCTTACCAGGATGTTCCAGAAGGGCAACAAACAAAAGAAGACATCACGATTCCAAAGGGTTGCGTCAATTCACATGGGTTGTGATGGTTAGAAGTGTGTTTCAATTAGTAGAAATATGGTTTATGTATGTCAATTATATTTTATAACTTTGTATCATTTGTACATTCAATCATTCAGAAATCATATTTCTAGTTTGTCAATTTCTTGTTCAATTTCGTTCTTGATTACCAACGCGACACATGTCCCAAAGCACATCCAAGGTGTATAAGTATAATTACCACTACTCTCACAAGAAAAGAGTACGTTATTTTCTCATAACTCTACTCACGCTCGTTATCATTCTCACACACCTATACTTATTGTCACAATGGAGTCTGCTCATAATAAGGAATCCCATCTCATAATCATGAGGATTACAGTGCTTAAGAAAGACATGTTTAGCTTGGTACATCCTGTTCTAATCCTGTAATCCATATTGCTCTTGTGAAGAACACAAATACTTCTACTAAGGAAAATGACTCTAAGTTGTGCAAGCAAGTTATATAATTACAACTTAAAATAAAAGTATAAATAGGTTAAATTGAGTATAAGAAATAATAAAAGAAATTTAGAGGAGTTAAGATATGGATATAATATAATTTTATAGAACAAATTATTTATTTAAGCTGAAACTTTACATTAGACTAAAACATAAAAAATGGGAAAAAAATTGTCAGCCTAGCAGGAATCAAACACAAATCATAACGAATCGAGCTAGTGTGAATTTTAAAACTCATTCAGAAAAAATAAAAGCATTTCTATTAAAATATTATTATAGCTAATATATAGATTAATGAATTTAAAAACATTACAAATATACAATATAATTACTGTATAACTCCTTTAGAATTGTAAGGATATATATATATATATATATATATATATATATATATATATATATATATATATATATATCTATATATTTGTTTATATGGTTTTTTGCACAACTTTCGTTGAAAAGAAGTAGTATATGCAATAGACTATCTCTTTTATATCGTAAGCTATTGCGAATGGCATTGTAGCGGTATCGTGACAAACGAAACTGATTCCTTACCAAGAATATCGATACCACGTGGATTTCGACTAAACAACATCGATGTTCGTGTAGGTACTATTAGAACCGTTACTGATACACAAACTGCGTTGTGCTTATTTTTATTTATTTAAAATATGTCTCATTAAGAATAAATTTTCCTTCACAACAAAGTAATTTTGAGATCGTAAATTATAGCGAGTGTGAGTATGGTACAGAAACCATGACCAACCAAACTAATACCATCTCAACAGTATCGGTATCAGGGTGATTCCACTCGAAAAACATCGGTATCGGTATTTCGTAAGTCTTGAATAACCGGATCTTACGATATCACACGTAGCTTGATTGGTGGTGGAATCACACAAACAAGCTAAGAATCAGAATAGAAGAAATAAGATGAAATAGAAAGATTAACTTGCATACAAATCTTTAATTTGTCTAATACAAGTTGAGAGAAAAGCCACCAAGGAGCCACTAACTCTAATACATCTTTATCTATTTATACTAGAGGGTTAGTACTCCACTACCCTAAAGCCCTTAGGCCTAGAAGCTACCCCCAAGCCCATAACAACAAGATAGCTCGCATCACTATTGTAACTAATACATAAACCTTATAATGTCTAACAATCTCCCCCTAGGTTTACTGTATTTGTTTGGCTTTCCGCTTTATGATCTGCCAGCTTCGCTGCCTCCGAATAGTGGTGTTGAATTCACATACAACTTGTTCTGAATTATAGTTGCCACTGCACCGGTCCATGACTTCGCACATGATTCCTATTAGTCATTTGTTTGAATCTGATGCTGACCCAAGATCAAGATATCTTCCTCATGAAAACTTATCAAATCCAGAGTGTCTTCTAATCTTTATGCGTTCTCTTTTGTCACAATTATTGCCTCTGCCATCCTTGGATCGTAAGCCCAATAACAGAAGCACACCCTTAGGAAATTTTGGAGTGGCATGAATGACCTTTTCTTTGTTTGTTGGTGGCCAAATAACTGATTGCATGCGCTTGTGAGTGTGAGGGTCACGGACTCCTGGATTCTTCTTAAGATATGTTTCGCCAGTCTTCATGTTTGGGAAATCATGCTTTACTTCATATTCGAGCTTTGAGTGAAATGCCCAGCCTGGGCCGTGCTAATTAGGATCAGAATTAGAGTAGTGAGCTCGCAACAGACTTTTCAGATTGAGCTTGGTTAAAGACTCAAACTGCGACTGCTTGGCATAATACTCCCTGTGGCAACTATCCTTGTCACTATCCACAACTGCCTGTCGTGATCATATCTCTAGCATTTGACTTGCGATTTATTTCTCACCTTGTCATAGTGAATCGATTCCAGCTCCATCACATAACGATCAGACACTCTGGTTGGATCTTTCGGCTAGAAGTTTTCATCGAGGGGATCCAGATCTTTGTTTTTCATGACGAGCATTCTTTTATTGCCTGGATTCTTCTTTTGTGGTCGCTTTCTCTTCTTTGTCTGATCAGCTGCTAGATAAGCATTCAAGCCTGCCTCATGCTCTGCATCGACTACAACTTTTTCTTCAGCTATACGCTCATGATGTGAGATGTTTTGAGGGTCGTCATATTTGTCTGCAAATCGCTGCAAAACTTCTTCTGCAACATAGCTTTCATTTCATAAATTTCCACCATCAACAGGCTTATGTCGCCTTGAAGTTGTTCGATAGCTTGATCTCTGACCGTAATTTGATCTTGCAAGGATGTTATCTGAGCGTTCTTTAGTTCATTATCTTGTTCCAACAACACCACTCTTCTTTGTAGTTTTCCAACATCCACCACTTCATCATCATCACTGTCAAACTGCTCAATAAACTTCATATTTTCGGCAGCTATTCTCAATGCACCTTCGTCATGCTCAGAAATATCACCACCAGAACTTCCTGCTTCAAAATGGGCTCCACTTGAGCTTTCTGGCATATCTGTGATTGGGCTATCTTGCACTATTGGTTTAGGAATGACACTTGGGCTTATAGGATTTGGGTTAACAGGGGTTTCTGTTTTCTGTTTCTTTCTTTATTCTTGTTCTTAATTGGGATCATCTTTGGTCAACGCTTCTTCAGAGGGAATGATTTTGGGATGAGGGATCCCAGAATCGCCCTAAAGTGATGCTAAAAGGGCAGCAAGATTCTTTGCGGAAATCACGTTCAATTCTTTGACCGTTTCCTCAGCTTTCTCAATTTCAACATGACACATCTCTTCATCTTTCTCTTCGTCTGAAACGAGTCAACTTTCGGCTAGTCTCTGTGGTCCACCGACAACTGAACATCATGTTCTTTAGCAATCATTACATTAACAGGCATTGGTGCAGGCACAAACTCCTTGAACTTTCTGTGCTTTACCAGATCATATTTAGCAGTGAACTTGATCTTTGTAGTATCACATTGCTTGCATGCCGCCTCAAAACAACTAGGACTCATCGGCTTTAGATTCAGAAAATTATCGCTCTTCACCAGGTCTGGATGTTTGTCGTCAAGGATCATTTGCACGAATCTTGGGTAAAGCAGAAAGACCTTCTTCTTGGGATTCTCAAGCATGCTCTTCATGTTGTCAAAATGTATACAGAGAAGTTATAATCCTAATCATGTACCAGGGCTACCATTGCAGCTGTTTGCGTTTGGTTGAGCTGATCTAATCCGCCCTTGTTCTCTGAAATGTACTGTAGAAAGATGTGAACAAAGCATTTCCAATAAGGCGGAAATATCTTCTTTAGGACTGTAGGATAAGCGCCTTCATAACTCGTTCGTCTCAACGCCTTGAGTACATTGTCTCTATCAAATCCGGTTGGATGTCGATCTTGATCTCCAATCTCTAATGCTCTCCGTACATCCGCTTCTGATATAACAATCTTTCTTTTCTGGATTGCTGATTCAATAGAAGCTCCATCCATTCTTACTTCGGCGTTTCTCCAGAAGTTTTGAATCATATCTTCGTTGATCACTGGATTCGTCTTTAGTGCATGGGTGAGTTGGCAAGAGTTCAGTCCAACTATCACAGAGTTGAACAACTGGTAATAATCAGCTGGTGGATGAGACAAGTATCAAGCTTGATTGTGAAATTCCTTGACCTCAAGCTTTCTTTTCTCTATCATTTTCTGCGCCATTTTCTTCACTTGAACAAAACGTCAAAATTTATCGCATGACTTAACTTAATTGAACCCTTTTGGCCATTTGATATTAAATCAGACAGTTCAAATAGCCAACAAGTCAAATAGTTCATGTAAGGAAGGCCAGGGGTCAATCAGGGGTTCAAAACAGTTTTGAACCGTAAAAGGTTCAAACTGAACCAATCAAACACTTTTGGATGACTAGGTCAACAAGGCTCAGATGAACCGGGTCAAGATGTCTCTGATGACAAGGGTTCAACTTAATGATCCCTTGTCAGTCATTCTAGATGATCTGCATCTCGGATGTTTATCCGAGATGCAAGATGTTCCACTTGAGATGGTATGATATACATTCGAGATGCATCCGAGATGCATCTGAGATGCTTTAAAGTTCATCCAAAAATTATCCGAGAAGCAAGGGAAAACTAACTATGAGTTCAAGTTAATTAGGTCCGAGATACGTTCGAGATGAGAGAGAGAGAGAGAGTTCGAAATGACTCGAATTAACTCGATATTGGCTTATAATGGTTCGAATTGGGTGTGACCCATCTAGAAACAGTATCTCTAATAGCTGGGCCCATTCAAGATAGAAATGAGGGTCCATCTGAGATGAGTGGGCCCATTCGAAACAGTACCTTTTCAGCAATCTTTTAATCTTTTGGCCCCACATTTTTACCAGTTCTGAACAGTAACACCTTTTGTCAAAATCCACGATCCAACCAACCAAGCAATCAGTTTTATAGGAAAATGATAAAATAGTAAAATAAAATAATTAAAGAGATAAAGGGAGAGTTTCCATGGGATCAAACCAATTTTGAACCGATTAAGGAACATTTTTCGGCTTGAGCTTTGTTACATGGGTCCGTGTGATTACCTATATATTTGTCTGCCTAAACTTATCACATCAATCTTCAACTTTCAACCTTGTGACTTTATCAAGTAAGTTTGCGATAACATCCGTACGTCCCATATCAAGGCATACCCCCGTAATCAAGGTAAGCACAACAGCTCATTGTAACAAGTGAATATACCAAGATCATCCTTTCATTTTACAACGTCTGACTTGTTGGTGAGCAGGTCAGTACAACGTGCTACAAAGTGACCAAGCAACATCAGACGAGGGTTAGGCTTAATACCTTATATGTTATTTTGACTATTAAGTCTGTGGAATTTTCTCATGATGAGATTTTCTATCTTTTAAGGTTTTGGCCTTCATTTTCGGCTCTTTTGAGGATATCCCGACTGTGCCTAGGTCTGCATATATCCAGATGCAACAGAAGGGCAACTTTGATATCCCTGATGACTTGTCAGTATACCGACCCAGAACTTTAGACGTTGGCTATCTATCAACACAATATTTAAGACCATGAAATTATACACCAATAATATGTTACCCACGAGATGTATAGCTTGTCGGAATTTTGTCACTTGGTATCTTTTTGCCCTTTGAGCGATAAGCCTATCAACACATCGCAGAGGATCCTCGCCTTTTCAGCATCAATACCTTACATGTGTTAATCAAATTCTTAGTACAAAAATTTATTTCACTTCCCAAAATAGCAAATATTTCTCCCCCCAAATTTGTGCAAAAGAGGAATACTTTATGCGCAAATTTAGTTATTTTGCTGATAGATATTTATATATATGAACTCGGATTTTTTTGGTTGCTTAGTTGGTGTAACGCATCATTTTTAAAAGGTCCACAAGCACCTTGAATCTCGAGTTGCTGACAGGTTTTGTAAAAGTATATGCTGTATTAGCATCAATTTAGATTTGTTTAAGTTTAATTAAACCCCTGTCATAGCAATCTTGAATACAGTGAACTTTGATATAAATGTGCTTGGTTTTGGAGTGTGGGTTTTTGATGATTTGGATAGCGGCATCGTTATCACAGTAGATAGTAGTGTTAAGATAAGTCAAACCGTAATCCTCAAGCTAATGTTGCATCTAAATAACTTGGGAGCAACATGCAGATGTTGCAACATATTCTGCTTCTACGGTTGAAAGAGACACCGTTTGTTGCTTCTTGCACTGCCATGAAACAATCATGTCTCCTAAGTATTGGCATCCATCCGAGGTGGACTTCATATCCCTGTCCTTCCTTCCAAGGTTATTGTCAGAAAAAGCAAACAAATCAAAGTTCAAATCTCTAGGATACCAGAGTCCCAATTTTGGAGTTCTCTTGAGGTATCTAAAGATTTGTTTAACGACCGAGAGATGAGAAAGTTTAGGATTAGCCTGATATCTGGCACATTGGCAGACAACAAACATAATGTCTAGCTGGCTCGTAGTTAAGTACATCAATGAACCAATCATGGATCAGTACATTGTTTGGTTGACTGGATCTCCTTCAGCATCCTCATTCAGCAGTGGCCGTTCAACAATGGGGGAGTCTATGGGCTTAGAGTTTGACATGTCGAATTTTGCAAGAACGTCCTGAACATACTTTCCTTGATGAATCAAGATTCCTTGGCTACTATGACGAACTTGCAAGCCTAGAAACATAATCCTTTCACCCAGTGAGCTCATTTCGAACTTCTTCTTCATGACCTCCTCGAACTCTTTGCATAGCTCTTCATTGGTAGACCTGAAAATGATGTCGTCAACATAGATCAGAATAAGGATAAGGTCCTCGCCAATGAGTTAAATGAATAGTGTTTGATCTATCATCCCCCGGGTATATCCGTGTGCAAGCAAATGCTCTGTTAAGGTCGCATACCATGCATGAGGTGCTTAGTGCAAACCATACAAAGCTTTATCTAACTTGTATGTATATGCTTGCTTCTTCGAATCCATAAATCCACGGGGTTGAGAGAAATAAATCTCCTCCTTGACCTTCCTATACAGAAACGCTGTCTTAACATCCATTTGATAAACGGTGAAACCCATATAAGATGCATACGCCAAGAAGATGCGTATGGCTTCCAGACGAGCTACTGGTGTGTACACCTTATCATAATCAAGACCTTCAATTTGTTTGAATCCCTGAACCACCGGCCGGGCTTTGTTTCACACGATCACTCTGGTATTGTCTTTTTTGTTTCTATTTATCCAACGAGTACCAAGAGCCCGTTTCCTTCCGAAAATTTCACTAATTTCTATACTCCAAGTTTCTCAAACTGATTGACCTCTTCATGCATTACATCAACCCATCTAGGATCTTGCAAAGCAACATCAATGTTCTTAGGCTCAATCTGTGAGATGAAACATGAATATAAACATGTGTTCATGGTTCCTGATCAACTGCGTGTATGAACATCGGCAATTCTAAGACCAATAATGTTTGTAATCAGATGGCTTTTTTGAACATGCTACGGAATTGCTACAGTAGGTGCATGCAAATTAGATTCCAAGTTAGAAAAACTTCCTGACACTATTCTAGATTGCTCCCCCTCATTTGACCTGTAGCTGTGTTGATCATTAGTGGATCTACAATGCAATCTGGTGGAATTGGCTTCGGAAAAAATGTAGCTCTTTGAATATTTGTAGTTAAGGACCAGCAATAGTTTATTGAGTAGAGGGTTCATTGTTGAGAATTGCATCATCAGGAGTAGCTGTTGTCGTAGGTTCAAAAATAGGCTCTTGAATTGACGAAGAAAGATGCGGTTCAGTAGTAGCTTCATGAAATCCAGGTGAATCTCTAGTAAGCTTCTTGAAGGAGTCTTGAAGAGGTACAATATCATTATCGACCATGATGGGAATAACTATTACTGAACTTGAGACATCTGCAACAATAATCACATCAGGCAAAATGTTAAATGACTTAAACAAAGAGGAATAATCATATAACCAATCAGGTCCAACTCGTGCTTCTTTGGGATTTTCTTCTAACCGATCCACATAGTACGTCTACATGATCTGCTTCTTAATTTTGTTGTAAACTCGATATGAATTGTTCTTTGCATAGCCGATGAAACAACATGGATCTCCTCTTGCTTCAAATTTACCCTTGGCATCCATGGTAAGGAGAACACAAGGACTACCAAAAGTGCGAAAATGCTGTACAGAGGGTTTCTGTCCTTCGACTATTTCGTATGGTGTCTTCATGTGACGTTTGTTGATGAGCACATGATTTTGTACATAGCAGGCAGTGTTCACTGCTTCTGCCCTAAATACCAGTGGAAGGCCAGAATCTATTAGTATAGTACGAGCTGCTTCGATGAGAGTTCCATTTCGTCTTTCAGCAACCCCATTTTGCTAAGGAGTTTGAGCTGCACTGTATTGTTGATCAATTCCTTTTGAAGCACAAAAGTTGTTTAACTCAGTGTTCTTGAACTCCGTCCCATTATCGCAGCGTATCATCTTGACACACTCGTTTGCTTGGTTTTCCATGAGAGTGTTGAATTTCCTCATTAGACCAGCAATTTCGCTCTTTTGTTCCAAGAAAAATACCCAAGTGAAACGAGAGAAGTCATTGGTGATAACCAAATAATAAGCCTTTCCTCCAATACTCAGCATATTGACAGGACCAAGAAGATCCATGTGAAGTAGTTCCAGAACTTTAAATGTTGTGTGCACGAGCTTGGGCTTATGTGGCTTATGATGCTGCTTCCCACGGGCACATGATTCGCACTTTTCAACCTGCATAAAATCCTTGATTGGTAATTTTTTGACTAGACCTCCCTTTGCTAGTCGATTAAGATTCTTCATGTTAAGATGGCCAAGTTGTCGATACCACAACATTGTATCATGTTCAGCAATTTCAGAGAATAAGCAGGTAACTTGATTAGTGGGTGCTTTGTTAATGTTGATCACGTAGGCGTTTCCCCGACGTTCAGCTTCTGTCAAGTACCAATCCTTTGGTATGACAATTTTGGGCTACAGAACCATGCATCCAACTTTTGTAAACATGACCTCTAAACCGTTGTCGCACATCTGTGAGATGCTGAGAAGACTGTGTTTGAGTTCAGGAACATAGTTGACGTCAGAGAAGCAGAGGACGCCATTTCTAACTATGCCTTTCATAGTAATTCTTCCCTTTTCTCCACCTGCAAAGGTGACAAATCCACCGTCGAAGATTTTGATGTCGTTCAACTGGGAAATGTCCCCTGTCATGTGTCTGGAACAACCACTGTTAATAAACCAAAGTCTAATGACAGCCCTCCATAGCCGTTCCTGCACACATAACGAGATTAATGGGAAACACGAACCCAGATCATTTTCGATCTGGGTTGATAATCACTCTTCTTTCGCAAAGCCTCACGGAAGGTCACATAATGGCTAGTTTATTTTGAGGTTTGAGAAGATGAGGATGTAGAATTTGGCAAGTGAGAACACTCTGACTAAGATCTAGCAATATTTATAGGTTTCCAAATCTTCAACCATTTGTTATTTGAAAAGACATTAGATGATATTGCATTTAATTTCTTGGATTGATTTATGAAACCATTTTCGTTTAAATGCTTTTGATTGTTTTTCTTTAACTCTTTGCCTCCATCAAAGGGCTTTGTTTGTCCATGATGTCGATGGTGCGAAGCCATCTGATGGATGGAGTTTCCGGATGGATAAGTCACGAAGGGACGATGAACACAGTTTCTAACTATGTGCCCCGAACTCTACAATTGAAGCAAGTTTTTCTTTTTGAGATAACAACTCTTAATTCTGCTTGTATTATTCTAGGGAGCTGATTAGGTCTCTTATTTCCACTAGGTGCTGATTTCTTGTGTGCATTTTTACTCTTGGATGAAACCTGCTCACAATCATCAGCACAAAAGTGAGTATATATAGTTTTACCCTTCAACTTTGGTTTAGTTAGATTTTGAGTTGGGTTTTTCTTTTGATTTACAACACTTGAGGAGGCTTCCTCTTGAATTTTCAATTTATGCTGTTTTCTGGTTCTTTGAAATCTTCTTTTCTTTGCAGGAGTTGATTCTGCCGTCTTAGTTTCATTTGAAACCTTTTCTTCAGAAACTGAGTTTTTTTGAGACAATAGCATCAGTTTCTCTGGAAACAGTTTCATTTAACACCAAGCTTTCAGAATCAATGGATTCTTGGTTACCAGATGTTGAGCAAATTTGTCAAAATTTTGATTGTCACAAGCACCTTGCTCATTAACTGATAGGTTAGAATCTTTAGTCTGATTCCCAGAAATATCACACGGCTCCTGTTCACAAACAATTTCATTCACACAATTCAACACAACAATATTTTCAATCTCACAGTTTTCTTTATCACTTAAAACTGATGCCTCAGACTCCTTTGGGTAACTAGTTAAATCACAATCAGAATCAACAACCACATTATTCAAAGTTTCAGTTTTAACAACTTCAGAAAAACCCTGAGTCTAAAAAACTAGGGACTGAACAAAATTCCAAACATAGTCATCATGTTTATCACATAAAGAAACATCTGAGTCATCAGCAACAACTGGTTGAGGTTCATCATCCACTTTTGACCGCTCTTCATCTATCACTAACTCCACACATACACAAACATTTTTTTTATAGAATCAGAGGTGGAAGTCATTTCATGTGGTTCTTCATATGGAGTTTTTGTCAACTCATTTTCCCTTTTTTAAATTTTCAACGGATTTATTCAAACACTCTTGATTTATATTTTTTACAAAACTTATAGGCTTTTGAAAATCAATTGGTTGGGTATTCTTAGGCTTGAAAGGTCCAAGAAACGTAGTCACTTGGTTTGCCATACATTGTTCTTTCATAATTTTCCAATTCTTGCTCAGTGAGTCACATTATTGAATAATTATGATTATATGACGGAGGAACTTGTGAATAACCCAACCCTTTTCCCTTGTTTTCTTTGTACGCCAATTGTACATTGCAAAGATTACGAAAAGTGTCACTAGAAGTATCAGAATTTTTAATATTCAACTCATTGTCTTCAAATTTTCCAGTAAGAAGTCCTGGCTCAACTCTTACCAAGTCGCATTCCAAGGTTTTTAAATGTAGTCTGGTTTTACAATTTATGGACCCAACATTTTTTTTGGTTTACGTCCCAATGGAGTTGAGCTATCTCCTTCTTCAAGGCATCAATCTTTTCATAGAGAATTCTGTTGTTCTCTCGAAGACCAATGCACTTTAACATGTCACTATTGTAATCACTGATGAGATTGAAATTATGTGCTCTCGTCTGTGCCATTTTATTTCTACAGCCTTTGGAGCACAAGCGAGAGTTTACCTTTTCGGAAAGAGATTTGGGCTCCTCAGTTTGTGCCATCAAGCATTGGAGCTGATTTTCAGCAACTTCTGCAATCTTCAGAGATTCCACTTGAGCTGCAACATCAACCCAACTAAAACCATGCTACTCTTGCACCATCAGTGCTTTTCCTGCTCCTGAGCCTCTTTGGCTTGATGAACTTGAAGTTGACATCTGAGCTGGAGTACCTGGAACTATGGACCTCTCTGAGTTCCTTGCAGTAGCAGTAGTAGTTGCTTCATAACCCACCGGTGTCTTCCTGCAGTCTCTAGCGAAGTGTCCGGGTTCATGGCATTTGTAGCACCTCAATTTATCTTTGATAGATGCGAATGTTTGACATGGGACGGCGCTCGTATCTCTTCTGAAACTTTTCTACTTGGAATGCAGCCATAGCTAGATTCCATGAAGCATCCAATTCTTCAATGTCTTCTTAGACAACTTCATTTATCTCTGTAGAAAACACTGAAGGAGGCACGAGATAACCTGCAAGAAAAGCATTCAAACTGTTGAGCATGGATGTTGCTAAAGCCAAATTTTCTTCGTTCTGCTTGGTTAGGAATGCGAGATTTTCAGCGGAGGGTGTAGATTGAACATTTTGAGAGGCTGAGGGATTAACAGGACTGTAGACCATGTTTACGTGCTCTGGTAATCGCTGAGTAGTAACAGTAGTTGGAGCAGCCGAGTTGTTTGGAAAAGACATGCCATAAACGTAGTTTGTCTTCTGAGCTTGAAGCTGTTCTTAAGTCAAGGGACTGAAAAGAACATTTGAATTACTGTTCGTCATGGGGCTGAAGATAAAGTTAGGATGACTTTGAGACATCAATGCAGTGTTAGAGCCGGTCACCCCTACAGCCATCATGGAGTTCTTGTGGTTTAGCTCTCTTTGCTGGTTGTCGATTTCACATGATTTGATGGTGGCGATCAGTTCGGTGTGAGCAACTTCATTCAGATTTGTAGTACGTTTGTTCATCAAAAGATTGGCATCCCAAGACTTTGGCAGTGAATTCAATAGCTGACGATTTATCCCACTATTAATGATCAAAATTCCAGCACTGATCATCTGTGAGATGAGTTTGGCGAACCTCCTGATTTGGTTCTCCACAGTCTCCCGTAGATATGATTAAACGAACTGAACTGCTGGTTCAACATGTTACCCTGCTAGCATTCATGTCATTGTTTCCTGGATACAGATTTTTGAGGACATCTCGGATTTCTTTCGCATTTGTGCTGTTTGACCATAATTGATATGTCAGGACCGAGAGCCATAGTAAGATTTGCCATTGCTTTATCATCTTCGTCCTTTTCAATCTTCATCGCACCACATACTTTTTGGTTTTTGAATCTAAGTGTTTGGATCATCTGTAGTTGCGTACATGATAGTGCGGGGACCATCACGAATACACCTCCACATACCGGGTTCCTCGGCTTTGCAATACTGCTCAAAACTCCAGGTCCAATCAAAGTAGTCATCTCCATACAACAACCTTGAAATCTTGCTAGATGTTCTGATACTCTGATCCAGTTCTTGATGCATTGCAAGAGTATGAGACTGGATGGCTATCGAGGTAGCGTTGGGGAGATCTGCAGTAGTCAAAATACCGTTCAGATTCATCATTTTTAGTTTTTTACCGAATAGAAGTTAGTTGTATTTTAATTCAAATTGACAAGTTCAAAAGTCCAATAGGAGATGGTCAGCTAAAGGTCAACTCAAAATAGTAGCTTTTGGACTTGAACTAACTAACGTGCGTGAAATTCATCGTTAGCAAGTTGACAATGATCATTACTACTGTATAAATGTTTCTGCTTCTTTGTATTAATAAACGTTGAAGAATATAGATGCAAACTGATTGGGCTTTGCCACAATGTCAGAAAACAGCTACAGACTCAACACCCTTGAGCTTCTATATATAGACATGCTCAACTCGCACAAGGGTGGAAGGGTCAACTCGTACGAGGTGACCTTATAACAAACAAAACGCAGTAAAATCTAAAATTTTAAGCCCTGTTACATGTATGACATGACCCTAAGACGTAGGCTATAGACATTCTATACTAACAAACTCCCCCTTGGATATTGCGCAGTCTTGGTCAGTCTTCAAAATCTTCAAAATTTCTTTTTACAGTTAGCGCCCAAAGAAATGTTTCCTCGGTCTTCGACGCTCCTCAGATAGAATAGGCGTTTGATCTGTGGGATGAGGTCGGTTGTAAGTATCTCCAAACTGAAATCTTCTGTAAGAACCCTGTTTATCTTTTCAGCAATTCTGGCTTCAGTTCGATCTTTCTTCTGTTTCTCTTTGCCTTTTATCTTTCTCCATTCGGTGTTCCAGATTTTACTTGTGTTAATATCATTAGAATAACAAACATTAAATACCTTCTAGAACTGCAATGCTTGATCCTTGTCTTTCTCTTCAAAACTGATTTTGCTGAAGAAGAGACATTCAATATCTTTCTTGGAGTAGTTGACCAGCCTCATCGGGTCTAGCACACGTATACCTCTCCACAAACCGTAAATCCTCTTATGAGCAATCACAACCTCCGTTAACTCTTCAGTAATCTTCCAGGAGCCGTCATCATGTTGCACACAAATCACTGCTTCTCTAGTCTTAAAATCATAATGCCACTACTTGAAGAGCGTATAGAAATCTTGTTCCATCTTCAATAATGGCATATTCTTCATAATCCTCGGCTGCTTCACAATCAGCTTCAAACTTTTTGCTTTGTAACTTGATCATACTTGACAATTCTTCATGGAATTTGCGGCTTCCAGTATCTAAAGCCGTGTGCAGCTTCAAACTTTATTAGCTTCCACAGTCTTTGATCATGGAACTTCATCTTCAGATTGATACACTTCGTGTGTACTAATTCTTCAACATCCCAGAACGACAATGTCTTGATATCGCTTAAGTACCTGAAGTACCGTACCCCATACTCTCTCCTAACATACTCTCTCCTAACAGCATAAACATTCAGTTCTTCGATCTATCCCCAGCTAATAATATCCCCTAGCGAAACATCAGGATCACGTGTAAAGAAAGCTAAGGGACGTCTGAATTTACACTCAACTGGCAACTCCTTGAACCATGTCTTCTTCATCTCAGCTATCTCTTCTCTTGACAAACGCCTAGGAATATTTCTGTAAGTCCCGAAATCGGATCTAACAACAATATCATACGATCATCAAGGATGGCCGGAATCCAAACTTGATGATCTTCAAGAAAACTAAAATGATGAAGAACAATACGAATCAACTTTAACACCTTGAACATGATTCTATTACTTGAACAAGCAAAACCGTCTGGTACAAGATGGAGGGTCACTAGAGAAATCCCAAAAGTCTAACCCTAGAAAATGACATAAGTTTAGCTCATATACCTAGGGTAAGGGCATGCCCCTCATGGGCTTGCCTATGCGCTTGCCTGGCCCACATTGCCTATGGCATGCCCAAATAATCTATGAAGGTCCAAACCTAATACAAACTAACCTAGTTAATCCCAGTTAACTACCATAGACCGTTGCGTATATTTGATGCGTCAGTCTCACACTTATAGGACCTAACAATCTCCCCTAGACTGATGTATCAAATTGTCTTCATAGCATCAATTCAGCAATGTCTTCAACAAAATCTATGGTTGTCGCTATGCTCTAAGTGTTGTGGAAGTTACTCTCACACTTCTTGGACCTCACACTTCAACGAACTCTCAGCACCGGGTCTCTTTCTTCTGCTCTTGTGGTTAGTTTCATATCAGGATCTTGATCAGCTTTGCTTGACACATCTTTGTCAAAAAGAATGCGAGAGGAGGAATCTCAGCAACTCTTTTCTTCTTTTTCAACCTTTCTCTTTCAAGCAAGCAGGTTCACAGGTACTTCTCCATACGTACTATCATTGTCAGACGATGACTGGCAACTGGTTCTTCTGACTCAGGTACACTTTGCTGTTGTGATGCTTCATGCTTTGTCAGCAACTAACAACATCTCAATTTCAGCAACCCCTGTTTCTTGATCTAAATCAAGATCTGCAGAATTCTCAGAAATTTATAAGTCAACATTCTTATGCAACAGGGAGAGTACCGCATGAACAATTGGTACATCCAAGTACTTGTACTCGGATCAAAATTCAAATTTCTTTCATCTTTTGATGATTAGTCAAATCTTCAAGAACGGTTAATAATTTTAATAAAGCAAATAAAGCACTCTATTTTTGGATTTTAGAATTTTCTATTTTTAATTTTAGAATATAAGAATATAAATAAAAATGCAAATAAACGAAGAAACTTACTCAGTAGTTACAACTATATAATTGCAATGGGATCAAAATCATTTTCATGCGGACCAAGGAGCACTTTTTAGTGCGAACTTATTCAGACTGGTCTAAGCGATTGCCAATATGTTTGTCCACTTAAAATTTAACACTCAACTTTCATTTTTCAACTTCGTGATATGCTTGATGTAGTATTATACTATAATGCCCGTGCGTCCCATACCATGACATACCCCCATGATCCAGGTAAACACAATGATTCATCGTAGCAGGTGAGTATACTGAGATCATCCTTTATCTTTTACAATGTTAGACTATTGGTGAACAGGTCAGTACTTTCGTACAACAGAGTGACCAATAGTATTTGACGAGGCTTAGGCAAATACCTTACATTGTATGCTTGACTTTTTAATCACATGGATTTTTTCATGATGAGATTTCCTTTCTTTTAAGGTTTTGGCCCTTCTATTTTAGCTCTTTTAAAAGGTATCCTGACTGTGCCTAGGTCTGCATATAATCTGGATACAACAGAAGGGCAGCCCTGATATCCCGGAAGACTCATTAGCATAAAGACCCGAAACTTCAGGCTATATATCAACGCAAGATTTAAGACCATGAAATCATACGCCGATGGTATGTTACCCACAAGATACATAGTTCATTATGTTTATATCACTTAGTATCATTAAATCACATTAGATCCTAGTATTTTCAGCTACGACACCTTACATGTGTCAGTCACACGCTTTATCACGAATATTCATTTCATTTCCCATTTGATGCAAAAAGACCTTATGTATTTTTCTGATTTTCAAATGTTTTTGTATTTTCCTGATTTTCTTCCCTCAAACAATGCATATATATATATATATATATATATATCGTCCTCTTCCCCCCTAAATTTGTGCATCATACTTTATGCACAAATTTACCTAATAAAGAAAATGTATCTACAAAGTTTTAAATGAAAGGAAAGGAAAATATTTTTGTTGTTTTTGCTTAACCGTTCCATCATTAGATTAAAGACTAATCAATTTCAAAATTAAAGCATGAAATTTAAATTTGTACCTTTTCGCTGATCTTTTCTTACCTTATCTCCTCCAAAGGAAACATCGCACTCGTAATAAAATTTTGAACTTTTTGCAACAGTGAGATGTTATCCGATATGTCCCTGGAACAACCGCTATCAACATTCTAGAGATTGTTAATAGCTCCTCCTTGGCTGTTCCTGAAAAATAAGAAGATTAGTAAGACAATGGGACCCAGGCCATCATGGTCCTGGGTTTCCCTAAAGCATCAAAATAAGACACTTCTTTTAGACACAAGTCCCCTTTTGTTTCGACGATTGGTGATGTTGCTGCCGCTTTGGATTTGGGTTTCTGTTTCATTTAACAAAAGTGGTTGTTGCCTTTGATTGAGAAACCTTGGCGTTTTCAGGTTTAGTCATTTTAGAAACAGATTTTTGTTTTAGAACAGCCTTGCATTTGTTTTTGGCAACATTCCAATCCCCATTAGATGGTTTAACCTTGGGATTCACATTCTTCATTGCCTTAGGTGATGATACCTTCATCGACTTCGAATGATTGTTATCCCTAGGTGTAACCTTTTAATTTTGAACATGATATGGAACATGGGAACTATGTGTGCAGTATCGAGCAATGTGACCAGGAATGCCACAATTGAAGCACGTTTGTCTTTTCACATATAAAGCATTCTGATCAGCTTGATTTGCTCTTGCAGGCCCTGAAGGATGAACTTATCCCTTCTATGATTGATTTCCTTGCACGTTTCTTGCAGACGAAGATGAATTTGGATGTTTGTACTTGTCGTTTGCAAGGGCCTTCTGCAGTTGTGGAGATTTCTTTTGATTCTTCTTGTTTTGTTTAGACTGCAAGTCTTGTTAAGAAATCTCCCCAACCTTTCGAAAAGCTTTGCTAGCATGGTCAAAAGCATATTTTTCACATTTGCCATTAAAGACCGGCTTAAATAAAGCATTTTTCACAACACTAGCCTTTTGTGGGCTATTGCTGCCCACTGATGATTTTGGAGAAATGACTGTCCTTGACGTTTGGACTTGTGCTTTCTTCGTCTCCGATTTGATCGTTTATGCTCTTTTAGCTTGCTCTGAACCTTTTCATCAGAAGCAGAAGATTCAAATTGTTCAGTTTGCACTTGGAGCCTTGTTCACGTCAGCTTTCTCTTCATCAGCTTTGATAAAGTCGGAGAGTCTTGGTTTATCAGATGAAAAACCAGACACTCCAGCTGAATCATTAGAAGAGTCAACATCACCAGACGGTTCCCGTGTGTCTGACGTATAATCACTGGGTTTACCGTACACCATATGCTGTGCTTTCTCAATATCTTCGCCGGTTTCAGGCATTGTTGTGTAGTTGTGATTGTACGGTGGGCAACCTGATTGAATCCCAAACCCTTCGCTTTGTTCTTCTTATATGCCAGCTGCACATTGCACACGTCTTGAACGAGCTTGCTGGATGTATCAAACTTCTTTATGTTAACTTCGTTTTGTTGATATTTTCTAGTAAGAAGTCCCAGCTCAACTCTTACCAAGTTGCATTCCATGGTTTTTGAATCTAATTTGGTTTTGTAATCACCCAACATTTCTGTTGATTTACATCTAGGTGGAGCTGAGTTATCTTTCTTTTGTGCTTCAACCTTTTCTGTGAGTAACTTGTTACTTTCTTGAAGGCTGATGCACTAAGCTATTGCATTGTTGTAACATCAGCCATTTTTGAATTAAGTGCACTGAGTTAAGCAACCCTATTCCTGCAAGGTTCAGAGCACAAAAGGTAGTTGGCTATGTCAATGTGCGAGCTTGGTTTGTCAGCGTGAGTTTGGGCTTGAGGTAGAGTTTGGGGTGCTGGGCTGCTGATTGCTGCTTGCTGGGCTTGAGGTTTCTGTTTGGACACTTCTTCAGGATTAGACTATGTTGATTTAGCATGTAGATCTTGGAGATCTTGGTTTGATTGTAAATGATCCCACAACCAAGATACAAAGGAGTCTTTGTCATCACCCAAAAAACTATTCATCTCATTTCCTACTTTCTCTTTTCGCCTCCTACGTTCAAGCAAATACATCACATAGTTAGCAACCTGATCAACACTGTAGTTTCCAATAAACTCATTCAGCTTTTCCTTCACTTGATCCAGCAGGTTCGGGTTTTGATTTTGTGCTGGGCTGAACACTATGTTCGAGTGCTTGGTCTGGGCTGTAAACATCTTCGGATAATCAAAACCGTATCGGTAAACATGATAAAAAATATACGAAAACTGTTTTTACCAAAATGTACTGTTAGACTCGTCTTAATGATACGATTCCAATGATATATAATATCAAAGACCTTTTTTAAAATTTTCGTGCCTTTTCTTTTTTTTTTGTCTTAAAAATCACACGAGTCTAACCGTACAACCGATTTATCAAGATTGTCTATGGATCAAATTTTGTGTGCGAAAATGTTTAACTCCGGTTACATCAGCTAGTTAACTTTCCACCTTTGTAGGTACAATTCAGAACAGTACCGAATTTGAAACAGTAACTCGGATTAACAATCAGAGATCGAATCTTGAAACAGTGATCCGAGATGCTAATCCGAGATGGTGATTCGAAACAGTGACCCGAGATGGTATCCGAGATGCACTGTTTCAATCCAAGATGCTTCCTTGTTTATCCGAGATGCCATCCGAGATGAACACCTATGATCCGAAATCCTTGAAGATTTATCCAAAATCTATTTGATATTCAAGTTTTTTTATCCGAAATTCAAAAGATTAATCCGAAATCAATCTGAAATTCAAACAATTAATCCGAATTCTACCCGAAACGCAAAGGATTTATGCAAAATGCAGCAGAATGATCCGAAATCTGTCCAAAATGTAAACAGAGGATCCGAAATCCTTGAATGTTGATCCGAAATGCTTGTTTTTCAGCAGAAACCGAACATAATTAGTGTGATATCAGATCTGAGCCTAGAAAATAGGTTCAACCGGCTTTGATACCAATTGTAAGTCCCGAAATCGGATCTAACAACGATATCACACGATCATCAAGGATGGGCGGAATCCAAACTTGATGATCTTCAAGAAAACCGAAATGATGAAGAACAATACGAATCAACTTTAACACCTTGCACATGATTCTATTACCTGAAGAAGAAAAACCGTCTGGTACAAGATGGAGGTTCTCTAGAGAAATCCCAAAAGTGTAACCCTAGAAAATGACATAAGCTTAGCTTATATACCTGGGGTAAGGGCATGCCCCTCATGGGCTTGCCTGGCCCACATGGCCTATGGCATCCCCAAATAACCTATGAAGGTCCAAACCTAATACAAACTAACCCAGGTAATCCCAGTTAACTACCATAGACCATTGTGTATATTTGATGCATCAGTCTCACACTTATAGGACCTAATAATTTCCATCTTTACTACCTCTTCGACCTTCCGTCTCAACACATCATCATTAGCTTCTGAAAACATGTCTTTGAAGGTTGGGAAATCATTTGTTCCTTCACCATAATATTTGGCAGTATCGTCCTCGTCAAAATCATCCTCCACGACAACACGATTGTAATCATCAGCTTCTAGTACATACTTGTATAGATAATCATTTGGTTGTGTAGCACTGATGTTGTTTAGCTCATCTTCAAAATCAAACTCCAAGGATCCTTCAATAACCCGATCGTAACATCAACTAGTTTACTGATAAGCACAAAGTTCACTGGTGAAGGTGGTCCACCTTTAATAATAGAAATAGAATCTAGCACAAACTCAGCTTCTAGCACAGATTGAACAATCAAAGGAATCTTGTCAATCTTGTCTTTCCCTTTACCAGCAACAACAGCTTCAGCTATACATGCACGTTCTGCTGCTTTGGCTTTGGCTTCTTCAATCTCAATTTCATCATGTCCAGCCACGATGTTGATATTATATCTCTTGTGTAATACTTTAAATAACATATCAAACTTTTTGGCATTTTCAGCTTTTTCATTCTCCAAATCTTTAACCACCAGATGTAACCTTTCATTCTCAACAGTGATAGTTGTAAGCATTGACAACAAGTCATGTTCTCTATCTCATGTTGTTTAGTCGTAGCATCATGTTCTTTGATCTTGCTTTGCAGTTCACCCATCTTTTCATTATCATCCACCAATACTACCAGCAACGCTTCCAATCTTTCCTTATCTTCCTCAAGAAACTTGACCCGGCCTTCATATTCTTTCATTTTTGACTCTATCTTATTGATCTTGAAGTCTTTGAACATATCACTATCAAAGCCTTCTGAAAACGGAATATCACCAAAATCAGTGGGAAATTTATCAGCTAAAGATTGTCTTGGTCCAGATTGAGGACTAGATCGTGATGACATAGGTGGTGTTGGTTGTGGTGGAGGTATAATCGGTGCTGGTGACGTTAGCTGTGGTGGTGATTGTAGAGGCTGTTGTATGTGTCGTGGAAATGGTGGAATAACCGACTCAACATTCCACTAGGAGCAACCATATCTACTTCAGGGGTTTTCTTCTTTCCATACTTCTTCCTTGCCCTTTTAGCAGCCAGAGAACCAGTAGTTTTTGCAGCATCTGAAGCTTTACTCTTTGTACGCTTAGCTGGCTTCCGTGCATGTTTGACAATAGTAATATCTTTTTTAGACTTGGAAGGTATATACACATCATCATCATCATCATCATCATCATCATTATTCCTAGTGCCCTTTTATTCTCTAACTTTGCCTTCTTAGCTGCACCTCAGCTTCAGGATAAGGGCTATCATTAGACGACCCTTCGTCATCTCCATCATCTCCTCCAGCAGCAGCTGTGCTCACAACATTCTCATCTTGCTCTCTATCCTGTTTAGAAGTAGCGAGACATCATCATGTACGTTCTTTGTCACATTCATATCAGCTTGAATTTCAACATTCACTAGCCCCTCTGCTTGTACTTCTTCTACCTCTAGCTCATCAACAAGTAATGTTCGAATGGTAGCATGCTTTCTTTGAGGTGTTGAGGAAGAAGTGCCAGTAGTTTGCTTTCGTGAAGATGCACGTCATCGTTTCTTTGTTTCCTCCTTTTCATACCAACTGCTACATTAGTAACAAACCCTTCTAAACACGCAACCTCATCTCTTTCATCCCCGCTAGTAGCTTTTCTCCACTTTTCCTTTGGGGGTGCAACATAGTCTTTATCCTTTATAGCTCCAATTACCGGCTTAGTAATCGGTTCATCTGTCTACTTCATGTAACGATTTAAACAGATCAGCGTCTCAATATCCATGAGCTCTAAAACCAGCTCATCATTATCATTCTTTTATAGATTTGGAAATTGATCATCCAGCATCATCTGTATGAATCTTGGATACTGTAAAAACTTCTCTTTGTTAATATTCAGCACCATCTGCTCAAAGATTAACTTGGTGAAGTTGTATGGTAGGTTTAGAATAAGAGATGTAATCATGCACATCTGATAGTCAATTATGTCGTCAAAACCTCCCTTTCGATGACTGAGTACGTGAATCACAGAGTGCACGAAAAATTTGTAGGGTCTGCCAAGATTCGCTTTCGTGAAAGGTGAGGCATTTACGTGACCTTTATACCCCATCCGAAAGAAGCAACCCTTAACCATCCTTTCCGGGTAGCATGTTGGATCACTATCTTTGTCTGTAAATCCTAGCACTCTTCAGATTAAGTCTTCGGTTATCTTAACTTCAAATTCTTCAATACCAATCTTTATTGTAGACACTCTTGCTCTCTGTTTTTCTTAAAGTTCAGCAGCTGCCCAAAAACATTCAACATGCGAGCGGTAGGCTTTATGTCTATCAGTTAGTGCCTTTGTAATCGGTAATCATCCCATAAATTCTAGCACATCTTTGAAGGCAGTGATTTTCGAGATCTTATCATCAAGAAGACATCAGATATTAGGTATCGGCTCGAATGACATTTTCTTTTCCTGCACATACACAACAACCCAACACTTAGACAAATTTTCAAAAATTCAACTCGTATCACTTCGTACAGAGTGTGCATATGCACTTCGTACGAGGTGTGCATAAAGTTTAACATATTTGAATATAGTCACTTCGTACGAGGTGTGCTTATCAACTTTTGTATGTGGCTAATATTCTAGAAACATTTAGTAATTAACATCCTCCTCGTACGAGGTGACACCTCATACAAAAACGACGGTCATGAACACCAAACACCAAATTTGTGATTTTCGTGAAATTGAAAGTTCCATAACATCCTATAGACGCCGATAAGAACTATGGTGTGTTCAATTTTGATTTTAGCCTGTTAATTTTTCTTAGATCTACGTTTAAAGGTCCATTGGGCCGAACACATCAAAATTAGCGGTTGATTCGTGATTATTTACCTTAACCATTGTAAGAGGTGTGTAGATTAACCTCCCCAAGGTGTATACATGCCGTAGTTTAATAAAATTGCTCAAAGTGTTCGACTCGCACAAAGGGTTCCCTCAACTCGTACAAGCAGATAATGATCGCTTCGTATGAGTTGGCCTATATATATAGGACCTGGTTCACTTCGTACGAGTTGGCTTCTGATTTGTACGAGGTGTCCAACTAGTGCGAGGTGACCTTTAAACTTCAAATTTTCAATTGTTTTGCCTATTTTATCAGTTTTAACGACCCACTCAGTAGACCAAGTCCAAGTTAATACCCTAGTTAATTGATTTGACTACCAAGCCCAAATTAATGACCTTGGTTGAACACTTTATGACCAAACTGATGTATTTCATCAATTTTAAGTTTCAAATTAATGAACTTCCCAACGTTTTTAGGACATTTTCTCTTTCCGGATTAGCTCCAAACCGTAATCCTTCAAATTTCTTTCAGCAACTGTCGCTTTGGACCTAGAAGATCGGTTTTTCCATCATCGGTGGTTAAAACTAAGATAGAAATAATTTTTTTTTGTATTTTCCAAAGTCTATGCTAAAACACACTGAAATCTTTTTTGGGTTTTTCAGAAAAGAAATGTAAGTACTGTACAAACATATTTTTGTGATTTTGTGTTAGAGGATCATATCAGTTTTTAAGACATATCACTAGTACTGTTGATCTTTTATAAAATTGTAAGTTCTAAACACATTTACTTAGATTGCTAGTATACTTATCTATTTAAACTTCTACACATTGCTTAATTGGTTGAAGATATGCTAGGTAATTTTTAGGAACATGAATTAACTGTGTTTCCCACCTCAGAATATACTCCTGTATCGAGATTCCTTAGATTTCTTCTCACATGTGAATATACCTAACTAATATTTGTAATGGGATAGTGCGAGGACTTGAGAGCTCAGGTTAGTACTTCCGTACAGAGAAAGAGATGAAGGCTCGTCTTGTAGGTGGTGTTCCATATTAAGAATCTTTTATGCTGCAATTGTTGATTCTTTTATATATATATATTTTAATCTTTTGATGCAGCTTTAGGATGTAAATGCGACAAATATTATTCAAGTTCTAGGCCATTGATGACGCAAAATCAGAAGAACTAGTATAATACCCCAGATATCAGTTAAATATAAAGACCTAGTATCTCATAATATGGCATTCTCTCAAACGAAATTTCGGATTACCAAGTCCATATATCCAAGAGATGTTAAACCACAGATTAATCATGTTTTCTTCTTTTTAGTTTTATCTTGAAAGCAATTTACTAAATGTGCAAAGCCTACTGATAAGATCTGTTTAAACACTTTTTAAAACTACATTTCTTTAGCATACCGTGATAGTCCACTGATATAATATCATTTCCTCTTTTTACACGAAAACTCTTTTTGTCTTTTATCATGTTTTTATACTTTAAAATTTTTAAATGTTTTTGTATTTTCCACAATATTTCCCCTAAAATCAAAAACATATTTTTGAAACGGATAATTTAAAATGTTAAAACTAAAAAGAATGTTAACACACCGATGAGGATTACGTCAAGTCATCGTCATCCTCGAATTCAACCTCAACTCCATCCCTTGATGTCAGATTTCTTAAACCGTATAATTTCAAAAGTTTTTTAAATCTTGCTCTATCAAAAGCTTTGGTATAAAAATATGCTTTTTGGTCATCAGTGTGAATTTTTTCAATTCGCACCAATTTTTTCACATAGCGATCATGTAAGTCCCGAAAACCAGATCTTTCGATATCACAGTTAGCTTGAAAGGTGGCGGAATCACACAAACAAGCTTAAGAACCAAATAAAAGAAATAAGATGAACATGGAAAGGTTCAACTTGGATACAAATTAGGAATTTGTCTAATAAAAGTGAAGAACAATCAAAGGGCCACCAAACCCTAATACATCATTAACTATATACTAGAGGGTTAGTGCTCCAAAACCCTAAACTCTTAGGCCCAAGGCCTTTCCCCAAGCCCATTACAATTATAATGTCCCAGTCCCTAATTAATACTAATGCATAAACCTATTAATGCCTCTAAAATCTCCGCCTAGGTTTACTGCATTAGAGTTAGCTTTACGCTTCAGGATTTCCAATCTTTGTTGTCTTGAACTGAGGACTAATCATGTGCAAATAGTTTGTTCTGAATCACTATTGCCACCGCACTTGTCCAAGATTTCACACATTCTTCATATTTATCACTTTCTTGAATTTGATTTGCACCGAGCATCAGAATGTCCTCCTCGTGAAAGCTAATCAAATCCAAAGTATCAGCCAATCGGAATGCCTTTTCTTTTGTAACAATAACTGCTTCAGCCATTCTGGGATCATATGCACAGTATCAGAGGTTCTTTAGCCCGCCTTTTGGGAATTTTGGAGTAGCTAGAATGACCTTGTCTTTGTTAGTTAGTGGCTAGATAACGTTTTGAAGACCTTTATGAGTATGAGGATCTCGAATACCAGGGCTTTTCTTTAGATATGATTTAGCAGTCTTCATAGTTGGGAAGTTGTGAGATACTTCATGTTCAAGTTTTGAATGAAACCCATCCAGAACCTCATTGATTTGGATCTAAGTCGGAGTAGTGAGTCCTCAACAGACTTTTCAGATCAATCTTCGTCCAAGACTCAAATTATGTCTGCTTGGAGTAATATTCTCTATGGCCGCTCTCCCTCGTGACTATCCAAAGGTTCCTGTCATGATCGTATCTCCAACATTTCACCTCTGACTTGTTTCCGACTTTATCGTAATGGCTTGATTCTATCTCCATGACATACCAATCTGATACTTTGGATGGATCCTTTGGTTGGAAGTTTTCATCGAGGGGATTTACGTCTTGATTCTTCATGACAAGCATTTTCTTGCTGCTGGTATTCTTTTTCTGAGGCTGCTTTCTTTTCTTTGATTTTTCAGCTATAAGATAGGCATTCAATCCTTCTTCATATTCTGCATCGGTTGCAGCCTTTTCCGCTTCTGTGCGCTCATGATGTGCAACGTTCTAAGGATCATCATCCTTATCTGCAAATTCACTACCAAATTTCTTCTGCAGCTTAGCTTTCATTTTGTAGGTCTCTGTCATCAGCAAGCTCACATCACCCTAAAGTTGCTCAATAGCTTGATCTCTGATTGTTATTTGATTTTGTAAGGTTGCAATCTGAGCGTTTTTCAATTCGTTTTCTTGTTCTAGCAGCACTACTCTTCGCTGTAGCTTGCCAATATCCACTATTTCATCTTCATCACTATCAGGCTACTCAATAAATTTCATCTTTTCAGCTGCCATTCTCATTGCATTCTCTTCATGTTTAGACAACCCGCCACCAGAACTGCCTGCCTTATCACGAAATGCACCTGAACTGTCTGGCTGTGATATCGGATCAGGAATAGTACTTGGACTTGAAGGCTTGGGGCTATCAGGGGCTTCAGCTGATAAAATTTTCTATGTGTCAGATTCTTCAGACTGCGTTTCGTCGAAAGGAACGATACCAGGAGAAGGGATCTCATAATCGCCGTAAGTGATGCAAGTAGGGCTTCAAGGTTCTCAACAGAAATTAGATTCATTTCTCTAGTAGTCTCCTCAGCTATCTCTATATCAGCCTATGCCGCCGCTTTTTCTTTCTCTTTATTTGAAACATGATCTTCAACGACTGGTTTTGTCTGACTTAGTCTACTGACGATCTGAATATCTTGTTCTTCAGCTATGAATGTTGTCACATGTTTAGGTGCAGATACAACATCTTTAAACTTCCCAGGTTTAACCAGCTCATATCTTCCAACAAACTTGACGTTTGAAGAATCATGCTGCTTGCATGCCGCTTCAAAACAACTATGTCTTAGAAGCTTCAGATTTAGGTGGTTTGTGCCCTATATCAACTCGGGATAATTCTTAGCAACGATTATTTGCACGAACCTTGGATATAACAAGAACACCTTCTTTGTGCTTCTTAACATACTATTCATGTTGTCGAATATGAAAACTTAAAAGTTATAGTCCCAGTCATTTACCAATGCATCAAGTGCCGCAGTCTGTGTCTGATTTAGCTAATCCTGACCGCCTTTATTCTCAGAAATACGCTTTAAAAAGATGTGAGCAAGGCACCTCTAGTATTGTGGGAATAGTTTCTTCAACACAATCGGACATTTTCCTTCATAGCTCATGCGACGTAGAGCTTTCACCACACTGTCTCTATCAAATGCTGTTGGATGACGTTCATTATCGCCAAACTGTAGAGCTTCTCATACATTTGCTTCCGAAACCTTTATCTCTCTTTCTCCAATCTTTGTCTCAATGTAAGCACTACCTCCTTTGACTTTAGCGTTAGTCTAGAAGTCCTGAATCATGTCTTCATCAATGAATGGTTTTGTCTTTAAAGCATGAGTAAGTCGGCAGTTGCTCAGTCCGTTTATCAGAGAAGTGAATCTTTCGCGATATTCCGGCGGAGGGTCACATAAATAGAAAGCTTGATTGTGAAAGGCCTCAACTTCCAGCTTGTGTTTATCCATCATTTTCTACGCCATTTTCTGCACTTAAAACAAAAATGTCAACATTTATTGCAAAGGTTAACTTTTATTGACCCACTTGACTGATTGACAGATCAACTTAGTCGATAAGCTAACAGTTTAGATGAGAAGGTCAGAGGTTGGACCATCTCAAGGTTCAAGGGTTCACACAGATTTGAACAAGTCAGATAAACTCGAATTGCAGGGGTTCAACTCAATGACCCCTTGTTATTCGAGATACATAAGGTTCATATAAGAGCATCCGAGATGCATCCGTGAAGCATCCGAGATTCATCCGAGATGCATTCAAGATGAGGAGATCTACCTCCAAGACTGAGATGAGAGAGATCCGGGATAAACAAGTGTTCGAAATGACTCAAGATGACTCGAGATGGGCTTATAAAGACATGAAATAGAGCCAGGCCCATCTCGATGTCACACCACGGTCGTAGAGGAAGCGCAAGTATGTGACTATTAGGTAATCATTGCATCCAATTTAATAAGATGTGAGCAAGGCACCTCTGTACTGTGGGAATAGTTTCTTCAACACAATCGGACATTTTCCTTCATAGCTCATGCGACGTAGAGCTTTCACCACACTGTCTCTGTCAAATGCTGTTGGATGACGTTCATTATCGCCAAACTGTAGAGCTTCTCATACATTTGCTTCCGAAACCTTTATCTCTCTTTCTCCAATCTTTGTCTCAATGTAAGCACCACCTCCTTTGACTTTAGCGTTAGTCTAGAAGTCCTGAATCATGTCTTCATCAATGAATGGTTTTGTCTTTAAAGCATGAGTAAGTCGGCAGTTGCTCAGTCCGTTTATCAGAGAAGTGAATCTTTCGCGATATTCCGGCGGAGGGTCACATAAATAGAAACTTGATTGTGAAAGGCCTCAACTTCCAGCTTGTGTTTATCCATCATTTTCTACGCCATTTTCTGCACTTAAAACAAAAATGTCAACATTTATTGCAAAGGTTAACTTTTATTGACCCACTTGACTGATTGACAGATCAACTTAGTCGATAAGCTAACAGTTTAGATGAGAAGGTCAGAGGTTGGACCATCTCAAGGTTCAAGGGTTCACACAGATTTGAACAAGTCAGATAAACTCGAATTGCAGGGGTTCAACTCAATGACCCCTTGTTATTCGAGATACATAAGGTTCATATAAGAGCATCCGAGATGCATCCGTGAAGCATCCGAGATTCATCCGAGATGCATTCAAGATGAGGAGATCTACCTCCAAGACTGAGATGAGAGAGATCCGGGATAAACAAGTGTTCGAAATGACTCAAGATGACTCGAGATGGGCTTATAAAGACATGAAATAGAGCCAGGCCCATCTCGATGTCACACCACGGTCGTAGAGGAAGCGCAAGTATGTGACTATTAGGTAATCATTGCATCCAATTTAATAAGATGTGAGCAAGGCACCTCTGTACTGTGGGAATAGTTTCTTCAACACAATCGGACATTTTCCTTCATAGCTCATGCGACGTAGAGCTTTCACCACACTGTCTCTGTCAAATGCTGTTGGATGACGTTCATTATCGCCAAACTGTAGAGCTTCTCATACATTTGCTTCCGAAACCTTTATCTCTCTTTCTCCAATCTTTGTCTCAATGTAAGCACCACCTCCTTTGACTTTAGCGTTAGTCTAGAAGTCCTGAATCATGTCTTCATCAATGAATGGTTTTGTCTTTAAAGCATGAGTAAGTCGGCAGTTGCTCAGTCCGTTTATCAGAGAAGTGAATCTTTCGCGATATTCCGGCGGAGGGTCACATAAATAGAAACTTGATTGTGAAAGGCCTCAACTTCCAGCTTGTGTTTATCCATCATTTTCTACGCCATTTTCTGCACTTAAAACAAAAATGTCAACATTTATTGCAAAGGTTAACTTTTATTGACCCACTTGACTGATTGACAGATCAACTTAGTCGATAAGTTAACAGTTTAGATGAGAAGGTCAGAGGTTGGACCATCTCAAGGTTCAAGGGTTCACACCGATTTAAACAAGTCAGATAAACTCGAATTGCAGGGGTTCAACTCAATGACCCCTTGTTATTCGAGATACATAAGGTTCATATAAGAGCATCCGAGATGCATCCGTGAAGCATCCGAGATTCATCCGAGATGCATTCAAGATGAGGAGATCTACCTCCAAGACTGAGATGAGAGAGATCCGGGATAAACAAGTGTTCGAAATGACTCAAGATGACTCGAGATGGGCTTATAAAGACATGAAATAGAGCCACGCCCATCTCGATGTCACACCACGGTCGTAGAGGAAGCGCAAGTATGTGACTATTAGGTAATCATTGCATCCAATTTAATAAGATGTGAGCAAGGCACCTCTGTACTGTGGGAATAGTTTCTTCAACACAATCGGACATTTTCCTTCATAGCTCATGCGACGTAGAGCTTTCACCACACTGTCTCTGTCAAATGCTGTTGGATGACGTTCATTATCGCCAAACTGTAGAGCTTCTCATACATTTGCTTCCGAAACCTTTATCTCTCTTTCTCCAATCTTTGTCTCAATGTAAGCACCACCTCCTTTGACTTTAGCGTTAGTCTAGAAGTCCTGAATCATGTCTTCATCAATGAATGGTTTTGTCTTTAAAGCATGAGTAAGTCGGCAGTTGCTCAGTCCGTTTATCAGAGAAGTGAATCTTTCGCGATATTCCGGCGGAGGGTCACATAAATAGAAAGCTTGATTGTGAAAGGCCTCAACTTCCAGCTTGTGTTTATCCATCATTTTCTACGCCATTTTCTGCACTTAAAACAAAATGTCAACATTTATTGCAAAGGTTAACTTTTATTGACCCACTTGACTGATTGACAGATCAACTTAGTCGATAAGCTAACAGTTTAGATGAGAAGGTCAGAGGTTGGACCATCTCAAGGTTCAAGGGTTCACACAGATTTGAACAAGTCAGATAAACTCGAATTGCAGGGGTTCAACTCAATGACCCCTTGTTATTCGAGATACATAAGGTTCATATAAGAGCATCCGAGATGCATCCGTGAAGCATCCGAGATTCATCCGAGATGCATTCAAGATGAGGAGATCTACCTCCAAGACTGAGATGAGAGAGATCCGGGATAAACAAGTGTTCGAAATGACTCAAGATGACTCGAGATGGGCTTATAAAGACATGAAATAGAGCCAGGCCCATCTTGATGTCACACCACGGTCGTAGCGGAAGCGCAAGTATGTGACTATTAGGTAATCATTGCATTCAATTTAATAAACATTATTAAATAACAACAATGTCATGCCATTAATAAGTTTCGTTTCACACTTACAACCCTCAAAAGTGAAATCACATTGTTATCTATTTCAGATTACCATTAAAAACATAGTTTAAAACACATTGTTCCAAAATAAGACATTTTTTTCATCACAAATTCATATTGAGTCTTTGATCCCTATATATACCCATACGAAGTTGTGATATAAAAGGCAAACCCTCCAAAAGGTGGTACATCGTTGTCTTGATAAATTCCCATACCCGAATCCTATCACTAGCTCATGCCTTGCGTCCTGAAATACATGTAATTTTAAAAAAGTCAACATTAAGTTGGTGAGTTCATGTAGTTAAATGTTTTCGTATCAAATTATCATCTTTGAAATCCTGTATTGAAATCCGAGTATGTTATTAGCATCAATGAGTTATTAAGGATCTATCAGCGTGTCGCGAGCACCCTGAAATATATGTGTCATAAGTAAGTCACCAAACCGAGAAAACTTTGACATCATTGGTGTCACACCCCGACCAGCAGCGGAAAAGGTGATCGGGGCATGATTGGGTTATCATCAAAGCTCATGACATTTATTATAACGTTTCATATTCATTAATACAATTTTAAAGGAATTATACAATCATTATTACATCATGTCCTAACATCAATCTAGGCTTCAATGTTTTCTTCTAAGGCATTTCCTATGTTTTCCTTGCTTCATCCTGTTCACCTGTATCATGTGTAAAAAGGGTTTTTGGATCAACAAAAAGTTGGCGAGTGAATCCTATGAAAAACATTTGAACAAGTTTATTTGATTGATTATAAAATAAAGTGCACAACCACACATGAGTAAAAATAGATGTAAACTTATTCACCAATCAATTAATATTAAATAATGCACACATGAACAATAATGGACCGTTTTGAGGCACACATTGCTCAACTCGTCTCTCACGAGGAACTGATGGGCCTAATGAATGAATTGCATATAAATTGACAATATGAAATACATAACTACAAACAAGGTATACAATCTAAGTTTAGATCACAATATGGTATGGCACAAGTTTAAATAAACGAGTTAATTTCGTGACACATGACACACCCCAAAACGTGTAATTAAAAAGGGGAGTTGTAAGATTCACTCACATTGGGTGCGTTCGGTTGATAATGTTGAATGCACGCGAAGTTGGTTTTAACCACGAGTGAAATTAACCTAGATAATGGCATAGTGGTTCGGTAAGTAAACGGATTTTATTAATCCATTTTAGTAGGATTGTTGGGTGTATTTTTGTGAGTTTAAGGCTATTTTCTAACCTTAAAAATGTTAATTTTAAGTATTTTTAATTGATTTTTTTAAATAAAATAAATAAATAAAAATAATAAAAAAATGTTGACTTTTTGACCGTTGACCGTTGACCATTTACCATTGACTTTGACTGTTGACCGGTTCGTATGTGTGTATGTATGCGCTGGGTGAGGCTCGAACCCGAGACCTCCCGTACGCGTGCACGCAGCTCTACCAACTGAGCTACGTGTCTAACCCGAAATATTTCTGTTTTTAATTATATTTATATACTAATTGAATTAAACTGAAAATCATTTATTTTTAAAAACGATTTAATGCGTCGAACCGGTGCTCTCCACAGGTCTCGAACCCGGGACCTGTGGGTTGAGTTAACACACAGTCCACCGCTGGACTGTGTGTATATCTTGTTAAATAATCTGATTTTTATTATACTTATATACAAACTACGTTATTTCATTTCTGTCTTATATAAAAAGTTTGATAATTGTCCGGACCGGTGCGGTAGTCCGGACTCGAACTCGTGACCTGAGCTTAAACGTTCACACAGTCCACCACTGGACTGTGTGTCTATCTTGGTTATTATTCCGGTTTTTATTAAACTTAACATCTATGCGAAACGAATCCGGTTTAGTAAAAAAAAGAACATTTTTTATCAAGGTAAGCATGCGTGGGACAAGAATCGAACTCGAGACGTAAGCGTGTTTAATGTGCACACAGTCCACCTCTGGACTGTGTGTCTAACCCGAGTTATATGTTGATTTAAATTAAACTTATATACTACTGAATCTTCGTCTTCTTCGTTAATCTTAACCAGAAACGGTGACTGACTGGCTCAACGATTTTAATCATGTTCTTTAGTGTGTTATGATTAATTACAGGTGAGATAAGTAAAAAGAATGAAAGATTAAGCGTAAGGTATACCGAACTGGACTCCTCTGTTTCTCCGGCAGAACTCCGGTGACAGCAAATGATTCCGGCGACGTGTGTCTTGCGGCAGAGAGTCTTCAGGGAGCTTGAGGTGAGTGTGGGTGGCTTTGGTATGAGCTCTGGGGGTTCAGTAAGGCTCAAAGGTGAAAAACTCGGTTTTCCGGCGATTTGCAGGTATTTTCCGGCGAGTAATTTTCGCCGAGAAAAGGTGCGGTTTTGAGCGAAAAGGCTACCAGTGGATTGTGGGTGAATTTATAGGGAGGAATCGAGATGTATAGAGTCGGATTTCAGACTTGATTCAAAGTCATTACGTTTTCCGGCGGTTATGACTTGCGTCGCGGGTTCAGACGTCGGTTATAACCGATGTAGTAGTGAATGTTTACGTTAAAACTGAAGAAACCGTCGAATCTTGGCGAGATAGCCGGGATTTCCGACGACTGCAATTGGGCGCGTCGTTATTTGAATTCGAGATTTATTTTATGTATTAATTGTTTCCAATATTTAACAAGAAACATGAGTGGCGCAGTGGTTGAGTGTGTGCGCGATAAGACTTTGCTGAAATGCTGGCTGACCCGGGTTCGAAACCCGGCAGCACTATTTTATTTTTATTTCATTATTTTTAACAGTTTTTCAAAAACAAATTATACATCCCCATATACTTATTAATTATGTATCGTTTAGAGTTATTTTGGGCATTAAATAAGCAACGAAATTTTTAACTGATTGTTCGGTTAATAAACGGAGCGGGTTTGGTAAATCCGTTTTTTGACGGATGTTACAATTGGGATCACAAAAGCACTCCGAAGGGTATACCAACCAGGAGTGGAGCGGGTCTCAAACTCAATAGATCTACTTCTTTTGCACCTTGGTCACTAAGTGATTAATGGTTACTATTGTCATCATCCTACTTATGCACAATGATCGTGTTATCATCTAAACCCGTAGCTAACATACTGTTTGTTTTGACATGTATTTAACCTCGCTAGTTTAAAACAAAACTTGAAATAACTGAATGGAGGGACATGAACTCACAGTTTTTGCGTTCCGTTAAGTCGTACTATTATTGATCGGTGTCCGCACACGTATGCGTATTGAGTTCATTAGACACCTAGGCCTCAATGGACCTTATACTCATTGCTCATGTTGAATTCTTGTTATGTATTTCTTTGTTATAATAGAACAACTTGTAATGTTATCATAGTGTTGGTAGTTTGTTTGCTCGATTAATATTCTTATATATATTACTTAAAAAAATATATATAATTGTTTTCCGATCGTGTGTGAACTGGGCCTTGCCCTTCACATGTCCTCGTGCCTTGCACGTGTGTCATTGGGCCTTGCCCATGTTATCCATGTCATTGGGCCTAGCCCATGTTACCTATGTCTTTGGGCCTAGCCCATGTTTTCTTGTCATTGGGCGTAGCCCATGTTATCTATGTCTTTGGGCCTAGCCCATGTTTTCTTGTCATTGGGCCTAGCCCATGTAATTTATGTCATTGGGCCTAGCCCATGTTTTTATGTCATTGGCCCTAGCCCATGTAATTTATGTCTTTCGGCCTATCCCATGTTTTTATGACATTGGGCCTAGCCCATATAATTTATGTCTTTGGGCCTAGTCCATGTTATACATGTTTTTGGGCCTAGTCCATGTAATTTATATTTTCTGGCCTAGCCCATGTAATTTAGATATTTGGGCCTAGCCCATATAATTTATATTTTTGGGCTTAGCCCATGGTTCTATATGCTTTTGGGCTTTTATTCATTGTGGGCCTTGTCCATAAATTTTATGGAATTGGGCCTTGCCCATGATCTTTATAATTTAGCCCACATTTATTTTACCAAAGCCCATTTTAATAAGTCTTATGCTTATAACATTTTATATTTTTAACTTTCTGGATTTTGATTTCGATAACATATATATATATATATGTTAAACATCAAAATATATTTAGACTCGTCATCGGCGTCATTTATTACGTGTTTGTTTTCGTCGAGAATCACCCATTGTCGTAATAACCTTTCGTGTCGGCGATTCACCCGTTGGTCGTCAACGTGACAGTGTAATCTTGAATGTTCACCTATCATTGGCATTGTTTCGTGTGTCCGATTATTGTTTCGACGCATTTCAAGAATATATTTGTTACGCCACCCACACTTTGTATTATAACCAAGTGTTTGTATTTTTGTATATGACTGGGTATTTTATTGTGAATACCCTAAGTTTCTAATATATACACATACAATATACATATGTATTCATACAAGTTCATTGGTAACAAATGTATATACTTGTATTATTTCCCAAGTAAAAATATATATATTTGTAATAAGTATTTATTTTTACTTATATATATATATATATATATATATATATATATATATATATATATAATATATATATATATATATAACTATAACTTTGTTGAACACTTGGGTATTTAGGGTTTAACCCTTGTCATTAGAGCCTATTTAATGACGATTTAAGTTACTAATCGCGTATAGTCCCACTAATCATGTCTTAATTGCGATTAGATTTTTAGAAACTTTCGTCATAGTTTCCCCTAAACTATGGTGTTTTCCACGTTTCAAAAACGTATTTAAAACCTGTTTAAGCTCATAATCAACACTTTCAAATCACTACTTTTACCATGTCATTTAATCAAGTTCATACCTTTAACCTCTTGATTACTACACATTTTTAAGATGATTACAACTTAAATACAAATGTTTACTTCTTGTAAAAATCATTCATATGTATAAAAATTATCTTTAAGTTATAGTATTCTTCATGGATGATGTAGTTGATGATCTTGTTTAGATTTAAACCTTATCATGTTTAAATATTCATTTTTATACTTAATCATACAAGATCATCCAACTTTTATATCATACTTTTAACCTAAATAACTTCAACATGCTAACTAACTACCATATGAACATATAATCAACACAAAATAAACAAGATTTAGTGTTATTATTATGGTGTGAGTTAGGGTTTTCGGTTTATCTTTTCTTCATTTTCAAGATGATCAACTTGTACATTAATAATCTAAGCATAAAATTAAGCTAGATTATGGATGAGTTTGACTTATAAAGGGTGCACAAGTTCTTGATGATTTTTGAAGAAATATGAAGCTCTAAAGAAGCCCTAATGCTCTTCCATCCTTGCTAGCTTCTTGTGTGATCTTGATTAGGCTTTAAAGTGTATAAAATGTGGTGTATTAAGGTGACTAAATGGTGGCACAAGGTGGTGGTGCCGGTAAAATGAAGGGGGAAAGGAGATGGTTGCAACTTTTTTTTCTTTGATGAAAATGGTAAGTAATGTTGAGAATGATGATATATATCATGTCTTTCATTCAAGATCATTACCCATCAAGACCATACTCCCTAATCTCTCATTTTTCAACAAATCAAGTGGGCATGGGGCCCACTTGAACCGTCAATATGGGGTTGGGGGGGTAAATTGTAACTTATTTTTTTAACACATGTTAAAATGTAGATATTTTAGTCATTTGATTAAGTATGGTGATTAGGGGTTATGATCTAGCATCCTTAGCATAAGATTAGGTTTTAGTGTGTTATTACATGGTAATTAATCCACTTAGTCCTTCAATATAAGTTTCGGATGACAGAAATGTCGTTTGATCGCTCATCGTCGCAATAATCGCTATTAAACGAAACTATTTATTTAGTACCAGGAGCCTTTGTTTTCGATCACCACAATTGTTATGGTGTCTACTTAATGTAATCAAGACCTAGAAATATGTATAACTAGTTCGCTAGACGAATATACGATGAGCTAGGATGGCAGAAATGTCTATCGTTCGATCGATATCGGCACTTTTATGTTCCGCCGTCGAACTTTTCCAAAAGTTGTGTTTCCGTGACCTTTATCTGTTGAATGGATTCCGAGTGCCAAATGAGGTTTAACTGGTTCACTAGATGCCTGTATGATGCTATCGACCACTAAAATATTCGTCGTTTCGACTATCGGCCGTTTTCCGGTCGAATTGTGCATTGTTTGACGAATGACCGGAAACAATGTCCATTGTGCATTCTTGCTCTTCCCACATTTTTTTAGGATGATACCATTGTTTTATTCTTATTCTTACATCCGGAATCCTCCAAATTAGTTTTGCGGGCAAACCGACATTTGTCGCCTTTTTGGTCGAAACAAACAATTTTGCAATTTAGGCGTTGTATCGGAAAGTTATGTATTATTGTAATAGTTGTTCTCAAATAAGTGTTTTCATTTATATATGGACTCAGGTATGTCATTAACATGCCGTTATTCCTAGTTCTGATTCGTTTTAGCGGATTTACCGACACAGTTAGTGTCACCGCAATTAGTGCGCCCAACACTTTATACCAACACTGTTACCGCATTGTTTTGGTTTGTTTAACGTTGTAATGGAAACCAGTACATGTTATGATCAGATTTACTTGCCCTAATGACGTACGACTCAGTTGTGCAGTTAAATTACGATAATATGCATGAGATTATAAAGCAAAATTAGTGATTAAATTGTACGGAATTACCGGTTATTTGCCATTTGTCACATACTCCCCCTGTTAAAAAGAATTTCGTCCCGAAATTCAGCTTGAGTCATCCACTGAAGGAGTCTTCTCGAACAGGTGAGGGTATTTTGACTTGATTTGATCTTCACACTCCCACGTATACTCGGGACCGTGATGCGAATTCTAGCGAACCTTCACCAGTTTGATTTGGCTTCTTCTTGTCTTTTGGACCTTCCAGTCCATGACTTCAACTGGTTCTTTGGTGAATTGCAATTTTTCATCAACATGAATCTCATCTGCTGGAATTATAACTGTGTCATTAGTCGGACTTTTCTTCATATTAGACACACGAAATGTGTCGTGTACATTATTGAGTTACTCTGGCCGTTTTAACTTGTAAGACACTATACCAATCTTTGCCAGAATTTTTAAAGGTCTAATATATCTCGGGTTGAGCTTTTCGCGCTTCCCGAATCTAGCTACGCCTTTCCAAGGTGAGAACTTTAACAATACTTTGTCTCCGACCTCCAAGGATAATGGTTTGCGTCTCTGATCCTCGTAGCTCTTTTGTCTATCTCGGGCCGCTTTGATAAGCTCACATATCTTAAGTATCTTGTCTGTGGTCTCCTGTACTAGTTCGGGACCAATGAGTTTTCTGTCACCAACCTCTGCCCAACATAACGGCGATCGGCACTTTCGTCCATATAGTGCTTCGAATGGTGCGACCTTGATACTGGTGTGATAACTGTTATTGTAGGAAAACTCTACCAACGGTAAATGAGTATCCCAGTTTTTGCGTAAATCCATCACACAGGCCCGAAGCATGTCTTCTAATGTTTGGATGGTTCACTCGCTTTGACCATCGGTCTGCGGGTGAAAGGCTGTGCTTAAATCCAAGCGAGAATCCAACGAATTTTGAAATGATTGCCAGATCCGTGACACAAAGCGACAATCTCTATCAGAGATTATCGAGATTGGCACACCATGCCGTGCCACAATTTCCTTCTGGTAAAGTTCAGCTAGTTTCTCCGTACTGTCTTTCTCATGGATGGGTAAGAAGTGAGCTGATTTAGTTAGCTGATCAATGATAACCCAGATCATGTCATGACCTCGAGAGGTCCATGGTAATTTTGTAATGAAATCCATTGATATCTATTCCCACTTCTAAACCGGGATCTCAGGTTGTTGTAATAACCCAGATGGTTTTTGGTATTCAGCCTTGACCTTTGCACAAGTTAGGCATTTCCCAACATAGGTCGCAATATCTCCCTTGAGATTCGACCACCAATTATATCCCTTCAGATCCTGGTAGATTTTATCCGATCATGGATGTATCGAGTACTTGGACTTGTGTGCTTCATCCAGCACCAAGTCTCGCAATTCACCATAATAGGGAATCCAGATCCTTCCCACAAAATATAAAGTTCCATCCTTGTTTGGTTCCAATTGTTTTTCCATTCCCCGTAGGGATTCCGCTGGAATGTTTTCTGGTTTCAATGCTTCTTGTTGTGCTTCGCGCACTCGAGTTGTGAAGTTCGCCTGGATCGTCATTTCTAAAGCTCGCACCCGTATGTTTTGACTCGTTCTTTTCTACTCAAAGCATCTGCTACGACATTTGCTTTGCCCGGGTGGTACTTGATCTCACACTCATAATCATTCAACAGTTCTACCCAACGTCGTTGGCGCATATTCAGGTCTTTTTGGTTGAATATATGTTGAAGACTTTTATGATCCGTGAATATGGTACACTTAGTGCCATATAAATAATGTTGCCAGATTTTCAAGGCTAATACCACTGCGCCTAATTCTAGGTCATGTGTGGTATAATTCCTTTCATTAACTTTCAACTGGCGTGACATGTATGCGATGACTTTTTCACGTTGCATTAACACGCAACCCAAGCCTTGATTCGATGCATCACAGTACACCACAAAGTTATCGGTACCGTCCGGGAGTGATAGTATCGGTGCTTTACATAGTTTCTCTTTCAATATCTGGAACGCCGATTCCTACTTTTCTCCCCAATCAAACTTTGTACCTTCTGGGTAAGCGAGGTTAGCGGCTGAGCAACCTTGGAGAAGTTCTCACTAAATCTCCTGTAATATCCCGCTAATCCTAGGAATTGTCGTATTTCTGTGGTGGTTCTTGGTGTTCTCCAGTTCTTTATAGCCTCGATCTTTGAAGGGTCAACATATATTCCATTCTCGTTCCCCACATGGCGAGAGAAATTGTACCTCGCGAATCCAAAATTCGCATTTCGAGAACTTGGCATATAATTGCTACTTCTTTAGCAACTCCAAAATAGTTCTCAGGTGTTGTCTGTGTTCTTTTTTGGTTCGTGAGTATATCAGTATGTCATCTATAAAAACGATCACGAACTTGTCAATGTATAGCTTACGTACCAGGTTCATCAAATCCATGAATACTGCAGGGGCGTTCGTTAAGCCAAAGGGCATAACAAGGAACTCGTAATGACCATAGCGAGTCCGAAACACGGTCTTAGGAAAAATTTCCTCTTGGATTCTCAATTGATGATGCTGGGATCTTAAATCAATTTTCGAGTAAAAACTCGACCCTTGCAACTGATCGAATAGATCATCAATTCTTGGTAATGGGTACCAGTTCTTGATAGTTAACTTGTTTAGTCCCGGTAGTCGATGCACATGCTAAAGGTTTCGTCCTTCTTTTTCACGAACAACACCAGAGCTCCCCAAGGCGAGAAACTCGGTCTTATGAAACCTTTGTCAAGCAGCTCTTGCAACTGCGTAGATAATTCCTGCATCTCCGAGAGTGCTAGTCGACAGCTCCTGGCACTAAATCAATACGGAATTCGACTTGTCTCTGTGGAGGTAGCCCTGGCAAGTCTTCTGGAAAGACCTCAGGATATTCCCTCACTACTGGTATGTCTTCAATCGTGCGCTCCTCGGCCTTCTTATCCACCACATGGGCAAGAAAAGTGATGCATCCCTTCCTCAAACATTTCTGAGCCTTCATGCAGTTTATGATTCGTAGAGGTGTGTCATGCTTCTCACCGTGAATTATCAAGTGTTCTCCATCGGATAAGGCGATGCAAATGGTTTTCTCATGACATATAACTTCGGCTCGATTATTGGATAGCCAATCCATCCCAATAACGACATCAAAACTACCTTATTGAACTGGTAATAGGTCTATATCAAACTTTCGTTCACCCAATTCTAACGTACATTCCTTTATTATTTCTTTCGACTCTACTAATATCCCGTTAGCTAGCTCAATCGAGTAGGGAACATTTAATTTATTCGACGCTACCCCAAGTATATCTCTAAACTCTTTAGAAATAAAACTGAAATTTGCCCCGGTATCAAAAAGAATAGATGCAAAGTGATCATTGATAGGGAACGTACCGGCGCCACGTTCGTAACCTGGCGAGCATCCTTAGCTCCAATTACAAACGCTCTTCCTCGTGCTTGATTCGCTTTAGGGCAATCTTTCTTGAAATGCCCTTTGTCTCCGCATCCAAAACAACCTTGTTCTCTAATATTGGTCCCCCGGCACACATCGGTGCGATGTCCAAAGTTACCACATTTTCCACACTTAGGGCCTCGGCATCCCCCATTGTGGTGGAAAGGACATTTGGGGCATTTCGGCTTATTTCTTGTTACTGTTATTGTTACCTCGAGAGCCTTTCTTGAAATGGGAAAATTTTCGTTTGTTGGAATTAGTAGTCTCCTCGGTAGATTCTTTCTTGTTCCCACTACACTTAGGCAACCTCCCCTGACGTACAGCCTCCTCAGTCAGACTGACAACTAGATCAATCGCTTCACCAATCTCAATGGGTTTTGAAGAGGTAACTAGGCTCAGAATCTCGGGGGCGAGTCCCCAAATGTACCTCTAAATTCGCTTAAATTCAGGCTCCACTAAGTATGGTACCACTCAGGATAAGTCATGGAATCGCTGCGTGTACCAAACAATGTCTAAACCAATCATTTTAGATTCTAGAATTCTTTCTCCAACTTTTGAATTTCCGATCTTGAGAAATACTTCTTTCTCATCATCTCTTTAAGTTCCTCCCAGGTCAGGGCGTATGCAGCATCATCGCCCTTGGTTTGGACCTGAAGGTTCCACCAAGATAGAGCTCCATCCATAAAGAGTCCAGTAACATAGGTGACTCTTAGTTCAGCCGGGCACTTACTCATTCGAATGACTGAATCTGTCTTCTCAGTCCAATGTACGAAGGTTACAGCGCCTCTGGTACCATCAAAGTTCAGAGGTTTGCAGTCAAGAAACTGCTTATAAGTGCAACCTGAAATCGTTGGATACACCATTTAAGCATGAGTAACCAAATAGCACGAATAAGATGGATGAGAGTGTGTTGCGGTTTTATGAGTAACCGTGTATTACCAGTTGGAGGATTTACTCCTGTTGAACCTCCGGTACCACCGCTATGCTTAGAGCGGTTAGCCTCGTACTGCGCAATGGCCTGGGATATGCGTTCATTCAGCTCCTCTTGTATTGTTGGTAGGGTGTTATTGTTTGAACTTCTTCTGCAGGGCAGCATCGTCTTCTAATACAATATGTCGCTCACAATTAGCCGAATAATAATTTCATGTTATTATTACTATTTATTTATTTTTTTATATATATAATTTTTTTTCAAAAGTATATGTAATAGCACATCGGTACATGATAAATAAATAAATGAATATATGTATACGCCATACGCACACCCATCATTATCATACACATAGCTCATCACATACGTAGTCGCCAGATCATAAGATATAAATCATAATATCACCACGACGCAACGCATCAACCACAATATCACCACATCATGACATAATCAACTATAACATAAAAGAAATACAATGTAAAATAAAGAAAATACATTTTATACAATGACAACTTGTTACAATTTGTTCATGAAGAGCAAAAAAGGACTTAGGGATACACAACCCTAGTCAATACAAGATTTTACATTACAAAAGTACAATTTTCTTCTACATTGCTTCTTCACGTCATCAAGTTGTCTTCCAAAAGCTGGGATCTTCAAGGCTATGTCTTCATGAGCCAAATCATCAAAAGTACATCTGATCCCCAAAAGATTTTCACAAACATGCTACTGGGGTGGAGGGGGTGGTGGAAATGGTGATCGGGGAAACAAACTACGATGGTAGGCCATCTCCTCCTCGAGGCTAGAAATGCGCCTAGTAGCATCAGTTTGAAACTGCTCTAATTCCTGTACTCGTGCTTCAGATGGGCATGACAAGTGGTGAAATGGGCAGTAAAAGGGTGGGGTCGGTGGTGGTGATAGGGGTAATGGTGGTGGTGATGGTGGTGGGCATGATGGTGGGGGTGGTATCGGTGATGACGGTGGTGGGGGTGTGGCTCTGCCAGTGGCGTGAGCGATACGTTGAGTCTCTAACTCCCAGATCCTTCGGAAGATCAAAGAGAGCTGTAGGTCATGCGAAGTCACTCTCTCCTCCACAGGAATCAGAGGGAAGTGTGAGGGATGATAAGGGTCAGAAAGTCTCATGCCAGGTGGGGGTGTCGGGTTAAACATACCTGCTGGAGGTGGTGAAGGACGTGGGGCATACATGGGGGGTGATCCACCAGAGAAACAAGGTCCTGCCATATGGGAAGGTCAAGCTGCAGATGAGTTGAAAACAGGGTGGTAAGTGGACCTCCTAGAGATAAATGGTGGTGGCTGCTCTGGGGCACGTGGAGTACTGCTCAGTGAATAGTATCGGATGGGTCCAGAGTAGGGAGCGGGTCCAGCGTATGGTATGGGTCCATTGGTCGGGGTACTGACTGGAAATGAGCTAACACGAGCCGGTGAGGCTGCAGGGGTGAATACATAGATACATGTGTATCCGGGGCGGTAGATGAGGCATCATCTGCCATATGCTCACTCTGAGTAGCACCTATGGATGACGAGATGTCAACAACTGGTATATCAGGGGGTGGGATCTCGAGTATAGCTATATCATCAAAGACCTCGCCGTCACCAAGGTCATCCTCCATATGCTTAACATGGAACACTGGTATGTCATCATCATCATCGTCCAGATCAATAACTGGAGGAACTATAGCAAGAGGCACAGCCAAATGTACAATCGCATGCTCGCCCTGTGGATGGCCATAAACGATAACATCATACGGGGGCTGCAGAACGGCTAGCACGTCGTCTACCGGTGGTGCATCCTCCTCTATAGGATCAATCAGGGCAAGTGGCTGAAGGTCATCAAAGCCTCCATGGTAGGCTCCATCCCCAAGGGGAAGAGCCTCAGTGTCAGGGTTGTATCCATCATCAGATACATACTCCTCGGGATCCTCTTCGTAACTCGATGAGGAAGACATAATCCTGGCAAATAATCCGTACAATGCATATATATACATGTTAGTAATTTATGATATATTTTATATTAATCACCAATTTTCATGCACGACTTGTTCTCTTCTGTTTTCCATGTAATCTTACTGTTTTGTGTCTATCCATTATCGACTAATCATGTATTGACTCAGCTCATTACTTATAGTTGAGCTCGTGTGATAGATCCTTGTGTTATCGTGACACAATAAAAACCTTTTTGTTATCTTGTTATAATTCCAAAACATTTCTATCATATGTTAAACTTTGTTTTCATGTATGAGCCCCTGGTGATTGTAGACCAAACTTTTAATAAAAAGATTTTCCCTGATGCACTACAATCGGAGCTCTGATACCAACTTGTCACACCCCGTTCATAGCAGAAGCGCAAGTGTGTGACTATTAGGTAATCATTGCATCCAATTTAGTAAACAGTATTAAAGAACAACGATGTCATGCCATTAATAAGTTTCGTTTCACATTTACAACCCTCAAAAGTGAAATCACATTGTTATCTATTTCAGATTACCATTACAAACATATTTTAAAACACATTGTTCCAAATAAGACATTGTTTTCATCCCAAAATCGTATGAGGCTTTGACCCTTATATACCCATACGAAGTTGGGATATAAAAGGCAAACCCTCCAATAGGTGGTACATCGTTGTCTTAACAAATTTCCATACCTGAATCCTATCACCAGCTCATGCCTTCCGTCCTGAAATACATGTAATTTTAAAAAGTCAACATAAAGTTGGCGAGTTCATGTAGTTAAATGTTTTCGTATCAAAATGTCATCTTTGAAATCCTGTATTGAAATCCGAGTATGTTATTAGCATCAATGAGTTATTAAGGATCTATCAGCGTGTAGCGAGCACCCTGACATGTATGTGTCAAAAGTAAGTAACCAAACCGAGACAACTTTGACATCATTGGGATCACAAGCACTCCGAAGGGTATACCAACCAGGAGTGGAGTGGGTCTCAAACTCAATAGATCTACTTCTTTTGCACCTTGATCACTAAGTGATTAACGGTTACTATTATCATCATCCTACGTATGCACAATGATCGTGTTATCATCTAAACCCATAGCTAACATACTGTTTGTTATGACATGTATTTCCCCTCGATAGTTTAAAACAAAACTTGAAATAATTGAAAGGAAGGACATGAACTCACAATTTTTGCATTCCGTTAAGTCGTACTATTATCGATCGGGGGTCCGCACACGTATGTAACCTACATGTGTATTGAGTTTATTAGACACCTAGGCCTCAATGGACCTTGTTCTCGTTGTTCATCTTGAATTCTTGTTATGTATTTCTTTGTTATGATAGAACCACTTATAATGTTATCATAGTGTTGGTAATTTGTTTACTCAATTAGTATTCTTATATATATTTCTTAAATATATATATATATATATATATATATATTATTGTTTTCCGATCGTGTGTGAACTGGGCCTTGCCGTTCACATGTCATTGGGCCTAGCCCATGTAATTTATGTCTTTGGGCCTAGCCCATGTTTTATGTCATTGGGCCTAGCCCATGTAATTTATGTCTTTCGGCCTAGCCCATATTTTTATGTCATTGGGCCTAGCCCATGTAATTTATGTCTTTGGGCCTAGTCCATGTTATATATATGTTTTTGGGCCTAGCCATGTAATTTATATTTTCTGGCCTAGCCCATGTAATTTATATCTTTGGGCGCCCATGTAATTTATATTTTTGGGCTTAGCCCATGGTTCTATATGCTTTTGGGCTTTTATTCGTTGTGGGCCTTGTCCATAAATTTTATGGAATTGGGCCTTGCCCCATGATCTTTATAATTTAGCCCACATTTATTTTATCAAAGCCCATTTTTATAAGTCTTATGCTTATAACATTTTATATTTTTAACTTTCTGGATTTGGATTTGGATAACATATATATATATAAATGTATATATATGTATGTATATAGATATATATATATATGTTAAACGTCAAAATATATTTAGACTCGTCGTCAGCGTCATTTATTACGTGTTTGTTTTCGTCGAGAATCACCCGTTGTCGTAATGACCTTTCGTGTCGGCGATTCACCCGTTGGTCGTCGACGCGATATATATGTATATGTATATGTATATATATATATACATATATATATATATATATATATATATATATATGTTAAACGTCAAAATATATTTAGACTCGTCGTCAGCGTCATTTATTACGTGTTTGTTTTCGTCGAGAATCGCCCGTTGTCGTAATGACCTTTCGTGTCGGCGATTCACCCGTTGGTCGTCGACGCAACGGTGTAATCTTGAATGTTTGCCTATCGTTCGCATTGTTTCGTGTGTCCGATTATTGTTTCGATGCATTTCAAGAATATATTTGTTATGCCACCCACACTTTGTATTATAACCAAGTGTTTGTATTTTTGTATATGATTGGGTATTTTATTGTGAATACCCTAAGTTTCTAAGACATACACATACAATACACATATGTATTCATAAAAGTTCATCGGTAACAAATGTATATACTTGTATTGTTTCCCAAGTAAAAATATATATATTTGTAAAAAGTATTTATTTTTTACTTATTAATATATATATATATATATATATATATATATATATATATATATATATATATATATATATATATATCTTTGTTGAACCCTTGGGTATTTAGGGTTTAACCATTGTCATTAGAGCCTATTTAATGACGATCTAAGTTACTAATCGCGTATAGTCCCACTAATCATGTCTTAATCGCGATTAGATTTTTAGAAATTTTCGAGATAATTTCCCCTAAACTATGACGTTTTTCACGTTTCAAAAACGTATTTAAAACCGGTTTAAGATCATAATCAACATCAACAATCCATCTAATATTTATTTTGCATTATCAAAAGATCATCATCCATGACTTTTTATTGTTAAACGTCCTATTAAATCAAGAGGGTTTTCAATATTTATTAACACTTTAAAAACACTACTTTTACCATGTCATTTAATTAAGTTCATACGTTTAACCTCTTGATTACTACACATTTTTAAGATGATTACAACTTAAATACAAATGTTTACTTCTTGTAAAAATCATTCATATGTATAAAAATTATCTTTAAGTTATAGTATTCTTTATGGATGATGTAGTTGATGATCTTGTTTAGATTTAAACCTTATCATGTTTAAATCTTCATTTTTATACTTAATCATACAAGATCATCCAACTTTTATTTCATACTTTTAACCTAAATAACTTCAACATGCTAACTAACTACCATATAAACATATAATCAACACAAAATAAACAAGACTTAGTGTTATTATTATGGTGTGAGTTAGGGTTTTTGGTTTATCTTTTTTTCATTTTCAAGTTGATCAACTTGTACATTAATAATCTAAGCATAAAAATAAGCTAGATTATGGATGAGTTTGGCTTACAAAGGGTGCACAAGTTCTTGATGATTTTTGAAGAAATATGAAGCTCTAAAGAAGCCCTAATGCTCTTCCATTCTTGCTAGCTTCTTGTGTGATCTTGATTAGGCTTTAAAGTGTATAAAATGTGGTGTATTAAGGTGACTAAATGGTGGCACAAGGTGGTGGTGATGGCCATGTAAAATGAAGGGGGAGATGCTTGCAACTTTTTTTTCTTTGATGAAAATGATAAGTAATGTTGAGAATGATTATATATATCAAGTCTTTCATTCAAGATCATCACCCAATCTCTCATTTTTCAACAAAATGAAGTAGGCATGGGGTCCACTTGAACCGTCAATATGGGGTGGGGTAAATTGTAACTTATTTTTTAACACATGTTAAAATGTTGATATTTTAGTCATTTGATTAAGTATGGTGATTAGGGGTTATGATCTAGCATCCTTAGCATAAGATTAGGGTTTAGTGTGTTATTACATGGTAATTAATCCACTTAGTCCTTCAATATAAGTTTCGGATGACAGAAATGTCGTTTGATCGCTCATCGTCGCAATAATCGCTATTAAACGAAACTATTTATTTAGTACCAGAAGTCTTTGTTTTCGATCACCACAATTGTTATGGTGTCTACTTGATGCAATCAAGACCTAGAAATATGTATAACTAGTTCGCTAGACGAATATACAATGAGCTAGGATGGCAGAAATGTCTTTCGTTCGATCGTTCGATTTATGTTCCGCCGTCGAACTTTTCCAAAAGTTGTGTTTCCGTGACCTTTATCTGTTGACTGGATTCCGAGTGCCAAATGAGGTTTAACTAGTTCACTAGATGCCTGTATGAGGCTATCGACCACTAAAATATTCGTCGTTTCGACTATCGGCCGTTTTCCGGTCGAATTGTGCATTGTTTGACGAATGACTGGAAACGATGTCCTTTGTGCATTCTTGCTCTTCCCACATTGTTTTAGGATGATTACCATTGTTTTATTCTTATTCTTACATCCGGAATTCTCCAAATTAGTCTTGCGGGCAATGTAACATCCGTCAAAAAACGGATTTACCAAACCCGCTCCGTTTATCAACCGAACAGTCAGTCAAAATTTTCGTTTCGAATTAAATGTCCAAAACATTTTTAAACGATCCGTAATCAATTATTATACGCGAATATATATTTAGTTTTTGAAAAACTGTCAAAAATCGCAAAATAAAAATTAAATACATCTGCCGGGTTTCGAACCCGGGTCTGTACCGAGTCACTAAGTGACTTAACACCTCACACACAAACCACTGCGCTACTTGTTCCGTTTGTGATATAATAGAATCAATTAATTCATAAAGTGTCTTTGCGAACTCAAAACCGGCGCCCAACGATTCAGTCGTCGGAATCCCGGATTATTCGCGAAGTCTTAACACCGATTTACGTTATAACGTAAACCTTTAATCACATATCGGTTATAACCGATGTTTGAAGTCCGCGACCAAATTCAAAACCGCCGGAAAACTTGAATTGATGAACCCAGCCCAAAACCAGACCAAATACATCTTGTTTCTTCTATAAATTGACCCACAATCGTCTGCAAACCTTTTCGCTAAAAAATCACATCTTTTCACGGCGTAATTTTTCTCGCCGGAAGTTCCCTGCTCATCGCCGGAAAACCGACTTTCTTATTTCTGAACTTCACTGAATCCCCTAAACCTTTACCGAAGTTACCAATACTCTTTCCAAGATTTCCGGAGACTTGTTGCTGCCAGACACTCGTAGCCGGAGTGGGATTCTGTCGCCGGAGTTCTGCCGGAAAACAGAGGATCCAGTCGGTATAATCTCCGCTCAGTTTCTTTTCCTTTTTCACTTTTATCTTACCGAGATAAACTGTAAAACACTAATGAAACTTGATCAAAAGCTCGAACCAGTCAGACCCGATTTCTGGTTATTCGTTCAGTGAAGAAGATGAAGACTTGTTAGCATATAAGTTTAATTAAAATCATGAAATTAATCGGGTTAGACACACAGTCCAGCGGTGGACTGTGTGCACATATAAAACGCAAGACGTCTCAAGTTCGATTCCCGGTTCACACACGTAGCCTTAATAAAAATCAAGTTTTTGTTTAACTGAACCGGATCGCCTTAGTTATATGTTAAGTATATTGATAACCAGAATAATAACCAAGTTAGACACACAGTCCAGCGGTGGACTGTGTGTTTGTTTATATCACAGGTCACGAGTTCGAGTCCGGTCCTCAGCACCGACTCGGACAATTATCTTTTCTTTTAAATAAGGCAAAAAAAGGAAATATCTATTTTGTATTTAAGTATAATAAAAACCGAATATTATAACATGTTGAACACACAGTCCAGCGGTGGACTGTGTGTTATATTAAACCACAGGTCACGGGTTCGAGACCTGTGGTGTGCATGACCGTTTCGATTAAATTGTTTTTAAAATAAAAATGATTTTCGGTTTAATCTAATTAGTGTATATATATAATTAAAATCGGATATATAACGGGTTAGACACGTAGCTCAGTTGGTAGAGCTGCGTGCACGCGTACGAGAGGTCTCGGGTTCGAGCCTCACTCAGCGCACAATAAACTGTCAACGAACCGGTCAACGGTCAACCGGCCGGTCAACGGTCAGAAAAATAATAATTTTTTTTTATTTATTTTTATTTAATTATTTTAATTAAAAATCAATTATAAATACTTAAAAATAACATTTTTTAAGATTAGAAAATAGTTTCAAACTCACAAAAATACACCCAACAATCCTACTAAAATAGTTTAATAAAATCCGTTTACTCACCAAACCATAATGCGATTTATCTAGGTTAAATCTCACTCGTGGTTAAAACCACTTCGCGTGCATTCATCATCATCAACCGAACGCACCCACTGTGAGTGAATCTTACAATTCCCCCTTTTAAATTACACGTTTTGGGGTGTGTCATGTGTTATGAATTAATTAATTTATTTATTTAAACTTGTGCCATACCACATCATGACTCAATCTTAGATTGATTTATTGTTGTGATTTATTTTCCGTTTGTCAAATTACATGAAACTCATACAATAAGCCCATCAGTTCCTCGTGGGAAACGAGTAGAACATCGCGTGCTTCAATTCAAATTCATAATTGTTCATGTGTGTTCTCATTGAGTTTATATTGTTTGTAGTTGTGTTATTCATATTATCATGTTTATGCAATTCATTCATCAGGCCCCTCAGTTCCTCGTGAGAGACGAGTAGAGCATCGCGTGCCTTTAATTGTTCCATTATTGTTCATGAGTGTTTTCATTTAACATCTTATGATTATTGATCAAGTTACATCTAATTTTACTCATGTTTGGTTGTGCACATTTTTCATAATCAATTTAAATAAATTGTTCAAATGTTTTCCATAGGATTCACTCGCCAACATTATGTTGATCCAAAAACCTTTTTACACATGATACAGGTGAACAGGTTGAAGCAAGGATAGCATAGGATATGCCTTAGAAGAGAACAAAGGAGTTAGATTGTTAGTTAGATCATGTTGTAGCAATCATTGTAAACTTTCATTTAATTTGTAATAATGAATATGAAACATTTAATAAATGTCATGAGCTTTGATGATAACCCAATCATGCCCCGATCACCTTGTCCGCTGCGGGTCGGGGTGTGACAGATTGGTATCAGAGCCATGACTATAGGGATATAGGATAGGTTATTAGACCCTTAGAGCCTATACTATAGTCTGCCTAAAATATTAAATTGATTAAGTGGTTACATACAAACTTGTGATATTTATTTGTTTCATATTTGTTTACATTTCAGTCAAACATACATGCTCATATACATGTTCATTATACATATATACATATTCATTATACATATATCGATGTTCATGTGTTCAATTTATTTTCATACTCTCGTTATCCAAAGATTTTATGCAATTTTCAATTCTCATCAAAGTAAGTTCTGCGACGGGCATGTAGTAACTGGAAGGGTACAAGTACCGGTAGTCGGAACGTCCTGTCTAGGCTGGCATTCGTATAAATCCAATATAACGGACCAGTTTGCCTACCTGGGGACCAACGATGAGAGTACGAAGGACCTATTAGGCCAAAGCATGCCACACCAAACGTCGTTCGAACTAACCCTACTTTGAGGTGTCACCGTGTCTACACCTGGACACATTCCGAACATCACACGTTGTATACATATTTCTCGATTTTCACCGGGTTTTGTGTACGCAACCAGGCAGAAACCGTGCGAACCATATGAAAAACCGGTAATTCATGGGGGCCCACATGATTACATAAGGTAAAGTATGGCGGCATGACGGGCCTAACAGCGAGCAAAGCCCAAGACATCCTATGGATGTAGTATTTTTGGTATAATTATTTTATGAATGTTCATTCTTGAATGCGACCCATGATCTCAAAAGCATCCAACTCATACCCTTGTCATGTATTCATTGTAGATGTCTTCTAACCTCGCCCGTAGGAAGATGAGAGCAGGAAAAGCCCGCGAACGCATGGCTACCTTAATCGCTCAACAAATGGCTGCCGTAATACCCAACATTGTAATCCAAGTTCAACAAGCACTTACCAATAATCCTGTCAATCAAGCAAACCAAAACATTTTCAACTCTTCCCCAAACACCACTAAATGCACCTACAAGCATTTCAAATCATGCGACCCTCCGAAATATAAAGGGACTGAAGGTGTCACCACACTCCTCCATTGGTTTGAAGAAATGGAGAATACTTTTCTAAATTGCGATTGCCCTGATGATCGCAAAGTGCGTTATGCTACCGGTCGACTATATGGGATAGCACTTACTTGGTGGAATACAGAGAAGGCAAAACGAGGTGTTGAAGATGCTATGTCCCTAACTTGGAATGAATTGAAGGAAATCATGACCAGACGATTTTGTCCAAGGAGCGAAATCAAGAAGCTAGAAGATGAATTTTACTCATTGAAGCAAGTGGAAGGAGACCACACCACCTACAACAAAAGGTTCCTCGAATTACATCAAATGGTTCCCAACATGTTTACTCCCCTCTACCGTTTGATCGAGCACTACATTCGTGGTCTTCCGTCAAAGATTCAAGACCCCGTGATAAGTACCAAGCCTGCAACTTTGGAAGCAGCAATGGAGCTAGCAATAGAGCTCACCGAGAACCGAATCCGAAACAAAGACTTCGAGGAAGAGAAGAGGAAGGATAAAGAATCAACTGAAACCTCCGAATCCTCTTCTCAAACCGAATCCCCTTCTCAACCCAAACCTAAGAGAAGAAGAGTCGGGCGACTTTTCGCTGCTACTCAACGAAATCAATCAGTTTTTCACGCCATACCCATCCGAGCTGTCCCAATCACCCAAGTGGCACCCAACTCAGCTTACCCAAATAAGAAACCGTATCTCGGACCTCACCCTCGATGCAACAACTGTTTTTATCATCATTCCCTTACTTTACCCTGCTGGCTATGTACAACTTGTGGACGTTATGGTCATTTGAGCAATGTTTGTCGCACCTTTCAAGACCAAACCTTTTCCCCTACTCAAAACATGGCCCAAACTTATCACCAACCCCAACACCCCATGTTCCCATATGCTCGAGCTTGCTTCAATTGTGGCGACCCTACCCACTTTAGAAACACATGCCCTCAATTGGTAAACGTTATCAACACTCAAGCCCAATCAAACCCAGTTAACCAAGTAAACCAAGAAAACCCAACCACTATGCCGCCAGCAAGAGGAAGAGTCTTCAATATCAACGCCAACCCTGTCGAAGATAATGACGGCCCAAACGAAGATACTCAGCTAGTCCTGTTCGCCGAAGATCCAGATTCAACTCCTATTGTTTAGTCTTTCTTTATCACATGTGTAGACTGTTAGAGAAATCATTGGATATTATATATTATATATTGTTTTCAGTATACGATTTTGCCGAGGCCGCAGCTCCCCATCCATCGAGGTTGAGTTTGATCCCCATTTTATTATGGGTTGATCAGGGTGTGCCCGCACGATCGGCTCCGTTTGTTGAGCCTTGATCGGTTACGTAATATTACATTTCAATACATGCAATATGCTCGGCTCCGTTTGATTGAGCCTTGAGTACACAGATTTATTTACATTTCAAGTTCATGCAATACGCTCGGCTCCGTTTGATTGAGCCTTGAGTGCACAGTTCAATTTACGTTTCAAGTTCATGCAATACGTTCGGCTCCGTTTGATTGAGCCTTGAGCGCACATACAATTTCATTATCAGTATCTTGTGGTTGTGGTGTTTGTAGTAGAGTCGCATCGAACTAACCATAACTTTCGGATAAAGTCAACGAAAATTTGACAAGGATATGGTGGATACGCCGATGGTACTTCCTATATATAAGTATTCTTGTCAAATAATCGGAGGCATTATCAGGCGGTTATGAGAGGTTCCATGCATAGGCTGTTTGTGTGGTTAAGTTATTCATATTCAGGACATGCAATATGTTCGGCTCCGTTTGATTGAGCCTTGAGCACACAATTTCAATTTCAGTACATTCAATATGTTCGGCTCCGTTTGATTGAGCCTTGAGCACACAATTTCAATTTCAGTACATTCAATATGTTCGGCTCCGTTTGATTGAGCCTTGAGCACACAATTTCAAATTCAGTACATTCAATATGTTCGGCTCCGTTTGATTGAGCCTTGAGCACACAATTTCATTTTCAGTACATGCAATACGATCGGCTCCGTTCGATTGAGCCTTGATCGCACAGATATGTTTCATTTCAGTAATTTATGTTTGTTGTATTGATTGTAGAGTTATAGGACTAATCATAATTCACTGTTAAAACCAATGAAAATTTGACAAGAATATGGTGGATACGCCGCTGGTACTTCCTATATATAAGTATTCTTGTCAAAGGATCAGAGGCATTAACGGATGGTTATGAGAAGTTCTATGTAGGATTTATTAGTTTCTTGGTAACCAATCATAACTTGTGGATAAAACTAATGAAAATTTGGCAAGAATATGGTGGATACGCCGCTGGTACTTCCTATATATAAGTATTCTTGCCAAAGGATCAGAGGCATTATCAGACGGTTATGAGAAGTTCCATGTAGGATTTATTATTGCCTTGGTTGGAATTTGTGATACATTTATATCATCATGTTATTTAAAGAGATTGGATTGTGTTCCATTTCTACATAAATTAACCTCTCCATCATAACAAACGAGAGAGGAACTTTCATCATTCAAACATATATGTTATCAGAATGTGGATTCAAATATTTGCTGTTGTGTTTATTCATGTTCAAATACTTGCTGTTGTGTTTATGCATGTTCAAATATTTGCCGATGTGTTCATTCATGTTCGAATATTTGCTGTTATGTTTATTCACGTTCAAATATTTGCTGATGTGTTCATTCATGTTTGGATATCAGCTGTTGTGTTTTTATTTATGTTCCATGTAGATTGTAGTGTTAGAAGTTTTGCCTTAGGATATAACCATATTTTTCCCAAACGTATCTAAACTCTTATGTATGATATCATTTTTAGAGAATCATTTCCTGATTATCAATATTCATACAGTAGGCAACAAAAAGCGATTCCTGAATAGGGTACTTAACCTTTACAAGGAACGTTACCGCCTCGAACAAAAACTTAAACCTTCATTTTTCTGAGCATACAACTGTCAAACAAAACGTCATCATCCTTTTTAGTCAAAATATATCATTATTCAAATTTCGGGACGAAATTTCTAAAAAGCAGGGGATACTGTAACATCCATCAAAAAACGGATTTACCAAACCCGCTCCGTTTATCAACCGAACAGTCAGTCAAAATTTTCGTTTCGAATTAAATGTCCAAAACATTTTTAAACGATCCGTAATCAATTATTATACGCGAATATATATTTAGTTTTTGAAAAACTGTCAAAAATCGCAAAATAAAAATTAAATACATCTGCCGGGTTTCGAACCCGGGTCTGTACCGAGTCACTAAGTGACTTAACACCTCACACACAAACCACTGCGCTACTTGTTCCGTTTGTGATATAATAGAATCAATTAATTCATAAAGTGTCTTTGCGAACTCAAAACCGGCGCCCAACGATTCAGTCGTCGGAATCCCGGATTATTCGCGAAGTCTTAACACCGATTTACGTTATAACGTAAACCTTTAATCACATATCGGTTATAACCGATGTTTGAAGTCCGCGACCAAATTCAAAACCGCCGGAAAACTTGAATTGATGAACCCAGCCCAAAACCAGACCAAATACATCTTGTTTCTTCTATAAATTGACCCACAATCGTCTGCAAACCTTTTCGCTAAAAAATCACATCTTTTCACGGCGTAATTTTTCTCGCCGGAAGTTCCCTGCTCATCGCCGGAAAACCGACTTTCTTATTTCTGAACTTCACTGAATCCCCTAAACCTTTACCGAAGTTACCAATACTCTTTCCAAGATTTCCGGAGACTTGTTGCTGCCAGACACTCGTAGCCGGAGTGGGATTCTGTCGCCGGAGTTCTGCCGGAAAACAGAGGATCCAGTCGGTATAATCTCCGCTCAGTTTCTTTTCCTTTTTCACTTTTATCTTACCGAGATAAACTGTAAAACACTAATGAAACTTGATCAAAAGCTCGAACCAGTCAGACCCGATTTCTGGTTATTCGTTCAGTGAAGAAGATGAAGACTTGTTAGCATATAAGTTTAATTAAAATCATGAAATTAATCGGGTTAGACACACAGTCCAGCGGTGGACTGTGTGCACATATAAAACGCAAGACGTCTCAAGTTCGATTCCCGGTTCACACACGTAGCCTTAATAAAAATCAAGTTTTTGTTTAACTGAACCGGATCGCCTTAGTTATATGTTAAGTATATTGATAACCAGAATAATAACCAAGTTAGACACACAGTCCAGCGGTGGACTGTGTGTTTGTTTATATCACAGGTCACGAGTTCGAGTCCGGTCCTCAGCACCGACTCGGACAATTATCTTTTCTTTTAAATAAGGCAAAAAAGGAAATATCTATTTTGTATTTAAGTATAATAAAAACCGAATATTATAACATGTTGAACACACAGTCCAGCGGTGGACTGTGTGTTATATTAAACCACAGGTCACGGGTTCGAGACCTGTGGTGTGCATGACCGTTTCGATTAAATTGTTTTTAAAATAAAAATGATTTTCGGTTTAATCTAATTAGTGTATATATATAATTAAAATCGGATATATAACGGGTTAGACACGTAGCTCAGTTGGTAGAGCTGCGTGCACGCGTACGAGAGGTCTCGGGTTCGAGCCTCACTCAGCGCACAATAAACTGTCAACGAACCGGTCAACGGTCAACCGGCCGGTCAACGGTCAGAAAAATAATAATTTTTTTTTATTTATTTTTATTTAATTATTTTAATTAAAAATCAATTATAAATACTTAAAAATAACATTTTTTAAGATTAGAAAATAGTTTCAAACTCACAAAAATACACCCAACAATCCTACTAAAATAGTTTAATAAAATCCGTTTACTCACCAAACCATAATGCGATTTATCTAGGTTAAATCTCACTCGTGGTTAAAACCACTTCGCGTGCATTCATCATCATCAACCGAACGCACCCACTGTGAGTGAATCTTACAATTCCCCCTTTTAAATTACACGTTTTGGGGTGTGTCATGTGTTATGAATTAATTAATTTATTTATTTAAACTTGTGCCATACCACATCATGACTCAATCTTAGATTGATTTATTGTTGTGATTTATTTTCCGTTTGTCAAATTACATGAAACTCATACAATAAGCCCATCAGTTCCTCGTGGGAAACGAGTAGAACATCGCGTGCTTCAATTCAAATTCATAATTGTTCATGTGTGTTCTCATTGAGTTTATATTGTTTGTAGTTGTGTTATTCATATTATCATGTTTATGCAATTCATTCATCAGGCCCCTCAGTTCCTCGTGAGAGACGAGTAGAGCATCGCGTGCCTTTAATTGTTCCATTATTGTTCATGAGTGTTTTCATTTAACATCTTATGATTATTGATCAAGTTACATCTAATTTTACTCATGTTTGGTTGTGCACATTTTTCATAATCAATTTAAATAAATTGTTCAAATGTTTTCCATAGGATTCACTCGCCAACATTATGTTGATCCAAAAACCTTTTACACATGATACAGGTGAACAGGTTGAAGCAAGGATAGCATAGGATATGCCTTAGAAGAGAACAAAGGAGTTAGATTGTTAGTTAGATCATGTTGTAGCAATCATTGTAAACTTTCATTTAATTTGTAATAATGAATATGAAACATTTAATAAATGTCATGAGCTTTGATGATAACCCAATCATGCCCCGATCACCTTGTCCGCTGCGGGTCGGGGTGTGACAGGCAAACCGACATTTGTCGCCTTTTTGGTCGAAACGGATAATTTTGCAAATTAGGCGTTGTATCAGAAAGTTATGTATTAATGTAATAGTTGTTCTCAAATAAGTGTTTTTTTTATATATGGACTCAGGTATGGCATTAACATGCTGTTATTCCTTGTTCTGATTTGTTTTAGCGGATTTACAGACACAATTAGTGTCATCGCAATTAGTGCGCCCAACACTTTCTACCAGCACTTTTAGCGTATTGTTTTGGTTTGTTTCACGTCGTAACGGAAACCAGTACATGTTATGATCAGATTTACTTGCCCTAATGACGTACGACTCAGTTGTGCAATTAAATTACGATAATATGCATGAGATTATAAAGCAAAATTAGTGATTAAATTGTACGGACTTACTGGTATTTGCCATTTGTCACACTCGAAAGAGTAGTTCGACATAGTTGGGCCTGGTCCATCTCGAAACAGTGTTCAGAAACAAAGTGGGTCTATTCGAGATGAGTGGGCCCACTCGAAACAATATTTTTAGATATATTAGGGCCCCACGATTTTTACCAGACATGAACAGTAACACCTTTTGTCAAAATCGGCGATCCAACCAACCAAGCAACCCCTTTTATAAGTACAGGAAATTATAAAAATAAGATAATAAGAAAAATTAAGGGATAAGGGGAGAGCTACCATGGGATCAAACCAATTTTGAACTGATTAAGGAACATTTTTCGGCATAAGCTTGGTTAAACAAAACTGTGCGATTGCTGATATATTTGTCCTTCTAAACTTATCGCATCAATCTTCAACATTCAACCTTGTGACTTCATCAAGTGAGTATGCGATAACATCCATGTGTCTCATATCAAGGCATACCCCTACGATCAAGGTAAGCACAACAGTTCATCGTAACAAGTTAATATACGGAGATCATCCTTTCTTTTTACAACGTCCGACTTGTTGGTGAGCAGGTCAGTACAACATACTTCAAAGAGACCAGATAATATAAGATGAGGGTTAAATGCAAAATACCTTATATGGTACCTTTGACTTTTGCAAGCACATGGGATTTTCTCGTGAAAAAATTCCCTTTTTTAAGGTTTTGGCCCTTCCATTTAGACTCTTTTAAGGATATCCTGACTGAGCCTAGGTTTGCATGTATCTGGATGCAACAAAAGGGCAGTCTTGATATCCCAGATGACTTATCGCCATAGAGACTTGAAACTTTAGACGTCGGCTATCTATCAACACCGGATTAAGGCCATGAAATCATATACCGATGATATGTTACCCACGAGATGCATAGTTTGTCACTTGGTATCTTTTTGACTTTTGAGCCATAAGCCTATCAACACATTATAGAAGATCCTCCCTTTTACAACATCAATACCTTATGTGTTAACCAAGTTAATTAGATTGAACAAAGCAAATATTCTCCCCTAAATTTGTGTAGCAGTAGAATACTTTATGTACAAATTTAGTTATTAAGCTTAATTAATTTTTTTTTGCTTATGTTGCTTAACCGGATAACACATCATTTTTAAAAAGTCTATAAGCACCTTGAATCTCGAATTGATGACAGATTTTGTAAAAAGGTCCACTGTATTAGCATCAGTGTGGATCTTGTGAACGGGGGATCGGCTCCTCCGCTAAGTAACTGGTCTGATCTAACTCAGCTAGCAGAGGCAGAATTCATTGCTAGAGAGGATGACAAACGAAAAAAGAGAGATACTATTTAACTGCTCTGAATTGAATTAGAAGACGTGCAAAGTACAGACGCGAGTAAACAAATCAGCAGGGCTTCGCCATACCAACTGAACTAACACTACTCAGCTCTGACACAACACTCCTCTATTTATAGGTCGACATGACCCGCACTAGAGTGTGTGTAAAACATAAGCTGTGACTCGTGAGAGTGGTTGCTTCGTACGAGTGACAGAGTGTAACTCGTACGAGCCAACTAACTCACTCGTACGAGTCAACTACAAACATATAAAACATTTAATAACATTTATAAAAATGACGTTTAAACCCTATATACAATATCGACACATCCTAGACGTAGGCAATAGACATAATGCACCAACTGATCTGTTTAAGAAACCTCTGGCGAAACAATCTCGAATAAAATGAACTTTGATATCATTGTGCTTGGTTTTGGAATAAAAAATAGGGTTTCTGACAATCTGGATAGCGGCATCATTATCATAATAGATAGTAGTGTTAAGATAAGTCAAACCATAATCCTCAAGCTGATGTTGCATCCAAATAACCTGGGAACAGCATGCAGATGTCGCAACATATTCTGCTTCTTCAGTTGATAAAGAAATTGTTTGTTGCTTCTTGCACTGCCATCAAATAAGCCTGTCTCCCAAGTATTGGCATCCAGCTGTGTGGACTTCATATCCCTTTCTGTCCCTCCAAGGTTATTGTCAGAAATGCAAACACATCAAACTTCAAATCTCTAGTATACCACAGGCCCAATTTTGGAGCTCCCTTGAGGTACCTAAAGATTCGTTTAACGACTAAAAGATGAGAAAGTTTAGGATTAGCTTGATATCTGGCACATTGGTAGACCACAAACATAATGTCTGGTCGGCTCCCAGTTAAGTAGATCAATGAACCAATCATGGATCGGTACATCGTTTGATTGACCGTATCTCCTTCAGTATCCTCATTCAGCAATGGCCGTTCAGCAATGGGCGAGTCAATGGGCTTCGAGTTTGACATGTAGAATTTTGCGAGAACGTCCTAAACATACTTTCCTTGATGGATCAAGATTCCTCGACTGCTCTGACGAACTTGCAAGCATAGAAACATAGTCATCTCACCTAGTGAGCTCATTTCGAACTTCTTCTTCATCACGTCCTCAAATTCTTTGGATAGCTCTTCATTGGTAGACATGAAAATGATGTTGTCGACATAGATCTGAACAAGGATAAGGTCCTCGCCAACGCATTTAATGAACAACGTTTGATTTATCATTCCCCGTGCATAACCATGAGCAAGCAGATGCTCTGTTAAAGTTGCATACCATGCACGTGGTGCTTGATGCAAACCATACAAAGCTTTATCTAACTTATATGCATATCCTTGCTTCGTAGTATCTGTAAAACCAGGGGGTTGAGTGACATAAATCTCCTCCTTGACCTTCCTGTACAAAAATGTTGTCTTGACATCCATTTGGTAAACTGTGAAACCCATATAGGATGCATATGCCAAGAAGATGCGTATGTCTTCTAGACGAGCTACGGGTGCGTATACCTCATCATAGTCAAGACCTTCATTTTCCTGAATCCCTGAACCAGTAGCCGGGCTTTGTTTCGCACGATCACTCCAGTATCGTCTTGTTTGTTTCTATATACCCAACGTACCAAGAGCTCGTTTTCCCTCCGGCAACTTCAACAATTTCCACACTCCCAGCTTTTCAAACTAGTTGAGCTCTTCATGCTTTGCATCAACCCATCCAGGTTCCTACAAAGCAACATCAATGTTCTTAGGCTCAATCTGTGATATGAAACATGAATATAAACATGTGTTAATTGTTCTTGATCTACTGCGTGTTTGAACATCAGCAGATACAGGACCAATAACATTTGTAATTGGATGGTTTTTCTGAACAAGCTGAGGGATTGCCACATCTGGTGCCTAAAAAGTAGATTCTAAGTTAGAAGAACTTCTTGACACTATCCTAGATTGCTCCCCCTAATTGGATGCAGCAGTATTGATTACAGGAGGATCTACTGTGCAATCTAATGGAATCGGCTCCGGAAACAATGTAGCTCTTTGAACAACAAAATTTGAAGGTCCAACAGGAGTTTGTTGTTGCAGAGGATTCAATGTTGCTGACAACGGTATGTTCGAGAACCTGTTCTCGCACTTGTGAAGAAGGATGCATTTTCATAGTAACTTCATGAAATCCCGGTGGATCTACGATAATCTTCTTGAAAGAGTCTTGAATAGGGCCAGCATCATCTTCAGCTTGATAGGAATAGGTATCACAATATTCGACACATCTGCAGCAACAGTCACATAAGGTAGAATATCAAAAGACTTAAACAAGGAAGAATAATCATATAACCAATCAGGTCCAAGTCGTGCATCATTCGGATTTTCTTCCAGCCAATCCACATAATACGTCTCCATGATCTGCTTTATTTTGTTGTAAACTCGATATGAGGTGTTCTTTGCATAGCTGATGAAATAGCATGGATCTCCTGCGTCAAATTTTCCCTTGGCATCCATAATAATGAAAACACCAGGACATCCAAAAGTGCGAAAATGTTGTACCGAGGGTTTCTGTCCTTTCACTATTTCATAAGGTGTCTTCATGTGACGTTTGTTGATGAGTGCATGATTTTGTACATAGCAGGCTGTCTTCACCGCTTCTGCCCAAATATCAATGGAAGACCAGAATCTATCAGCATAGTACGGGCTGCTTCAATGAGAGTTCTATTTCGTCTTCTGCAACTCCATTTTGTTGAGGAGTTCGAGCTGCACTATTGATGATCAATTCCTTTTGAAGCACAAAAATTGTTCTGCTCGACGTTGTTAAACTCCATCCCATTGTTGTAATGCATAATCTTCACTCGCTCGTTTGCTTGGTTCTCCATGAGAGTGACAAATTTCTTTATTAGACTTGCAGTTTCACTCTTTTTTTTCCAAGAAAAACACCTAAGTGAAACGAGAGTAGTCGTCAGTGATGACCAGGAAATAGGCTTTGCTTCCAATACTCAGCACATTGACAGGACCAAAAATATCCATGTGGATCAATCCAGAATATTGGATGTTGTCTGCACAAGCTTGGGCTTATGAGGCTTACGGTGCTGCTTCCCATGGGCACAAGACTCACATTTTTCAATCTGCATAAAATCCTTGATTGGTAAGCCTCTGACCAGACCTCCCTTTGCCAGTCGATTAAGATTCTTTATGTTAAGATGGCCAAGTCATCGATGCCACAAAATTGCATCATAGTCAGCAATTTAGAGAATAAGGAAGTAAGTTAATCAGCGGGGGCTTTGTTCATGTCGATCATGTAGGTGTTTCCCCATTGTTCGGCTTCAATCAAGTACCAATCCTATGGTATGATAATTCCGGGCTTCAGAACCACGCATCCACCTTTTGTAAACAGGACCTCTAGACCATTGTCGCACATCTGAGAGACGTTGAGAAGACTATGTTTGAGTTCAGAAACATAGTTGACATCAGAGAAGCTGAGGGCCCCATTTCTGACTGTGCCTTTCATAGTAATTCTTCCCGTTTCTCCCCTACAAAGGTGACAAATCCACCGTCGAAGATTTTGATGCCGTTTAACTGGGAGATGTCCCCTGTCATGTGTCTGGAATAGCCACTGTCGATAAACCATAGTCTAATAATAGCCCTCCAAAGTGATTCCTGCACACAAAACAAGATTAGTGGATGGATAAGACCCGAAAGGACGATGAACACAGTTTCTAGCTATGTGCCCTGGAATTCCACAATTGAAGCAAGTCTGTCTTTTCGAGAAAAAGACTCTTAATTCCACTTGTGTTATTCTGGGGAGCTGATTGGGTCTCACCTTTCCACTAGGTGCTCATTTCTTGTGTGCATATTTACTATTGGGAAAAACTTGCTCACAATTATCAGCACAAGAGTGAGTATTGACAGCTTTACCCTTCAACCTTGATTCAGTTGGTTTTTGAGTTGGGTTTTTCTTTTAATTTACAGCACTTGAGGAAACTTCCTGCTGAATTTTCATAATGTGTTGTCTTCTGGTTCTTCTAGATCTTCTTTTCTTTACAGGAGTGGATTTTGTGTTCTTAGTTTCATTTGAAACCTTTTCTTCTGAAACTGAGCTTTCAGAAACAACTATTTCAGTTTCTTTGGAAGTGGTTTCATTTGGAACTGAGCTTTCAAAATTAGTGGATTCTTGGTCACCGGATAATGAGCAAGTTCTGTCAATATTTAGACTATTGTAACCATCTTGCCCATTATCTGATGAGTTAGAATCTTCTGTCTGATTTCAAGACATATCAGACGTCTCTTGTTCATAAGCATTTTCATTCACATAGTCCAACACAATAATATTTTCAGTTTCACTAGATTTCGAAATATCTGAGGTATCCGTTGAGGTTTCAGAAGAACTAAAATAGTTTTCCAAATCACTCAAAAGTGAAACCTTAGACTCCTTTAGACTTTCAGTTAAATCAAGGACTGAATCAAAAACCATATTATTTAAAGTTGCAGTTTCAACAACATCGGAAAAACCCTGAGTCTCATAAACCATAGACTGAAAAAAATTCCAAACATAGTGATCATGTTTATCACATAAAGAAACATCTGTGTCATCAGCATCAACTGGATGAGGTTCATCATCCACTTTTGACTGCTCCTCATCTATCACTGACTCTGCACATTCACTAAAGCAGTTAACTCCCTTTTCGGAATCAGAGGTAGAAATCGTTTTCACTAGTTCTTCAGATGGAGTTTTTGTTTCCCTTTCACCTTTCAAATTTTTAACTGATTCATTCAAGCACTCTTGATTTATAATTTTTAAAAACTTATAGGCTTTTGAAAATCAGTTGATTGGGTACTCTTATGCTTGAAAGGTTCCCAAGGAACGTAGTCACTTGGTTTGCCATAGGTCATTTTATCATAATTTTCCAATTCTTGTTCAGTGAGTGGCATTCTTGAATAATTATGATTATATGGCAGAGGGACTTGTGAACAACCCAACCCTTTTCCCTTGTTCTCTTTGTATGCCATTTGTATATTGCAAAGATTACGAACAGTGTCACTGGAAGTATCATATTTTTTAATATTCAACTCATTTTGTTGAAACTTTCCAGTGAGAAGTCCTAGCTCAACTCTTACCAAGTCGCATTCCAAGGTTTTTAAATGTAGTTTGGTTTTATAATCATGGACCCAACATTTCTGTTGTGTTACGTCCCAGTAAAGTTGAGCTATGTCCTTTAGTGCATCAATCTTTTCATAGATAATTCTATTGTTCTCACGAAGACCAATATACTTTGACGTGGCACTATTGTAATCACTAATGAGATTGAGATTATGTGCTGTCATTTGAGCCATTTTATTTTTACAATCCTCTGAGCATAAGAGAGAGTTTACCGTTTTGGAGAGAGATTTGGGCTCCTCAGTTTGTGCCATCAAGCATTTGAGATGATTTTCAGAACTACTGCAATCTTCAGAGATTCCACTTGAGTTGCGACATCAACCCAGCTGAAGCCATGCTGTTCTTGCACCATTAGAGCCTTTTCCGCTCCTGATCCTCCTTGGCTTGATGAGGTTGATGATGACGTATGAGCTAAAGTAACTGGAACCATGAGCCTCTCTAAATTCCTTGTGGCAGTAACAACAGTTGCTTCATATCCCACGGGTGTCTTCCTGCAGTCTCTAGCGAAGTGTCTAGGTTCGTGATATCTGTAGCATCTCAATTTATCTTTGACTAACCCAGTGCGAATGTTTGACATTGGACGATGCCCGTATCTCTTTTAAAACATTTCTGCTCGAGCCATAGCCAGATTCCATGATGCCTCCAGTTCATGAATATCTTCTTCAACCACTTGATTCATCTCAGTAGCAAACACTGTAGGAGGCAAGAGAACGCCTGCAAGAAAAGCATTCAAACTGTTGAGCATGGATACTGCCAGAGCCAACTTCTCTTTGTTTTGTTTAGTTAGAAATGCGAGATTTTCAGTGGGGGTGCAGATTGAGCATTTTGAGGAGCTGAGAGATTAATGGGACTGTAGACAACGTTTGCGTGTTGCGGTAATTGCTGAGCAGTAGTAGTAGTCAGAACAGCTGAGTTGTTTGGAAGAGACATTCCATAAACATAGTTAGTCTTCTGAGCTTGAAGCTGTGTTTGAGTCAATGGTCTGAAAACTATGTTTGGATTACTGTTCGTCACGGGGCTAAAGATAAGGTTAGGATAACTTTTAAACATCAATGCAGTGTTAGAGCCAGTCACCCATTCATGGAGTTCTAGTGGTTTAGTTCTCTTTGCTGGTTATATATTTCACATGATTTGATGGTGGCAATCAGTTCAGTGAGAACAACTTAATTCAGATTAGTAGCACGTTTGATCATCGAAACATCAGCATCCCAAGACTTTGGCAGAGAATTTAACAGTTGGCGATTCATCCCACTATTTGTGATTGGAATTCCAGTACTAACCATCTGTGAAATAAATTTGACGAATCTCCTGATTTGATTCTCCACAGTCTCCCCGTAGGTGTGATTAAATGAACTGAATTGCTGGTTCAACATGTTTACCCTGCTAGCCTTCATGTCAGTGTTTCCTTCGTATAGATTTTTAGCACATCCAAGATTTCTTTCGCACTTGTGTAGTTTCTGATAACAATCGAGTGTTAGGAGCGAGTGCCATAGTAAGATTTTCCATAGCCTTATCATCTTCGTCCATGATTTTTCGATCTTCGTCGGACCACAAACTTTCTGGTTTTGGAATTCGAGTGTCTAGATCATTTGTAGTTGTGTACATGATAGTGCGGGGACCATCACGAATGCATCTCCACATTCCGGGTTCATTAGCTTTGCAATACTGCTCAAAGCGCCAAGTCCATTCAAAATAATCATCTCCATACAGCAATCTTGGAATTTTGGTAGACGTTCTAATACTCTGGTCTAGTTCCTGATGCAACGCTAGGGTCTGAGACTGAATGGCTGTTAAGGTAGCGTTGGTTAGATCCACAGCCCTCAGAATACTGTTTGGATTCATCATCATTTAACCAAAGTGTGAAAAGACAGATCAATCCGAGAAGCTTATGGTAACGATAGCTGTAACTTATCCGAATTGGTAACAGTAACTCGAAACAGTGGATCCGAGATGGTAACAGTAGCAGTAACAAATTCGAGATAGCAACAGTATCCGAGATGGTTCTTTTCAAGATGGTAATAGTAGATCTGAGATGATGATCCGAGATGGTAACAGTAGATCCGAGATAGTAACAGTATATCGGAACAGTAACTTTTCAGAGAGGACAATGATGATCCGAGATGGTTCTGATTTTTGAAGATGAAGACAACTATGAACACTAGTGATCCGAGACGAATTCGAGATGTATGTTCATCATTCGAGTCTTCAAGATAATCAATCCGAGATGCAGTTCGAGATGGTTCGAGATGCAAGCCTTTGGCTCAAAATAATTTAAGTCTTCAAGATATTCAATCCGAGATGTGATTCTTGGATCTAAGATGTTCAAGAAGATAATCTAAGATGGTCCGATATCTTCAGAAGATAATCTGAGATGATCCGAGATGAAACAGAACTCAACCCAACTCCAAGACGGTAGCAGATGCGATCAGAAATACGTGTGATATCAGATCTGAGACTGGAAACAGGTTCAAACAAGCTCTGATACCAATTGTAAGTCTCGAAAACCAGATCGTTTGATATATCACACTTGTAACACCTCGTAAAATCATGTCCAATAATATAGTGACACGTGTCATTACTTTTTATATTAAGTCTATTAAGGACTAATAAGGACTAAAGGTGTCAACATGCTCAAACTAAGCCTTTGAGTGACTCTCTAGTGTCAACATGCATAAACCAAGCCTCTGAGTGACCATTAGTGTCAACATGCTTAACTGAGCCTTTGAGTGACCATTAGTGTCAACAGGCTTAAACTAAGCCTCTAAGTGACCATTAGTGTTAACATGCTTACATTGAGCCTCTGAGTGACCATTAGTGTCAACATGCTTAAACTTAGCCACTGAGTGACATTTAGTGTCAACATTCTTATACTGAGCCTCTGAATGACCTGATACGAAGTCTTAACTCTCATATGAGCTACGTGTTGGACAAGATGGATCAATTATGTAAATTTGTAAAAGTTGGAAAATGGAGGAGTTAAACGTGTCAACATGTTAATTTGTACCTCTGAGTGACCTTTTAACGAACCGAGAGCTTGACAATGTCCATGCATACTCCTGGGTACGCCAAATGTTGGCTACGGAGGGCTAATTATCTTTATAAAGGTGTTTTAGAGGTTTAATAAGTTGAGGGGCTAAATGTGACAAAGTTTAAAAGTTCCCATAAGGCGCTCGCGGGCTGCGAGAGACATGGGCCTGGTCTCTCGCGGGTCGCTAGAGTCCTGTATCTGCAGAATTTTTGCTTGGGCACCACACATGTTGCCAAAGACCATTTGATTCGAAACAATGGACTTCCAAACTGTTGTGCCACATTTTAGGACACTTGTAGGCTCCCTCTAACACTTGGAATCACCTCCTTCAAACTCCCAAACTATAAATAGGTGCATTGGTTCATCATTTGAACTTGCACCTTTCTCATTTTCATTCTATCTCCCTCCTCTGGAAGTTCGTAACTAAAAGGAGCATCCAACTTAGCTCTATTTCATCCTAGGAATCACTTGTAAGTATTCCTTTCTCTTGCATTTTCGTTTATACGCTTTTATAGCCAAAAGTCAAGCGTTTACGGAAAAACTCTTTGACTTTCGGTTAAGACCATTATGGTCCAGCCGTTGTTCATAACGAACATGGCTAAGTGATCATAATATGGTAGGTGTTAATCCCTATCAAGGGCACCTCCTAAAGATCACGTTTGCTAGACCAATTGTCGGGTCAAAGTTTTAATAGTAAAAAGTAAAACATGCCAGTTTTCGAAAATTTTTATAATCTGAGTTTATTTATGTTATGAAACATGTTTTAACACTTAAACAAGTTGGTAATAATTACTAGAAAATGTGAGAACATGTTTGACTCGTCAATTTCAGTTCTAGGGTCGGTTTGCAAATGAAAGTCGCAAAGTTTAACTTCTACTTTGTCTTTCGATTCTGACCCGATTTAGATTGGTTAGCTATTGATCTAAGGTTGCATAATGATCGTAATATAATGTAGCATAACCCTCTGAGGTTATGTTACATGATCATAATCAGAATATAAGTTTATGCACAAGTTCTGTTATTATGCCAAGTTTTGACTAAAATGCCCTTTTATATAAAATAAGGTTTTAATCGATAACGAACTTGAAAATGAATTTCCTACTGATGTAATATCATAAGCAAGATTATTTGGGATGGTAAATAAGTTTATGTACTGAGTTTACATAAAAGTCCTTGCATTATGTCGATAAATGACGATTAAACCCTTATTGCGCATAAAATGATTTTCGTCATACTTTTTATACCAAACCTTTTTATCTACTGATATGTTATATTAAATAACACATCTAAATCATATAAACTTGGTCTTAGCATCAGTTTTCATAAACTTCACACAAATCGTCATTTTTCGACATAAACGCCGTTTCGGCACATAATGTGGTCTAAAACCATATTTATCAACCAAAACTTGTTACCTACTGATTTTAAAACTTATTTAAAGTATTTTTATAGTAGGTACATAATATAAACTCAGAATCCCAAATAAATTATGAAACTATGTGTAAAATGACCAAAATGGCCATTCGGTGCATAGTTTGGTCATAAATGATAAAATACACATATGATAATTATCTTACTAATATTATATTTTAAATTAGATATTTTCTAGAATACTTATCATCATAACATCAAAATATATTCAAGTTCCTTTTATACGGTATATAATTACCAAAACACCCTTGTGAGACATATTTTCATTTTAAAACCTTAACGGTCTTGTAAGTTGATATCCTAATGATATTACAACTTATTTAAAGTATAATGGCATACAAAACTTGTTCATGACTTATCCGGTTACCGATATCGCTTATATGCGTACGGTTAAGCATATGTAACTAGTTTACGAACATTAACCGAAACGGGTTTAACCTTATCATTTTAAGTCTCAAACTCTAGAGTGCTTATGGTTTACCCATATTATACAAGTCATAATATTTTTTGGGTTTAAACTACAAATGATCCGGTCATCGCTTAATCTAGCGAATTATACCGTTTTGATCCTTTATGCTAGTCGGTATAAGTCTATGACTTAAATTTAGCATTTTAATTGGTTAGCTTATGCCATAATCCAGAATAGAGCCTTCCAGTAAATGCTATCTACACTTATTTCATTTTGAATACGACTAAGATATTAAATCTTGCATTTTAAATCAAGACTAGCTCAGGCAAATACTCTTGACTTATTTTCCCTATATGGGCTTGGGTTACGATAAATTATTACCACTTGGTCGGAAATGGGATCAATCGAATGCCGGATTGTGGCTAGTAAATCTGCATATTCCATTTTGATCTGTTTTGTTTGATAACTTAAATGTTGGGGGTTAACGACCGTGTCCTTGATATCCTTGGCTCATTAGATTAGATAATGGCCACGACTAAAGCACGGGGTGTAGGCATACACCCGACAGATGCGAATGCTAAATTAATTTTACCAACTAGTTGGGGATAACTCCTTTATGGGTTCATAAGTCGTGTGTACGTTAATCATGTCTCGGTCTCTGTACTGGGCCCCATATGTATGGACAAACATGTGAATCTGTTAACAAGGTTACAAGGTGACTTTCCCAAGTTATAAAAGATTTTTCGTGCCCTGTGCACTTAAATCCATTTTTGAAATGTTTTCAAAACGAGTTAGTTGAGTGTATTTACCAGCGAAAGCTGATGTATTTTCAAAAGACTAAGATGTAGGTACAATACGAAATAGGTTGGAAGCTGCTCGATAGTGATATAAGAGGATCTTGTAAATCCTTAGATCTGCCCAAAGTCTGTTACACATTTTTGTATATTTACGATCCGCCTGTGGATCTTTCATTACAAGCCGTCTATATATTATTTTTATACTTTGAACATTCGGTTTGTAATAGTAATTTCAACTCCAAGACTTCCGTTGTGTTGTGTTTAATTGACTATGATGATATCAACCTACGTCATGATATTACCCACCCGGGCCCACCGGTGTTTTATTGGATATTACGGGGTGTGACAGGTTGGTATCAGAGCCAACGTTTGAGAGAATTAAACACTAGCCTTCTTGTGTTTAATCTCAAACTTACACAAAAGCACATTCCTTAGACTTCCGAGTCTAGGCTTTGACCTAAGATTACTCATCTCATTATTAAGTTATTATTATTATTGTTTTGACTTGATTTTAACAGGAAAATTTCGCCAAGGGTACGAGGAAGATGTAAAGGACCTATGAGGGGAGGACCATCAGGACATATCCCTTCACAACCCCATCACTTGAATCCTTATGAGAATTCGGGGGATTCCTGGCCACTAGCAAGGCATTACACACAAAACTCATACCACTCTTACCATTCTCACCAATCACACCATTCTTATCACTCTCATCATTCATATCATCATGAGTTTAACCCTAACCACTACTTCAACACACCCCTAGCTGATTAAAATCAATTAGATCAACCCAACCCTATGGACAAGGACTCCGACTCGGAGATGCCACCGTCAGGATCGCTTGGAAACTCTATGAAATCTCTAGCGATTCTAACTCTTACGCAGGATCACCATACCAAGGTCCTAACAAATGGGACCAATATTGGAGCCAATTCACTTTTGCAAACACTCCTTCACACCACTCCCCAACACCGCCTACACAAGAAGATGTTCAAATGGAGCCGGTGGAACAACCTCAGCCACCTGAGCCGCCAAGGAGGAAACGTGGAGCATGTATGTCAGTACGTGGGGGTCAACGGTCGGGTTCGCTGCCACCATTGCCTAAACCCTACCCTACCATTCATGAGGACCCACAAATGGGTGGACCCTCCAATGCTTCACATGTGGTGGAACCGACACCATTACCAGTGGTTCAACCACCACCATCAGGTTTTAATAACCCTGTTACTACATATCTGGATACATCTGGATATGATCCTTTTAACCCGTCTACGCCAGTAAATTACCAAGCACTATCGCATGACCCTTATATGCAAGCGGTCATGCATAACACACTTTACCCGTCTCCTTTCCCACCTGCTTATCTACCTACTGGATATCCAAATTATGGGTACCAGTATCCTACTGTACCACAACCACAACCTCCGCCCCCTCTTGAGGCCATTAATAAGGCCTTGGAACGAATGAAGGAAATGAAACAACAAGCGGAGAAGACGAAGAAGAAGACGGATAAGTTCTTCAAGAAGCTCTTCAAGTTGGTTAAGGTAAAGAAGGACGAGTGAAGTCTCTTCTATATGTGATATTTCTTTAGTCCTTGCATGGACATTGTTATTTTCTGTAAGTCTCTGTGTGGACATTGTTATTTATTTTAAATCCTTGCATGGACAACTTCTTTTATTTATTTAGTTCTAGTATTGTAATTTCTATTGTTATTTAATGAAATATCTTGGAATTATATATATGTATTCATCCTCTTCAAGCAACCGTCTCGATTTTACTCGAAATTTATGCTCTGCTATATAACTCCAAAAGATCTTAATGGTTTTGATTAGCCAAGTGGCACATACCACATTATTTGGCCAGCTTATAAATGATAGTTAAGGATGAATAGCCTTCTATCATGATAGTTAAGGAAGAATTATCCTTCTATCCAGAGGTGGTGGACTATGTTCAAGCCTCCAAGTCGTTAAGGTCAATGGGACTGTGCCTATTACTCGACCATTAAGATACTCATATGTTAACATTCAAGAAATGTTCATACTCTTGGTAGTGTGACTTGAGGAACCACACTAGCTGTCTAATGCACTATGTCCTAACCTTATATAGCCTATGCGATCAAATTTGATCCCGGCTAATATCATCAACGCGATGATTAAACATCCATTAGTGATGTAGTGCCTACATGCCATAAATGAACATCCATTAGTGATGTAGTGTCTACGGAACATGATTAAACATTGATTAGTGATGATTTGCCTTCGAGCAATATTATATTGTCAATTAAGACAATGACAGATGTGGTTAATATAAACCTCTGACCAAAATTATGTCCATTAGTGACAGGCCAATGTGGCGTATTTTTATGTCCATTAGGGACATACCAATGTGCCGTATTTTTATGTCCATTAGTGACAGGCCAATGTGTCATATTTTTTATGTCCATTAGTGACAGGCCAATGTGTCGTATTTTTTATGTCCATTAGTGACAGGCCAATGTGCCGTATTTTATGTACATCAGTGATAGGCCAATGTGCCATATTTTTATATGTCCTTAGTGACAGGCCCATGAGCCATATCTTAAATGTCTTTCGAGACAAGCCTATGAGCTATTTATAATTTTCTTATGATAATGGCAGTTGTGACATTAAGATGCACTATCTAAAATATATATGGACTATGTCCAAATTGTAATTTGCCTTTGATGGTCCTTTTGAGACCTAGGCCAAGTATAGATAACATTCATAGAAATGTTAATCCTAAGAGTTGTGATAATATTAACACTAGTTTAAATAGGCAATGGATTTATATATCCAAGTTTTATAGCCAATATGGTTATTAATACCATGGCTAAGAGAAGTTTAATTTGGTGTTTAGAACCAAAGCGTCAAGAATGGCTAACTCGGATGAGGCGCAAAGTAGCCACCGAGATATTAACTCTAACAATGCTGAAAACATAGCCATTGATAATGATGATTTCCAAGCTCGCATAGATGCAGCTACTGGAAAGGCAATGGAGAAATTTAAGGAAGTGAGTGCTACTTGCTCCAAACCCTTGTCTATTCCACCATCATCAGCCCGTAAGGAGAGCTCTGTTCACTCTTCAAATGCGAAGAGTGAACCAAGAAAACTAGAATTTAACGAAAGGTCCCATTCTTCTAAAGACGGATGTACCTATAAATACTTCATCTCCTGTAAGCCCCGAGATTCAATGGGAAAGGGGAGCAGTAGAAGCGTTGAAATGGCTTGATGAAATAGAGACGATCGTGGATATCAGCGGTTGTGCTGATAAGGATGTGTTAAAGTATGTATCACGGTCCTTTAAAGGTGATGCCCTAAATTTGGTGGAAGGAAATGGTCCAATCAACAGGTAAAGTACACCTGTATAATTTGGGATGGTCCAAGTTTGTTGACCTAGTCAAAGAGACTTACTGCCTACCTCATGAGGTGGAGAAGATAGAGTCAGACTTTCTAAGTCTTACGATGAAAACTATGGACTATAGGAAGTATGTTTCTGACTTCAACTCCTTATCCAGATTAGTCTCTTATCTAATCACTCCTGAACCCAAACGCATTGCACGTTTCATTAATGGGTTAGCGCCCAAGATTAAGGGCATGGTAAAGGCTGCTCAGCCTAGTACCTATAGGTCTGATGTTGACCTATCCCTCTCTCTCACCTTAGACTTGGTGAGGCAAAAATCAGTTAGGTCTGAGACTGATGGAAAAAGGAAACGGGAAAATGATAATTCCCAAAGGTTCAAAAAGAAAGGAAATTTTTGGTTCAAGAAGAACCAGCACACGTCTAATGATAGACCTCTATTCAAGACCTGTAACCGCAGGCATTGGGGACAATGCAACCTGTGGAATTTAAAAAAGGAAATGGCATAAGACCCTAGAATGCAAAACTCTTAAGGATGTAGTCTGTTATGGCTGTAATGAGAAAGAGCATATTAAGCCTAATTGCCATAAGTACCCCAGAGGTAATGATGCAAAATTTGGAGAGGCTAAGAAAGGAAATGCACGTACCTTCTAGATGAATGCTAGAGAGGCTGTTAATGGCAACAACGTCATAACAAGTACATTCCATATTAATGACATATATGCTAGAGTTCTTTTTGATTCAGGTGCAGACAAGTCCTTTGTAGACCATAAGTTTAGTAAGCTATTAAACTTACCCATAAGAACTCTAGACATAACTTTTGAGGTAGAACTTGATGATGGAACCTTAGAGACAACATCTTCCATTCTTAATGGATGTTTAATATCTATTAAAATCACTCTATTCCTATCTCTCTTTTGCCAATGAAATTGGCGGGGTTCAATGTAGTCTTAGGCATGGATTGGTTATCTCATCACCAAGTCCGCATTGCCAGTGATAAGAAATTCATTGAAATTAAAACCCCATCTGGTGAAATGATCACCATTCTTGGATATTCACACTACGGATTGCCAGACAAGGTGTCGTTATTTAAGGCATCCAAGTGTCTAGGGAAAGGTTGTGTTATTTATATGACACAAGTATATATTAACGAGCCTAAGCCAAAGATTGAAGATCTTCCAATCATCTCAGAATATCCTGATGTTTTTCCTGAAGAATTATCAGGTTTACCTCCATATAGTCAAGTGGAGTTTAGGATTGACATCCTACAAGGAGCAGCACCTGTTGCTAGAGCTCCATATCGGTTAGCACCGATGGAAAAAGAATTAAGAATACAATTAGATGAACTTTTAGAGAAAGGCTTTATTCAGCCTAGTTCCTCACCTTGGGGATCTCCTATCCTGTTCATTAAGAAAAAGGACGACTCAATGCGAATGTGCATTGATTACCATGAACTGGATAAGATAACAATCAAGAATTGTTACCCGCTGCCCAGGATTGATGACTTTTTTCGATCAACTTCAAGGGGCTAGTTTCTTCTCTAAAATCGACTTAAGATCAGGATATCACAAGTTGAAGGTTAAAAGTGAGGATGTTCCCAAGACTGCCTTCAGGACCCATTATAGTCATTATGAATTTCTGGTGATGCCTTTTGGGCTCACAAATGCACCTGCAACATTCATGGATCTCACGAATAGAGTCTGCAAGCCGTATTTAGATAAGTTTGTCATTGTCTTCATAGACGACATACATATCTACTCTCGTAATCAAGTTGATCACGAGAAACATCTTCGGTGCATCCTAGAATTACTAAAACAAGAAAAACTTTATGCTAAATTCTCTAAGTGCGAATTTTGGCTTAGAAGTCCAGGTACTTCGACGTGTAGTAAGTGAGCGTGGTATCTGTGACATCCCGGTTTTTCAGATATCTTAAACGCACTACTTCACGATTATTTGTTCTTACGTTAATTTGATTCGGAGACTTAAGTTTGCACGCTCGAAATAATTACGATAATCTCATGAACTTGTCAAACGAATTATGTTCTATGTGTATTAAATGTTGGTGAATATGTGATGTTTCGATTACGTGATTGTTTTAGTTAGGAAATATATATAGTAACTATATAGACGAACCGAACCGAACCGCGACACGAGCCGGCCTCTTTTCCTTGCGACTCAAGTAGTTAATCGAAACTTGAGGACCAAGTTTTAAACCCAAACCAACCCACCCAAACCCCTCGGCCGCGTGCAACCCAAACCGCAACCCATCTCTTTGCGCTATATATACACACACATGCATGATCTTGCTTCACAAAACAAAAACATACAAAACCCTAGCATCTAAGGAAGCCGACGGCAGCCTCCTACACCCCTTCTCGGTCTCGCAACAGCCTTCTCCTTTTCCTTTCTCTCGGTCGCGACAGCATCTTGCCTTCTCCTTCTCGGTCGCGATTCTTTTTTATCATCGGTTCCTCATCTCACTCACGGCTCATTAATATTGTTATTAAAGGTTAGGATTTATCATTGTTTGCAAGATCATATTCGGATTTATATGTATGAATGTGGTGTTGTGTTGTTTTCGGATTGATTTGGCTAAGTTTGCAAGTTTGATGTTTTTTCAAATCTAGAAACATTAGGCTGCTTTTGATTGATAAAAACTATAGATTATGATTAGGGTTTGCATGGGTATGATATATATAATGATATGTGATTGGAAAAATATGTTCTTGATCGCATATGTTCAATGAATCGACGGTTTAAGCGAGTTAGTTTATGATAAAGTGCTGAATCAGGTTGCTGAATGATGGTTACAGCCAACTTCAACTGGCTGTAACTGGGTCATTATTTATCGAAAAACAGATTTTCTGAAGTCTAAAACGTAGAGTTTTGAAAAACGATTCTAATGGCGCTGGATTCATATTTTTCTGAAGTCGTTTGATATTTTCAAGTGGCCAATTAAGTTCAGTAACTAAAGCTGTGAAAATCCTGAAAATTTGTTAGTTGTTTATCGAGTTGGATTTAATAATCTGTAGGGAGTCGAATCATGAAATTTGTACAGCAACTAGATATGGAAATTTCCGGCCAACTCCCACTGGAATTTTGTTAATTGGACGAACAGTGATTTTTAAATAAATTCTTCCGTGGACTACAGTCAGAAAGTGACGAATCTGACTACAGCCTAGTATATTAATATTTATGGATAATTGGTAAAGTATTAGGACTTGAAAAATTTATATAAATTTCTACAGTATAGTTGCCACCTGCTGTAAAATAATTGGAATTTTTGGAATGTTGGAACTATTTTATAAAAATCCTCGAAAACAGCCGAATTATGAGTATGTAAGCTGAAACTTGATAACTTGCGAATGTGTGCACCAAAGTGTTGCATGGATTGAATTATGTTCATGATAAATTGTTTTGATCACTATGTTCATATGAGGATACTTGCATGCATGTTTGAGTGTTAGGAATTTTGATTGTGTGTACCGCTTTGTGCGTTAATTATGTGTAGGATTTGTATTAGTGTGTTCACACACTGACTTGAAATCAATTGACTTGTTAGGACGCGATTAGCGATCCCATCATTTGCAACTTCTGTGTTACACTAACCGAGCAACTAAAGGTGAGTTCACGGCCCCAAATTTTATCTGGTTTTAAACAACAGGGGGAGAAACATGTATACACTCTACAACTCTATCTCTTTACGTTATACGAAATTAACGTCACTTAACTATTCGGTAACTAAGTTAATGTTAATGTACGTTATGGTCACTAAGCAGCTATATAACACAAGTCCTCGACAATCTCTCGGATCGGTAGTATTGGGTTTAAATAGCGGGGAAATTATAAGTAGTACTACTGGGCCCGACAAGCCCCATCCGAGCTAGTCGCGCTAGCCGACCGGGTAAGGTCAACGGGTGAATAATTTGGCCTAACTTCGCCATGGTCAGTGATAGGCCTGGCAACACGGAGGCACAACAGTCAGCTTCGATCGCGAACACTTACGTGACATAACTTTAAGCTAGCTACCTATATATATTAACATTGAACTTAATTACGAATCAACAATATTATCCCGGGTTAGGGATAATGGAATAAACAATATTATCCCGGGTTAGGGATAATGGAACCAACATCATTATTATTCCGGGTAAGGAATAATGGAACTATCAGTATTATTCCGGGTTGGGAATAATGGAACTATTAGTATTATTCCGGGTTGGGAATAATGGAACTAAACCGTTATCCCGGGGAAACAAACTCATAACCGAACAAACGAATTTATGAAAACCTGTGAACTCACTCATCTTTAATGTTGACACTTGTTTCTTTACATGTTTCTCAGGACGCTAGGAGCTCTAGGTGCACCCACTTGCATTGATCAAGACATCTTTTATCGAGTCTCATTTACAAACATTGTTTTTGGTTTTTCTTTAGTTTTGGCGTTTATGTTGGCGCCCGTTCCCTTACTTTATGCTTCCGCTCAACTTTAAAAACTAATGCTTCCGCTAAACATTGGTAACCAACTAAGACAATATAAAATCTACGATGAATGGTTAAACAAATGATTTTTGGAAAACGTATTATCAAATCATATAGAGTCGTTCGACGTACTAGTGTCTCAGATTCTGGTTTGTTCACACGCCTCGCGGTAAAACTCCACAAGTGGAAATTGAGGGTGTGACAGTTCCAAGTGGATCCCGCTAAGATTGAAGCCATAATGAATTGCGAAGTACCCAAAACTCCATCGGAGATTCGTAGTTTCTTAGGATTGGCTGGTTATTATAAGAGGTTCATTGAGAACTTTTCAAGGATAGCCACTTCTTTAACTGCCTTGACCCGTAAGAATGTCAAGTTTGAATGCGGTCCAAAACAACAAGAATCTTTTGCAGTTCTAAAACACAAGTTGTGCAATGCTCCTTTGTTATCTCTACCTGAGGGTATTGAGGATTTTATCATTTATTGTGATGCCTCGCACACTGGCATGGGCTGTGTGATAATGCAAAAATGCAAAGTGATTGCTTATGCATCACGACAATTAAAGGTGCATGAAAGGAATTACACCACCCATGATCTGGAATTGGGTGCTGTTGTATTTTCATTTAAATTATGGAGACATTGGCACAAAGTATATTATATACACTGACCATAAGAGTCTCTAGCACATGTTTAATCAAAAGGATTTGAACATGCGACAACGCCACTGGACGGAAACACTTAATGATTATGATTGCGAAATTGGCTATCATCCTGGCAAGGCAAATGTGGTTGCTTACGCCTTAAGTCGCAAGGAAAGGGCTAAGCCTATAAGGATTAACGCCAAGAGCACTGAGCTCAGAAATAACTTAAATGAGAAGCTATTATTTGCGCAAAACCGAGCCCTGTTACAGGCTAATATTCCTAATGAAGGATTAGGCAGAACTGTTGATCAGTTAGTGTCTGGAAAAGATGGAATCCTTAGATTTAATGATAGAATCTGGGTTCCAATATTTGGAGGACTTTGAGATCTTATCCTCCAAGAAGCGCATAATTCAAGATACTCTATTCACCCGGGTGGTGACAAGATGTATCAAGATTTAAAAAAGAACTATTGGTGGATGGGTTTGAAGAAATCCATAGCCACTTATGTAGCTAAGTGTCTGACGTATTCACAAGTTAAAGTCGAACATCAGAAACCGTCAGTACTTCTCGAATAACTTTCCACTTGGAAATGGGAAATGGTAACTATGGATTTGATTACCAAGTTACCTAAGACCAAACGTGGTAATGACATGATTTGCGTCATTGTAGATAGACTGACTAAGTCAGCACATTTCTTGCCAATTAAAGAGACTTATAATTCTGACAAATTGGCTAAGTTGCATGTGGACAAGATTCTGTCCCTACATGCTGAGCCGGTATCTATTGTATCTGATAGAGATACTAGATATACATCTCATTTTTAGAAAAGTTTCCAACAATCTTTAGGCACTAGATTAAACATTAGTACAGCTTACCATCCGCAGACGGATGGACATAGTGAGCGTACTATCCAGACTTTGGAAGACATGCTTAGAGCATGTGTGATTTATTTAGGTGGAAGTTGGGATGACCACTTACCCCTAATAGAATTCTCCTATAATAATAGTTATCATACAAGCATTAAGGCTACTCCTTTTGAGGTCTTGTATGGGAGAAAATGTAGAATGCCCGTGTGTTGGGCCGAAGTTGGGGAAACCCAACTAACAGGACCAGAGATTGTCCTAGAGACCATGGATAAAATTGTGCAAATCCGTGATCGTCTCAAAGCTGCCCGTGATAGGCAGAAGAACTATGCTGACACGAGGCGTAAACCTCTTAAGTTCCAATAGGGGACAAAGTCATGCTGAAAGTGTCACCTTGGAAAGGTGTAATGAGATTTGGAAAGAAGGGTAAGTTAAGCCCAAGATATATTGGACCATTCGAGATAATGGAATGTGTCGGCTCTGTAGCTTATAAGCTTAAGCTGCCAGAGGAGCTCAGTAGAATTCATGATGTAATCCACATTTGTAATCTTAAGAAATGTCTAGCCGATGAGTCGCTAGCAATGTCACATCATGATGTGCAAATTGATGAAAACCTGAGGTTCATTGAGAAACAGATTTCGATCGAGGATCGACAAGTTTAGAAGCTCCGAAGGAAAAAGATACCTATAGTAAAGGTTAAGTCGGATGCCCTACGAGGCCCCGAGTATACATGTGAGGTTGAGTCCACTATGCGACAAAAGTACCCCCATCTTTTCGAATAAAAATCTCGAGGTCAAGATTTCTTTTAAGGGGGTGAGGATGTAACACCTCGTAAATCGTGTCCAATAATATAGTGACACGTGTCATTACTTTTTGTATTAAGTTTATTAAGGACTAAAGGTGTCAACATGCTCAAACTAAGCCTTTGAGTGACTCTCTAGTGTCAACATGCATAAACCAAGCCTCTGAGTGACCATTAGTGTCAACATGCTTAAACTGAGCCTCTAAGTGACCATTAGTATCAACATGCTTAAACTAAACCTCTGAGTGATCATTAGTGTCGACATGCTTACACTGAGCCTCTAAGTGACCATAGTGTCAACATGCTTAAACTTAGCCTCTGAGTGACCTTTAGTGTCAACATTCTTATACTGAGCCTCTGAATGACCCATACGAAGTCTGAACTCTCATATGAGCCACTTGTTGGACGAGAGGGATTAATTATATAAATTTGTAAAAGTTGGACAATGGAGGAGTTAAAAGTGTCAACATGTTAATTTATACCTCTGAGACCTTTTAACGAACCGAGAGCTTGATAATGTCCAGATATACTCCCGGGTACACCAAATGTAGGCTACAGAGGGCTAGTTATGCTTATAAAGGTGTTTTAGAGGTTTAATAAGTTGAGGCGCTAAATGTGACAAAGTTTGAAAGTTCCCACGAGGCGCTCGCGGGCCGCAAGAGACTTGGGCCTGGTCTCTCGTGAGCCGCTAGAGGCCTATGTCTGCAGAATTTTTGCTTGGGCACCACACATGTTGCCAAATACCATTTGATTCAAGACCATGGACATCCAAACTGTTGTGCCACGCTTTAGGACACTTGTAGGTTCCCTCTAACACTTGCTAACACCTGGCATCACCTCCTTCAAGCTCCCAACAATAAATAGGTGCATTGGTTCACCATTTGAACTTGCACCTTTCTCATTTTCATTCTATCTCCCTCCTCTGGAAGTTCCTAACCGAAAGGAGCATCCAACTTAGCTATATTTCATTCTAGGAATCACTTGTACGTATTCCTTTCTCTTGCATTTTCGTTTATAGGCTTTTATAGAAAAAAGTCAAGCATTTACGAAAAACTCTTTAACTTTCGGTTAAGACCATTATGGTCCAGCAGTTGTTCGTAACGAACATGGCTAAGTGATCGTAATAAGGTAGGTGTTAATCCCTATCAAGGGCACCTCCTAAAGATCACGTTTGCTAGACCAATTGACGGGTAAATATAAAAAAGTAAAACAGGCCAGTTTTCGAAAATATTATGAAACATGTTTTACCACTTAAACAAGTTGGTAATAATTACTAGAACATGTGAGAACATGTTTGACTCGTCAATTTCAGTTCTAGGGTCGGTTCGCAAACAAAAGTCGCAAAGTTTGACTTCTCCTTTGACATTCAATTTTGAACCAATTTAGATTAGTTAGCTACTGATCTAAGGTTGCATTATAATCGTAATATAATGTTGCATAACGCTCTGAGGTTATTTACATGATCAGAGTTTATGTGTAAGTTCCGTTGTTATGCCAATTTTGACTAAAATGCCCTTTTACATACAATAAGGTTTTAATCGATAACGAACTTGATAATAAATTTCCTACTGATGTAATATCATAAGTAAGATTATTTGGGATGTTAAATCGGTTTATATTCTAAGTTTACATACAAGTCCTTGCATTATGTTGATAAATGATGATTAAGCCCTTATGGTGCATAAAATGATTTTAATCATACTTTTTATACCAAACCTTTTTATCTACTGATAAGTTATATTAAATAACACATCTAAATTATATAAACTTGGTTTAGCATCAGTTTTCATAAACTTCGTACAAATCATCATTTTTCGACATAAACGTCGTTTCGGCACATAATGTGATCTAAAACAACATTTATCAAACAAGACTTGTTACCTACTGATTTTAAAACTTATTTAAAGTATATTTACAGTAGGTACATCATATAAACTCAGAATCCCAAATAAATTATGAAACTATGTGTAAAATGACCTAAAGGCTCATTCGGTGCATAGTTTGGTCATATATGATAAAATACACATATGATCATTATCTTACTGATATTAGATCTTAAATAAGATATTTTCCAGAATACTTATGATCATAACATCAAAATATATTCAAGTTCCTTTTATACGGTATATAATTACCAAAACACCCTTATGAGGCATAATTTCATTTTAAAACCTTAACGGGTATGTAAGTTTCTATCCTACTGATATTACAACTTATTTAAAGTATAATGGCATATAGAACTTGTTCATGACTTATCCGGTTACCCGATATCACTTATATGCGTATGGTTAAGCATATGTAACTAGTTTACGGAAATTAACCGAAACGGGTTTAACCTTATCATTTTAAGTCTCGAACTCCAGAGTGCTTATGGTTTACCCATATTATACAAGTCATAGTACTTGTTGGGTTTAGACTACATTCTATCCGGTCATTTCTTAATCTAGCGAATTATACCGTTTTGATCCTTTACGCTAGTCGGTATAAGTCTATGACTTAAATTAAGACCGTTAGCATTTTAATTGGTTAGCTTATGCCATATCCAGACTAGAGCCTTCCAGTAAATGCTATCTACACTTATTTTATTTTGAATACGGCTGAGATATTAAATCTTGCATTTTAAATCAAGACTATCTCAGGTAAATACTCTTGACTTATTTCCCCTATACGGGCTTGGGTTACGGTTAATTATTACCGCTTGGTCGGAAATGGGATTAATCGAATGCTAGATTGTGGCTATTAAATCCAGATATTCCGTTTTGATCAGTTTTGTTTGATAACTTAAACATTGGGGGTTAACGGCGGTGTCCTGGATATCCTTGGCTCATTATATTAGATAATGGCCACGACCAAAGCACGGGGTGTAGGCATACACCCGACAGATGCGGATGCTAAATTATTCTTACCCACTAGTTGGGGATAACTCCTTTGTGGGTTCATAAGTGGTGTGTATGTTAATCATGTTTCGGTCTCTGTACTGGGCCCCATATGTATGGACATACATGTGAATCTGTTAACAAGGTTACAAGGTGACTTTCCCAATTTATAAAAGATTTTTCGTGCCTAGTGCACTTAAATCCATTTTTGAAATGTTTTCGAAACGAGCCAGTGGTGTATTCACCATCGAAAGCTGACGTATTTTCAAAAGACTAATATGCAGGTACAATACGAAATAGGCTGGAAGCTGCTCGGTAGTGATATAAGAGGATCTTGCAAACCCTTAGATCTGCCCAAAGTCTATTATACGTTTTGTACATTTTTCGTTCCGCCTGTGGATCTTCATTACAAGCCGTCCGTATATTATTTTTCGTACTTTGAATATTTGGTTTGTAATAGTAATTTCAACTCCAAGACTTCCGATGTGCTGTGTTCAATTGACTATGACGATACCAACGGACGTCACGATATTCTCCACCTAGGCCCACGGGTGTTTGATTGGAATTTACGGGGTGTAACAACACTTAGCTTGAAAGGTGGTGGAATCAGACAAACAAGCTTAAGAATTAAATGAAAGAAATAAGATGAAGATGTAAAAGTTCAACTTGCATACAAATTAAGAATTTGTCTAATACAAGTGAAGAACAATCAAAAAGCCACCAAACCCTAATACATCATTAACTATATATACTAGAGGGTTAGTGCTCCTAAACCCTAAACTCTTAGGCCCAAGGCCTTCCCCAAGCCCATTATAATAATAAGGTCCCAATCCCTAACTAATACTATTCATAAACCTATTAATGCCTATACTAATCACGGATAAAGTGGTGTCGAATATTTATATGTTTAGTTTTAGAGTGTTGAACTGGATTCTTTGTGATATCAATGGCTGCCTTGTTATCTACGTATATTGGCGTGTCCAGAAATTGCAATTCGAAGTCTCTCATTTGTTGTTGTATCCACAGTATCTAGGAACAACAATTGGATGCTGAAACGTATTCAGCTACACAAGTAGAGAGAGCGACTATGTCTGTTTCTTGCACTGCCATGTTACCAAACGATTTTCGAAGAACTGGCAACCAGCCGTTGTAGATTTAGCGTTAAGCTTGCAGCAACCAAAATCAGAATCAGATTATCCTGCGAGATTGAACTTGTCGTCTTTTAGATACCACAAGCCGGTGCTGGGGCATCCCTTTAGATACGCATTATCCTTTTGACGATCAGCAATTGTGAGTCTCTGGGATTGGACTGATATCGGGCGCAAAGGCATGTTGGATACATGATATGCGGTCTAGAAGTTGTACGATACATCAATGAACCGATCATGGACCGATATAATGTTTCGTCAACTTTCACTCTGTTAGGATCTAGATAAATGTCGTGATTGATGGCTAATGGAGTTGATGCTGGTGATTTTCCCATCATGTCGAATTTCTCCAACACGTCGTAAACATATTTTGTCTGATGGATAAAGATCCCATCAGGTAGCTGATCGATTTGAAGTCCCAGAAAGAACTTCATCTCCCCCATTGCACTCATCTCGAATTTCTTCTTCATGACCTTTTCAAAGTCTTTGCACAACAATTTATTTGTCGATCCAAAGATGATATCGTCCATATAGATTTGTATGATGATCAGATGCCCATCCACTTCTCTGGTAAAGAGGGTACAATCTACTGTGCCTCTGGTGAAGTCGTTCTCCAGAAGATATTTAGAAAGTGTCTCATACCAGGCTCTCGGGGCCTGGTGTAAACCGTAGAGCGCCTTATTCAATAGATAAACCTTAACTTTGTGTATCGGATCGGTAAATCCCGGTGGTTGACCGACATACACTTCCTCTTTGACCTTACTGTATAGAAAAGAAAATTTTACATCCAACTGGTACACCTTAAACCCTTTCCATGACGCAAAGGCCAAGAATATGTGGATAGCTTTTAAACGTGCGACAGGAGCATAGACCTCAGTGTAGTTGATCCCTTCTTGCTGATGAAAACCTTGGACCATGAGTCTGGCTCTGTTTCTGACCATAACCCCTCTATCGTCTCGTTTGCACTTAAAGATGCATCGTGTATTAATATTTTTGTGGTCATTGAGTAGAGCAACAAGAAGGGATAGACCATTTGACCTACCACCCTTGGTTTTGATGTCGGTTTCATTGAAGAGGTGTAACAATTCTTGGCTTCTTGTTGATCGCTTTCTATTTTCACTACCCCAAGGTGTTGGTAGTTTTACACATTAGTGGGAGGTTGATGGGAAAACTTTCATTTCGTGAATCCACGGCCTGCCAAGGATAACATTGCAACAAGACAGACTGACAAAAACACAAATTTTATGTACAGAGTTTACCCCCTCAATATAGATTTGGAGTTTGATGTCCCCCAGCATGTTCTTTGTTTCTTTGTTGAATCCCAGAAGGACAGATGATCTCAGAATTATTTCTGTTTTCGGGATGTTCATCTTCTTCAGGACATCAAGTTGTATGATGTTCATAGAGCTTCAACCATCTATGAGGATCCTGCGAACGAAGTGATCCGCTATAAACAAAGTAATAACTAGGCGATCATGACGAGGATCTATAATATCAACATGATCATCCTCATCAAAGGATATAACTTTCTGCTGTGTTAGAGTGGAGGTCCTAACGGGCCTGTCTCTGTTCTCCAACTTTCTTTGGTATGCCTCGTTGCCTTCGAGAAGAAGGTTCCATAGATATTTGATCCTCCAGAGAAAAAGTTTATGATTTTAGCATCGGTCGAAGGTGGAGCAGCGTTTTCTGGAACATTTTCAGGATCCTGGATCCTTGAATTTTTCCTGTCCAGCATCTTTCAAGTGCCCCTTACTGAGGAGATATCCTATTTCTCTCCTTAAAGCTATGCACTCATCTGTCAAATGCCCAAAGTCTTCATGGTATGCACACCACCTGGACTTATCCTTGAAGGAGTTAGACTTCTCGTTCTTCTTCGGCCACCTAGATTTTTCACCTATGTTCTGCAAGACAAGCATAAATTCATTGTTATTAACAGAAAAACAATATTCAGATATCATAGGATATTCCTCCTCATCATCATCATTATCGTGTTCAACTGCATGAACATTTTGATTAGCAGGCTTGGAGTACGGCTTGGATCTATTATTCTTGTAGAAGGATCCTTGCTACTTCTTGTTGTACTCCTGTTTATTGGAACTAGTGATTCTCTCTTGTATTCTCTTATCATCCTCTAATCGGATGAATCATAGAGCCCTGTTTCTTACTTCGTCCAAGTTCCTACAAGGGGTCATGACAAGGTCATCATAAAATAGAGTATCCTTTTGTAATCCCATTTTAAATGCTTCAACAGCAGTTGCAACATCTAGATTTGGGATTTCTAAGGATTCTCTACCAAAATTGGTGACATAATCTCTTAAGGATTCATCACGAGCCTGAGTTATCCTATATAAGTCACTAGCTAGCCTTTCAAAATTTCTACTACATGAAAACTGATTATTGAATTGGTTAACTAAATGTGAGAATGAAGTAATGGAGTAAGGAGGAAAACCTAGCAGCCATTTGAATGCTGATCTACTGAGTGTGGATCTGAAGACATTACACAAGCAAGCTTCTTTTAACCTTTCAGGAATGGGGTTTATCTCCATCCTCTTCCGATATTGTGCCATGTGTTCCTCTGGATCAGTTGTTTCGTCATACAACTTCATGTTGGGTGTTTGGAAGCGTTTTGGAATCTCTGACTGGCATATGGGTGGTGAAAAGCGAGATACCTTGTGACTTGCATATGGAACTTAAAGCATAGGTCTAACTAATCCTGGAACGCTAGATATCATATCCTTGAGCTTCTGTAGTTCTTGGCTATGCCCTAACTGATCCCTGCATCCTGCATGAAACTATAATTAGTATCTATAAATGTGTTGTGGAAATTATTACTTCCGGTTTGGTTTGAAGGTGGCATTCCAGGAGTGTATTGGGGATAAGTTATGTCTCTTGTCATAGTAAGGCTTGAGGAAGCAATGGTTTGAAGTGGAATGAAGTCCCCATCATGGACTTCAAAGCTTCTAAGTGGTTAACTCCTTGAGGATCCTTGATCCTGAAAGATGTTGGATCCAGGATACGTTGGTGCTGAAGATCTGGTTGAGTAATATATAGATCCTTGAACCCGAGTTGAGGATCCTTGAGGTTGAAAATAGGATCCTTGAGGCTGAGTCGGCTTCACTGATCCTCACCGAAAGATAGAGGATCCTTGAGGTTGGAAGTAGGGTCCTTGAGGCTGAGTCATTACTAGTGATCCATGCTGAAGGTTGGAAGATCCTAGAGGCTGAACAATGGGTCCTCTAGAATGTTAGATCGTTGATGATGGAGTAGCAAAATCCAATGACCTAGGCATTAGTGGGGACTGATCTTCTGCCGGTCTCTTTTGCTTCTTTATATCATCAATTTTGTGAAGGATCCTCTTGTTAGTTTTATCTTGCTGCTCCAGGTAGTTTTGATCTGCAAAAACAAAACAGAAACATCATTGTTAGCAGTTATAGAAGAAGAAACAGTAGAGGTTTTTGATCTTGTGAAGAGGGATGATGTCTTATTTTTAGCATTTTCAACATTCTTCTGAAATGTTGGGGGAATGGGAGGCAAAGGCATAGTGGTTTGAGATGAGGTAACCTTCTGCATGGTACTTGAAGTAGCTTTCCCTTGAGAAGCATGAAGTTGATGGAAATGAACGAAAATGAACAGAAAGTTTATAGAATTCAAGCACCACTTGCCCCATGGTGGGCGCCAAATTGTTTTGGTCAAAAATAAATCTAAGGATAATGTAACCAAATCTGATTTTGTGAGGTAGTGTGCTAGAATGTCAAATAACTGAATGATCAATAAATGAAATGTAATTGACAACGAACACAAGGATTTTTACGAAGAAAAAGCCCTTGATCTTTTGAAGATCTCTGGCATGAAAAACTTCGGGTGATGGAAACTACTGATCACCAACTATATTGCATAAGAATGTTACAACTTTGGATGATATTGAGCTCATTATAATTGAATTCTATTGTGTGTTTGAGAGCAGTTTTCGAGAGTAGCAATTAAAGCTTAAAATCCCCTGATATAATTAGAAATATCCAACTAACTAACTATTGAAAAATATGCAAGTCTCGCACGATCACCCATAACGGCTATTGCTTCACTTGCACGTGCTTGAATCTAACATTTTCCATGATATTCCGGCATAGACCAAGTCCACTTCGTCAAGTACCTACAGATACAAGCTAAAATGTATAGGAAACAATTATAAGCCAACATAGGTAATAGTAAGGATCCTTGATCCTCAGACTACCTGCACTATCCATTAAGGATCAGTGATCTAAGATAAATCTCAGGATACATGATCTACAGTATTAAAATCAATGCCCTAACAGTCACGATGTAGAAAAGCCAGTTCGCCTATCAATGCTCGTACGAGGATCTTCTGACTCAGTTATAGGGATACCCTCAAACAAGAAAACAAGCAAAGAATTGGAACTCACTTACAAAAACTGCAAATGAGATCCTCAGTATTGAAAATCACAACTTCAAACACGCGCAACAAGAAAGCCTAGACCTAAATCAGTATTGTGAATATCATAAAGAGAACGACCATAACATAGACAATTGCTACAGTCTGTGGATGGAGATTGAGAAATCTTAGAAGAATGGGAAACTCACACACTTGGTGCAAAGCATTTGGAAAGAGACACGCCTAATAAAGCAGAAAGAGGAGGGGCCAGCTAACCAAAACTTCTGCCATTTGGATACACATACAATCCAAGGTAGACCAAGAAAGAGCCAAAAATATAGAAACAAGAAATGTCAACAAGACGAGAGCTGGCGTGAAGGCCAAGTTGCTTTCCCGGTAGTCCTCCTCACAAATGCCTAATCATTATCATAGAGGTGATAGGTCATTACTGATTTGATTACATTTTCATCAATGGCGGAAGTACTGTTGACATAATCTATGAGCAATGCTTCAACTAGTTTGACCCCGAAAACAAGGCGCACCTAGAGCCGGTCGATTATCAACTCATAGGATTCTACAACGAACTGGTACTGCCTTTTGGTTAGATCTCTTTCCTTGTCACCCTCACCAACGCGAGATATTGAAGAACTGAAGATGGTAACTTCATGGTCCCACCTGTGCACACCCTTCATGACATCCAGTTAGGTCGGGAGTCCGCAACAGATTTTAACATGCTAACATCCACACCCCATTCTACAATCGGTTTCCCAACGGAAACAGGCGTGGTAATCATTTATGTGAAGAAATAAATTCTTGTTGTGGAGGAAATGCGCCCAACCAAGGTAACAAAGTCTATGCCTCGAACAGAGCCAAAACAATGGATCCTCAATCACAAATAGCCATAGCAGCCAATCACTTTTGGCCCTGCCATATCTGAAAATATCCGTGCACACCTGAAACAATTCTTGTTTAGGAAATTGATATATCCGCATGGACTCATGAAGATATGGTAGGAGTACTTCACGACATCATAGAACATCATTTCAACACTTTCCATTTGGTTAAATCAATGGTACGAGGAAAAAGAAGTCTTGAGGCCGAAAAGTCCCGAGCAATGAGTGAAACTTCTTAAAGCGGGTATAATCTTTGAGGTCAGGTACCAAACGTAGGTCGCTAATCCTGTCATGATGCCTAAGTCAAACGGCAGCTGGTGTATTTGCGTCAGTTATAAAGACCTGTACAATGCATGCCCAATGACTGTTATTCTCTCCCTGAGATTTGCAAGATGTTGGAACTTTTGAGATCGTTGGTACTTGGTTTTAGTAGGTTTTGGATGGTTTTGTAATTGTTTATTTGTTTTCTAGAAAGTTCAGGGATTGAAAATGTAACTACAAGGAAACTTCCCTATAGCGGCGTATTTAATGTCCCAGCGTATTTAATAAATACACCGGGTAGTCATTGTGTATACATATGTGATCAATGAAAACCCTAGTCCAAGGTTCTTAGACATGTTTTGGTGATTTCTCTTGTGTTGTGATTATTATTCTTGTGCTAAATCCGAACATCCAAGTGCTTTTAGTGATTATATCATTTGGGATTCCAAATACAACACTTTGATCCATAAAAGAATTTTCATCTTCATCTTTTGGTTTTTCTTAACTTTTACACATTCAAGCAACTAACCTATAGTTGTTTGGGTGATAACAATCAAACCACTGTGATCCGAATCTGTGATGGGACTCACAAGTTGGTATCAGAGCCTTTGTGCTCTTGATTGTTTGAGTTTTGTTTAAGATTCTTCAAGTTTTGAAGGTTTTTTAAAAGTTCTCAAAGTTTCAAGGTTTTTAAGTTTTAGACTTAAAATAGCTTGATTTGGTGTGTTTAATCATTGAGTTGTTGTTAATTAGTGTTTTGGTGAACACTTGGGTCATTTTGGTACAAAGAAACATGGATTTTGAGTCGTTTTTGGGTGATTAGAGGATTTTTGTTTTGTCTATTCCAGCGGATTTAGCTATTGTCACCGATCCAAGAAGTCAAGAATCATCAGCGTAATTACTACATTAAGCGTATTTTCTTACTGATCTCACAAACTCCCAACGTAATTAATCTTCACCGGCGATTTTAAGCACAGTAACTTAAAAACCGCGTAATTAATCCCCAATCAAAACTTTAAACTTGAAATCAAACCAAAATGTCACCTAATCAACTGAATCCAAATGCTCAAGTCGAACTTGAAACTGGAACTGCAACTAGGCCTCCTAAGTTGAAAAGATCTGAAGATTTCAGCAGCTGGAAGAAATGAATCAAAGCATTCTTTGAGTATACAGACTATACTCAATGGATGTCCGTCACTGTAGGACCCCATGTTCCTATGGTAATTAGTGATGATGTTCGTACAATCATCGACGACCCTCAACATTCACTGATGAAGATAGGACACTCATCCAACGCGACCGTAGGGCTCACGCTGCTCTAATAATGGCTCTATCAAAGGATGACTAACAACTTGTTTGAGGAATACACCTCAGCTCATGAACTATGGTTGGCTCTTGTCGATCACTACGAAGGCAACGAAGAACTGATGGATAACAAGAGAGATATGGTTCAAAAAGAATACGACATGTTTGGAAGTGTTTGAGGTGAAAGTTTGTCAGATCACATTAGCCGCTTTTTGGATGTGTTAACAAAAAATGAAGAAAGTTGGTGATCCCGTTGCCAATTATGCTTCAATCAAAAAGCTTTTGGATTCTCTTCCAAAAGAATGGAGCATACAGTGCATGATGATCAAAAGAACCTTCCTAACTAGTACGACTCTAGTTACCCTTTCGGAATTGATAAACACTCTAAAGGCTTTCGAAATGGACGTGCTCAAAAGAGAGATGAACCAAACAGGATACTCACAACGAAAGTCTGCTCAATCTGCTGCTACTATTATGCCCAAGAACATGGCATTCATTGCCCCCACAGTCTCTGGGAGTTCAAGCTCTCAAAGTGTCGGTGCATCTAACTTCAACGCTTCCGTAAACTCTTCTAAGGCTCCACAATCCAACGAGAAAGCTACTATGGTTGGAGACACTCAAGCACTAAACATCTTGACTGAAGATGTTGCACTGTTTAACACCTTCCTTAGTAACTATGAGGCTCTTATGTCGGGTAAACTGAAACGGGATTTCTTTCAGCTGAAGACATGTACCAAGTTGATCCAGATGATATGGAAGAAATGGATCTCAAATGGTAGATGGCTATGATCACCTTAAGGCTGAAAAAGTTTCAAAACAAGACAGGAAAGAGATTGTTTCTTGGAAAAGCCGGTTTCGACAAGTCAAAGTTGCAATGCTACAACTGCAAGAAATTGGGTCACTTCAAGAGAGATTGCCCGTTGTTGAAGAATGAAAATGCTGAGATTGTCCCAGCAAGAAGGCCAATCGCTATTGAAGGAAATGAGAATGTTACTGATAACACCCAAAGGCACTAGTGGTAGAATATTATAACTGGGCTGAAGAAATTGCTGAGGCAAAGGAAGAAGTTAACAAGGCTCTTATGGCTAAATCTCTACTACGTCTGTCTCATCTTCATCAAACTGTGTTGAGAAACAAGCTGCAGGAATTCCTAAGGGCGACAAAGTTATAGATAAAGGCTTGAAGAGCATAGTCGTTCCTACTGAACCATCAACAGATAAGGGAAAGAAAGAAGTTGAGAAGCCTGAAACGAAGAAGAAAGCCCAAGAAGCAACTTGCGGCATCAAGAATGAGAAAGCTGAAACTCTGCAGCCGCCATTAAAGCTCAATCTGCAAAAGAAAAGGAGGATAAGGATTTGGTAAACAACATACCGTATGAATTTAAAACAAAACTATGCTCCCAACCATGTTTGAACATCGTGGCACATTATAAATCAGTCAACCGTGACTTGATTAGAGAAAACGAAAAGGTTTTACGATTTAAAAAAGAACTGAAAGAAAACGAAGTTGCATATCATAGAAAGTTGAACTCAACTTTAGCTAAAATGCAGACATTAAAAGAATTCATTTTTAGAAAATATTTTATTATAAATAATTTAACTGAAAGATTAGAAAAATCTCAAAATGAAAACGATAAATTGCAAATCACGATCGATAAATGGAAAATTAGACAAAAGGCACTGGTTGACATTGAAAATTGCCATCGACTGACATTCGTGAAGGATGGGATTGGATATAAGGATAAGTTCGGAAATGAAAGAAAAATCTTTCTTCCTCCGCATAGCAATAACTATATACCTATGTCATCTCCTCATCCTAATAATGATTTAATTGATAAAAATGACCTTTTTGCTCAAAATGTCTCTTACAAAAATGAAAAAAATACTAACATTTTTGAAAGTAATGCAGATGTGTGAGAGTAAAGAAGATGTGTGATGAGGATGAGGACTATAGAGGATCGAAAATAGGGATAGGATATTCGGGCGACAATTATTCCACCGTCAACTGGTTCGCTTGGAATTGTAACAAGAAAAATAGTACTTCTATTTGGGATGACTATAATAGTTTGACTAGGATGGATGACTGTAATGGCCGTGTGTCTAAATTTAATATTCGGGATGACTGTATTGGCCATGTGCCTACATTTAAGACCTACAACCACGATAATGTAGTGATTGAACATCATGAATTAAATTCTGCTTTTAGTGATAAAATGTTGTGCTTGAATCCCCTGTGCTTGTTCCAGGATTGAAGAAAAACAGGTTAGGAAAGTTCCTTACAAAGGAAATTCCCGAGTTTGTTCCATCATGTACAGGTACATCAGATTCTGATAAAGAATCAACGCAAGTCAGCAGAAGTGAAGACTCGAGCATAATAACTTCGGAAAGTGGTGAAGAAACCTCAAGCGAAGATCAGGAATCAAATAATTCAAGTGAAAATCATGAATCCGCTTCTTTATCGGATAGTGAGAACGATGAAGATTGCATTAAGGATGAAAGTCGTCTTGACAAGAAAGTGAATAAATTCGAAAGTTCAAGCTACACTGCATCGTCAGACAATGCTTCAAGCAGCTCTAGACTCTCATCACATGCATCATCTTCACACGAGGCGTCCACCAAAAAGAAAAGAGTAAATTGCAAGCAATGTTTTCGCACATACTGCGAAACATTGCAAGAGCAAGAAATTTTCTAAACCTAAACAAGATTTTTTCAAAAGCTTCACTGAGTAATTTGATAATTTTAGGTAATCAGTCAAATACATAGTTACTTCACATGTTGTTGGAAAAGAAAAGAAGATATTCTTGTTCAAAATCATGATAGATTAAACTTGAAACAAGTCTGGGTTATGAAAACTAACTAACTTATATACATTTTTGTTTGTTGTTGTATACTAGAATAAATTGCAAAAATGGCTTCGAATGCTCATGGAATACATTTGACACGTGGACAATGGATGCTCAAGGCATATGACCGGATTGAAAGAACTCCTGAAGAATTTTCGATTCATCGACGGCGACTTCATGTCTTTCCCCGGAGATGAAAAGGGAAGGAAAATTGTTGGAAACGGAGATGTCGTATCTGAAGCACTTACATTGGAGAAGGTCAATTATGTACCAAAATTGTGTTACAATCTCATGAGAATATCACAAGTCTGCGACAAAGGAAAATCAGTATTGTTCAATGACGTGGAATGCCTATTTCTCAAGCCCGAATACTCCGTTCCTGCCAAAATGAATATGCTCACAGCTCCTCGTTAAAACAACACCTACGTTCTTAATATGAAAAACGCAAAATCCAATAAGCATTTGACGTGTCTAATCTCAAAAGCGTCAGAATAAGAATCACTGCTTTGGCATGTGAACTTCAAAAATATGAATAAACTCTCTAATTTAAATTTAGTGAGAGGTTAACCTATAAAAGAATTTCCATTTGCAGAAAAAATATATTGCATGCGCCTAAGGCGAGCAACACAAAAAACTACAAAAATCTAAAGCAGTGAATACGATATCCGCTCCATTGCAATTGCTGCATATGGATCTTTTCGGTCCTATTAGTGTTAAAAGCTTAGATAAAAGATCTTATTGCTTGGTGATTACGGATGACTTCTCCTGATTTTCATGCGTATATTTTCTTGAAGCCAAAAGCGAGACCGCCTCCACTCTCAAGAACTTCATTTCCATGATCGAAAATGTGATCAAGCTGAAGGTTAAAATCAGTCAGAAGTGACAACGGATCTGAATTCAAAAATCAAACGTTTATCTCCTTCTGTGAACAAAAGGGAATACGCCTTCAGTACAGTGCAGCCAGGACTCCTCAGCAAAACTGCATAGCAGAACGGAAGAATATAACACTCATTGAAGCTGCTTGAACTATGCTCGTAGACTCCAAGCTTCCTATCATCTTCTGGGCAGAAGTAGTCAACACAGCATGCTATGTTTTGAATCGAGTTCTCATCTGTAAACCTCATGGAAAAACCGCCTATGAACTTTTGTTCAAAAGAAAGCCTCTGATAGATTTCTTTAGACCATTTGGATGTTCTTGTACACTCATGGGATACTAATCGAGTTCTCAACACTGATGACAATCTTATCAAGTTTGAACCAGTTGGTGACGTGTGCTACTTCATGGGATACTAATCTACTCAGAAGACAAATCGTGTTTACAACAAACGAACCAAGATGATGCTTGAATCATAATATGTTGAATTTCAAGAAGGAAACTCCACCAACATTGGAAATTCTCCAAACTGGTTTTACGATGTAGATGTTGTTTTCAGCACTTTCGACATTCCTGAACCACTCACTGAAATCGAACCTGCAGAAACAACTCTAATAGAACCATTGTTTGATCCTTTAGAAATTAGCTTCACCCCTTCCACAACTTGCCTCACCCTAGTTTCAGCCGATCCATCCTTCCTGTTGAAGAAGTTAATGGTGACACTCCAGCTTAGAATGCATATGCAAATGATACTTCTTCTTCACAGCCAAATGTAGATGAACTAACTAAAGAAGACGGGCCTCCAATTATCTATGTCAATGAACATTTCACCAATCTACCTCAACAAATTGATACCCACACCAACGCATGTTACGACATAAATCGAAATCATCCCATTGAAAATGTCATTGGTCCCGTGGACAAACATATATCATCAACAAAGGATTGTATGTTGTGTTTCTTTCGTAATCTGTGCCAAGTGACATCGAAGAAGCTATTCAGGATTCTAGCTGGGTGCAGGCAATGCAAGAAGAGTTATCTCAGTTTGGCAAGCTCAAAGTTTGGGAACTCATTGATTTATCAGATGGAAAGTATCCATTAGCACTAAGTGGGTATTCCGTAACAAAATGGATGATCGTGGTGTAGTCATCAAGAACAAGGCAAGATTTATCGTTCAAGGTTTTCGACAAGAGGAAGGGATTGACTATGAAGAATTTTTTGCTTTGGTAGCACGTTTGGAAGATATTAGAATATTCTTGGCATTTGCTTCGTACAAAAACTTCAAGGTGTTTCAGATGGATGTGAAGAGTGCGTTTCAGATATTGGAAGGTGAAAGAGGAAGTCTATGTTTGTCAGCCTATGGGCTTTGAAGATCCACATTTCCCTAAACGATACTATAAGCTTGACAAATCTCTCTATGGTGTCCCTCAAGCTCCTCGAGCCTAGTATGAGACTTTGTCAACATATCTTTACACAAGAGATAAAATCGACATAACTCTCTTCACGAAGAGGATCGGAGATAATGTGATGCTGGTTCAGATTTATGTAGATGATATTATTTTTGGGTCAACCGATGAGGCTCTATGCAAGGTGTACGAGAAGCTTATGAAGGCAAAGTTTGAAATGAGTATGATGGGAGAGCTCACATTTTTCTTGGGATTGGAGGTGAAGCAACGAGAAGATGGTATCCTCATTCATCAAGCAAAATACATCAGAATATTCTCGCAAATTACAGCATGAATGGAACTCACTCCTGATCTTTGAGGAAAACCGGTGAACAAGCCCTTCTATCACTCGATGATAGGATCATTGATGTATCTAACCGCAAGTAGGCCTTACATTATGTGGGATGTCTACATCTTTGCATGATTTCAGAAGAATCCAAAAGAATCTCATGAAACTGCAATCAAACAAATTTTTCGATATCTGAAAGGAATACCCAAGGTTGGACTGTAGTATCCTAAAGATAGTAATTTTGATTTAATTACTTATTCGGACAGTGATCATGAAGGTTGCAAGGTTGATAGAAAGTCAGTTTCAGGAGGTTGCAAATTCTTAGGAAATCATCTTATTTCGTGGAAAAGCAAGAAGCAGACGAGAATTTCCACGTCTACTACTCAAGTCGAATATACGGCAGCAATACAGTTGATGCTCACTAGTCCTTTGGATTACGGATCAACATCATGAAGACTCTGATATTCATCGACAACGAGGCGTGTCTAGGAAATGTGAAGAATCCAATCCACCACTCCAGAACAAAGCACATAGAAATTCGCATTCATGCGATCTGAGATGCGTACGAGAAATGATACATTCAAGTGGCGTCTGTGGATACTATGCAACAGAAAGCCGATATTTTCACGAAAGCCTTTGACAAAACTCGTTTCAACTAGTTGGTAACCTGGTTGGAAATGATCAATTTCCTTGAGTGGAAATAAATTGCGTCTTCATAACCGACCATACATATTTAAAAAAAACCACTTTTCAAAAGAAATGAGTATCTTAAAACTGTGCTCTCCAAAAAGATTTTCTTTAAATTTAAAATTTCATTTTCAAGCAATGGACATTCGAAAATAAAATATTTTTTTTGGGGGGGGGGGAGATTTCTAGAAAATGAGCATTCTTAATGTTTTGATATTCTGGTTGACACTTGCTTAAGAAATGATAGAAAACTGTTGACAATCTGTTTGTTTTTAAAATAGACAAGAATGGAAAATCAAGATGCTAAGCAAGGAAAATCGGGGTTCCAAGCAACGACGTGTCAGTAGATTCAGCAATACCATCGAGTAAACTGCGATTAGGTGACAAAAGTTAATGCTTACAAAATAATTCTAGAAACCCACAAAGTTGTGCAACTTCCGGGTAACACGTTGTGGCATATGGCTTAATGGTCTTAATTCTTGCGTTTATAGATTGCTAAAGTCTAAGATTTCGGGTGTTTATATTGACTAATCATTCAGGGATATCATAATTGCCTTATGCTGCATCCAGATATATGCTGACTTAGACACAATTATGATATCTTTTCAAAAGAGCCAATGTGGTCAAAACCTTACATAGAAGAAGCTCTCATTGAGAGTCATTCAAATGCATTAAACGTACCGTCTGTGGTATTTGTCCTAGCCCTCGTTAGACATTGGTCTCTCTGCTGTACAAAAGTACTGACCTGATGATTAATTGTCTATCATTGAAAAAAAAACGAATGAAGTAAACATACTCACCTGCTATGAGGAATCTTTGTGCATACCTTGATCGCGGCGGTATGTCCTGACGTGGGACTCACGAGCACAATATTCTATCAGTCTAGCTTGAGTGGGGGCCATTGCAACTTTTGTCAATATTACTGCAACATAATAAAAATCTCACCGAAAGCATATTAAAAGAAGGATGCATGGATTTAAGAGGACAAACATACTGACAGTTTTTTTCTTGTGCCTCGATTGTTCAATTTTTTTATATGAAAAACTAACAAGTGTTGCCAGTATGATCTTTTGCAGGAAAGTCATGGAGTTTTAAACAAAAGAACTGTGAAAAAGGAGGTCCCTCAGTATGAAAAATGAATTTTGGTGTCCAAATTGCAAAATTTTTGATTTTCTTAAACTTATTTTTGGTTTTTGCAATACTCTGAGCTAAAAAGGGCATGTTTTTCAAGGAAGTTTAAGATCTTCGAGCGTATTTGATTTAGATTTCTTAACATTGAAGAAACCTTCCAAATCAACCTGAGGCAGCGTATTTATTTTTCTAGCGTATTTAATAAATACGCTGGAAGATATTTTAATATATATATATATATATATATATATATATATATATTAGTTTTAAATATGTACAGATTTCTTCTTTCTAAAACTCACTCTCATTCATCTTCTTCACTTTCAAAAACAACATACAAAACCCACTTTACAAATCTATAACACCGATCTTATTAGTGTTTGTGATACATTACAGTATGTTTGGTAAACTTGAATACTTCGTCGAATAATCGTAAACCACTAACAAGACCGGGAATAGTTTACGATCAAAGATTGGATTGGGGTATTTAAAGGGCTTATCAAGAAAAACTTGAAGCTAGCGTAATTACATTGAATATAGCGGAATTACCTTGAAGCTAGCGTAGTTAAATGGAATCAAATAAATCACGTATTTAAGTCTTGAACGCGAGTTCGAGCCACTGCATATCTAACAAATATGCTGGTCAATAAGTGTAGAGAAATACGCTGACTGTAGTCTCGAAATAAGACTTAAATACGCGACCCGGTACCAGCTAATTGCCCAAAACACAATCAAAACAAAGCATAAATGACTGGCGTTTTTAACTTGTTTAATCGGTGTAAATATCCCTATTACCTGCATCTTTATCCTAATCAACACTATACCATTCAGCGTTTTTAACTAATCTTGTCAGCGTAAATAATTTTACTCAAGCGTAATTAACAACCATACAACGTTTTTATCTAGCGAACATATGGCTATGTAAATAGTCTGTAAATACCTTGTAAATACTTTATTTTGAAACACAGATCAAACTTGGCTTGTTTCCATGTTTCCAGAAATGATGAAAGAGATAATCTGGGATAAAACACAGAAGCACAATCAACCATGCAAAATACAGCCGCCATCGAAAGACTTTGAAGATGTGGCTGACTGGATAAACTTAAGCAAGATCAGTTACAATATCCAAGCAGATCCAACTATATATAGCATTCATATCAAAGAATTATGGAAAACAACAAAAGTCACAACTGTCAACGAGGTCATAAGGATCACGGAAACCGTTCCAAACAAGAAAGTCATTGTAACAGAAGACAGTGTGCGAGAGTACTTAGTCTCGGAGACGATCACAAGGATCCACTGCGATTAAAGAAAGATGATATTCTGGATGGATTCAAAACCAATTATATGCTCAATCTCGTGCCGCTTGCTTCTAATCGATGATTCCTAGCTCGAAAAACCTCAAAAACCTTGAACTCCAAGCTCTGAAATTCATCCAAGACGTTTATAATTCATCTCTAGGGTTGGACATCTTTCTTAAATATGTACTTATAGGTTTCCCCAGCTCATATTCAGATCTAACCAACGAAACATTCTATTAAAACAGCCTTCTCGCCACCCGCGAGCCATTTGTCTTCTCTCCTGCGGGCCGCAACATGAACTTGAAGTCAACCCTGGTCAGTGGTCTGCTCGCGGGGCGCTGCCTGATCCTTCTTTCCTCTCATGGGCCGCGAGAGGCATATTTTCTTTGGATTTCGTTCCTTTTCAGCTCTTGTTTCCCCGATCTCGTCCGGTACTTGGTTTCTACATATTTAGACTTGTTTTACTCCCTTTTTAGCAGCAACTATCACCCGAGTCCATGTAAACACAAACAAATCACTAGACATTCTAAGAAAAACCCAATAAAAAACTAACTAAAACTATACAAACTATACATGATAAATGGATGAATAGCAATACATCATGTTACATGTAATAGCTTTTGAAGATTTTCAGCCTTTTCTTTTTCTAAAAAGATAAAAGCTGTTACGTAACACGTGGCAACCTCTGGTTGTTACAAATAACACAGTTGCAAAAAGGTATAACACGTGTCAAAAGGAGGTCCATTCATTTGGATTTCTTAAGATTTTTAACTAATATGAGAGTTCTTCCTATAATTGCCACATACATACACACACACACATATAGGATGAGTCTCATTACATAACACTTATTGCGAGAACAAAAAGAACAACTCTAAATCACAGAATTTCGGGATTAAGGTTCATATTTTTTGATTTTACGTTTTTTACATTCATATGTGTATTATATAATCATAAAAAACAATATATTTTACCTACACATATCGTACATGCATGTAGATAATTTAACCTACATATGTGTAGGTTATATAAAAACATAAAATTTTTCATATTTTGTTTTGAATTATAATATGAGAAAATATATATTTTACATTTGTACCAAGTTCATTTACTTTTTAGGGTTTTAGGATTGAAAAAATGGGTGATTCATTTTGTTCTGTGTGTTCTCACAATATTTAGTGTTCTGCATATAACCTTCTCATATCTTACATATATAATAAATGAAAATATTTGGGCTGATTTGGCATGTTATTAAAGCTTCTTAGATGTGGTTTAGGAGGGAAAATTTTCAGGTTAATATTTTTATCAATGAAGCCCAGGTTTACATACCCGCACCACCCATTCGGATCCATATATAAAGTTGTTGCCCGTATTTTCCTAAACCCTAATATTCATTCCTTTCCTTCACACTTCTAGATATTCTCATACACCCAACCCTAGACTTCCTTTTCTCATCCTTCTCCCACAAGTTCTGCAGTCGATTAATCTAATCGATTGAAACATCATGTAATCTACAGCCAACATTGCTGCTTTGTTTCTCATAATCATCAACAAGATCGCAACCAACATCACCAAGTTTCTTTGATTTCATTAGGTTAGTGAATATCATAGCGATTTCAGTTTATTCAAACTATTGATTTATCGTTTCTTTTTCAATATAGGTAAATCAAACTTGATTTAAGTTTAAGGTGTACAAAAAATCAGAGTTGATTTGTTGTTTTTTGTTCATTTTGAAGCTGAGGAATAGTGCCACACACGTTTACAGACGTTATCGCTTCCTCTTCTTTCAGATCTAAAGAAGAGCAATTAATCTACAAATCAATTGATTTTGTTCAATTTCTTTTGAATAAGAGTACATCAATTTTAGGATTTTGTATTTTTGTTTCAATTGTTGTTCCATCAATTGATCAAGTTCTTCGTCGATTCGTCCTCCTATTTTAAGTGTTTAGCATCCAGGAAACAATATTCTCTCAATTCTCAATTTTGATTTTTTGTCTACGATGTATGTTTTATTTCATTCCACAATTTCATTCTCAACAATTTTTCTCTCAGTTATCAATGTATGATTTATTGTCTGTTGTCTACAATTTATTATTTATTTCATTCCATAATATATGTTTGGAATATTGTGTATGAAATTTTGTATGTCTATTTTGTACCTTTTAAACCAAATTTAGGGTTTTATACAACCTTTTTGTGAAGGTTCGTTCCCTGGCAATTTATGTTTGTATGTGATTTGTCGAATTTTTTGAAGGTTTGTTCCACAACTTTTTCTACTTGAATTGATGTTTTTTTTTTCAGCAGAAAGATTGTTGCAAAAGTTTACCTCAATATGTAGAATGGTTAGTTACATCATAGTAAGTTTGTACACTGTTTATCTTTTTTTTTATTTTTCTAATATTTTTATTGTTAAAATACAGGCTACTTGCTCATAAGGGGCTAGATACCAAGAAGTTGCTACTGATCTGAAATCATTGGAGTTGAAGGTGTTAGTATTGGTGTAGAATGTCTATAGTCTACGTCTTAGAGTTATGTCGAACATGTAACATGGCTTAAATGTTAGATTTAATATTGTGTTGTATGTTATTGGGCTACTTCGTACGAAGTGTTGATCACCACGTACAAAGTGATACATGTCACTTCGTACGATGTAGACTTTAGATGAAGTGGCAAGACCCCCTCGTGCGAAGCTATCATGTCTATAAATAGCTGTGCTGGGGTCTTGAGTTCTTAGTTGTTTTTCTTATTGTAAGGCGAAGCCATGCCAGTTTTTGTTTCTAATCTTTAAACGTTTATTCAAGATTAATGAAGCAGAAGCATGGAAATACTATATTTGATCTTGTCAACTAGTTAACGATGAATTCCGCGCACATTAATTAGCTCAAGTTCGGTCATGTACTTTTGGAGGAGAGCCGATCCACTTACAAGTGGTATCAGAGCCTTGAGACCTAATTTGAAGATATTTGATAAGTTTCAACAAGTGTTAAACAAATTTTCCAATAAAAATGGAAGAAGAATTTTATAATGCATTCGCTACATCCGCAGTTACAACCGCAACCGCTTAGAACTTAAACCTAGATAATGAAATGGCACTATGGCTAAGCCGCCAAAATTGATGTATCTGGAAGATTATAAGGGGTGGCACTAACGGTTTACAAACTGGTTATAGGCGAATTATCTTGAGATCTGGTACCCAATAGAGGAAGGATATAAGGTGCGGGTGGGAGAAAATGGTCCCGAGAAAGTATTAATGCAATACAATGATCAAGGAAAGGATCTATTCAAACGTCAAAAGAAGATGATGAACATGTTGCAACTGGCCATTAAGGAAGGTATATTCACTTTGTTGCAACATGATAACACTGCTCAAACCATCTAGAACACACTCAAAGTCAAATTTCATGGAAGTAAGCAGAGGATCAAGAGCAAACAATCACTGCTTAAGGAACAGTTTGACATCTTTCATCCACTGAAAGGAAAGACAATGAAACAGCTCATAGAGATGTATTTTCACCTCATGGTGGAAATGAAGCATTTGGGGTTAACAAATATGATAAAGATTTGGTAGAGAAATTGGCAGACGCTTTGCTAGAGGGCGAATGGTCAACGTATCTTACAATTATCAAGAATAGTCCAGATTACGGGAGCAGCACGATGACCTTAGCCAAGTTTATTGATTAGCTTGAGGCTCACAAACTAGAATTGCAAAAAAAATGGCAAAATCTAGAGGAGCGCATGCACAGTAGGATATTAATTTGTACTACAAGGGAAGTACACCTGCCAACATTCAAAGCCCGAAGATATAGATAGCTTTTTGTGCTAATAACTCGATGAATGTTCCAGATCATTCAGGAAACAATACTGGTTTTACCTCATTCCAAAGTTATAATCCAAATACTCCAACTACCCTATAATCATCCCAAGATCTAGCTTCAACAACTACCAAAACAACCAATCTAATCCTAGTTAGAGAATTCTTTAGTGTAACATAGCTGTCAATTTGGAAAATGCACAGACTTCAATGAACAAACAGTTGTACAACACATGGCTCTTCTCGCATCAGTGCTTGAATCATATGAGAGCCTATGGCCTGTAAGATCGGAAATCCTAACATGACTAAAGAGGATTACGCTCAAATCAACCCAAAGAATTAGAACTGATAGACATCAAATGATGCATGGCCAGTATAGTTTGAAGGGCTCAACGTTTCATGGAGATAACCAGGCGTAACCGTTTGTAAATACTTTATTTTGAAACACAGATCAAACTTGGCTTGTTTCCATGTTTCCAGAAATGATGAAAGAGATAATCTGGGATAAAACACAGAAGCACAATCAACCATGCAAAATACAGCCGCCATCGAAAGACTTTGAAGATGTGGCTGACTGGATAAACTTAAGCAAGATCAATTACAATATCCAAGCAGATCCAACTATATATAGCATTCATATCAAAGAATTATGGAAAACAACAAAAGTCACAACTGTCAACGAGGTCATAAGGATCACGGAAACCGTTCCAAACAAGAAAGTCATTGTAACAGAAGACAGTGTGCGAGAGTACTTAGTCTCGGAGACGATCACAAGGATCCACTGCGATTAAAGAAAGATGATATTCTGGATGGATTCAAAACCAATTATATGCTCAATCTCGTGCCGCTTGCTTCTAATCGATGATTCCTAGCTCGAAAAACCTCAAAAACCTTGAACTCCAAGCTCTGAAATTCATCCAAGACGTTTATAATTCATCTCTAGGGTTGGACATCTTTCTTAAATATGTACTTATAGGTTTCCCCAGCTCATATTCAGATCTAACCAACGAAACATTCTATTAAAACAGCCTTCTCGCCACCCGCGAGCCATTTGTCTTCTCTCCTGCGGGCCGCAACATGAACTTGAAGTCAACCCTGGTCAGTGGTCTGCTCGCGGGGCGCTGCCTGATCCTTCTTTCCTCTCATGGGCCGCGAGAGGCATATTTTCTTTGGATTTCGTTCCTTTTCAGCTCTTGTTTCCCCGATCTCGTCCGGTACTTGGTTTCTACATATTTAGACTTGTTTTACTCCCTTTTTAGCAGCAACTATCACCCGAGTCCATGTAAACACAAACAAATCACTAGACATTCTAAGAAAAACCCAATAAAAAACTAACTAAAACTATACAAACTATACATGATAAATGGATGAATAGCAATACATCATGTTACATGTAATAGCTTTTGAAGATTTTCAGCCTTTTCTTTTTCTAAAAAGATAAAAGCTGTTACGTAACACGTGGCAACCTCTGGTTGTTACAAATAACACAGTTGCAAAAAGGTATAACACGTGTCAAAAGGAGGTCCATTCATTTGGATTTCTTAAGATTTTTAACTAATATGAGAGTTCTTCCTATAATTGCCACATACATACACACACACACATATAGGATGAGTCTCATTACATAACACTTATTGCGAGAACAAAAAGAACAACTCTAAATCACAGAATTTCGGGATTAAGGTTCATATTTTTTGATTTTACGTTTTTTACATTCATATGTGTATTATATAATCATAAAAAACAATATATTTTACCTACACATATCGTACATGCATGTAGATAATTTAACCTACATATGTGTAGGTTATATAAAAACATAAAATTTTTCATATTTTTGTTTTGAATTATAATATGAGAAAATATATATTTTACATTTGTACCAAGTTCATTTACTTTTTAGGGTTTTAGGATTGAAAAAATGGGTGATTCATTTTGTTCTGTGTGTTCTCACAATATTTAGTGTTCTGCATATAACCTTCTCATATCTTACATATATAATAAATGAAAATATTTGGGCTGATTTGGCATGTTATTAAAGCTTCTTAGATGTGGTTTAGGAGGGAAAATTTTCAGGTTAATATTTTTATCAATGAAGCCCAGGTTTACATACCCGCACCACCCATTCGGATCCATATATAAAGTTGTTGCCCGTATTTTCCTAAACCCTAATATTCATTCCTTTCCTTCACACTTCTAGATATTCTCATACACCCAACCCTAGACTTCCTTTTCTCATCCTTCTCCCACAAGTTCTGCAGTCGATTAATCTAATCGATTGAAACATCATGTAATCTACAGCCAACATTGCTGCTTTGTTTCTCATAATCATCAACAAGATCGCAACCAACATCACCAAGTTTCTTTGATTTCATTAGGTTAGTGAATATCATAGCGATTTCAGTTTATTCAAACTATCGATTTATCGTTTCTTTTTCAATATAGGTAAATCAAACTTGATTTAAGTTTAAGGTGTACAAAAAATCAGAGTTGATTTGTTGTTTTTTGTTCATTTTGAAGCTGAGGAATAGTGCCACACACGTTTACAGACGTTATCGCTTCCTCTTCTTTCAGATCTAAAGAAGAGCAATTAATCTACAAATCAATTGATTTTGTTCAATTTCTTTTGAATAAGAGTACATCAATTTTAGGATTTTGTATTTTTGTTTCAATTGTTGTTCCATCAATTGATCAAGTTCTTCGTCGATTCGTCCTCCTATTTTAAGTGTTTAGCATCCAGGAAACAATATTCTCTCAATTCTCAATTTTGATTTTTTTTCTACGATGTATGTTTTATTTCATTCCACAATTTCATTCTCAACAATTTTTCTCTCAGTTATCAATGTATGATTTATTGTCTGTTGTCTACAATTTATTATTTATTTCATTCCATAATATATGTTTGGAATATTGTGTATGAAATTTTGTATGTCTATTCTGTACCTTTTAAACCAAATTTAGGGTTTTATACAACCTTTTTGTGAAGGTTCGTTCCCTGGCAATTTATGTTTGTATGTGATTTGTCGAATTTTGTGAAGGTTTGTTCCACAACATTTTCTACTTGAATTGATGTTTTTTTTTCAGCAGAAAGATTGTTGCAAAAGTTTACCTCAATATGTAGAATGGTTAGTTACATCATAGTAAGTTTGTACACTGTTTATCTTTTTTTTTATTTTTCTAATATTTTTATTGTTAAAATACAGGCTACTTGCTCATAAGGGGCTAGATACCAAGAAGTTGCTACTGATCTGAAATCATTGGAGTTGAAGGTGTTAGTATTGGTGTAGAATGTCTATAGTCTACGTCTTAGAGTTATGTCGAACATGTAACATGGCTTAAATGTTAGATTTAATATTGTGTTGTATGTTATTGGGCTACTTCGTACGAAGTGTTGATCACCACGTACGAAGTGATACATGTCACTTCGTACGATGTACACTTTAGACGAAGTGGCAAGACCCCCTCGTGCGAAGCTATCATGTCTATAAATAGCTGTGCTGGGGTCTTGAGTTCTTAGTTGTTTTCTTATTGTAAGGCGAAGCCATGCCAGTTTTTGTTTCTAATCTTTAAACGTTTATTCAAGATTAATGAAGCAGAAGCATGGAAATACTATATTTGATCTTGTCAACTAGTTAACGATGAATTCCGCGCACATTAATTAGCTCAAGTTCGGTCATGTACTTTTGGAGGAGAGCCGATCCACTTACAAGTGGTATCAGAGCCTTGAGACCTAATTTGAAGATATTTGATAAGTTTCAACAAGTGTTAAAAAAATTTTCCAATAAAAATGGAAGAAGAATTTTATAATGCATTCGCTACATCCGCAGTTACAACCGCAGCCGCTTAGAACTTAAACCTAGATAATGAAATGGCACTATGGCTAAGCCGCCAAAATTGATGTATCTGGAAGATTATAAGGGGTGGCACTAACGGTTTACAAACTGGTTATAGGCGAATTATCTTGAGATCTAGTACCCAATAGAGGAAGGATATAAGGTGCGGGTGGGAGAAAATGGTCCCGAGAAAGTATTAATGCAATACAATGATCAAGGAAAGGATCTATTCAAACGTCAAAAGAAGATGATGAACATGTTGCAACTGGCCATTAAGGAAGGTATATTCACTTTGTTGCAACATGATAACACTGCTCAAACCATCTAGAACACACTCAAAGTCAAATTTCATGGAAGTAAGCAGAGGATCAAGAGCAAACAATCACTGCTTAAGGAATAGTTTGACATCTTTCATCCATTGAAAGGAAAGACAATGAAACAGCTCATAGAGATGTATTTTCACCTCATGGTGGAAATGAAGCATTTGGGGTTAACAAATATGATAAAGATTTGGTAGAGAAATTGGCAGACGCTTTGCTAGAGGGCGAATGGTCAACGTATCTTACAATTATCAAGAATAGTCCAGATTACGGGAGCAGCACGATGACCTTAGCCAAGTTTATTGATTAGCTTGAGGCTCACAAACTAGAATTGCAAAAAAAATGGCAAAATCTAGAGGAGCGCATGCACAGTAGGATATTAATTTTACTACAAGGGAAGTACACCTGCCAACATTCAAAGCCCGAAGATATAGATAGCTTTTTGTGCTAATAACTCGATGAATGTTCCAAATCATTCAGGAAACAATACTGGTTTTACCTCATTCCAAAGTTATAATCCAAATACTCCAACTACCCTATAATCATCCCAAGATCTAGCTTCAACAACTACCAAAACAACCAATCTAATCCTAGTTAGAGAATTCTTTAGTGTAACATAGCTGTCAATTTGGAAAATGCACAGACTTCAATGAACAAACAGTTGTACAACACATGGCTCTTCTCGCATCAGTGCTTGAATCATATGAGAGCCTATGGCCTGTAAGATCGGAAATCCTAACATGACTGAAGAGGATTACGCTCAAATCAACCCAAAGAATTAGAACTGATAGACATCAAATGGTGCATGGCCAGTATAGTTTGAAGGGCTCAACGTTTCATGGAGATAACCAGGCGTAACTGTTTGGGTGGATTGGATGGAAAATTGGGTTTTGACAAGTCAAATGTGACATGTTTTAAGTGCCAAGAGAAAGGATACTTTATAAGAGAGTTCCAAATCGAGAAGTGCAGGGTAATCATAATCCTTTTGGTGATAATTACTACAAGAAAGAAATATATCAATAAAACTTCTCCTCCTTAGACATCAACTAGGATGGTTGCAATTGAGGACGGTTCGGCCAAATCAAAGGCACTTATGGTGGCTCAGGAGGACGAGGGATTTAACTGGAATGATTATATTCCTAAGAAGGAATGTTTGGCACTACTTGCTGAAATAGTTGAAGAACCAGTGTTTGGTGAAGTGATCGAGGAGAGTCTGATAGAGGAAAGTGAGATTGTATTTGATGCAACGCCTGACCTTACTGTTGAAGATTGTGCCGAGGCAATTTACTATGAATAGTGTGTTGAGGAAGACTTAATTCAACATGCATTTAGAACTATGATTCCTTTTGATGTCTATAATTCTTTTGTAGGATTATTTGGAGAATCGAGTCAATACTAGTGTGTACCGAAACCAGAAGAATCCGAGAAGCCAGTTGAAGAAATTATCTATGTTACGAAGGAGATCAATGTGGAAAATTTGAAGAAAATGGCCGATAAAGCAATGATGGCTAAGATGCAAGAGGTAGTTCCTGAACAGAGTAAAGATGGAATGAAAGAGTCAGTCATTTAGTCAGTCAAAGAGGCCAAGGTTGTGACTAAAGAAATTTTAAAACCATGCACAAAATACCTGGAGCCGTGCAAGGAATGCTCAGAAAAGGTGTTAAAATTTCAAGAACTCAAAAAATATATTGACAATCTTTCAAGTGACATGAAAGACACAAAAGCTGCTTATGATAAACTAAGCAGATCAATCAAAAAATTTCAAGAGCGGACATGGGAATACAATCAATGTTAAAATCTACAGTAATGGACAAACAAATTACGATTAATATTCACATGGATACCATTTTTAAGCTAAAAACTGAACTTGAAGCCATAAAGATTGAGTCTGAACGAGTTAACAAATTGTTGATTAGTACTCAACTTCCTCTTATATAATTGATCATGTTTTTCTAGAAAAACTTGAGAAAACTGAACATGAAGAAAATGAACCTTACATATATAACAAAAGTCTAGGTTATAATCAATGTCCACCCCCTATGTGGAACAATTATGCTAAGAAATTTCCAGATGGGGTACAAAAGGAGCTTAATCTAAAATTTAAAACTCAACAAAAGAAAAATGAGCTGTCGGAAAACATTGATATAACCTATGAATGTGAATCATACGTTAAAAACTGTTGTAAAAAATGTGTTGGGAAATGAGTCTGATAACACTGATTTTGAAAGTGCTGAGTCAAATTTTGAAAAGACTAAATCAAGTTTACATTCTGAAAACGAAGAAAGCTTTCATTAGAATTATGTTTCATCATCAGAAAACAGTTTAAGTGATGATCCAAATGTGATTGTTTATAAAATGAATGGATAGGATAAACTGTATTCTGATGAAGATTTCCCAGTTCAGAATGTAAATCTTTATCGTGTTGATAAATTTTCCAAACTGGTTGAAGTTAGTCATTCTGATCTTGAAAACCAAGATTCTTCATTCTATTCCAAACCAAAAAGAGATTACAATAATTACTATCAGAAGGGTAGGGATTATCCTGAGAACAAGAGAAAAGGTTTGGGATAGGAAAAGAAGAAAAATGATAAAAGGTTTTAAAAAAAATTATAAAAGGAAAATTGATTTTGTTTTTGGAGCAAGCATTGTGAATGAGAAAGAGAGTCTAGGTAAACAGTCAAATGAAGAATATAAAAGGGAAAAGGAACGCCGTGAACAGGCCTTGGATTCCTCTGTCGGAAAAGACAGTAGGAAATGCTACAAATGCAACAAAGTCGGGCATATTGCACGACAATATTTTCAAAACAATCCAAAACGTGTTTATGGTGTGAGAAAGTCTATAGAAGATGTAAAACAAAAAGGCCTTGAGTTTGTGCCAACACAGATCTTAAAAAGAAACAATGAATCCATAAAAAATGTGAAGCCAACAATTGCAAACTTTTCAAACTTTGAAGTTGGTGAATCATTAACCAAAAAAGAACAAAGGATTCAAAATTATACCCAAAACGGGCATATTCAAAGGTACAAACTTGGGTAGTTAAATCCAAACCATCTTCTACAGCTGAGAAGACATTCACTATGCCAAATGAAACAAAAGATAAAATTGAGTCAAAGGTTGGACAGGGTGTGGAAGTCAAGAAAGAAATTAAAATCATTTGTGAACCAAAATTTGATATCCCAAACCCACCCATGACCAATATGGCTTGGGTTTCGCTATTCAAGTAATTTGTTTCATTACATGTGTAGGGGCTCCCAAGGTCAATCATTTCAAAGTGGATAATGGACAGTGGAGCATCTCGGCACATGACAGGACTGCGAGCCTTACTTTACGATGTAAAATCTATTCGTGGAGGTTATTTAGGGTTTGGGTACTCAAGAAAGTCGAATAGTTGGAGAAGGCGTTCTCACGAACAGCGTGGTCTCTTTTGATAAAGTCAACTACATCGCAGAACTAGAGAACAATTTGCTGAGCATTTCGCAGATTTGCAATAAGAAGTTCACAACTCAGCTTAATGATAAAGAGTGCCTCATTCTAAAGCTGGGATTCAAAATTCCCGAGAAGTGGATCCTCATGCACGCTCCACGAGAAAATGATCTCTATGTCCTTGACATGAGCGTTGCATCTACTACATCTAAAACTGGTCAATGTTTTGTAACAAAGGCAACATAAAAGGAATCGATCTTGTCGCTTCGAAAGATGGGTTATATCCATTTACGAAAGATGAATTATCTGGTGATGAATTATCTGGTGCACAACAATCTGGTGGAGGGTGTGAATCTTAAGAGTTTTCACCTGATGACGATTGTCTCATCCGTAAGAAGGGAAAGCAGCACAAGAAATCTCATCCAAGAAAACTACTGAAATCTATAAAGCTGCCACTAGAAAGGTTATATATGGATCTGTTTGGGCCAATTAATGTTCGAAGTATATCTAGTGATCTATATTGCCTTGTTGTGACTAATGACTACTCGAGATTCTCATCGGTTCTATTTCTGGAGAGTAAGGACGAAACGTTTGAAATTCTGATGATCCTCTTCAGAATGTTGGAGAGCTTATACCATTTGCCAATCAGAAGAATACGTAGTAACACTGGTATGGAGTTCAAAAACAACAAGATGCTCGAATTCTATAATGCTAAAGGTATTCTTCATGAATTTAGTGCTCCCTATACTCTGCAACAAAATGAGTAGTTGAACGGAAGAATTGCACTCTCATTGAAACAGCACATACAATGCTCGACGATTCAAAATTGCCAGTCAGCTTTGGGAGCGAAGCAATTGCCTCTGCTTGTTACACGCTGGAGTTTTTGGAGCGAAGCAATTGCCTTAACAACCAAAGATCACAAGAAAAGATGTTTTGAGCTGCTTAACCAACAAAAACCGAATTTAGAGTTTTTGGAGCCGTTTAGATCTCCATGTACAGTCATTGACCAGATGGTAAATTCGGTGCTAAGTCTTTATAGGGATTTTTCGTGGGATACATTAGTCCTTAGAAAAGAGTTTATCTGTCTAGCTTAAACCGGGTTATTCTAGCTCAACATGTTGACTGCCAGAAATACATGTCTCCAACACAGAAGTCTAGTGATCCCTGGTTTGTTTAACTACGACAGTCTATGGAGTTCTTTTTATCTACCAGATGAACCAACAGATAAGAACATGTGTTGTTATATCAACAACATCAAGCGTCTCATCAAGAGCAAGTTCCAAGACCGTTAGTGATTTCACAATCACAAGTTGTCATAAATGAATCTAAAGTAGGTCCGAGCAATACTTAACAAGAACCCGTCGTCGAACTAGATGTAAACAATACAGCGCTCTCTCGATCAGTCAGATGATTCTGATTCAGGCGTAGAGCTAACGTATGATTATGATGGATCTAGTTCTGATGAAGCTTCCGAGCAGATCACCAGTTTACTTAATCAATATGCGGGTCCTAGCAATCAGAATGAATCATCGACGAGTAATCAGGTTGATGAACAGAATGTTATGAATCTTGAAACTGAAGTGAATGTCTCTAATGAAGTGATGCCGAGAACTTATTCATACCATCTATCGGAAAATATCATCGGAGATTTGAAGACTAGAGTAAAAAAGAGAAATTAGATCAATAAGGATCTAAGTTATTTTTATAAAAAAATTGTAGCACTTCAAGATACCATTTCTAATAGTTGTTTTATTTCACAGGTTAAACCAAAGACATATAAAGAAGCTCTTCAGGAGGAAAGCTAGGTTGAAGCTATGCAAGAAGAGCTGTTACAATTTAAATAGCTTGGAGTCTAGAAGCTTGTGGATCTACCCGATAATCACAAGAAAATCAGTACACGGTGTGTTTTCAGGTGCAAACGAGTAGTGAGGAACAAAGCTCGGCTCGTAGTCCAAGGTTTTCATCAGCAAGAGGGGATAGACTACACTAAGGTCTATGCTCATGTCGCACGTTTGGAAGCTATCTACATATTCCTGGCCTTTTGCGTCATGGAAAGGATTTAATGTGTACCAATTGGATGTGAAATCTACCTTCCTGTACGAAAAAGTTAAAGAGGAAGTGTATGTCAGCCAACCACCATGGTTTGTCGATCTGATACACAAAGATAAGGTTTACCTACTAGATAAGGCTCTCTACGGTTTACACCAGGGCCCGAGAGCCTGGTACGAGACGCTTTCTCAACACCTTCTGGAAACGGTTTCACAAGAGGAATAGTAGACAGTACCCTCTTGACCGGAGAAGTGGACGGACATCTGATTATTGTACAAATCTATGTGTACGATGTCTTCTTTGGCTTGACAAATGAATCGATGTGTAAAGACTTTGAAGAAGTCATGAAAAAGAAATTTGAGATGAGTGCAATGGGGGAGATGAGGTCCTTCTTGGGACTTTAGGTCGATCAGTTGTCTGATGGTATCTTTATCCATCAGACGAAGTATGTTCATGATGTATTGGAAAAATTCAACATGTCGTGGACATCATCAACATCAACCCCATTGGCCATCAATCACGACATTTGTCCCGATACTAATGGGGTGAATGTTGACGAAACATTATATCGCTCTATGATCGGATCATTGATGTAACTTATAGCTTCGAGGCTAGATATCATGTATCTGACATGCCTTTGCGCCTGATATCAGTCAATTCCCAAGGACTCACATTTGCTAATCATCAAGAAGATAATGCGTTATCTAAAGGGTTGCCCAAGCACCGGCTTGTGGTACCCACGGAACGACGATTTTAGTCTTGCGGGATACTCAGATTCTGATTTGGGTTGTTGCAAAGTTCTTCGGAACACAATTCTGCAAGAAACATCTCTACTTGTAAAGCTGAATACGTTTCGACATTTAGTTGTTCCCAAATTTTGTGGATATAACAACAGATGAGATACTTCGGATCGCAATTTCTTGATACACCTATAGACGTAGGTAACAAGGCAATTATTGATATAACAAAAAAATTCGGTTCAACACTCAAAAACTAAACATATAAAATTCGACACCACTTTATCCCTGATTGCTACGGGAAAAAGTTGGTTCGAATTGAAAAGATCCACACTAATGACCAAAAGGCAGATTTTTACCACTAAAGCTTTTGATAGAGAAAAATTCAAAAGGATTTTGAAACTAAACGGTTTAAAAAATCTAACATCAGGGGATGAAAATGAGGTTCAATTCGAGATAGACGATGATTTGACGTGATCCTCATCGGTGTGTCTTTATTAGTTTTAAAATTCTCTTTCTTTAAAAAACAAAAATCTAGTATATGTTTTTTATTTTAGGGGGAGAAATAGTTGTGGAAAATACAAAAACATTAAAAAAATTCAAAAAGTACAAAAACGTGAAAAAATGGACAAAAAGAGTTTTTGTGTAAAAAGAGGAAATGTTAGTACATCAGTGTACTATTAAAGTATGCTAAAGAAATGTAATGTGTAAAATAAGTCTTACTAATGATATGTCAGTAGGATTTGCACATTCAGTAAATTGTTTTCGAGATGTAAACAACGAATAACCGATTAATATGTGGCTTAACATCTCTCGGATATATGGACTTAGTACTCTGAAATTTCGTTTGAGAGAATGCCAAATTCTGAGGTACTAGGTCTTTATATTTAATTGATATTTGCAGTATTATATGAGTTCTTCTAATTTTGCGTCATCAATGGCCTAAAACTTGCATAATACTTTTGCATTAAAACCCTAAAGGTGCATTTAAATTGAAAAAATCGAAAGATACGACAATTACAGTACAAAAGATTCCAAATTTGGAACACTACCTATAAGTCGAGCCTTCATCTCTTTGTCTGTATGGTGGTACTAACTTGAGCTCTCAAGGTCTCGCATTACCCAGATACATATACCAGTTAGATATATTCACTTGTGAGATGAAATCTAGGGAATCTCGATACGGGAGTATATTTAGAGGTGGGAAACACAGTTAAGTCATGTTCCTAAAAATTACCTAACGTATCTCGAAAGAATTGAGAAATGTGTAGAGGTTTAAGTGGATCTGTATACTGACAATCTAAGTAAATCTGTTTATAACTTAGAGTTTATATAAAGATCAATGGTACGAGTGATATGTCTCAAAAACTGATATGATACTCTAACACAAACTCACAAAAATATGTTTGTACATAGTTTATTTTCATTTCAGAAAAACCAAAAAATATTTTATTTCTATCTTAGTTTCGACTACCGATGATGGAAAACTGATCTTCAAAGTCCGAAGCAACAGTTGCTAAATGTAAGTTGAGGAACTACGGGTTGGGTGCTAATATGGAAAGTGAAAAAGCTCTGAAACGATAAAAAGTTCATTAATTTGAAACTTAAAATTGACGAAAAAACATTACTTTGGTCATAAAGTGTTCAACCTAGGTCATTAAGTAGGACTTGGTAGATAAATCGGTTAACAAGGGTCGTTAACTTGGACTTGGTCAACTGAGTGGGTCGTCAAAACTGATAAAATGCTCGAAAAAGTTGAAAATTTGAAGTTTGTAGGCCACTTCGTACGAGTTGACCACTTCGGATGAAGTGGTCTGGCCCTATATAAAGAAGCCAACTCGTACGAAGCGATCATTATTGCTTATGCGATCTAGAGAGAACCCTTTGTGCGATCTGAGAACAATTAACAACGAACTTCGGCCTAAATACACCTTGGGGAGGTTGATCTACACACCTCTTACAATGGTTAAGGTAGTTGGTCGTGATTTGAACATTAATTTGACGTAATCGGCACTTCGGACATATAAAGTTAGATCTAGGAGAAACTAACTGGCCAAATATAAAATTGAACATATATTTGGGCAAATCGGCACACCTTCAATTTCACAAAAATCACAAGTTTAAAAATTGGTCTTCATAACAGTCATCCTTGTGTGGAGTGAGTCACTCCGTACAAGTGGGATGTCTATTTCGTACGAAGTGAAATGTGCAAAAAAAATCAAAGACCACTTCGTACGAAGTGATTTTGGTCAAATGCTTATAAATCTTATAAAACTTCGTATGAAGTGCTAATGTCCACTCCGCACCGAAGGGCACTTTGCAGGAAATGTTAGTATGTTTTCGACGAAAATTTTCTAAGTGTTGAATTCTTTGTGTTTACAGGAAAAGAAGGCGTCGTTCAAGCCTATTCATAACATTTGCTATCTTCTTGATGATAAGATCCCAAAAATCACTCTGTTTAAGGAAATACTTGAGTTTATGGGACATATACTGGTCACAAAGGCATTAACTCAGCAGCACAAAGCCTACCTGTCGCATATTGAACGTTTTTTAGTGCTGCTAGATTTGAGGAAGATTCGAAAGCTATTGTTTCTATAGTAAAGATTGGCGATGAAGAGTTTGAAGTTAAAATCATAGAGGAGTTGATACGTAGAGTGCTAGACTTCAAAGATAAAGAAGGTGATCCAACGGGCTACCCAGAAAGAATGGTCATAGGATGTTTTTATCGCATGGGTTACAAAGGCCACGTAAATCCCACAAATTTCAAGAAAGCAAACCTTGGCAGGCCTTACAAATTCTTCATGCACTCATTAATACACGCGCTCAGTCATAGAAAATGACGTTTTGACGACATTGTTGATTATTAGATGTGTATGATCACAACTCTCGTACTAAACTTGCCATACAACTTCGAGAAGTTAAATTTTGAACAAATGGTGCTGAACATTACAAGGGAAAAGTTTCTGCAGTATCCGAGATTTTCATAGATGATGCTAAATGATCTGTTCCCCAACTTGGCAAAGGAAGAAGATGATGAGCTTGTATTGGCGCATATGGATATAGAGATGTTGGTCCAATTGAATCTATACTTGAAGCAGGAATTTGAGCCTGTTGCAAAACCAGTCGCTGGAGCTATTATGGATAAAGACTATGTCGTACCTCCAAAGGGTAAATGGAGAAGTCATACGAGTGGAGATGAAAAGGATGAAGTTGCTTGTCTAGAAGGTCTTGTTCTACCTAGTTTAAACAGGAAGAAGCAAAGAAAAGGAGATGTTCTACACCAAAGAAGCCAGCCGCTGGTACCCAACTACAACAACTTAGAAAAGAAAACATGCTATTGTACGAACGTTACTTATTGATGAACCAGAGGTTGAAGAAGTACAAGTTAATGTAGAGGTTCAAGCTGATGTGAATATAACTGAGAATGTGCATGATGATGTTTATTCTGCTACGTCTAAGCATGATAGAGTGCAGGGGGAGAATGTTGAGAGCATGGTAGCTGACATAGAGAAACAAGCATTTACAGGTGTTGAAGGAAATGGTAGTGATGTTAAAGGAGCATCTGATGATAGCGTCGATCTAGAAGCAGAAGGTGCGGCTAAAAGGGCAGAATTAAAGAAGAGGAAAGTTCTGGGGGATGATGATGAGTCATATATGCCTTCTAATTCTAACGAAGAATTTGTGGTCACTAAGCCTGCAAGGAAACCAGCGAAATGTACGAAACGTAAAGCTTCTGATGCTGCTAAGTCTACTGGTTCTCCGACTGTAAAAGGGCGAGAAAGAAGTTGGAAAGAACAGAACACCTGAAGTTGAAGTAGTTGTACCTACTGTTGAACAGCAATCACTACCACAAGAACAACCACCTATAATTCCCTTACCACAACCACAACCATCACCACCACATCCTCTATTGCTACAACATATCACACGTCCACAACCATCACCACCAAAGCATCCTACACCCCCTATTCAACAACGTTCTACTCCACAATCTGGTCCAAAACGTTCTTTGGTTGGTATATTTTCTGATGATTTCGGTGAAATTCCATACACGGAAGGTTTGATACTGACATTTTCAATGATGGTAAAATTGAAGAGTTAGCAATCAAAATCAAGGAACATGAAAGTAGAATCAAGTTTTTGGAAGAAGATAACAAAAGATTGGAAGCTCTGTTAGCTGCATTGGTATCTGATAATGAAAAAGCTCAAGAATTTCATATCAAAGTAAAAGAGAATGAACAGAAAATCAAGCAGCTAGAATAAGAGAACATTCAGTTGATCTCCTCATTCACAAGCGTTACTTCTGAAAATGAGAGGTTACATATGGTGGTCACAGATCTGGAAACTAAAAAGGCAAAAAATGCAAAGAAGTTTGATGTGCTGTTTAAAGTTCTCCATAAAAGGTTTGATATCATCTTTGCTGCTGAACATGATGAGATAGAGATCGAAGAGGCAAGAGTAAAAGCTGCAGAGAAGAAAAAGAAAGCAGAGGAAGGGTAGTTGTTGTTGGAAAGGGCAAACAATCGATTGACGTAGTTCCTCTTCCAGAGCCATCTAAAGCATTGCTTGAATTTGTTCCTGCTGTAAACTATGTTTTGATTGGAGATAGTGTTGATGTATCCATAAAGCGTACAAGAAACAAATCTTAGCAAAATGAAAGTTGGATGCTGAAATTGACGCTGAATAGATGCATTCGATGAGAATGAATAATATGACTTGGATGATGATGAAGAAGGAAAGGATGATGATAAGAAAGATGACGATGATAAGGGCGATGATGACGATAACACTTAGGGAGGTGCTGGTATTACTATTCAAGACGCGAAGATACTTTTTTACTATGATTCCTTCTTAAATGATTCAGTTAATCAAGAAGAAGATGTTCAAAGACAGGAGGAGACGATGGACCCTTTGAATGAAGCTGAGCAATCAGGAATCCTCATAGCTGTTCTTATATTGGTTGTTCCTCATGTGCAAACACCAAGAGTTTTCTATCTAGAGCAAGATGTTTAAGAAGGAGAATTTGTTCATAACTACACCAAGGAAGAAATTGCCAAAATGTTAGGTGACAAGGAATTCTTTGTATTTAATTTTGAAGATGAATCAAACAACATTAGGGCTTCACGGCCTAATGATTATTTTTATAAGTATGTGTCAGAAGCTGATGATTATGACAGGGTTGTCGTGGAGGATGATTCTGACGATGATGCTACTTCTAAATATTCTAGTGAAGGAACAGATTACTTCCCAACCTTTAAAAAGTTATTTTCTAAAGCAACTGATGATTTATTGAGAAGAAAGGTCGAAGAAACTGTGAAAGAAGGAAATGTGCCTAAACGTTTTTCTAAAGAAGAGATAGCTGCAACAAAAAAGTTATAGTTCAAGGAGATGCCACAAGAAAGAAAGTTCAAACGGCTATTAGCTTCCTTTACTTGTGATCCTGACAAATACTTGGGGGATATACTAAGTTGGGATGGATAGAAGAGTTTAATGTTTATGCGATAAAGAGAGAGTTCGATGTTCAGTACTTCGGGTACTTGAGTGACGTCAAGACGTTGCCATTTTGGGATATTGAAGAGTTAGTTCAGACGAAATGTATCAATCTGAAGATGAAGTTCCATGATCAACGTCTATGGAAATTGATAAAGTTTGAAGCTGCACATGGTTTTAAATATTGGAAGCCACATAATCCAAGAAGAGTTATCAAGTTTGATCCGGTAACTAAACAAAAAGATGTTACACTAATTGTGAAATGACCACATGTTATGAAGAATATGTCGTTGTTGAAGATTGAACAAGATTTTCATGCAATATTCAAGTGGTGGCATTATGACTCGGAAACAGGAAAAGCTGTGATTTGTGTACAAAATGATTATTCCTGGAAAAATCACTGAAGATGTGATCGAGCAGTGATTGCACGCAAAAGAACATATGGCTTTTGGAGAGGAATTCGAATACTAGACCCGATGTGGCTAGTAAACTGCTCAAAGAAGCATATTGAATGTTTATTCTACAGCAAGATAAGCTTTGAAGAGAAAGACAAAGTGTAGGCATTACAGTTCCAGCAAGTGATTAATGTTTGTTATGCCAATGACATAAATTCTGGAAAGATATGGAACTCAAATTGGAGAAAGCTAGAAGGCAAAGAGCAACGAAAGAAAGAACGAAACGAAGCCAAAATTACTGAAAAGATTAGAAAGGCATCTTTGAGAAGGTTTCAGTTTGGTGACACCTACAGCAGACCTCCTCCCAAAGATCAAACACCTCTTCCATCTGAGGAGTGTCGAAGCCAAGAAAGTATTTCTTTAGGCGATAACTGTTAAAGCTTTTGAAGTTTTGAAGACTGACCAAGACTGCGGCAATATCCAAGGGGGAGTTCGTTTGTGCAAAATCTCTATAGCCTATGTGTTAGAGTCATGTTGAGTATGTAAGAGGGCTTAAATGTTAGATTTAATATTGTTTTGTATGTTATTGGGCCACTTCGTATGAAGTGTTGCTCACCTCGTTCGAAGTGATACATGTCACTTCGTACGAAGTACACTTCGTACAAAGTACACTTCGGACGAAGTACACTTCGGACGAAGGGGCAAGACCCCCCTTGTGTGAAGCTGACATGTCTATAAATAGTTGTGCTGGGATCTTGAGTCCTTAGCTGTTTTTCTTATTGTAAGGCGAAGCCCTGTCAGTTTTTGTTTCTGATTTGTAAACGTTTATTCAAGATTAATGAAGCAGAAGCATTGAAACAATATATTTGATCTTGTCCACTAGTTAATGATAAATTCCGCGCACGTTAATTAGCTCAAGTCCGGTCCTATGCTTTCGGAAGAGAGCCGATCCCCTCATAGTTAGTTTATCTTCAGTTACGTTTGGCTAAAAGAAAGGTACATGTTCAACTTTTACTGAACCAGTTTTGTTTTATAATTTGATTTTCATGGTAAATGGGAATTGTGTATGAAATAAATAGATGCACATAAAATGGTCTCATAGGCTGATGATGAATCTGCTGCAGATTTTGGACTTTGGCACTGCAAAGCCTGATTTCGGAACTGATTTTGGCTATTAGCAAGCGAACAGATTTCAATCCTCGTTAAAAGAAATACATAGTCTTTAATATAATTTGAATATTATTTAACACCAAGTAGATGAGGATGGCACTAGTTACATTATTGTTATTGTTATACTTAATGAATTTATATCTTTACAAACTAACTACAGATAGATAGAGATGCATGTGAGAAATGGCAGGTGATGGAGGCCATCCCTTTCAGTCAGTCGGCAGTGATATGTGATAGGCTAATCAAGGACGCTATGGTGATGAAGTCAACGACAGGTAAGGGAGTTAGATGTGGCCGTTGCAAGTGCCGCTTTGCGGCATGCAGTGGCATAAGCCGGTGGAGAAGGGCTGCAGATAAACCAGTATGTTTATTGGTACAATGATTACATCTTGCGTAATATTCTTATTAGAGTTTGTTGATTAGATTTCGACCCAAGACCAAAGCCAAGAGCAGCGGGTAGAGAACCATCTTATAGCTATATATTGAAACATAAATCTGGGATGGAAGTCCTTGAGAAAACAAGTTTTTGTCTTTGTATATAACTGGGCATTCTGATAAAACTTAGACTGTTCTATTCAAAATATTTTTTTGAAATAATTAAATCCTAGGTGGGCAACCCATTTTATTGAATACACTCACCGATTAAGACGACATTGACTGAACAACACTCTTAACTCTCTCAATATTGAGCACCCAATTCTATATCAATATCAAGTTCAGATGTTTAACAGGCTTTTTTCAGTCGTCATGAGTTCTTGGGCGTTAGAAAGTAGAATTTTATCATTAAGTTATAAAATAAAACAGATGTGAGTGTCGTGACAATACCTGCTGGTAGCGGTGTTCTTCGGGATTTTTGTTCGGGTTTTACGGGTTGGGTTATTCGGGTTTGTGGATGGGAATATGTGACCCGATAACCGACCCATTTAAAGTTTGGGTTGAACAGGTTCGAGTTATTCAGGTTCAGCTTGGATCGAGTCGAGTATTCTGTTTTCGGGTTAAGTGTATACATAACTTATAAACTAACAGAATAATTATTCAATTGAAACACTTATGGGTCAAAAGAATTTCTTGATTAGTTTTCTTCATAAAAACAATATATATAACATACGAAGCAAACTACAGTTCTTCAATTCAAACCAATTTGAAGTATAATCCTTTAAAACAACCATACCTGAACCAAACAAGTGTATTTATATATATGTATGTAAAATATTTAGATAATAACATGTGAACTACACCACTATTATATTATTATGATCAATACATTAAAATTTAATTGTGTTAAGGTTCCATCTTTTGCAGTTTTATCCCAAATGTTCATTCATGATCATTCAGCAGCAACTGAGATTAAATACACTATAAATTCATTCATGATTCATTAATAACAACTGGGATTGGAAAGCCCTGCGGAATACCTGTTGTATTTGATAATTAAGAAGATCGAAGGGAGATGTAGACGAATTTAGAAGAAGAGAACTAACTGTATTTGATTTTATAGTTGTGGGAAATGAATTAATTAATGTGGGAATTGTACTAAATTTTTTTAGTACCTAAGACACCCTTGAGAAATTAAACAACTTGAAGTCATGGGGGGCATTAGTAAAGTCGCAGGCAATCCAAAAGCGAAAAAAAAAAAAACATCGGGACTCCCTTAATTACTTTCTCGGGTTATCCAAATGCACACCATTCTAACCCGAATACTGAATCATATAAACTCTTTTGGGTTTGGGTTTAAGCGTATTCGGGTTCATTGGGTTGGCTCTAAGTCGGGTTTGGGTGCTTTTGGTTTCGGTTCAGGTTTTGGATTTTGGGTAAAAAGAACAACCCTACCTGCTGGGTTAGTTATCAAGAAGTAGAAGCTAACTTTGAATAAGTCTGTTAATTGTTCCATGTGTAACAGGGAGGATGAGAACTCGGACCATCTTCTTGTTAATTGTTTGCGGCTGGATTAAAGTTCCGATTCTGGATGAGTTTGTCTCACTGAAATTCGATACGCATTTATTTTTATAATTTTTTTGATTTAAATTTTTATCAACCCAAGACGTGTAACACACTGCTTTAGAGGTTGCTTCTTTGTTTTGGGGGTTCTGTTGTGGCTGCAACTTCCTGCTGTTGTATTTTGCATATTGTTTTTGGAGGGTTTTTTGGGTTATGAACAGAATTTTAGTTTTGCTTATAAAATTTGTTAATTTAAATATCTATTCATTTGCTTATAGAAGTATTTTCAAAGTCATTTTAGTTTTAAACATACGTTTCATACTAAAGTTATCGTATTTTAAAATTAGTTAATACTCTGCTTAAATATTGTGATTGGGAATATTTTTGTTTTATGTCTTGATATGATTGGCAGTACCTATTTGTGGCAATCAAAATTTAATATCCTTTTAAGAAAGTTTATCACTATTTAATTTTACATGTTATATTCTACGTTAGCAAACATTGTGTAATACATGTTTTTTTATAAATTTGTAAGTCACATTAAAATTTAACTCAACTATAACTGTCAAGTTTAACTTTTAATACAAAGTAATTTATAAGCTTGAATCATAAAGAATCAATAAGTTTATAAGCCTTATTACATGTTTACAACCCGTGATTAAGTTTATAATAACTTTATAAGCCTTATTAAACGTTCACAAAAATTAGCCTGTCTTCGTTAACATAAATGGTCCGAAAATCCATTTCTTCTATAAAATACTTATTTATAGTATTGTTGTATTTGATTATTTTAGTAATTCAACATTATGAATGGTGAGTTTTTATTGTTTAGATTATATTATTTGAAATCGATTAAAATTTTTACACACTATTTTCATGTTGTTTGTTGAGACGATTTGACGAAATCATTTTAATACTATTTTAACGTTATTTTAATTGAAACATTATATGGCAGAATTATATATTTCTCTACCCGTGCTATATATATATATATATATATATATATATATATATATATGTATGCATGCATGCATGTATGTATGTATGTGTGTATTAGGCATGCGTTCTTTAGGGAATACTAAAAAAGTGGAGAAACGGGGAATATTCTTAAAAATTATACTTAACATGTTGAAAATTAGTTTTTTCTTATTTTTTCGACCCTTGTTCTTATAAATACATGTAAAAATATTTTTAATAAAAAATTAAAAAATAAAAATATAGAAATTTTTAAAAAACATTTAATATATATATATCTTATAAAATTAACTTAACATGTTAAAAATTAATTTTTTTAATAAATTTTTCAGAGCTTTTCCTTATAAAAATAGGTAGAAACTATTCGAATAAAAAAATAATTTTTGTAAAAAATAAAAAAATTAACATTTAACTGTTTTTTATATATTTTTAGTTTTTGATTTTTTATTAAAAATGCTTCTACAAGTATTTATAAGGAGAAGCACCAATTTTTTTTTTAAATATAGATTTTTAACATGTTAAGTTAAATTTTTATAAGTGTTCCCGATTCCCTACTTTTTTAGTATTCCCCAATGAATCTTACTTTTATATATATATATATATATATATATATATATAAGTAATGGTATATATATATAAACAGGGGAAGGTTCATTTGAGAAAAATTTAATATGAGAAGAAATGGCATAATGGTAAAATATTAAATAGTTTATAACTCCTCTCATTAATTTTGTTCTACACAATTCAAAATTTATCCTACATATATCTGATAATTATCGGAATTTACCCTACACACATGTAAATTTACCCTACACATTTCAAAATTTATCATATATATATATATATATATATATATATATATAGTGGAGAGTTCAAATGAGAAGAAAATTTTTGTAAGAATAAAAAGAATAACTTTTAAACAAATAGAAATTCTCCATTTACTTCATTTAATGTGTGTATTTAATGTTATGAAAAATGCTATATGGTGAATCTATAATTATCATTAGTTAGCTAATTAATTAAACTTGTAACTCATTTTTTTCATATACTGTTTTAAGATAAAATAATTTATGGTGTATGACAATTCTCGACATGTGTAGGATAAATTTTAGTATGTGTAGGGTAAATTTACATGTGTGTAGGGTAAATTCCGGTAAATATAAGACATATGCATGAAAATTTTGAAATGTCTAGGATAAAATGTTTTGCTTTATTAATGAGAGATAACATAATTAATGAGAGAAGTTATAAACTATTTAATGTTTTACATTATGTCCTTTCTTTTTTTCTTCTCACATTAAATTTCTTCTCACATTAAATTTCTTCTCAAATGAACCTTACCCTATATATATATATATATATATATATATATATATAAGACTCAATAAAAAAACCTATAATTCTTCTTATTTTGTATTTTTATTCTTTTTCTACCCTGCATATTTAGCTTTATATTAGCTATAATTTATCTTAATATCAATTCACATGATTTATTCGTTGAAATCTAAACCTAAATTTCTTTCCTACAGTCTCTGTTACAAAGCTTTAAGGTTGTTCCGGTACTTTAAACAAGTTGCTAATGTAATTTAGTTAACATAATTTCAACCTCTTAGAAGTTGAATTGACATGGCATATATCTAATAAAATTACAACGATACTATCTTTAGTGCACTTTGTTGTAAACTGACACTTGACTAACATAAGGATAATTTCCAAAATACAACAAAATTCTTTTAAGATATTTTTTTGAATCACGGTGTCACCAGCGAAACCACTCGATCATATTTATCTCCACTAGGCTATAATATCTATACACCAATTCAGGAGGAAACCTCATTTAAGAAAAAACTTATTTGTACGAATCAAACCCATGAGCTAATAATCTCTAAGTCTTATCTCACCCAACGATACCACTAGGTATAGGTGTCATTAGAAATGGAAGAATGAAAAATAAACTAAGTACGTTTTATTGAAAGCTTGTATCATGTGGAGTGAGAAAAATGAGAGCGAATAAATTCAGGCCGGCCCTCTTTTCCGGATTTGGAGTAACACATGGCTAAAGCATTTATTAATAACCTTGTTGAAAAATAATCAATCAAGTTTGTGGGTTTTGGCAATATATGTACTTGAAACAGTGAATCAAACAGAAAAACATGTTTGATTATGGTTGTGGTCCTCTTATAATTATTTTTTGAACGGTAACTTTTATAAAAGCAGTTAAGCTAGCAAGAAACAACAAGAGGCAAAGAGCGACACCAAACATGCAACAGGAAGCCAAAGAAAATTATACATCAAACGACTTTCATCTAGCCAAATCCATAGCAATAGCTTTTGAACGATTTGTATTAAAAAAATAACTCAATGGTTTTATGTCTATAAAAAATGTTCTCGATCTTCATCGGATTCTAAAAGCCCAAATTGTTCCAAGCAGACCATATACCAACAAGCCACCATAATCACGGATCGGATAATTTTCCTCCTATAGTCTGGACTAGACACAAGCGAATGAATATTGAATAAGTCATGAATTCATAAGGCCTATATTGGCGGGATTTTACACCAAGCTGCCAAATTATAGAAGCCACATAACTCTATGTACCTTTGTGGTCGGTAATTTTGTCACTCTTTCTGCACAAAGAACACAGGGATGGGTCGATAAGAATGTTTATTTTTACTAAAACATCAATTTTGGGAATCTTATTAAATAATACTCTACATCCAAAAATATTAATCTTCAAAGGTTCGCTTTTAATTATACGTTTATACATAGCAGAAATAACTGGTTCAAATATAATATATTACATAGTAAATTTTCATGTTTTTCTTAAAGAATGCATTACCCGGCAAGGTTTACCAAATTAATCATATCATGTTGCCTAATAATAAAATAATGAATCAATTGTAATTTTTTATGTTTTTCTTACAGAATGCATTACCCTATGGTTTCTTTTAAATTCTGGATTTAGTCCCTAGGTTTTGAAAACTACACCCGTAGTCCAAACTTTTGTATCTGGGTTACACGTTTAGTCCCCAACGCTGACAGCTGTTTGTTTGCACCGTTGACTCTTCCCACTTGCCTCCCACGTGAGGGTATATCTGTCATTTCAAGCCCAGATCCTTTAAAAAAAATAACCATGCCCCTTAAAGTCGTTACTCTTCTTCTTCATGTGAACATCCATAAAAACCCTAACAATGGTGCTTTGCTACTGTGGAAATTACTTGCTCTTTATTTATTCCTCTCCTTTCAGTCAAGTAAACTACCTTATTCTTAATTCTAATCGGGTAGCGGAAACTATATTAGCGATCATTCGAACTTCATGGACAGATTTAAACCCTGGACGAAGATTCTTCTCGTGTCCTCTGGGGTGTGCTTCAATAGTTTGTTTGTAATCGATTTTTTCATGTTTATCCATCTTCATTACGATTTTTTTGTTGTTTAACCTTTTTGTAGAAGTCTAGATGTCGATTCGTTGGATGTGTTGACCCACCTATGTGTCAATGCTCTATGGTGATAATTCCAGGTCTTTTAAGGGCTAGAAATAGACTTGAAACTCAAGTTGGGAGTTTGGAAGGACAAATTCGCAAGAAGAACATAATGATTTGGTGTTTGGGGTTATCATTATGGTTCATGGTTCTTGTATCTGTTATCTAATGAAATGATTTGATGCTTGGTGTTAGCATTAGGGCTTAAGTAATGTTTTTTTTTTATGTTTATGTAATGGCAATGTCTTTTTTTAATGTCAATGGGTTTATGTAATGACAATGGCTGATGTAATGAAAATGGCAATGGGTGATGCAATGGCTTTTTTTTGTAATGGCAGTGGGTTTATTTCAATATCAACTGTTCTTTGATTCCATTGTTAGTGTTTTGTAATTTCCAACAACATTATTGAACATAACAGAAAACAAATTGCAGACCTATTTAACTATATGCGTAAACTATATTAAAGTTGCAAACATAAAAAATAGACTAAAACCCATCCTCATAAAACATAGTTTATTACAAAAGTTGCATATATGAAGTTGCAATAATCACTTAAATCCAAAAAAAACATAAGTTTTTAGCCCATTAACTTAGACAAACATACATTAACTAGTACCCATAATACTTGAAGTAAAGAAAGACATTCAATTTCCAGCAACTTGACTTCCACCACATTCAGTTCCACTAGCTTGACCTTTACCATCTTTCTTTCTACCAGGTTTGTTTGTACTAGCCTTTCTACCACCAAGTTTGCTTCCACTAGCCATTCTAGCAGCCATACTTCCACTAGTTTTGCTGCCACCGGATGCATTTGCACTACGGCCTTGATTAGTTCTATTCCCACCATAAGGTTCAAATCTTAGGCCTGTGCAGGTCCTAGAATTATGACCACACTGTTTATATTTTGAACATGACACAGATTTGAACATCCTGGTTAGTCCTAACCCCCTTTTCCATTTCATCATCATCCTCAACTTTGCTCCTTCTCCTTTTTTTTCCTGTGCCTACTAATGGGTTTCTTGTACAAGGGTGGGTTGAGGATGGTTAGGCATGGGTTGTTTGGCCACATGTTTCTACCATTGATTACGCCAACTTTGATGGAGTATACCTATTTCCATGTTTGTAAGTGGTGACAAGGATGTGCCCAACTTTCTGGTGGACCTACATCCTGACCATGAAGTGCCATGTTCCAGTTAACAGCTACAGCATGGCAACACGACAGACCGGTTAACTCCCATTTTCTGAAAGTGCAAGTTCTATCCACATCAGAGATAACACATTGGTCATGAAAAGGACCCGAGACTTCGTCTCTTTCACCGGTCCATTTGACATGGTATTCTAGTGCCTTTGACTTGATCTCGTCCAGTAGGTTCGTTGCATTTGGTGTAAGAGGTCCATTGCATATGCTCATCACTTTTATCACACTTCCAATTCTCTTCATGATGTATTGCCTGACATAATCTAAAGCTTAAATTATAGGCTTGTCTCTCGCTTCCACTAACTTACCATTAAATACCTCGCACAAGTTGTTTAATAGGACATTTGTGTTTGCTCTCCCTACACAAACAACAATCATGGTTTATTAGTGTTTAGAGCTAATATTTATTTTCAAATAAATTATACATTAGTAATACCAGTAAAATGTGATCTTGCCCAATTTTATGGTGGAATTTCAACCAACCAATCATCGGCCTCAGCATTGAATGACCTCAGTCCAGTCATTTTTTTGGAACTCTTCCACAGTGGTAGCAGTTGCACATGACCATAACATATCCTTGAATGCTTTGCCTCTCCATCGTTGTTTCATGTTCTGATGAATATGTCTCAGACAAAACCGGTGCTCGGCTGTAGGAAAAACCTGGGATATTGTAGGAATGATTCCCTAATAAACATGTACGAATTATAAATAAATTAGCAAACACAAAATCTAAATAAGTATTTGTAGGTACACCTGAGGATCAAGTTAAACCTATTCCGTGCACACATACGAGTGCGGAATCCAAGTATGCATGCAAACCAAAGCAAAGTAAGAACACGAGGTAACCAAAGATTCACTATCTTGGTTAAGATATGAGAACAAGTACAAACATATACAAACAATGCTCATATGACTCAACAAACTGCCTGTGTTCTTGTGTCTTCGTCTGCTCCAGAGATGCTAACTGCTCAGCTCACCAACAAGTTGAACAACCAATAGCACCCTGACTGAGAGGTGCATGTCTGCTTATATAGTGTCCATGCTGGTCATTCATACGACGCACGTTACCAGACATACGAAACATTCTATTACCCACGAGCACTGCTCCAAAGAGGCTTGTACGAAGCAATTGGTTCGTACGAACCATGTAAACTAACTTGTTTACAATGATTCCTTCGTACAGAGCATGTGGCTCGTACGGAGCATGTGACTCGTATGAGCAACACCTTGCTCGACGGAGCATTCTAACTCGCATAGAATGTTTACTTTGGAGAACATGTCACAGACATGACGTACACAAGACTCAACGGTATGCACACATGCACCCGTTTAACACAGACTAACTAAGATGTCGTACGAAACCAAGATAGAAAAACTTTTAAACACACTTGAGCAAAGACCGTACAATTACAAATGTAACTAAGAACAAGTGACAGACATAAAACTGTATCAACAGTATTAAAAGGCAGAAAACTCACCATTTGCCTATCTGAAATGAAGGTAAAGTTACTACTGTTATAAAGATCCAAGTCATCTGTCAGGCACTAAAGAAACTAGATCCAAGAATCTTTCTTTTCAGCCTCCACTATAATATAAGCAAGTGGATAAATCCCATTGTTTGGGTCAATCCCTACTATTGTCAATAGTTGATCAGGATGAGGGCCCTATATAAATGCACCATCTAACCCCAACAACTCTCTCTTACATGCTTGAAATCCATCTTTCAAAGGTCCTAAGCATAAGTAAACTCTCTTGAAAATCCTAGTAGGTGAATAAGGATTTCTTTCAATTTCTACCATGAACTTAACTGTTGTGTTTACATTATTGTTTTTTACCTCCAGAATGTAGTCCCTTAACCTTGCATATTGCTCTGTATAGTCACCCTTCAGTTGCAGTGTAGCCTATTTTTTTACCCTAAAAGTCTTCATCTTTGAGACTCCAAGTGCATATTGTCGTTAAAGTTGCTCTTGGATGGCTTTTACAGTGATCTTTAGATTTGCCTCTACTTGATTAAGAACCCAGCTTTCCTTTGCCATGAACACAGCTGTGAAAGCATGTATCTTCCTTGATTATAGACATGTGTATTGTGGTTTGTAGGTATTTATGACCGAGTTCTCTCCATCTGATTTTCTTTTTGAAACATGTAGACCCCAAGGACACTGTGTAGAGAATCTTCTTTCCTTTTTAGTTTGTCTTTTATCACCACACTTGGACAAGACCCAATAACATTTGGACCAGACCCATCAACAGTTGGACTAGATCCATCAACATTTTTACTTGGCCAATCACCTTTGTTTGTTTGGCCCAAAGTGGTTTTGCACAATTCCTTTGCAGACAACCCTTATTCTAACCTTGTCATTTCTAAGAAATTTCAGTTGTCTTTTTGTCTCAATAGCATGCCCATTGATCATGTCCTTTACTTCCTTTGAACTACCAAATGCTTGCCCTACATAGAACCTCACATCCTCAACCCCAACCCTCTCCTTCATCGTTTTCCTCCTCAACTCCCTCATTTTTTGCTTCTAAGAGATTCAAAATCATCAAACTACTCATCTGTGCCACTATGTAGAGACCCTTCACTCAAAACATCTAAATTGGAATCAGACGCATTGTTTACTAACGATTGTTCATCAGTCCTATATCCACCAACAAACTCCACTCCTTCATCAACAAAGTCACGAAAATCCTACATGTCAACTTCTGGTTCAAATATTTCGTTTTCATTGTCAACTATGTAGTCTCTAGCATCACTGTCGCTATCCTTATTATCATCAGACAATGGGTAGTCTTTGGTAAAGTCACCCCCTTCAAAATCTTAGTTAAAGGCAGCAACGTCACCCAAATGTTGCTCAATAGGCATAACTTTATCAACAGCCATAGGTTGATCATTCACTTGACCCGCGTCTACTTCATTCACTTAACCCGCGTCTACTTCATTAACCCTAACAACCGGCTCTTGATGCCATTCTATGAGCAATCTATTTGCACTCAAGTTGTTTGGCCTAAAGTTGTGGGCATCTACGTCCTCTAGTTCTTCTATGACAACTCCAGGTCTTTCCGGTGATGTGAAATACGTTGTCAACCTAGTCACACCATGTTCAATGTAGAGATCTATAAGTTTGTGTTCAGTTACATATCTAGCCATCTCCCTAACATCATTGTCATTGCGTAATGCTACTAAAACAAAATCCAAGTCTATACCAGGGACAATAAAATGATAATACAAATTTCTGGTACCTTCAACTAAGTGTAATTCTCTCATCATTATGTCTATTTTGAGAACTGAGAACCCACCAATGTCACATTAATCAACGAAATAAATCCTTCATATGCATATACCCTTCCAGGGAAGTTTCTAAATGTACCATCATGATGAATCCTCAAGGAAAACATGTTTGGTAAACCAGCTGTTAATCAAAGCAACAAAACACAACAAACAAATGAAGATGCTTAAATATATATATGTTGTAATTAGGGCAAAAAGAAAAAAAACAAACTTTAGGTATCTGAAGACGTACCATATAATTCTTCGAGATTAACTTCAACGTGTGGGTCTCTAATAACCACACCATTTTCGATTGATGATGATTCACACACTTCGCACAATTTAGATGGGCTAAAAGAAATCCCTTTATGATGGATTTGAATAGTTTTTCGATTGATTTAGGGTCTTTGTGACAGTGAAGATGAGGAAGATGATAATTATGGAGGGAAATCACAAAGTTCTAAATAACGATTGAGTAATCCTTGCTTTATATGTTTGCATATTTTATAAGGGATTCAAGTCGTTCTTACTTCCCCGATTTCATGCTATTTGACTCAAGGGAAGTCCTAATAAGGTTGAACCAAGTTCTCACAGGATCTATACACTGAACGAGCCAAGAAATTTACACATACCACCCTTCTAACCCCCTTCCAGGCAGTTAACGTGCTTTATATAGACCGTCAGTACACGAATTAGTGAATAGCCAAAACATGAATGATAGAATAAAGTTCGCTTTCAATATAAAAAACTAGTTATTAAAGTCAGTAATACAGACCCAATTAAAAAAGTTTACCAAAGCTAGGAAATCAAAAGTAATACATAAATAACTTGTCTTCACCAAGTGATGTTAGAGATTAGTCAATCATGGCATTTTTTTGACAAAACTCTTACAATCAATCTTAGATCCCGAGACTACTACACACACTCTAAGGATTGATGATGGATCAATGTGGTGGATGATGGTGGTATTGTGGTGGTGGAGTGGTGGAAAGTGTGAGAGAAGTGGTTTGCCAAGGGATGAATTGGAATGACACCATGCACCCCTATTTATATCTGAAAACAGTAAGCTCACACGGCCCGTGCCTTCCTTCTTCTCTATCTTCATTTAATGATGTTGTCATTTTAGGTGCTTATACGGCCCCGTGTGTCAACAGCACAGCCACATGGCCATTGTACTTGTTGTACTATCCAAGATTCGTAAATCTAGAAGTTGACCACGACCCGTGTCCAAGGGACACAACCCCGTGTCTCTTATCTGCTTTTGTTTGTCTTCTTATTCTCTAGAATCTTGAAGGGGCACGACCCCATGCTGACTAGGCACGACCCCGTGCTTGACATCTGATTCGTTGTTTGTGTCTTTGGGGTGAAGCTCAGAGGGTTGGTATAGTGTGTTATCTTCTTGTCTTCTGTACTTAACCTTGTTTTTTTCGTTACTTTGTTCCTTTTGTACATTTGAGCTCTTTTAATCCTGAAAATCAAAAGTATACAAAGAAACACACTTTTTCCAACATTAATACTAAAAACGTTTGATTTTATACCGTATTTGATACAATTTATATGTTTTTTTGGCACATATCAAATACCAAGCAAAACTCTTTTAATATTGCTTACATACTCAAATGGAAAGTAGAGAAGAAGTTTTTGGGTTTTGTTTGTAGAGTGTCGGGAATCCAAGCTCTTTTTATTCGTGTTTTTATTTATTTACAATCCTATTCGACATGATATATTTTAGCTCTTTTTAAGAAAAATAATATTTTTGGGCATAACATCTCTTTATAAAATTTCATTTAGCTATATACAACTTCACATACCTCACAAGTGATCACTCAACACTTGGCTGAAAATGTATAAATGAAATGCTCGATACCGTTACGGAACTTACTCCTACCACATGGTTGACAATTAATCAAAATTTTGGTTTCCTTTGAAAGGATAGGCTGTTGGCTAGGGGTAGGGTGATTTTATTTGAAAGTGGCTAAAACGCACAAAAGGTTGGTTTTCTTTTGAAAATTTATTTATTTGTGACTTAGATACAAACTAAAGGTTTATATGCACTAGTTTTGCTTATTTTATTTTAAACTATTAATGATATTTTTTAATAAACTAAGTCACTTCTTTTTATAGAAATTTCAAAAAAACCGCATTTTACTAAAATAAAGAGGTGTAAAAGATAAAAATTTGTTTGGGGTGATGGTGATTTGTGCAAAGTGGCGTTTTACGGGTTTTGAAACGAAAGGTTTAGGCTCAAAGGGGTTAATTAGACAATTTTTTTTGCTTTTGTTTTTGGTGGGGGAAAACAAAGTTGAAAAATAAAAATCCTAATGCCTCCATCATATACTTACTTGGACTAGTTGATAAGGACCGGATATGTATTGTCTTGTCAAGTTCTAGATTTGTAAAAACCATACGACTATTCACACAAGAAATGAAAAATGAGCATTTAATAAAGATATAAATTTGAATTCTCGGTAAATGCTCAAAACTCACTTTTTTGTAGGAGAAAATGGTAAAAATGTGAAATTATATATACAATCAAATTTTAAAAAGATTTTTCATGTCTTTTTATTAATTTTTCTTATATGGGTCTTTTGATCCAGTGCTATAGGTTGTAAATTTATAAAGACAACATTTTTAGAACTGGTGGTTTCTAATTTAAACTATAAATAAGACAAAAACGAATAGAAAATAAATTATTTTTCAAAAAGATTTGGGGTGTTTTAGCAGTTCCAAGTAGAGTTTTTTATTAGGCTTGATTTAGGACAAACAAATTCAAGTTAAGCTTCCCCACCCCACACTTAAATTACACATTGTCTTCAATTTGTCCCAAAATTGGTTAAAAATGATTAAATGTGTAAATGCAGGTTAACCAAGCATTGAACACGGGGACATGTTTGGGTGACACGACGCCGTGTCAAAAGTGCTAGTAACAATTTCTATGAAAATTTTCAGTATGTGGACACGGGGGCGTGTTTGGGGTACATGACCTCGTGTCAAAAGTGTCAGTACCGAAAATTTTCCAGAAGCCAGGCTCTTGGGCGTGTCTATGGGACACGGCCCCATGTCAGTGCTCTAGAATTGAAAATTTTTTCTGTAGACTTAAGGCATGAGGGCGTGCTTACCTAACACGGCCCCGTGTTGCACTTACTGTTTTGAAGATTTTGGTTCGAGAAGTGTCTGTTTACGTGCATGGGGTGCTTTTTTAATGTCCATTTGGCCATTTTTCATAGTTTCGCACACTTTTGATTATTAAACACCATATTTTATTCAATCCATTCATCATTACAAATAGAAAAAGAAAATAAAAAAACAAGAAGATTAAAGTCCTAAGCTAGATAGTTGGTGGATACCCAACAAGATTATTAAACCCGAATAGCTTTCCCTTAGATAAATCAATGAAAGATTAGAAAAATCCAAAAATAGTTTTGGAAAATAAGGGCTCTAAGCTATTCTCCGGGAATGCTCCCTTAGAGGTCGTTGAGCATTTCCTCGATCTCACTCGGAAGAAAGATGAAGGTTTCGTCATCGATCTCATCTTGTGGAAGCGGAGCGGGGTTTATCGGAACCTCGAAGTAGGTTTAACGGGAGGTTTTGAAGGTATCTCGTCCCATCCAGTGGGGTTCACCACCTCGAGGGCGATGTTCCAATCATCTTGAAGCAAGATTGGCTCCATCGGGGGCATCACTAGGATGTTCAACCTTTGGTGAGTAAGGTTGATCTCCCTAAAGCTATCCTCTAGGGTAAGAGTGAGGTAGTTCACCCGATCCATGAGGACCTCCTCCACAGACGTCATTTCTTTGATGGATTCTCGCACAGCGCATACGTAACGCACTAGAGTGGCTTCTAGCTAGACCCTCCTCCCTCTTCTGTTGTTCCTTGAACTGGTTGAAGACATACTGCTCTGTTGACTCGACATGCTAGTTAAACATGACAAATTGGTAGAGTTTTAGAGTTATAGAAGACTTACACGTCCCCTTGCTCAAGGAGCACAGCCCCCGTGTTGCTTCAACAGCTCTAGTTCTTTAGCCCATGAAGCTTTATTTTAAGTTAAAACTGTTTGATTTTTAACATATCTAAATTTAAGTAACTTAAAACATTGTAGTATAATAGTAGTTTTGTAAAAATTTGAGCAAAAAACCATGCTTTTAACCCAACAATAGAAGCTTTTGTAGTTTAAAGATTCAAGCTTAAATGGAGGTTTGAAGGTTTGAAGAAGGAGAAATGACTATAAGTGGCAAAGACAAGAAGGTTTGAGGAAACATTTTTAAGAAGTAACTTTTCAGGTATGTGTGAGAGATCAGGCAGGATCTTGTTCTTTTTGGTATAGGTCCAAACATTCTCCTCATGCCTGACTTTATAGAAAGTGACAACACATTGACACGGCCCCGTGTCCGGAGGCACGACCCCATGTCGTCTGCATGAGTTAGAGAACATTTTCTGTTAGTGAAACACAGGCGATGTCAAGTTCGACATGGCCCCATGTCAAAAAGTACGGGAGGCACAACCCCGTGGCTTTCTAACACGCCTCATGTCTTAGGTGATAGTTGGGGCACGACCCCGTATGACGGTAGCACGGCCCCGTGTCTTTAGTGTTTTATAATGTTTTGTCAGAATTTGAAGGAACTGTATTCTATCAGGTGGTTCCTTACTGGTTGGAACAACACCGAAGTGCTGAATATACCTTAGGTTCCGGCGAGAGATACGAAAATGCAAGAGGTTGTCGGAAAGGTGGAATTTTAAACTAAAAGCCGGAGGACGGAAGCATCATTTATTTACCATTTTCGGGCACTTGTTAAAGAAGGTGTGAGTCAACTTGCTTGGTCTAAACCGTCGGTTGAAGTTCACACACTGTTAAGGAGTCCTTCATTGCGAGGTCGATACAGGGATGACTATCGTCTTTATTTTCGCACCGGGCTTGGGTAGATTTATTAGCCTTGATATTGGTTGAATGTGTTTCCATCGATTCTCCGTTGCCTCTGTTCCCTGATGAATAAAATGCCTTGATCATGGATTCTATTTCTTTGAGTTTTTGGAGAATCCTCTTTTCTATTTGACATAGTTATTCCGAGCTTATGTCTCCCATGGAAAAGGTTTGATGAATTCAGAAGGACGATAGTTATCATTTTTACTCTCACTCATCTTAAGGTGATCGTCACAGGAAAACGATGGGTCTAAATAGTGGGGATTCATTTTTAGAATGGGACATTCTAAATCTTTATATATTCCACCACATAGTTGACACCATTCACCGTAAGAGTAGCGGGGGTAATAATAATTATTACCATCCATAATCGTCAGATTAGGTTTTAACCGCTGGGATCAAACGACACTGTCTTCTAGAAACTATTGTGGAGACACAGTCCCGTGTAGCTCCTATATGGCAGAAAATATTTTTAGATATACTTAAAAACTAACACGGCCCCATGCTGTTTCTCAAAGAGTAGAAAAAAATGAGAAAAAGAAGGACAACCTAAAAAGAAAAATTAGAAAAAAACATAAAACTGATTAGGCAGTCGATTTTATACTTTCTTAAAATCCTTGTGTCCCCCGCAACAGCGCCAAAACTTGACGTGAGCGAGGGTAAGTATAAGTTTTGGATATATTTTAAATATTTTTCACTCGTTTATTTAAGCTTTAAATTTATAAAAACACGGTAAGTAACTATCACTCTCTACAACACGCTAGGGCAAGTGCACCCATCATTGACACAATATAGTGATGGTAAGATACCGAGGTCGTCCAAGAACATAAGAGCTTTTAATACCGGAATATCGTCGACGTTTAATCTATTAGAATTTTTAGAAAAGGTTTTTAATAAGTAAACATAAAGAAATAAGCTAAGTAATAAAAGAAACAAATAGACAAGATTGGCTACTTGGTTCCAACTTGTTATTTACGTACCTTTGATGATTTCCACACTTTTGGTTTTTTAAGAGATTATCTTAGTTAAGTGGCTTGTCCCTCTTTTTGGAGGCAACGCTACCCTCAGCCATATTGGTCTAAGTCAGCAGGGATATAGTCCCGCAAAGCCAGAATATTGAAAGATAATTAAGGAAGCTATTAATGCAAAATGTGGCATGTCCCTCTTTTGGAGGCCACACTACCATCGGCCATAGCCGGAGTAAAGACTGGGTAAGGGAACGGGGGTGGTTTGGTTGGTTCGGTATTTTGGGGTTGAGTATTTCCTTGGTTATTGGCTATGGGTGTTTTTGTGGGTTGTGAATCGGGTTGTTGTGGTGTCGGTTCGTCCTCGGGTCATACCTTCCGGTTTCTTAAGTTAATAACGTTTACTTACGCTTTTGGGTTTATTTCGTTGTTACTAGGCAAAGCTCCTTGTGGTCTTTCGTAGAAATTTGGGCAAGTTGGCTTACTTGTTTTTTGATGTTTTGCATGCTAGCCCGCTGGTTCCTAAATCCGGCTTCTGTTTGTGGGAACCTCTCCGAGTACCTTTTGTCGGATTCAGAGAGAAGGCGATTGATGAGGTCCTCAATCCTTTCTCTTCCTCCTTGTTGTTGTGGTTGGAAGCCTTGTTGCTCATTTCGGGGTTGTTGTTGAAAGATGGATCGTGGGTTTTGGTTTTGCTGCTTGCTACCCCCCGAATCTCTCCAAACAAAGCTGGATTGATTTCGCCACTCGGGTTGAATGTGCTACCCTTGACCACCCAGTGGGTGAGGCAGTTGTTAAGGCAGTTTACCACTTCCGTTTGATTTCCATTTCTTTCATACAACTCCAGTTTTCATATGGCCCGCCACACCCTTCACAAGCCATAACCAAAACGTTTTATTTAATTCAAGTTTCTTTATTTTCGAGGTTTATGCTTCGATCTGGGGTTGTAAAGAGGTGGTTTCATCCACTTTATGGGCACCCAGGGCAATTGATTTTGAACCCCTGGAGATGTGCCATTGAAAAGTATTTTGTGCAATTTCCTTAATCTGATTATAAATTTCCTCGGGTCGCCGATTACCAAGGAGTCCCCCAGAGTTTGAATCAAGGATTTGTCTTGTGTGTGGTAAAAGTCCATTGTAAAAGATAAACATTTTTGCCATCGTTCAAGACCATGATGTGGGCATTTCCTTAATAGCTTCTTGAACTTTTCCCATGTTTCGTACAAAGACTCCCCGTCGTCTTGAGAGTAACAATTAACCTCGGTCATGAGTTTGGCGGTTTTAGCAGGAGAGAAGTATTTATATAGAAATATTTGGGCGAGTTCATCCCAAGCGTGTACGGACCCACTTGGGAGGGTGTTTAGTCAAGCTTTTGCTAGGTTTTTGAGGAAAAAAGGGAACATACGGAGCCGGATAGCATCGTTGGAGGCTCGTTAATCCGAGAGGTATCACATATTTCCAAAAAAGTTGGTAATATGTAAATGGGGATCTTCGTCAGGCAGGCAATGAAAGGTTGCAGAATTTTGGAACTTTGGATGTGGTGTGGTCGAAGCTCAAAGTTATTCGCATCGACATTAGGAGGGTTAATTGCGGCTCCAAGATTACCGACCGTAGGCCGTAGGTAATCCATGAGAGTGCGTTGATCCGCTATAGGGGGATTCTGGGTCGACGCTTTTTTTCGATATTTAGCATGAAGTATTTTTCGGAAAAAGCGCTCGAGTTCTTCTAGTGGCACTTTTATGTCTTTGTCGTAGGTGGTGACATGCACCAGGTTGTATTTTTGGAAATTCTTTGGGATGGCATCACTTTCTATGAAAAAACATAAAAAAATTGCTTATCTGAAGATTAGCACGACCCCGTGGCAACTTGGCACAACCCTGTGCTGTCAAGAAAAAGTTTATGTTTTAAGGTTCCCAGATACTGGAGGTTGGACACGGCCCCATGCTCCTGTCACATGGCCCCTTGTTTAATTCCGGTAACTAGAAAACATATTCTTTCCTGTGTCGTAGGTCAGACACGGCCCTGTGTTGATCAAACACGGCCCCGTGTTGTTTTTGAAAGAGATGAAAAATTTAAGAAAAAAAAAGAAAAAACCTAATTTTTTTTATAAAAGCATAAAAATGATTAGGCTGCCGATTTTATACTTTCTTAAAATCATTGTGTCCCCTGCAGCGGCGCCAAAAACTTGAGGTGATGGAGTGTGAGTGTAATTTTTGATATATTTTAGGTACTTTTCACTCGTTTTTTCAAGTTTTAAATTTATAAAAACACGATATACAACTAGTACCCTCTACAACACGCTAGGGAAAGTACACCCATTGTTGGCATAGTTTAGTGATGGTAAAATACCGAGGTCATCCAAGGACACAAGTGTTTTAAATACCGGAATATCGTCGATGTCTAATCTAATCAAATTTTGAGAAAATGTTTTTTAATAAGTATACGTAAAGAAATAAAGTAGGTAATCAAAGAAATAGATAGAAGTGATGGAATCACTTGGTTCTGACTTGTTGTATATGTATCCTTTGATGATTTCCGTGCTTTGGGTTTTTTTAAGAGATTATCATACTTAAAGTGGCATGTCCCTCTTTTGGAGGCAACGCTACCCTCAACCATATTGGTCTGAGTCAACAGGGATACAGTCCCGCAAGGCCGGAATATTGAAAGATAATTAAGTAAGTTATTAATGCAAAACGTGGCATGTCCCTCTTTTTGAGGCAACGATACACTCGGCCATACTGGTTTGAGTCAGCAGGGATATAGTCCCGCAAAGTCAGTTTAAGTGTTAATGTTAATTTATTTATAAGTGATTCAAGTCGTTCTTACTTCCCCGATTTCATGCTATTTGACTCAAGGGAAGTCCTAATAAGCTTGAACCAAGTTCTCACAGGATCTATACACTGAACGAGCCAAGAAATTTACACATACCACCCTTCTAACCCCCTTCCAGGCAGTTAATGTGCTTTATATAGACCGTAAAGACACGAATGAGTGAATTAACAAAACAAGAAGAATGATAGAATAAAGTTCAGTTTCAATATAAAAAAACTAGTTATTAAAGTCATTAATGCATACCCAATTTAAAAGTTTACCAAAGCTAGGAAATCAAAAGTAATACATAAATAACTTGTCTTCACCAAGTGATGTAAGAGATTAGCTAAGCATGGCCTTTGTTTGACAAAAACTCCGATCAATCTTGGATCCCAAGATTACTACACACACTCTAGGATGGATGATGGATTAATGTGGTGGATGATGGTGGTATTGTGGTGGCATGTGTGAGAGAAGTGGTTTGCCAAGGGATGAGTTGGAATGAAACCAAGCACCCTTATTTATAGCTGGGAACAGAACTTTCACAGGGCCCCGTGCCCTACGGGCACAAGCCCGTGTCTTCCTACTACACACACTCTAGGATGGATGATGGATGAATGTGGTGGATGATGGTGGTATTGTGGTGGTGGAGTGGTGGCATGTGTGAGAGAAGTGGTTTGCTAGTGGATGAGTTAGAATGAAACCAAGCACCCTTATTTATAGTTGGGAACAAACCTTTCCTCGGCCCCGTGTCTTCCTTCTACTCGCTTCATTTAATACGTATGTCAGATCAGTCTGCTACATGGGCCCGTGTGTCAATGGCACGACCCCATGGCCATTATACTTGTTGTACTATCCTACATATGCAAATCTGAAAGTTGACCAAGGCCCCGTGTCTCTTGTCTGCTTTTGTTTGTCTTCTTCTAATATGGAATCTTGAAGGGCAATGGCCCCATGCCGACTAGGCATAACCCCATGCTTGGCTTCTGATTCTTTTTTGCCTTTGGCGTGAAGCTCGGAGGGTTGGTATAGTGTGTTATCTTCCCGTCTTCTGTACTTATGCTGGTTTTGTCGGTAATTTGTTACTTTTGTACATTTAAGATCTTTTAAACCTGAAAATACAAAGTATACAAAGAAACTCACCTTTTCGATGACTTAGATTTTGGAGATTGTTGTTGAGGCTGCTGTAGTTGCAAAGGCTTTGTAGAATTCGTTATCCATTTTGTCAAAAAATTTTGAACAAAACTACTCTGTGCGAAGTTAAGCTTATGCAAAGATAACCTAGTGCGAAGTTGACACAAAAACACAATTAATCCTACTTCGTACGAAGATAAAACAAAATTTTCATATCTATCTTTGTGCGAAGATAAAGACTCAAGAACACACTAACCTATATATAGACAAACTTCGTACGAAGTGAAACTTACTTACTTCGTACGAAGTGGACATGCACATTAGCAAAATCTAACATTCAGGCTCTATTACATACACAGACATGACTCAAAGACGTAGGCGATAGACACAATGCATCAACATAGAGGGTTGCCACGTTACTCAAAAATGAATTGTTGGCCATGTCATCACCACTTTTACATAAAACCTATATAAAACCCCCGATTATAGAGGTTTACGCTTTACTGTTATCAAAGTTCCCAAATTCAGCGCGTTAATAAAAAAGATCATATGCTCAAAAGATATTCTAAAAAGATTTCTCCATTCCCATTCACTCTCTCAATCTAAAAAGATAATATGTTCAAAATGTTTTCAAAAAGTTTCATTTCACCAATGGCTCTCAACATGAAAGCACCGCACAACTACCTTCCATATTTCATTAAACCTGACGCCAACACTGAATTTCATTCTACCATAGACATTCTCACAACATCAAAATATCATACAATCCTCAATGCCGATGCACTCATACATCAGGACACTTTTCGTGAGTTTTGGGAAAATTCAGACTTCTTACATCCAGACAAAAAGCCCTTTACCATAATCTCAAAGGTTCAAAATGTTGATGTCCAGATTACACTAGAACTGATATCCACAACATTCGTCCTAAATGACGACATAGGTATAGAAGTCATCTTTAAAACCAAGCTTCAAACCAAATTCATTGAGAGGGGGTATGATGCTTTATTGGTGGGAAAATCAACTTTTAAACCAAATTTTCCACCTGCAATGAAATTTTTGTTTCATACCCTACTCATATTTTTAACTGCAAAAACCACATCATTCAATGAAATACCACTAAAAACACTGTATTTGGGGTATGCTATTTTGACAAATGCAAACTACAAGCTATCCAAAACTCTGTCTTTAGACATCGTTGCATATATAAAAGTCATAAAGGGAGGTAAAGCTAAAGCTTTTCTCATGTACCGAAGACTTTTAAGCTATATTTTTCAAAGGGTTTAGGCACAAAACATTTTTGTATTGGGTGAACCCCTGCAAATAAAGAGTCTTTCAAATGAAACATTCGCGCGCATGATGACCAAAGGTCAAAAGTGAAGAAAATGTTTTTATAAAAAATGAAGCAAAATATGTTGCAACATCTGGTGTTGAGCCCACTGCTCATGATGCCCATAGTGACCAACCCATTACTGTGGCACCACATTAGAAATCTCCACACAAACCATCTCCGTTCCCATCACCAAATCAAAAAAAAACCAAAAAGAAGGTCACTCTAGAGGTTAAGTTGCCTGAGGAACCTGCTATAACACAAAAGCAACAAACATGTGTTGTTACTTTCTCACAACATATGAAAACATCTCCACCCATCTAAACTCTTCACATATCCTCGCTAAAGGATGGTGTTGTAAGAACCATAGACTCAAATAAAGAGGGAGAAAATTCATTTGAACATCGCTTCTCAAGCCCCTCTACTAGGGTTGTTTCTCTTCTCACTTCACCACCCACAAAACTTGTCCTATCCATTATCTAACCATTGTTTGATGTAGTAGACCAAAGTGATTTGGATAGAACTAGTTCATCCGATTTACATATCAATGGGAGCACACCACACAAGTGATTGGACCAAGTAATGTCTTTGCTAACCCACAAACAAAGGAGGTTACACCCCATGTGTCATAAGTGACACTTGGTGTTTTTTCAAGTGAGGAAGCTACAACAACTGCTTAAACAACAGTCTCATAGTTAGACGATAGTTACATAGCTAAGACCTCATTGAAGGCAACAATGACTGAGTCTACAATAGTACAATCTATTGTAGTTGGAAGTCCCAGTACCAAGAACAAGGGACACTTTGTTCAAAACCATATGCAACCATGTTAGGAAACGCAAACAATTACATAAAAAATTTATAACTATAAATGCAAGTAAGATAAAACACAAGCTAGGAATCCATTTATCAAAGACTGTTTTATATTTAAGACTCCCCCTCAGCCAATCACTTAAAATTGGTTTCCACAAAAGGAATGAAGTGATGCTAACTATCAAATAAATGAGATCTATTTCTATAGAGTACAAAACCTTTGTTCCTGATCTACTGACATCACCTTGATAATGACATCTAACAATCCAAACAAAAAAGATTCTCAGATAAATCCTAACATTTGATCTAGGATGTACTAAACACTAATGAGATAAGTATTGTTACATTAATAAACCATTATCTAAGCTATCCTTTGTTGTAGTTGTCCAAACATCTATATGGCCTAACGGATGTTTGGTCTTCTTCATCAGAACTTTGGCTTGATCAGGGCTTTGGTCTTCAACAAATGCTAGCCTTCAACAGATTGGTACTCTTAAAAAACAGTTCCAAGTCTTCATTAAATTTTAGCCATACTCTTTAACAGATGTTCTGAATAGGTCTTCAAGATTCTCTTTCTTTGGGAGGAGTCTTTATATCAGGTTGCTATTCATTTGAACTTTGATTAGTTGTTTCAAATGTTTTGGTTTTCAAATATCATATTTTCTTTTATAGGTCCAACTATCTCCCACTAAAATAGATGATGCCAAAACTCATCCTTATTAGATCAACCTTTATTTCTCTTCACATCTTCTTTTTGATTTGGCTTTTGAATAGCCTTTCAAATATTTGTGAAGAGTCATCTATATCCCTTTCAAGTGGAAGACTCAAGAAGTCTTGCAGATCAAGAATTTTTAGGCCAAAAGGTCTTTTATTATGATCTTTTAGAGTCATCCATTTGCTCTTCTGATTTATGGATAGTTCTCTATACCTTCCACTGTAGATTCTTTTACTTGAAGGATTTTCTAGGTTAGAAGTTATTGGAAGAGTTTAGGAGGATGTCATTGTGGATATGGTGAGTGGTAGTGAAGTCGTGAAAGATGGTTGAGATGTGATGGTTGTTACGGTAGGTTGTTTTGTGATGGTAATAGTGAGTGATACTGAGGTGAAAAATAGTTTTGTGGTGATAGTTTTCTTTTAAGTACACTTGTAGGGGTACTTTTGGAAACTTGTAAAGTATATTGTGATGAGGGTGTAAGTGTTGTTAGGTGGTGATGAATGTAACCTCTGTTGTCACTTTTTGAGTGGCAACATATGTTTGATATTGAATGATGTTTGAATGGGATCGGTGGTTTGGATAGTAGTGGCAGATATTTGATTTACAGTAAATGATTGAGGCTTGGCCTGTCTTGCATGTTGCCTTCCGGTGGAAGCTGTAGCAAATTAGCAAATGATGGAGTTGATGAAGTGCCAATGTTCTGTTCATAGTTTTTCTTTTCCATATCTTCTTTAACAACAAGAAGGGTTTTGTTTTCCCTACTTTCTTTTCTTTATTCTTTATCCCCCTTTTTGGCATCATCTTGATAATTGGGTAGAGTAAGAAGCGTACAAGTGTTTTCAAGGATAAAGTATTTAATGGCTTTAACCTTTGCCTGAGTATCTCTGTGCTTGGCATCCACTATTTGGCGTATCAACTCTACTTGCATGGTATATCTTTCGTCTGCAGCTTGCTTTTGAAGATGTAGGTATTGTTAAACATGATCCCACATTTCTTTTTCAATTTCTACGTTTGATGGTGGAGTTCTAGAGTTTGGACTAAAATTTTCATCATATCTTTAGTATTTATTTGACCGATATAACCACCATTCAACTATAAGACTGTAGTCCCAATAGTTGTAGTAGCTGCCCCACTTGAAATACAAGCCTGTATCTCTTTGGATACACGAAGTGTAGCCTCCTTTGCTTGTGGGGTAGCAATGATCCTTGCACTTACCTTAGTCACTTGTTGAAGTGAACTCTGTTTGATTTATTGTTGAGAGGAACTAGGTATATGCAAGTCAGTTGTGACAATTGCATCAAGCAATTTTTGTGAGGGTTTAAGGGACAATTAAAGTAGATGTTGGTGAGGAAAGGGAAAGAACCATAGGAGAGGGGCTTGAGAAGAGATAATCAAGTGATATATCTCCCTTTTGATGTGTGTCTCCTGTGCTTACAACATAATCCTTTTGTGAGGATATGTGAGGAGATAGGCTAGATGAAGATGTTTTACATCTTTTGTAAGGAAGTTACAACAGATGTTAGCTGCATTATATTACAGCAGGTAACTCTAGCATCTCAACTTCGGGAGATCCTTTCTCTTTGGTTTTTCTTTTAGATTTTGGGATAGGAGTGGATATAGTTTTTGTGGAAATATCTAGTGTGTGTTCCACAGTGCTAGGTTGTGCATTGTGGTCACTAAGAGCACTAGGCTCAACAACATATATTGTAACATTTGTTGCTTGGTTTTTCAAAATGTTTTCATTTTTTATATTTTTTTACTTATAGTCATCATGCGGGTAAATGTTTTTATTTAATTGACCTTTCTTTGATAGCCTAACATCTGATGTTGTAACAGCTGTTGAAGGATTTGGAACCTCTTTTTTATTTACCATAGGTTCAAATGTCTATTGACCTTTGGTCAGTCAGTGGTTTGTGAAACATCTGTTTATCCTTTTTAAGCTTTGTTTCTATGAACAGAGGTTAGGTTTTAAATAGTGGTTGCTATTTGAAAATTACTGACTTTGTTTGACATTTGTAGTCAACAGTGGATGATTCATCAGAGGTTATCTTTTTTAAACAGTGGTGACTTTAATAGTCAAACAAGGTTTTGGATAACTTAAACAATTTTTGTTTTTGTTGATTTTATCAATCTTTTTTCTATTTAATGACAGAACTATGATTTGTTTTTTCAAAATAACATTTTAATATTTTAATTGAAGAGTAACCCTTTTTGGAGTATTTTCAGATTATACTTTCATATAACATCCTCTGCAATAATCGTCTCATTATCATATGCTTGTATTAGATTGATTGCTTCCTCAACTTCAGCACTTGGATCTAATCTTTTGCTCAGTTTTTGTGTTAGGATTTCTTCCTTAACATTATTGAAGATCTTATGCTATTGGTTGGGAATTTTAAGGATGTTTCTTGGTATATCCTCAGTTTTACTGAATTTTGCTTTTAAAGCATCCTTTAACTTTTTTCCGTTATTATGATAATGTAATAAATGAGCATAGATTTCGTTTGGTAGAGCAGTTGCACCAAATGCTTTTGCATCTATCTCAAACTTTAGTAGATCTAGCTCGGAATCGTTTTCTGGTTTCTCTTGCTCCTAAACATTTGGATTTTTGGTATTTGATACCGTTTAAATATGTGGTCCAGATATTACGGACTTCCAACATCTGTGTTCTTTTGAGCTAGCAAAGAAGCGATACGATGTTGCTAGATATTGTATTCAAATCTGATAAGCATCAGAGGCTTGTTGCCAAAACCAGAGTCATGGGGATCACTTTGTGTCATTCCATTGGTTCTTTTGTAGAAAAACAGACTATGGATAGATCTTTTGTTTTAATTCTAAACTTTGCTACTATGAGTTACGAACCAATCGGATATCAATTAGAGCCGATCTTTGAATGTTAAACTGATTGTGAAATCAGATTTAACGTGACCAAACTCTAATACTAATTGTTAGGTTCTGAGTTTCTTTGTAACTTGTGAAATACGCAAACAATTACATAAACCATTTATAAACTGTAAATGCAAGTAAGATAAAACATAAGATGGGAATCCATCTGTAAATGCAAGTAAGATAAAACTCAAATGGTTACAATTATAGCACAATTGATTTTACATAGACTCCCTCTCAGCCGATCACTTGCAATTGGTTCAAACAAAAGGAATGAAGTGATGCCAGACCTCAAATAGATGAGATTTATTTATACAGAGTATAAAACCTCTGTTCGTGATTATCTGGCATCACTTGACAATGACATCTAACAATTCTAACAGAAAAGATTTTCAGATGTTTCCATACATCTAATCTAGGCTATACTAAACACTAATGAGATAAGTATTGTTACATTGAGAAACCATTATCTTAGTTATCCTCTTTTGTAGTTGTCCAAACATCTGTTTGGCCTAACAGATGTTCGGTCTGCTTCATTAGACCTTTGGCTTGATCAGGCTTTGGTCTTCAACATATGATAGCCTTCAACAGAAGTTGGTACTCTTGAATAATGGTTCCAAGTCTTGATAAGTTGTTAGACATGCTCTTGAACAGATGTTCTGAATAAGTGTTCAAGATTACCATCTTTAGGAGGCGTCTTTGTATCATGCTTTTATTCATTTGAACTTTGATTAGTTGTTTGGAATGTTTTGGCTTTCCGACATCATCTGTTCTTTTATAGGTACAACAAACAACCTCTAGTGGGAACTTAGATGATCCTATTAACGTAGGTGATGGGTTAATATACCAGGATTTGGTGGAGATAGTATCCAAAATAGAGTCTTTTGTTTATGAAATCAAAGACATGATGAAGACCTTTGTGCAAAACTCATGAACTCCACCAACCAATACAGGAATAGCAAAGGATATGTGGGTGCATGCACAATTGTATCTTCATCTTCAAAAGCAGTCTTCAGATGCCTCACACAATATGCAAATGGAGCTGATAAGAAATATGGTGGATGTTCGGTACAAAGATGCTCAAGCAGAGATTAAGGCCATTAAAGACCATCTAGTCAAGAAAGCTCAAAAGACACCTGACAGATCTACTACTAAAAGGACTAAGGTAGATGCACTTGAAAAAGAAAAGAAGAAAGTTGCAAGAGAATCTAATACGATTTTAACAGCGCAGGAGATCATTGAAAAGAAAAGAATCCAAGAGAATCAAGACTCCTCAACAAAGGTTCCTCAAAGCACTATTACCCAAACCAAACACTAGTCACCCAAACCACTGCTCCCATTCCTCAAACATCTGTTGGCACTCCAAAAGTGACAACAGATGTTACACTCACACTTCCACAAACTCAAAAGACTCCTACATGTATTCTTATCAACAGAAGACTATCTACAAAAATAACCCACTACCACCAACAAAAACACCTACACCACAAAGGAGATCCAAAAAAAGCAAAATTTATCATCCATGAAGATGGTGAAGTAACAACTGAAACATCACCCATCAAAACCACCACTACCACAAAGCCATCTACAACCATCACATCCCTTCTCACATCCATTGTAACAAGAAACTATGTCACAAGAGATACAGTGTTTTTATTCCACAAAAGATTTAAGCCAGTTCAGCTTCCCATCTTTGCATGATCTCTTAAAGCCTACAAATGTGAAAGAATAATTAGAGCTAAAGCTTAAACATGCATAGATGATTGTAGTAGATACAAGTAAAGGGAAAGGAGATAAAGGGGCTCAACAAATTCTATCTGAAGAGTTCACTAAAGTGAACAAATTAAAAGATTTTGCTAAAATGTCAGTAGAAAGGCTTCACAAGGTCCTGTAAGTGACCCTAATCTTAGAAGAGCATTAACGGAAGACTACATTGAATACATAATGAAGAACAAGCCTTACAGAGCAACAAGAGCTCAATTCTCTGGATGGTCTAAAGAAGGCCTTCTAGAAGAAATCATGTGGATTGAGAAGATAAACTCAATCCAGATCCGCACTCCTCCCAACTAGAGATTAAGAAAAAAGCCAACTGGAAAGAAGAATCTCCAATTAAAAAAATGAAGGAGGAGATGTTTTGTCAACTAGAAAATTCGTAGGGATAATGGGACATAATTTAAAAAGCAGAAAGTTGGTGAATTATGTCATGAGATGGGAATAGCTCATTAGTTCAGTGCTCCATATGCTTCGAAACAAAACGGAGTCGGTGAACGAAAAAACAGAACTCTGATAGAAGCTGTCAGGACTATGATGTCTGTATCTAAATTGCATATCATACTTTGGGTAGAAGCAGTTAACACGACTTGTTTTGTGCTAAATCATGTCTTAACAATTAAAAAGCATAAAAAATGAGTTATGAACTTTTATCGGGTGATAAACCAAATTTAAAAGGTTTCCAACCTTTTGGGATTAAATGTATTATATATTGCACAAAGGATACACGTTAATTGGTGAGATTGGAGAATAAGATTTTTGTTGGTCCAATAAAAGAACAGATGATATTCAAAAGCCAAAACATGACCTCTTCATCAAGAAAAAATAGCTGATGAAGCATTATCCTCAAAAAGATGGTGAATTTTGAACATTAATCAAAACAGTTTTTTGAAGATATTCAAAGATCTATTTGAAGCCTTGGAACCAATGTTGTAGAAGAAGAAATCGTTGTGTAAGGCCAAAGCTTTGTTGAAGCAAAGCACTGATCATGAGGACCAAACATTTTTTTGGTCAAACAGATGTTTGATACAAGCCAATAGCAGTTTGAAGAATTGAGGTTTCTCAATGTAATAGTACTTAGCTTAGAACAGACTTTTCATGTAATAGAACAGATGTTCGATCTCCGTAGATGTTTGCTATTATCTATGGAATCTTTTCAGTTAAGAATGTAACTGTTACTATCAGGATGACATCAGCTAATTGCAAAGAGACCTTATGTACTTAGTATAAATAGATATCACCTATTAGAGATCTATTCATCACTTAACCTCATTCCCATTTGTATGAACAGATTTATGAGTAATCAGGCTGAGGGGGAGATTGTTTAATTGTTATACTGTAATTGAAATCATTGAAGTTTAATGAAAAAATAGTCTTGATATATCTTCCTACTTCTGTGTTTACTTTAATGAGTTACAGTTTACAAATTATTTATTCTTCATATCTTAAATACACAAGTTTAGTAAACTCAGATCCTAACAATTTCCTTCTCGGATACGATTTAGAATCACCAAATACGTGTATGTATAACATTATGAAATAGATTGTGGAGATTGTTTTTAACATAATCCGTTAACTATTGATCCAACACACCTGTTTTAACAGATGAAAACTCGGAGTTAGTGTATACACAACTTATTATTCACGATGAAGTGGATGCGGGTAGGAGAACTAGCATGTCCACAAACGTATCTCTGAACATCAACTCATGGGGATGTTGAGTAATGAGTACTTCAAATAATAGTGAAGCAATTCCAGTCCCCGATGAAGTAAATGTTGATGATTCCGAAAGGATGATACAACATTTCAAGATGCAAGTAATGATACTTCCACTGTAGGTGAACATGAATATGGAAATGCAAATGCTGAGGGGGAGGTTCAAATGAGAAGCGACACGTTGTCAGCAATGTAGTGTTTTATTTCTCAAGTAAAGTAGAAGACTTATCAAATGACGTTGAAAGAAAATTCATGGTGTGAAGTAATGCAAGAAGAACCTGCTCAGGTCGATAAGCTACAAGTATAGAATTTAGTCGATCTTCCTAATACGCAACATGCCATTAACACAAAGTGGGTCTTTAAGTGCAAAAAGGATGATTAAGACATGGTTATTCAGAACAAAGCCCGTTGTTCAAGGCTTTGATCAGGATGAGGAATTGATTGCACAGAGGTGTATGTTCCCGTAGCTTGGTTAGAAACAATTCGGTTGTTTTTAGCTTTCACTTCTCACAAGCAGATTAAGCTTTATCAGTTAGATGTTAACGAGTGCTTTTCTGTAAGGGATTTTGCAAGAAGCTATTTATGTTTCTCAGCCATCTGGGTTTACAAATCCAAATTTCTCTAATAAGGTGTATAAACTAGATAAGGTTTGTATGGTTTACATCAAGCTCCATGGGCTTGGTATGCAATACTTTCTAGACACTTATTGGATAGTGGGTTTGTTCAAGGTGCAATCGACTCAACGCTATTCATTTTCAAGAAAGGGGGAAATCTTCTGACTCTTCAAATATACGTGGCTGACATTAATTTCGGTTCTTCAAATGAAGAGCTGTGTCACGAATTTAAGGTCGTGTTGAAATCAAAATTTAAGATTAGTGCAATTGGAGAACTTTCTTTCTTTCTTGGATTAAAAGTTAATCAAGAAGAGGATGGTACTTATATTCATCAAACAAAATATGTTCATGAAACCTCAAGCAATTCAAGTTGGAAGATAGTTTGTCGTACAAAACCCCATTGTCAACCAATCATAAACTTCAAGCAGATAAGGAAAAGGATCTAGAAGTGGAACCGACTTTATCGTACAATGATTGCATTATTGATGTATCGCACAGTTTCTCGACCTGATATAATGTGTGTCGTATGTTTGTGCGCTATATACTAATCAGGTCCAAAAGAATCTCACATGAAAGTTGTCAAATTGATCTTTTGATACCTAAAAGGAACACCAAGATTCAGATTGTGGTATCCTTCTTAGGTAAGTTTAGATCTGATAGCTTATTTAGATGATTTAGGTGGGTGTCCGGCTAACAGGAAATCAACCTCAGGAGGTGCACAGTTTCTATGTACCGTTTAGTCTCATGGCAGTGCAAGACACAAGTTCTAGTATCACTATCCACGTGTGAAGCCGAGTATGTGGCAGCTTCGAGCTGTAGCTCATAGGTTTTGTGCATATAGCAACAACTCCACGACTACTATTTGAATTTCACTCGCACTCATATTATGATTGATAACAATTCCACTAACTCAATTTCCAATAATCAGGTAAAACATACACGAACAAGACACATAGACGGTAAACTCATTTTATTTGTGATTGTGGGGAAAATGGGTTACTTGAAGTAGTGAAGGTTGATACACTCAATATTTGGCTGATCTTTTTACAAAAGCATTTGAACGGACTAGAGTCGAGGATACAATACGTATGATCGACATGATAAATCCCGAGCATAGTAATTCAAAACTCACTTGAAAGCTTGTTTTTACTTTTTTTTTGTTTTTTTCTCATTTGAAATTCAATAAGATTTTAGTTAGTCATAGGATCATTTTTTATAAAATCCAAAAACACCTAAAAGGTTTTGTTGGTGCATATTTGTGACAACAACTTAGATTTGGTCTTTGGATATCTTATAATTAGTAAAACGATAAACAATTAGTGGGTTTAGTTTTGTAGTAGTTGATTAGAAGTGATTGGGCTAAACTAGACTCACATTTTAGGGAGTGGTAGTTGAATTGGGCCTAGAATAATTTGCAGTCCATGTGGTGAAACCCTAGCCAAGTTGCAAATCTAGTCTCGATATTAAGAGAGTTTTGCTTTAGCGTTAAGGTTGCTAGTTAATCACTTCAGAGAGATTTGAGAGAGAATTCTTGTGATCTAGATTGATTGTAATCATTGTGATAGATAATCAATAAAGATCGGGTTTATTGCGATTGCTGTTCGTACTCGTTTTTTGTGATAATCTGATTTAGAGGATTCCTCACTCTAGGTTGGATAGACGATTCGGTGAGGATCCATACGGATTAGGGGACCTACAATTGGTATCAGAGCATTCGACTCTTGTGTTGCTTAGTTCGGAATCTTTACAGCAGAAAAAGTTGAAGTTTTGGACTTTTTATGGCTGGTTCAAAGAGGCTGTTCTAGAGTTTTGCTGCTATTCAGATAAACAACAAGGCATCTCGAATAAAAACTTGGTATTTCGGATCATCAGCAAGGCATCCCGGATAGAAATCTTGCATTTTGGATCTGAAGGTTGCATTTCGGATCATCAAAGTTGTATTTCGGATCATAAGTGAAGCATCTCGGATCATAATACTTGCATCTCGGATTAGAATAGTACATCTCGGATTAGAATAGTACATCTCGGATCATTGTTGATTGATCTCTGATCATCTCAGATTTGCATCTCGGATAGCATCTCGGATACTATCTCGAATCATCATCTCGGAATCTCGGACTAGTATCTCGGATACCATCTCGAATCACCATGTCAGATTGGTATCTTGGATCAGTGTTCCGAATTCCCATCTCGGATTGTTAATCCAAGTTAGTGTTCCGAATTCGATACTGTTCCGAGTTGTTGTTGGTGCAATATTTGTACAACAGCTTAATAGTTTAGTCTTTGGATATTTTGTATTAGGCTTAGCATTTGTGTTTAGCTTGTTAGAGTTGTAATGGGCTTGGAGAATGGCCTAGCCCAGTCTAAAGCCCAGTATGCAAACATGTAGTACATATATGTTGTGCATTAGGGTTTTGGAATGAGAGAGAGAGAGAAGTTGGAAGAATAGAAAGAGGTGTGAGAAATCTACAAAGAGTGGTTGAGAGATTTCTTGTGAGTTTTGAATTGATTGTAAACACTTGTGTTGAATAATCAATAGAAGACGGATATTGAAAGTATTTGTTCATGTTCTTGTTCGGTTTTCTGTGAAATATGATCTAGGGGATTCCGCACTCTAGATTGGATAGACGATTATGTGACGATCCATACTGATTAGGGGACCTAAAATTGGTATCAGAGCATTCGGTTCTTGTTTTTGCTTGGTTCAGAATCATAACAGTAGAAAAAGTTAGGTTTTTGGACGTTTTGGAGGCTTGTTTGAAGTGTTGACGACGGTTCTAGGGTTTCTACTGCTGTTCCAGGGTTTTTGTAGCTACTTCTGATAAACAGTAAAGTATTTTGGATATCAGGAAGGCATCTCGGATCAAACGTGAAGCATTTCGGATTGAAAACTTGCATTTCGGATCAGAAAAGTTGCATCTCGAATCAGAGAACTTGCATTTCGAATTAGTCTAGTTCATCTCAGATTGCATTTCGGATTTCAGGAGTCCATTCCGGATTACATCTCAGAACAGTCCATTCCAGATTACATCTCAGAACAAGCCATTCCGGATTACATTTCAGAACAGTCCATTCCGGATAACATCTCGGATCAGAACAGTCCATCTCGGATTGTATCTCGGTTCACTGTTCCGAATCTTTATCTCGGATCAGTAATTCGGATCACTGTTCCGAGTTTCCATCTCGGATTGACTATCCGAGTTACTGTTTCGGATTTGACACTGTTCCGAGTTGTATACAAAAAGGTGGAAAGTTAATCAGCTGATGTAACCGAAGTTAAACGTTTTCGGACATAGAACTTAATCCATAAACAATCTTGACAAACCGATTGCACGGTTAGACTCGTGTGATTTTTAGGACAAAAAAAATAATAAAAAAGAGGCACAAAATTCCTAAAATCACTATCGGACATTATACATCATTAGATTCGTATCGTCGAGTCAACGGTACAATTTGGTAATCACACATTTTGGTTAAATTTTTAAACGTTTTTACGGTATAGTTACGGTAAAACACAAAGAAGCACTGGGAGAGAAGTTTGATTTGAATCTTGACACAGGTATACCAAAATCCATTTAAGCTGGATACTCTGTGTGTTAAAGATGGTCAGATTGAACAATGTGAATGAGGTGTTAATAATTGCCAAAAGTTGATAAATGCTGAACACTATGTAGACTGGAAGAAGTTTGAGACATTTGTTCAAAGTGAAGATTATAAGATATGGAACTGTATGATTGATGGGTACATTGCTCCCGCACATCGAGTTAACGGGATAATTCTGGTACTGTCATATGAGAAGATGGAAGACTTGAGAAACGTATGTATGATGCTGAGAAGAAGGCTTTAGCAGCGATAAAGATGTCCTTGCCAACTGATATGAAACACATTTGTAATAGGTATGGATCGTCTAGAGAGCTGTGGGAAGCTTTAGGAACACGTTATTAGAGTTCTTCAAGACAGAGTAATGTGAACAAGCATGTTTAGCTGAGACTGGAGTTGTGAAGATTGAAGAACAACTGCTAGGAAAGAAGAGAAAAAGGAAGCTGAGAAGGAGAAAATGGAAGTCAAGGAGGCAAGTGCTATAGTGTGCATGGATGATACAGATGAGCTTACAGCAGAGGTACATGTACAATTACAATCTGTAAGTCATACTTGTCATCATTGCACTGAACTACAAGGTAAAGTTGACAAATTATCGGAGCAAAAAAAAATTTTGTTAGCTGAATTAGAAAATCAGAGTGAGTCAAATGTTCTTTTGAGTAAAAGTGAGTCAAATAGTTTAAATAAACTAAAATCAAATGAAAAAGAAATCAATAGTTTAACAAGCAAAGTCAATGAATTGTTACAGATCATTGAGTTGGCTTGTGAAACAGTGAAAGATAAGACTAACGAGCTCTCAGAAAACTGCATAGAATTGGCTAGTGCACAAGCCAAAATTGTTGAACTTTATGAAAAGTTAGACAGATTTGGAAAATCCTTGTTAGTCAGTACTCAAATTCAGAAAGGTTTGAAAAGGAGTAGTGATAAAACGGGAGTGGGGTTTAGTAAAGCTTCATCTTCTGAGGATCAGGATTACTCCTTTTTACCAAATGAAGATGAGCTAACAGATTTTCTGCATACTACACAGCTGTAGTGGATTCGATAATAGTTAACATACCAAATAGTCCAGTCTCTTTGAAAGAACCTGTTAGATCTAACAGTACACCTCATAAAGTGGATGAGGATACTAAAGACAAAATAGTCAAATCATTTAAAAAGGGATCTAACAGAAAGAAAACTTTTAAGAAGAGATCTTGTTTTAAATGTCACAACAAAGGACATGTGGCTAGTTGTTGTCCTATTAAAAAGGTTAAGAAAGTGAAGGCTGAGGTTGATGTTAAAGATGGGAATCAGGTTGGTTCAAATAATAATGTTAAACCAAGTTGTCAGACAAAACAATCGAGATTAAAATCTAAACCTTCATCATCAGGAAGATCTAATTGTTCAAGAAACTCTTCTCCTAAATCAAGTCATTATAAGGGTCAATCAAATTGTTTTCAAAATGAAAATTTTAGATATAAAAAATGATACCAGACTTCTGGTAATCGAAATTTTCAAAGAAGAAACAGATACAAAGGTCTTAGTAACTCAAATGTTCAAAACAATCCAAACATTTTTCAAAGATCAGATTATGATAATAGGAGAAGAAGGTTTTGACATAATAATTTTCAAATGTCGGAAACTCCGAGAGTTTATTGGAACTCTAGCGATCAAAGATCTCGTGGAAATTATAAATCTTGTTCATCAACTTGGAAGAAATCCAAGACACCAGTAGGGTGTGATGGATATTGGACATAATTAAGTTATATTGATATTCATGGTCAACCCGAAACCGGTAGGGTTTGGGTTCTCAAATCTAACTAAGTTGTTGAGTGAGTGTAGGATGGCCAAGAAGGACTGTTAATGTGTTCAACAATGGTTATTCCTGTAAAGCATCTGAGGTGAATAGTAGGTTACCCATGGTAACGAATTATTTACTTCTGTGATAGAAAATGTTTACTAACAGTGAAAAAGGTTTTGTCAGGTTGAAGTGGGAGTCTGTTTGTATTTAAATCTCTGTTTTTAAAACCTTACTCCATAAAAACAAAAATTTAGGGGAGAAATTTCCCTAAGCCAAAAAGAGTTTAATTAGTGCGTGAGGGGAGTAAGTTGAAAAGTTTAAAGTTTTTTCAAAAACCAAAAATGAGTTTCATTGTTTGGAAAAGAAGAAATGATAGTCTATTAGGAAGTTAGACTGTCACACTGAAATTAACTTTAAAATTGCTTACACATGATAACAGCTTCATCATATGATGTATCAGTAGGCAAAAGGCATGAAATAATCAACTTACCTGGATATAAATATCATAATAAACTGTGTATGAGTGGGTAACATATCAGTGGCGTATGGGTTTGTAACCTTAAATCTTGCGTTGATAGATTGCCAAAATATGAGGTTTTAGGTCTTTATATCGTTATTTCATCTGGGGTATCAAGGTTGTCCTTCTGCTGCATCAAGATATATGCTGACCTAGTCACAACCAGGATATGTTAAAAGAGCTAAAATGCCAATTCGCAAAAATTGAAGAAGCTCTCCTAAAGAGTCATTCAAATGTGCAAATTGCATTATTCGTACCAAAATTTGGTATTTGCCCTAACTCTCGTTGCATATTGGTCTCTTTGTTGTACGGAAGTACTGACCTGATCACCAATTATCTAACGTTGTAATTCAATAAGGATGAACTTCGGTATACTCACCTACTACGAGGAATCTTTGTGCATACCTTGATCGTGGGGGTATGTCCTGAAGTGGGACACACTAGTATATCAGTATAAATTATCTAAACATATCACTAGGTAATGGTACTTGAAATGTTCATTTATTTTGTTTAATTGGATAAACAATACTGGTAATCGTCTTGAACTGCTTTTCATGAATATTGCATATAAAATTTTCAAATAGTGTGAAGACAGTTGGATGTTGCTGATATGATCTTCTTACCGGTGATTCTCACAAAAATAGAGTGTCTACTTTTTGTTAGTTATTTGTTTTCAGAAAATATAAAAATACAAAAAAGATTTGTTTTTAAAGTCTCCCAGTTTGAACTGATAAGTTGTTTGTTTTTGCATGATAAGATAAAATATTGGTTTATCTTTACTGTGGAATAGAACTAATGGATTTTCGAGTTACTTGCTTGTGTTTCTAAATAGATTGATGCGGTTATCAAAATGAAGTGCAGAATTCTAGTAAAGTGCATGGTAGGATCCTTCTACTACATTGCAAAGGGAGATATAGAGGAATTTAGATATAAGAGCTTAACCAGAGAATGCTAGCTCGCTAATATACAACAAATGAAACTTTTGGTGATTGGATGCATCAGCTAAGGGGGAGTCTGTAAATGTCAGAATTTGCATGTAGCTGAAGCTATCCAAAGACCAAAATATCACAAGATGTTTGAAGACAAAATTACACTATGAAGATATTGTCAAGGGGGAGTCTGTTGGTGCATATTTGTGACAACAGCTTAATAGTTTAGTCATTGGATATTTTGTATTGGGCTTAGCATTTGTGTTTAGCTTGTTTAGAGTTGTAATGGGCTTGGAGAACGGCCTAGCCTAGTCTAAAGCCTAGTATGCAGACATGTAGTATATATGTTGTGCATAAGGGTTTAAGAATGAGAGAGAGAGAGAGAGAAGTTGGAAGAATAGAAAGAGGTGTGAGAAATCTACAGAGAGTGGCTGAGAGATTTCTTGTGAGTTTTGAATTGATTGTAAACACTTGTGTTGAATAATCAATAGAAAACAGATATTGAAAGTATTTGTTCGTGTTCGTGTTCTTGTTCGGTTTTCTGTGAAATCTGATCTAGGGGATTCCGCACTCTAGATTGGATAGACGATTCTGTGATGATCCATACGGATTAGGGGACCTACAGTTGTATTTTCAAAGGTGGAAACTTGACCAGCTGACGTAACGGGAGATAAACGTTTTCATACTCAGAATTTTATCCATAAACATTTTTTACAAACCGACTGCACGGTTAGACTCGTGTTAGTTTAGGACAAAAAAATGTACAATTTTGTATCATTGGATTCGTATCGTCAAGACGAGTCTAACGGTACAATTTGGTACTCACACTTTTTGGACAAATTTTTTAGCAAGCCAGTTCGGTAAAAATGTCGAATATGTCAAACTTGAACGAATTATTGAGAATGGAGCATGAGGCAGGAACGACTAACAAACCGCCTAAGATGTTGAAGGTAGAGAATTACCTTACATGGAAGGATAGTTTCAATCATTCATTGAATATCAGGACACACGAATGTGGATCTGTATTCAAGATGGGTATGTTAACCCAACTCATGACTTTGAAGGCAGATACCGTGTCACTGCCTATGTAAACATGTCAGAGGCTAATAAGAGAATGTATGAGTCTGAGTAGAAGGCCTTAGCTGCTATAAAGATGTGGTTACCTGATGGCGTCAAACATACATTCAAGCGACATACCACTTCGAAGGAGATGTGGGATGCTCTAGAGAAGGGGTATGAGGGCAATCCTAATGTGAAGAAAAACAAAGTTGACTTGCTGAAGAAGCAATTTGTTATCTTTAACGGCATGAGAAATGATTCCTTTGAAGATATCATCACGAGATACTATCATCTAATGTCAGAAATGGATAATTATGATATAGAGGGATACACAGATGTGGAGATAAACGATAAGTTGCTAGATGCTTTACCTTCCAAGTGGGATATTTATACTCTTATGATAAAGGGTGAAGCTGACTATGAAGATAAAGACTTGGAAAAGGTTGTTGGAAAACTGAGAGCTTATGAGCTCAACATGAAGAAGAAGGAAACTGGATATGATCAGGTTCAAGATCTGGGAATTTATAAAGGGCTTACTCTTCATCTTCCAACAATGCTTCAAGTGATTCTACAACTGCGTTTCTCTCATGGAAAATGAGCAGGTTGTGACAAATGCTGATGGTGAAGTATGTTTTTTAGCTGCTTCAGGAGGATCGTTCGGGACAAAGAGACAACAAGCTAGCAATAATAACAGCAATACAAGGTCTATGCCTCTGAGTGTCAAGGCTGCTGAAGATCATCTGGCCTTGCTTACTTCATATGCTGCTTCATATGAGAACTACATTCAAAGAAGAATATTTGATCCTGCTACTTATGATGAAGATTATGATCAGATTGCCCCTGATGACCTAGAGGAGATGGATTTACAATGGCAGATGGCCATGATCTCTAGAAGAGTGAAGAGATTCATGAATAGGACGGGAAGAAAATCGTTGGAAAGCATGTAGGTTTTGACAAGTCTAAAGTGAGGTGTTTCAATTGTCAAAATTACGGACACTTTGCTAGAGAGTGTCATAGACCTAAGACAGAATCTCGTTCTAGCTCATCTTTTCAAGATTTTCCTAGTCATGGTTCAAGAAATAGGAATGCATCAACTAACACTGGATCAAAGGCCTTGATCTCTACTGCTAGGTTCTTATGATTGGAGTGTTCATCTGGAAGGTGATGACAATGCTACACAAGCTTTCATGGCTGAGATAGCCCCAGTTGATGGTGCAGAAGTCAAGGCTGATGATGAGGTCGAACAAGAGACTGTAGCTAAAAAGGTTGATGATAATCAGATGACTGAAAACATTAAATCTGATGTAGAGTAGAATGCCGCAGATAAGAAGGTGGCTGCAGATTTTGCTGCTTTCATTGCTGATCTAAGCAAATCAACAGGAGAGGTACATTTTAACTCTTGTAGTTCTCTATGCTTAAAATGTCGTGAACTGCAAAGTGAAGTTGACACGTTAACAAAACAAAACCATAGTCTGGTAAATGAGCTCTCGAGTGTAAAAGAATCAAAATTTTTTGTAAAAAGAAATGAGCCATTATATTTGAAGGAAATTAAAGGTTATGAAGAAGAAATTAATATTTTAACTTGTAAACTAAATGAAAAACCTCAAATTATTGACTTAGCTCATGATATTATGAGTGACAAAACAAAAGAGATTTCTAAAAAATGCAAAGAGTTGTCAGAAGCATAACTTAAAATTTGTGAACTTGAAAAAAAATTGAATCAATTCATAGATTCCTCTTTTGTTATGAAACGCATAATGAATGGCTTGAAGAAAAGTATTGACAAGACAAGTGTGGGCTTCAAAGGTTTCAATGAGTTCCACCACCTCTTGGTCATAACTATTCTTTCTTGCCAGACGAAGATGAGCTAACAGACTTTGAGTCAACTACACCTAGTAGTTCCACATCAGGAGATGTTGATGTGTCTGAGAATGCCAAGAAGTATAATAACAGGGAAGTGGTTTTGAAAATAAAGAATACACACCCCGAATAAAAAGCGATTTTTTGTTAAAAAAAGTCGTTTTTGTTAAAGGGAGTGATATGAAAGAAGAGACCACTGTTATTACAAGAGAGTCAAGTGTGTAGTTTGCGAAAAATAAAAACATAGAAAAATAAGAAATTGAGCAAACTAAACAAGATCCTTCTAGAGCATCATCATCATCATCGTCACCTGATGAATCTAAACCAGAGACTTCAATTAAGAAGTGTTCGGCTAGAAGATCGTGCTTCAAATGTCACCACAAGGGATATGTAGCTAGTTGCTATCCTTACAAAAAGAATGCAGTACAAGTGACTGAGAGAAAGAGAGAAAAATTACTAGAGAAAATTGGTGATGGTGAGCAGAAGATTTATAACTCACTAAAGATATCTGCTACCAAGCGATAGAGTGTTGCTGTTGGTGTAGATAAGGCTGAAAAAGGAACTCACCAAGATCCTCATTTTCAAAGAAATAACCAAAGATTTCAGTCTGACTCTATATCAGACAGATATGAAAGACCTAGAAGTAGTTCACCAAGAATGAATAACTTTAATGGTCAATCAAGTACTTTTACAAGTCAAGGTCAATATCAAACTCGATATTAAAATGTTGGAAATCGAAATTTTTATAACAATGGCTTTAGAAATTATCAAAATCGAAATTCATGGAATCAAAACCAATTTTTCCAAAGGTCACAGAGTCCAAACATGTTTAGGAAACCTTAGGACTGAAGGCCAAATGGAAATAAAAAACCATTTCCACCAATAGGTCTGAGATCCCAGACTCCTATTAGGTGTGATGGATATTGGATGATTGTTTTGGTGGTTGATGAATCTGGAAGACCCAAGACCATTAAGGCTTGGATTATTAAATAATTTTTATTGGGTTATGCAAGAGCTGATAAGGAGGATTATCAACTTGTGGTATGTTGATAGTGGCTGCTCCAGGCACATGACGAGGAATGCGAGGTTGTTGACTGAGTTTGAGAATATGGATGGAGGTTATATGAATTTTGAAGGTGCCAAAGGAGGGCATATTACAGGTCGACAAAAAGTGACCAACGGGAAGATCATATTGGACAAAGTGAACTATGTCGAGCAACTGAAGCACAATCTGATGAGTGTGTCTCAAGTCTGAGACAAGGGTCACTCGGTCCACTTACTAAGTCTGAAGCTTTGGTGTTGAAACCAGGTTTGGTGATACCGGATGATTGGATAGTGATGAGAGCGCCAAGGAGGAATGACACTTATGTCATGGACATGGGTGCTAAGGATTCTTCCTCTGTGGTGGCGTGTTTATTGTCAAAAGCATATGAGGCTGAGTCAATGCTATGGCATAGTCCCATGGCCCACATTAGTGGAAGGGATGCCAGTGCAGAGGTTTCACGTGGAAGATACATGTCTTCCATGTCAAAAGGGAAAATAACATAAGAAACCTCACAAGTCCAAAACAGTAAATTCCATTATGAATTACTTCATATGGATCTATTTTGTACGGTGAACGTAAGGAGCATAGGTGGAAAGTACTATTGTTTAGTTGTCACAGATGATTACTCACGATATTCATGGGTTTTCTTTTTAGGTACAAAAGATAAGACAGTGGAGATGCTGATAGATCTTTTTACAAAATTGGAAAATGTCCATGATGCACGGATCAAGAGGATAAGGAGTGATATTGGCACGGACGTTGATTGAAGCCGCTAGGACTATGCTTTCTGATTCAAAGCTTCCAGTTCTTTTCTAGGGAGAAGCTGTGAACACAACTTGTTATGTCCTAAACAAAGTTATAACGGTTAAACAGTTTAATAAAACATGTCACGAACTATTGTTTAACCAGAAACCAAACTTGAAAGGCTTTGAACCATTTGGATTACCCTACACCATTGTGCGTAAAAGATAAGCAAAAAATCGGTGAGGTAGCTGACGAGGGTTACTTTCTAGGTTAATGCCTGGAACACCGAATAAAAGGGTTTTTAATCTAAAAATTGTAAAATTGAAGTTGTGTTTAACATGGAAATCACTAGTTATTCACCTCAACAATCAACGAGTGGTCCTACTATATTATATGATTATGATAGCGTTTTTAAATCATTTAATATTCCTAATTTTTCTAATGCAGATGAGTCTCATGTGATTCAAACTATGATCAGTGAAGATGAAAAGAGTGACTTCATGCCTAGATCGAGTATATCAATGACAAATGCTCCAGAAACTTCCTCAAGTGCAGCTCCACAGGATTCAAGTGATAGTGAGTCTTAACCTATTCATGGGGAGGACTTTACTAATCCGTTTGCTAATAAGAACATTCATGGGGAGATTGGATCCAATCTAGGAGATAATTTAGATGTTGACACCCTTGCTACCACACACACAAACATAGATCATCCAGTTGAGAACATCATAGTTGATGTTGCTGAATGTGTTCAGACAAGAAGAGGTGTGAACGAAGGTTCCTGTTTATTTACTTTGATTCAGAAGATTGGGATGATACATGAGTGTTTGTATAGCTGCTTTATTGCCCAAGAGGAGCCGAAGATGTTCACATGGCTCTAAAAGATAATTGTTGGGTTGAAGCTATGCAAGAGGAACTAACTCAGTTTAAGAAGTTGAAGGTTTGGGAGCTAGTTAACTTGCCTAAAGGAAAGAAGGAAATAGGCACCAAGTGGGTGTTTAAGTGCAAGAAAGACGACCGAGGGATCGTGATAAGGAATAAGGCTCTGTTAGTGGTGAAAGGGTTCAATCAGCAAGAGGGGATTGATTACAATGAAGTGTTTGCACTAGTAGCAAGGTTGGAAGCAATTCATTTGTTCCTAGCTTTTGCTTCATTCTTCAAAGTTTACCAACTTGACGTGAAGAGTGCGTTTCTTTACGAGAAAGTCCAAGAAGTGGTGTATGTCTCACAACCAAATTGGTTTACTGATCCAGATTATCCAGATCGAGTCTATCGACTTAATAAGGCATTGTATGGATTGCATCAGGCACCTAGGGAGTTGTATTGTCAGCACATTTGTTAAAGAATGGTTTTGAAAGAGGTCAGATTGACAATACACTTTTCATTAAGAGAAAGAAGGAAGACTTTCTACTTGTACAGGTATATGTTAATGACCTCATTTTTGGGTCATCTGATCAGAACATGTGTCATGAATTCGAGGAGGTAATGAAGAGCAAGTTCAAAATGAGTGCGATGGGTGATCTGTCTTACTTTCTAGGTTTACAAGTTGAACAGAAGAAGGAGGGGATGTTTATAAATCAGACAAAGTATGTGTGTAACATTGTCTCATTTCAAAATGGAGGATTGTGCTACTTTCAAGACACCTATCTGGGAGAATCACAATCTTGGTCCTGATCATGAGAGTGTGGAGGATGTTGATCCAACTCAATATAGGGTAATGATTGGGTCTCTAATGTACTTGACTGCATCAAGACCAGACATCATATTCGCAGTGTGTCTTTGTGCCAGATATCAAGCAAATCCAAAAGAGTCACATATGAAAGCAGTGAAGCGGATTCTTCGTTACTTGAAGGGGAAACCTAAACTTGGGTTATGGTATCCAGCTACTATTGATTTGAAGTTTGTTGCTTTCACTGATTCGGACTTTGGAGGATGCAAATCAACTAGAAAGTCTACCACAGGTGGTTGTCAGTTCTTAGGAGGGAGGATCGTGTCATGGCAATGCAAGAAGCAGTCTTGCGTGTCTACCTCTACTCTATGAAGCTGAATATATTGCTGCGGGTAGCTGTTGCTCTTAGGTTCTCTAGATCCAACAGTAGATGCACGATTACGGTTTGAATTTCACTCGTATTCTTATTATGATAGACAATAATGCCACTATTTCAATCACCAACAATCCTGTAAAACACAGTCGCACAAAACATATTGACATTCGCCATCATTTTATACATGATTGTGCTGAAAAGAAATTGATTGAACTGCATCGAGTCGACACACTAGATAACCTGGCAGATCTTTACACAAAAGCATTTGATAGGGCTCGTTTTGAACATTTAGTCGAACTCAACGGGATAAGGAATCCTGAATAACCAGTTTTCCATAAAAATTTTTGTATATAATTTACTTTTTGTTTTAAATCAAAATAAAAAATAGAAAATCAAAAATGAGTTTTCACAGTGTGGAAAAGAAGAGATGATAGTACATCGCAAGTTAGATTGTCACACTAAAATTAACATTAAAATTACTTAAGTGTGATAGCAGCTTCATCATATGATGTACCAGTAGGCAAAAGGCATGAAGTAATCAACTTACCTTTGTTATATAAACATAACGAACTGTGTATGAGTGGGTAACATATCAGTGGCGTATGGTTTTATAACCTTAAATCTTGTGTTGGTAGATTGCCAAAATCTGAGGTTTTAGGTCTTTATATTGTTATTTCATCGGGAGTATCATGGTTGTCCTTCTGCTGTATGTAGATATATGCAACATAGGCACAACCAGAAAATCTTAAAAGAGCGAAGAAGCTCTCCTAGAGAGTCATTCAAAAAGGATGAATTTCGGTATACTCACCTACTACGAGGAATATTTCTGCATACCTTGATCGTGGGGGTATGTCCTGAAGTGGGACACACTAGTATATCAATATAAAATTACCTTACCATATCCCTGGTAATCATCTTGAACTGCTTTTCATGAAAATTATATATAGAATTATCTAATAGTGTGAAAATAGTTTGATGTGGCTGATATGATCTTCTTCCCGGTGATTCTCACAAAAACAGAGTGTTTATTATTTTGTTATTTATTTTCTTTCAGGAAATATAAAAATCCAAAAAGATTTTCGTTTTCGTTTAATTCTTAGCGTACGGAAAATGGGTGTTCATGGAGGAGTTGTTACCGATAGGTAGAGAGGTTATTAGAGATGAGTTCAAAATTTTAAAATCTTGCAGGTTTAGTGTGTTTAAAAATTTTGAGTATGTGGTTTGAGTTGAAAATTGCTTAATCTGTGATACAGTTTTACCATCTCTTGAATAATAATAATAATTTGTTATCTTGTGTTAAAAATTCTTATGGTTTCTCGAGATGTTTGTTTTATAGTATATAGGTTGTAGCTGTGTGTTGCTGAGAAGTTTAGTGAAGAGGAGTTTGCTTGGATGCATGGTAGAACCTCCTTTCTACATTGCAGACAAAGTTGGAGAGTTTTGAGGATTGCTATGCAAGTGATAAACTGGAGTTTACTCAAATGTTAACAATTTAGAAGATTTGGTGATTGGATGCATCAGCTTAGGGGGAGTCTGTTGCTGACAGAAGCTATTAAAGCTGAAGCTATCCAAAGGCCAAAAACGTTGAAGATTGCAAGATGACTGAAGACAAAGTTGTTTTATGAAGCTATTGTCAAGGGGGAGTTTGTTGGTGCATATTTGTGACAACATCTTAGATTTGGTCTTTGAATATCTTGTAATTAGTAAAACGATAAATATTTAGCGAGTTTAGTTTTGTATAGTTAATTAGATGTGATTGGGCTAAACCAGACTGACATTTTAGGGAGTGGTTGGGGAATTGGGCCTACATCAATTTGCAGCCCATGTGGTGAAACCCTAGCCCAGTTGCAAATCTAGTCTCTATATAAAGAGAGTTTTGCATCATGGTTAAGGTTGCTTAGTTAATCACTTCAGAGAGATTTGAGATAGAATTCTTGTGATCTAGATTGATTGTAATCATTATGATAGATAATCAATAAAGATCGGGTTTATTGTGATTGCTGTTCGTACTCGGTTTCTGTGATAATCTGATCCAGATGATTCCGCACTCTAGGTTGGATAGTCGATTCTGTGAAGATCCATACGGATTAGGGGGCCTACAAGGTTAAAAACTTCGAAAAAATATGTCGAGCAAAAGAGGAAATGAAAGTACATCAGCAGTCATAATTTTCACAAAGTATATTTTTGAATGGAAAGACTATATCATTAATTGATGCAATGATAAGCTTTACATGTTGATTAAAAATGTATTTGTTGATATAAACAAGATGAAACTTTAATTTGTGGTTAACGTATATGGTCTTATTTCCGTAATTTCGTTTGAGAGGTTTCCTGATTCTGAAATACAAGGTCTTTATCCTTTTTGATATCTAGGATATTTTACTTATTCTTCTGATAATGTGGTGGCATTAACCTAGAATTTGTATATCTTGCAAACCACTTCGTGTGGGAGGATCAGCTCTCCTGCAAAAGCACAGGACCTGACTTTAGCTAATTAACGTGTGCGGAATTCGTCATTAACTCGTTGAGAATGATAAGATATGTTGTTTCAATGCCTCTACTTCCTTAATCTTGTATAAAAGTTTACAAATCAGAGACAAAATTGACAGGGCTTCGCATTACAATCAGAAAAACAGCTAAGTACTCAACACCCCTGCTCAACTACTTATAGACAGTGGTAGTTTCACACAAGGATGTTGTGCCACTTAGTACGAGGTGCACTTCATACGAAGTGACATTGTATCACTTCAAACGAGGTGAGCAACAGTTTGTACGAAGTGGCCCATAAACATACAAAATGACATAAAATATAATATTTAAACCCTGTTACATATACAACATGACCCTAAGACGTAGGCTATAGACATTTGCCCCAATAAACTCCCCCTTGGATTTTGCTGCAGTTTTGGTCAGTCTTCAAAAACTCCAAAATCTTTAACAGTAATCGCCCAAAGAAACGCTTTCTCGGTCTTCGATGCTCCTCAGATGGAAAAGGCATTTGATTTGTGGTAGGAGGGCTGTTGTAGGTGTCACCAAACTGAAACCTTCTCAAGGATGCATGTCTAACAGCTTCAGCAATTCTTGCTTCTTTTCTCTCTTGTTTCCGTTGTTCTTTTTCCTTCCAGCTTTCTCAAGTCTGAGTTCCATATCTTACCTGAATTAATTTCGTTATCATAACAAACATTGATAACCTACAAGAACTGCAATGCATGCACTCTGTCTTTTTCTTCAAAGCTAATGTTGCTGTAGAATAGACATTTAATATATTTCTTTGAGCAGTTTACTAGCCACATCAGGTCTAGTATTCGAATTCCCTCCATAAACCATATATTCTTTTGTGCGCGATCACGGCTTCAGTCAATTGTTCAGTGATTTTCTAGGAATCATCATCATGTTGGACACAAATCACTTATTCTCTTGTTTTAGAGTCATAATGCCACCACTTGAATGGTTTATGTAAATCTTGTTCAATCTTTATCAACGACATATTCTTCATAACACGTGGTCGCTTCACTATCAGTGTAACATCTTTCTGCTTCGTTAGTGGATCAAACTTGATAACTCTTCGTGGAATATGCGGCTCCAAGTATCTAAGACCATGTGAAGCTTCAAACTTTATCAATTTCCACAAATGTTGGTTATAAAATTTCATCTTGAGATTGATACTCTTCGTTTAGACTAACTCTTCAATATCCCAAAGTGGCAACATCTTGATGCCACTCAAGTATCTGAAATACTTAACACCAAACTCTCGCTTTATCGCTTAGACAAGCTCCTCTATCTAACCCAGCTTAGAGTATCCCCCAAATATTTGTCTGGATCACGAGTAAGGAAAGCCAGTGGATGTTTAAACTTTCTTTCTTTTGGCATCTCCTTGAACCAATACTTCTTTGCTGTAGCAATCTCTTCTTTAGATAAGAGTTTAGGCACATTTCCTTCTATCACGGTTTCCTCGACCTTTCTTCTCAACAAATCATCATTTGCTTCAGAAAACGACTCTTCAATGGTTGGGAAGTCATCTGTACCTTCACTAGAATATTTAGCATTAGCATCATCATCAGAATTATCCTCCACGATAACCTTATCATAATCATCAGCTTCCGAGACATAATTATAAAGATAATCTTTAGGTTGTGAAGCACTAATGTTGTTTAACTCATCTTCAAAATCAAATACAAACAATTCTTCGTCTACACCTAACATTTTGGCAATTTCTTCCTTAGAGTAGTTATGAACAAATTAAACTTCTCCCACATCATGCTCAAGATAGAAGATCCTTGGTGTTTGCACGTCAGCAACAATTGTCAGGATTCCTGGCTTCTCCGCTTCATTCTCAGGGTCCTTCGTCTCCCCCTGAGTTTGTCAATTTCTTGATTAACTGAATCGTTTAAGAAGGCATCATTATTAAGAGATTCATCACTCTTTGTAGATTCAACAATCAACCCTGTACCCCCTGATCATCATCATCATCATCATCTTTGTTGTGATGATCATCATTGTCCTTCTTATCGTCATCCTCTTTCTCATAATCCTTATCTCCCTCATCATCATCAGCATCCATCATCATCAGCATCATCTTCGTGGAATGCATTAATTTCTATGTCAATCTCAGCGTACATCCTCTTTTGATCCAAGATTTCCTGCCTCAATGTCATGTTAGACACATTAACTGGTCCACCAATAAGTACAAAATTCACTAGCTCAAATTCAGTATCAGGTGAAGTAGGCTCAATAATAGGCTTCACATCAATCGAACTCTTGCCCTTACAAGTTGCAGCAGGAACTTCCTCTGCTTTCTTTGCCCTTTCAGCAGCTGTCAACTTTGCTTCTTCGATCTCAATCTCATCATATTCAGCTGCAAAATTGATATCATATCTCTTGTGGAGCACTTTGAACATCATATCAAATTTCTTGGCATTCTCTATCTTTTCAGTCTCCAAATCTTCAACCACCAGATGTAACCTTTCATTCTCAGCAGTGACACTCGTAAGCATTGACAACAAGTGCATGTTCTCTATCTCAAGCTATTTGATGGTAGCATAATGTTCTTTAATATTGTTCTCTAGATCACCCATATTTACATTATCATCCACCAATACAGCCAACAACACATCCAACCTTTACTTATCTTCTTTGAGAAACCTGATTCGGCCTTAATGATCTTTAATTGAGCATGTCTACATCAAACCCTTCTGATAATGGAATATCACTACAATCATCTGGAAATTTATCAGCCAATGAACGTCTTAGACCAGATTGTGTTCTGGAGCATTGTTGAATAGGGGGTGTCGACTGCTTTGGTGGTGTTGGTTGTGGAGGTGTGATATGTTATGGTGATAGAGGATGTGGTGGGGATAGAAGGGGAATAACAGGCGTTTGTGGTGGCTATTGTGGTGATGGAAGAACAACAGATTCAACATTACTAGTAGAGGCTACAACCTCAACCTCAGGTGTCTCAACGTTAACAATTTGAGCAACTTCTTCAGGTGCTTTCCTGACACTTTTGTACATTAGACATGCTTTTCTGGCTACAGGAGATCCTATTGTCTTTTTTTTGTGTTTTTTATTTGCTTTTGACTCTTCAAAGTTTCTTAGTAGGTCTTTTAGTATTCTATTCAGACTATGGTTCAAACGGAACATTAACATCATCGTCTTCACCTGCAACCTTTTTCTTTCTTTGTGCCATTCTTTCTCTTTCTTCTTTCTCAGCAGCTGCTATTCATAAATCAAAACTCTCATTTTTAGCTTCTCCACTATCACCTTCAACTGCCTTCTCAGCTTCAGCTGCAACTTTAGTCACATTCACCTCTTCATTATTAGAAGTAGCAGAGGGTACATCTTCATGAGTTGTTTCAGCAACTGGTTCATTCACTGGTATCTCATCAGGTTCATCTACTAGTAAATTTCTAACTGTTGTACTTTTACATGTTTGAGTTGGTTTTGATGAAGTAGAGCTTTTGACTTTGGATTTGCTCTTCTTCTTTTCTTTGCTTCTTCCTTCACGTACCAACGGCTTTGTTTTGCAATAAACCCTTCTAGACACGCAACTTCATCTTTTTTCGTCTCCACTCGTATCCTTTCTCCACTTCCCTTTTGCAGGTACCACATAATCTTTATCCACAATAGCTCCAAACACTAACTTAGCAATAAGCTCAGATTCCTGTTTCACGGAAAGATTCAATCGGACCAACGTCTCTCTATCCATATGCTCTAATACAAGCTCATCATCTTCTTCTTTCACCAAATTAGGAAATAGATCTTCTAGCATCATCTATACGAATCTCGGATACTCTAGAAATGTTTCCCTTGTAACATTTAGCACCATCTGATCATAAATTAACTTCGTGAAGTTGTATGGTGGATTCGGTATGAGAGCAATGATCATACACATCTAATAATCGACGATGTCGTCAAACCTTCATTTTCTATGACTGAGCGCATGTATAACTGAGTGCACGAAGAATTTGTAAGGTCTGCCAACATTTGCTGTTTTAAAAGGTGAGGCATTTACATGGCCTTTGTAACCCATGCGATAAAAACATCCTTTGACAATTCTTTCTTGGTAGGCCATTGGATCACTTTCTTTGTCATTGAAGCCCAGCACTCTTCGTACCAACTCCTCTATGATTTTGACTTCCAACTCGTCATTGCCGATTTTACTGCAGAAATAATTGATTTTTTAAACCGTTTAGTTTCAAAAGCCTTTTAAATTTTGCTCTCTCAAAAGCTTTAGTGTAAAAATCTGCCTTTTGGTCATCAATATGGATCTTTTCAATTCAAATCAACTTTTTCTCATAGCAATCACAGATAAAGTGGTGTCGAATTTCTATATGTTTAGGTTTTGAGTGTTGAACCGGATTCTTTGTCATATTAATGGATACCTTGTTATCCACGTATATAGGCGTATCAAGAAATTGCAGTCCAAAGTCTCTCATCTGTTGTTGTATCCACAAGATTTGGGAACAACAACTGGATGCTGAAATGTATTCAGCTTCACAAGTAGAGATAGCGACCGTGGTCCTTTTCTTGCATTACGATGTTACTAAACGTGTTCTGAAGAACTTGCAACCAACCATTGTAGATTTGGCGTAAAGTTTGCAGTAACCGAAATCAGAATCTAGGTATCCCGCAAGACTAAATCGTCGTTCCATGGGTACCACAAGCCAGTGCTTGGGCAACCCTTTAGATATCGCATTATCTTTTGATGATCAACAAATGTGAATCCCGGGGATTTGACTGATATCGGGCGCAAAGGCAGGTCAGATACATGATATTCGACCTTAAAATTGTAAGATACATCAATGATCCAATCATACATTGATATAATGTTCGTCAACTTCCACTCCATTAATATTAGGACAAATGCCATGATTGATGGCCAACGGGGTGTTCTAGTGATGTTCCCGACATGTCAAATTTCTTCAATACATCGTGAACATACTTCATCTGATGGATAAAGATACCGTCTGACAACTAATCGATCTGAAGTCCCAAGAAGAACTTCATCTCCCCCATTGCATTAATCTCAAATTTCTTTTTCATGACTTCTTCAAAGTCTTTACACAGCGATCCATTTGTCGAACCAAAGATGATATCGTCCACATACATATGTACGACAATTAGATGTCCATCCACTTCTTTGATAAAGAGGATACTATCTACTGTTCCTCTGGTGAAACCGTTTCCAAGAAGGTGTTGAGAAAGCGTCTCGTACCAGGCTCTCGGGACCTGGTGTAAACTATAGAGCACCTTATCTAATATGTAAACCTTATCTTTGTCTATCGGATCGACAAACCCCGGTGGTTGGTCGGCATACATTTCCTCTTTAACTTTTCCATACAGAAAAGTAGATTTCACATCCAATTGGTATACCTTAAACCATTTCGTGGATGCAAAGGCAAGGAATATGGGGATCGCTTCGAAACACGAGACAGGAGCATAGACCTCAGTGTAGTCTATCCCTTCTTGCTGATGAAAACCTTCAACTACGAGCCGAGCTTTGTTTCTGACTACAATCCCTCTATCATCTCATTTGCACTTGAAAACCCATTGAGTACTGATTTTCTTGTGGTCATCGGTAGATCAACAAGCTTCCAAACTCCAAGCTTTTCAAATTGTAACATCTCTTCCTACATTGCTTCAACCCAGCTTTCATCCTAAATAGCTTCCTTATATGTCTTCGATTCAACCTGTGAAATAAAACATCTATAAGAAATGGTATCTTGAACTGGTGCAACTTTAGTGTAAAAGCAACTTAGATCCTTATTAATCTGATTTCGTGTTTTAACTCAAGTCTGCAAATCTCAAATGATATTTACCGACGAATTATATGAAACAGTTTTAGGCATCACTTTATTAGAGACATTCACTTCTCTTTCCAGATTCGTAACATTCTGTTCAGCAACCTGATCACTTATTGAAGCTTTATTCTAATTGCTAGGACCTGAAGATATATTTATAAGACTTGTAATCTACTCAGAACCTTCTTCAGAGATGGATCCTTCTTTATCATATGCTAGCTCAGTGTTAGAATTAGAAACATCCGACTAATCAAAAGAGGGTGTTGTATTGTTTACAACTGGTTCGACGATAGGTTCTTATTAAGTATTGCTCGGACCTGCTTCAGATGCATTTGTGCCGTCTTGAGTCTGTGAAAACACCAACGGTCTAGGAACTTGTTCTCGATTAGACGCATGATGTTGTTGACATAACAACACAAGTTCTTCATCTGTTGTTTCATTTGGCAGGTCAAAAGAATTCCACAGACTCTTGAAGTTAAACATCCAAGAATCACTAGCCTTCTATGTTGGAGACGAGTATTTCTAGCAATCAACGTGTTGAGCTAGAATAACCCGGTTTAAGCTAGGCAGATAAACTCTTTTCCAAGGAATAGCGTATCCCATAAAAAATCCCTCCAGAGATTTACCGCCGAATTAACCATCTGGGTCAAGAATGGTACACGACGATCCAAACGCCTCCAAAAACTCTAAATTAGGTTTTCGTTGGTTATGCAGCTTGAAACATGTTTTCTTGTGAGCCCTGACTGTTATTACTCTGTTTAACGTCTAAGAAGAAGAGGCAACGGCTTCGCTCCAAAAACTTACTTCTAACTTTGAATCTACGAGCATTGTGCATGCTATTTCGATGAGAGTGCGATTCTTCTGTTCAGTTACTCCATTTTGTTGTGGAGTATAGGGGCGTTGAATTCATGAAGAACACCTTTAGAATTGCGAGTAGAACCAATGAGAATCTCTAGTAGTCATCAGTCACAAGAAGACAATATGGATCACCAGATATACTTCGAACATCAGTTGGCCCAAACAGATCCATAAGCAACCTTTCCAATGGCAGTTTAATAGAGTTCAGAAATTTTCTTGGATAAGATATCTTGTACTGCTTCCCCTTCTTGTACCTAAGACAATCGTCATTCAAATGGATACATTTAAGATTAACACCCTCCACTAGATTGCTGTGTACCAGATTGTTCATCTTTCTTATGTGGATATGCCCCATCTTTCGATGCCATAAGATCGACTCCTTCTCTGTTGCCTTTGTTACAAAACATTGACTGATTTTAGACGTAGTGGATGCAACCTCATGTTAAGGACATAGAGATCATTTTCTCGTGGAGCGCGCAAGAGGATCCACTCCTCGGGAATTTTGAATCCCGGCTTCAGAATGAGGCATTCTTTATAATTGAAGCGAGTTGTGAACTTCATATCGCAAATATGCGAAATGCTCAACAAATTGTTCTCTAATTTTGCGATGTAGTTAACTTTATCAAAAGAATTTAACCTCCTTATGTACCTTCAAACCCTACATAGCCTCCTCAAATAGCGTTTACATCATATAATAAGGCTTGCATTTCTGTCATGTGCCGAGATGCTTCGCAGTTCATTATCCACTTTGAAATGATAGACATCAGGAGCCCCTACACATGAAATCAAACAAATTACTTGAATAGCAAAACCAAAGCCATATTGGTCTTGGGTGGGTTTGGAATATCAATTTTGGTTCACAAATGATTTTAATTTCTTTCTTAACTTCAATACCCTGTCCAACCTTTGACTCAATTTTATCTTTTGTTTTGGTTGGCACAGTGGTTCTCTTCACAACTACAAAAGATGGGTTGGATTTAGCCACCCAAGTTTGTGCCTTTTAATATGCCATTTTTGGGTAAAATTTTTAATCCTTTTGTTCATTTTTGGTTGATGATTCACCAACTTCAAAATTTTAATAGTTTGCAATTGTTGGCTTCACATTTTTGATGGATTCATTGTTTCTTTTTAAGATCTGTGTTGGCACAAACTCAAGGCCTTTTTGTTTCACATCTTTTGTAAACTTTCTCACATCATAAACAGGTTTTGGATTGTTTTGAGAACATTTTCGTGCAATATGCAAGACTTTGTTGCATTTGTAGCATCACCTATGGTCGTTTCCAACAGAGGAATCCAAGGCCTGTTCACGACGTTCCTTTCTCTCTTAAATTCATCATTTGATTATTTACCCAAACTCTTTTTCTCATTCACCATACTCATTCCAAAAAAAATAAAATTTTCTTTTTATAATTTCATTTTTGAAACCTCTTGTCACTTTTCTCTTTGTTTCATACCCCAAACCTTTTCTCTTGTTCTCAGGATAATCCCTACCCTTCTGATAGTAACTATTAGTAACTCTTTTGGGTTTGCAATAGAATGAAGTGTCCTGTTTTTCAAGACCAGAACGACTCACTTCAACCGGCTTGAAAAATTTATCAACACGATCAAGATTTACATTCTGAATTGGGAATTCTTCATCAAAATACAGTTTATCTGATCCATTTATTTTGTACACAACCACATTTGGATAATCATTTAAATTGTTTTCTGATGATGAAACATAATTCTTATGAAAGCTTTCTTCATTTTCAGAATGTGAACTTGATTCAGACTTTTCAAGATTTGACTCAGCACTTTCAAACTCAATGCTATCAGACTCATTTCCCAACACATTTTCGACAACAGTTGTAACAACATCTGATTGACATTCATAGGTTACATCAATGTTTTCCGGTAACTCCTTCTTTTGCTCACTTTTAAGCTTTTATTAAGTGGCTTTTCCTCCCCATCTAGATATTTTTTAGCATACTTGTTCCACATTGGGGGTGGACATTGATTATAATCAAAACTCTTGTTTTTGTTTTCCAAATTCATTTCCTTCGTTTTCATTTTTCTCAAGTTGCTGGAAGAATATGATCAATTACGTATGAGGATGTTGAGTAACTAATCAACAATTTGTTGACTCATTTAGACTCAATCTTTATGGCTTCAAGTTCAGTTTTTAGCTTAGCAATGGTATCTATGTGAATATTAATTGCCATTTGTTTGTCCATTACTTTAGCTTTTAACATTGATTTTATTGCCATGTCTTGTCTATTGACTTCTTGAAACTATTAGATTAATCTGCTTAAATTATCATAAGTAGCTTTTGTGTCTTTCATGGCACTTGAAAGATTGTCAGTATATTTTTAAGTTCTTTAAGTTTTAATTCCTTTTCTGAGCATTCCTTGCACTGCTCCAGGCATTTCATGCATGGTTTTTCAATTTCTTTAATCACAACCTTGACCTCTTTGACTGACTAAACAACCGACTCTTTCATTCACTCTTTACTCTGTTCATAAACTACCTCTTGCATCTTAGCCATCATTGCTTTGTCGGCTATTTTCTTCAAATTTTCAGCATTCATCTCCTTCGTAACATCGATAATTTCTTTAACTGGCTTTTCAGATTCTTCTGGTTTAGGTACACACTAGTATTGACTTGATCCACCGAAGAAACCTGCAAAAGAATTATAGACATTAGAAGGAATCGTAGTTTTAAATGCATGTAGAAGTAAATCTTCTTCAGCACACTATTCATAGTAAATCGCCTCAGCAGATTCTTCAATAGTAAGGTCAGACGTTTCATCAAACACTATCCCACTTTCTTTAATCGAACTGTCCTCGACTACCTCATCAAACACTAGTTCTTCAACTATTTCAGCAAGCACTGCCAAACTTTCCTACTTAGAAATATAGTCATTCCAGTTAAAACCCTCGTCTCCTGAGCCACCATGAGTGCCGTGGATTTAGTTGAATCGTCCTTAATTGCAACCATCTGGGTTGTTATCTGAGGAGGAGAAGTTTTATGATATATCGATTCTTGTAGTAATCATCACCGAAAATATTTAGATTACCCTGCACTTCTCAGTTCGGGCACTCTCTTTTAAAGTGTCCTTTCTCTCGGCACTTAAAACATGTCACCATTGACTTATCAAAACCCAACTTTCCATCCAAACCTCCCAAACTGGTACGCCCAGTTATCTCCCAAAAACGATGCACTCTTCTAACTATACTGGCCATGCACCATTTGATGTCTATGAATTCTAATTCTTCGAGGTCGATTTGATCGTAATCCTCTTTGGTCATGTTCAGATTTCCGATCTTATCGGCCACCAGGCTCTCAGATGATTCAATCACTGATGCGAGTAGAGCCATGTGTTGTACAGTTGTTTATTCATTGAAGTTTTATGCATTTTCCAAGTTTACAGCTATGTTACACTTAAGAACTCTCTGAGTGGGATTGGACTAGTTGTTTTGGCAGTTGTTGAAGTTAGAGCTTTGGGATGATTGTGGTGTAGTTGGAGTATTTGGATCATAACTTTGAAATGAGGTAAAACCAATATTGCTGCTTGATTGATTTGAAACATTCGCTTAATTATTAGCAGTATAGGCCATTTGTATCTTCGGGCTTTGAATGTTGGAAGTTGTACTTCCCTTGTAGTACCAATTAATATCCCGTTTTGCATGCACTCCTCTAGATTCTGCCATTTTTTTCCAATTCTAGTTCGTGAGCCTCAAGCTTCTAAATAAATTTTGCTAAGGACATCGTACTGCTTCCGTAGTCTGGACTGTTCTTGATAAGCGTAAGATACGTTGACAAGTCGCCCTTTGAGCAGAGCGTCTACCAGTTTTTCTACCAGATCTTCATCATTTTTATTTACACCCAAACATTTCATTTCCACCACGAGGTGATAGTACCTCTCTATGAGCTGTTTCATGGTCTCTCCTTTCAATGGATGAAAAATGTCGAACGCTTTCTTAAGTAGTGATTGTTTACTCTTGAACATCTGCGTACTGCCTTGAAATTTGACTTTGAGTGCATTCCAGATGGTTTGAGCAGTGTTATCATGTTGCAACAAAGTGAATATATCTTCCTTAATGGCCAGTCGCAATATGTTCATCATCTTCTTTTTACGTTTGAATAAATTCTTTTCTTGATCGTTGTACTACCTTAATACGTTTTCAAGACCATTTTCTCCCACCGGAACCTTATATCCTTCCTCTATTGCATACCAGTTTTCAAGGTAATTCACTTGTATCCATTTTGTAAGCCGTTCATGCCACCCCTTATAATCTTCTAGATACATTAACTTTGGCGGCTTAGCCATAGTGCCCATTTCAGTGTCTAGGTTTAAGTTCTAGGTGGCTACGGTTGTAACTGTGGATGAAGCAGACGCGTTATAAAATTCCTCTTCCATTGTTTAACGAAAAATTTGTTTAACACTTATTTGGTGCGAAATGGAATTCATGCGATGCGACACTTCGTGCGAAGTAGGCACAATATTTCCCAAACACAACTTAGGTCACTTCATACGAGCTAGTATACACTTTGTGGAAAGTGATAAACAATTGTTTAATAGACTTTTGTGCAAGTTGTCACTTCATACAAAGTGGCTTGTCACCTCGTGCGAAGTGATATTCCCAACTCGCCCGAAGTGTTTTCACAGTTTCGTGTTTTTTGCAATTTTTGACATGAATATAGTTGATTTTAGATCTGAAACTTTCAAGGGTTTATTTTAACTGGTTTTACATGTTCTACTTGAAAATTAGTCCAATTTGTCCATGAATTCATCTAGATCTGATAAAAATATGAACAAGAAGTAGAAGAAGAAGTCTTCAATGGCTGAAACTTTTTGTCTTCAAATCAGGCCTCTAGGCTTTGGTACCACTTGTGAAGGATCGACTCTCATCCGAAAGCACAAGACCCGACTTGAGCTAATTAACGTGCGTGAAATCATCATTAACTAGTTGAAAATGATAAGATATACTGTTTCAATGCACCTGCTTCATTAATCTTGAGTTAACGTTTATAGATCAGAGACAAACTAACAGGGCTTCACCTTACAATAAAAAAAAAAGCTAAGGACTTAACACCCCTACTCAACTACTTATAGACATGGCAGCTTCGCACAAAGGTGTTGTGCCACTTCGTTCGAGGTGAGCAACACTTCGTACGAAGTGCCCTATAAACATACAAAATGACATAAAATCTAACATTTAATCCCTGTTACATATAAGATATAACCCTAAGACATAGGCTATAGATATTCCACACCAACAAACTCCCCCTTGGATATTGCCGCAGTCTTGGTAAGTCTTCAAAAACTTCAAAATCTTTAACAATTAACACCAAAAAAATGCTTTCTCGCTCTTCGACGCTCCTCATATGAAATAGGCGTTTGTATTGCGGGAGGAGGTGTGTTGTAGGTGTCACCAATCTGAAACCTTCTCAAGGATGCCTGTTAGACAGTTTCAGCAATTCTTGCTTCTTTTCTCTCTTGCTCTCGTTGTTCTTTACCTTCCAAGATAGAGTCTTCCGTTTATGAAATCAAAGACATGCTGAAGACCTTTGTGCAAAACTCAAGAACTCCACCAACCAATACAGAAATAGCAAAGGATATGTGGGTGCTTGCACAATTGTATCTTCATCTTCAAAAGAAGTATGCGGATGCCTCACACAATATGCAAATGGAGCTGATAAGAAATATGGTGGATGTTAGGTACAAAGATGCATAAGCAGAGATTAAGGCCATTAAAGACCATCTAGTCAAGAAATCTCAAAAGACACCTGATAGATCTACTACTTAAAGGACTAAGGTAGATGCACTTGAAAAAGAAAAGAGGAAAGTTACAAGAGAAGCTAATGAGATTTTGACAGTGCAGGAGATCATTGAAAAGAAAAGAATCCAAGAGAATCAAGACTCCTCAATAACGGTTCTTCAAAGCAGTATACCACAAACCAAACACTAGTCACCCAAACCACTGCTCCAATTCCTCAAACATCTGTTGGCACTCCAAAATTGACAACATATGTTACACTCACACATCCACAAACTCAAAAGACTCCTACATGTCTTCTTATCAAGAGAAGACTGTGAGAGGGGATCACGTCTCCTCTTATGTGCACCGAACTGATCTGACTCAGCTAATAGAGGCGGAATTCAAGGTTAGCGAGTTGGACAAACAAACAAGAAAGATATAATGCTTAAACGCCTTGATTCGTATTAATAACCGTGAAGGTTATAGACGAGTAAACACTTTGACAGGGCTCGCCGTAGTCACCAACTAACAGGTCTAAACACAACACTCAAGCTCCACTATTTATAGGTCAACATGACTCGCACAGGAGAGAGGTGTGTTAGTCTCGTGCGAGTGGTGCCTCGTACGGGTGACAAGCTATCACTCGTACGAGCCACTAACAGAATATATAAAACATATAATAACATTCCATATTTGACATTCTATGCCCTATATACATAACCGACATATCCTAGAAGTATGCAATAGACGTTATGCACCATCAAACTCCCCCTTGGATGTTGCCGCAATCTTTGATAGTCTTCAAAAATATCTTCAAAGATTTGATAGTTATCATCCAAAGAATCGTTTCGGTGGCCTGCGGCGCTCTTCAAAAGATATAGGTGTTTGGTCTGTAGGAGGAGGCCGATTATACGTGTTGCCAAACTGAAAGCTCTGTAGCGATGCAATCTGCGATCGCTCTGCATTCTTTTCTTTCTTTCGTTGTTTTATCTCCTCCAGCTTCCTCCAAGAAGTGTTCCATGTTGTTCCTGAGTGTATATCATTAGCAAAACATACATTAACAATCTTCTGGAACTTGAGCGCCTGCTCTATATCTTTTTCCTCAAAACTGATTTTGTTGTAGAATAGATATTCTATATCCTACTTAGAGCAATTGACTAGCCACATAGGGTCTAGTACTAGAATGCCGCACCGTAGACCGTATATGCGTTTGTGTGCTATGAAGGATTCAGATAATTCCTCAGTTATCTTCCAAGAATATTCATCTGGATGGACACAAATAACGGTTTCACTAGTACTTGAATCATAGTGCCACCATTTGATGATCTTGAAGATATCTTATTCCATCTTGGTCAGAGGTATGTCATCACTTTTGGCCTCTTCACTATCAATGTCACATCTTTTTCCTTTGTAACAGGATCGATCTTTGTGATTCTCTTGGGCATATGTGGCTTCCAGCGTCTAAACCCATGAGAAGCTTCTAGCTTTACAAGTTTCCACAGCCGCTAGTCATGAAATTTCATCTTTAGATTTATCATCTTGATCTGCACAAGTTCTTTAATATCCCTGAATGGCAAGGTCTTGATATCGCTTAAGTATCGAAAGTAATGGAGCCCATACTCCCTTTTAATCATATAAACGTCATGTTCTTCGATCCATCCCCAGCTAATGATGTCCCCTAGTGAAATATCCGCATCACGCATAAACAATGCTAGAGGACATTAAAATTTTCATTTTTCTGGTAACTTTTTGAACAATAGTTTCCTCATCTTGGAAATTTCTTCTTTAGATAAACATTGAGGAACCGTTCCTTGTTTGACAGCCTCTTCAACCTTTTGCTTCAGTAGATCATCATTCTCGGCTGGAAAAATTCACTGAAGGTTGGGGAGTCATCTGTACCCTCTTCGGCAATATTTGCATCATTGTCATCAGAATCATCCTCCACGACAACCTTATCATAATCGTGAGCTCCAGAAATGTGTTCAAAGATATAGTCTTCAGGCTGAAAAGCACTGATGTCATTTAGCTCGTCTTCGAAATCATACTCAAATGTTTCTTTGTCCATGCCCAACATACTAGCAATTTCTTCCTTTGTGTAACTGTGGACAAACTCACCCTCTTCTACATCATGCTCTAAATACTATATCTTTGGTTTGGGCATGGCAGGAACATCTGACATATTAGTCACTGTGAGGATTCCTGCATGCTTAGCATCCTTAGAACTTTCGAACTCCTTTCCTTGTACTTTGTCTCCTTCCACTTGGTTGGCGGAATCATCGAAGTACCCAGAAAAATCGATATCTTCATTCAAACTCGATTCTGTTATGAGGATTGTCGAACCACCTATATCATCATCATCATCAGACTTTTCCTTAAATACATCATCGATATCATCCAAGTCTTCATTATCCTCCTCAAGATTCTCATCAAATGCGTCTATCTCTGCTTCAATTTCTTTCTCGATCTTTCTCTTACTTAGCCATTCTTGATGTTTAGCAGAAAGATTCGTCATGTCAATGTCAACATCCTTTGGCTTTCTGATCAATATAAACATCTTCAAATCCACACACACAATTAACCCTGAAGATGTGGGCGCAGTTTCAGCTTCTGGCGCAGTTATATCAATCATAGGTTCCTCAAGACCCTCCTCTTTACCCTTCCCCTGAGCATCTGATAATTCTTTTGCAATACGTTCCCGCTCAGCAACCCTTTCCCTAGCCTCTGCCCTCTCAATCTCATTTATTTCTTCGGCTAAATTAATCCCGAGTTTCTTTGTAAGAATTTTCTCGAATAAGCTCATTTACCGTTGATTTCTAAGGCGTTCTTCATTATATTCTTCCAAACAGTTCCTCAGCCTTTCGTTCTCTAACACAATACTCACCAAGATAGCCTTAAGATGTTGTTTTTCTTCTTTTAGCCCCTTAATATGCTCTTGTAATTTAGCAATCTTCACACTGTTTAGCATAACTTGGTTTTCTAACTCTTCGATTCGTGTGTCATTGAACATGTCAGCAGAAAATTCTTCTCTCCCTGGAATATCTCCAAAATCGAAGTCAACTGATCTTCAAGTCTGGATCCTATTGAGAACTGGGGTTGAGATGGAGTAGGTTGAGGTTAAGGGGTGGGCTGTGGTGGTGGTTGTAGTGGTGGTGATCGTGGTGGTTGTGGAGTTGGTTGAGGAGGCGGTGATGGTGGTGGTTGAGGAGTTGGTTCAACATTCTCTACTTCATCAACCTTATTCTGCACCTTTCTTTTTTATCTGTCTTTTGGAGAATCTGTGCTTCTAACAGCTGGCCTCTTTAAATGTTTAGATGGCCTCTTGAAAGATTTGCGAACAGGGGTGTCACTGTCGGAATCTGAAGGCACATAAGTAGTATCATCTTCCCATGTTGCTTTTCTTCTCCTCTCCTCAGCTTTACGTTATATTTCAGCCGATCATTCTAATTCTCTTTCTTTAGCTCTCTCTCTTTATCCGGCGATCCTATCCTCATCATCGGTGCTAGAAGAGGATGCCTCTGCATCTATACCCTCTTTAACACCAAACGTTTCTCTTTCTATATCAACAACCAATGTCTCGACATTTTTTTCAATCTCAGGCTCAACGACCAAACTCATGCTGGCAGATGCACGTTTCTTCTTTTGAAGGGTTGTGGAGGAAGATGTAGCCGTTTGCTTTCATTTGTCCCCTTACCCCCTTCTTATCTTCCTGGTAAACCACACGCTTTTTTTGCAACAAACCCTCTAACGCTTCTATCTCCTCAGCTTCGTCCCCACTTTCATCTTTTCGCCAGTTCCCCGTGGGCGGCGCCACATAGTCTTTATCAATAATAGCCGCAAAAACAGGCTTGGCGCTGGGGAAGGCTTTTAGGTGCAGAGTCATCTTCTTTAATGTAGACATATCCATATGCTCAAGTCTCAGAATATCGTCCTTCTTCTTTTTCAGATTTGGTTGCAGATGGTCTAGTAGCATTTGCACGAATCTCGAGTACTGAAGAAACTTTTCACGTTGAAGGTTCTGTACCATCTGCAAAAATATGAGTCAAGAGAAGTTGTACGGCAGATTGACAATAAGTGTCGTATACACATCTGATAATCTATCAAGTCATTGAAGCCACCCTTTCTAGGACTTAGGGCGTGAATAATGCAATGAGCGATGTATCGGAAGGGAGCACTGAGATTTCCCTTCTTAAACGGTGCGACGTTTATGAATCCAGCATAGCGCATTCTATAAAAGCACCCTTTGACCATATATTTTTCACACCCCCGTGTAATCCCGTTCGCATCATCAATTCAGGGCGTGAACCGAATGGTATCTTCATCGCACAGCGGAAGCATACGTGATGGCCGAGATTTCTAGTAACTGAATGCCCGCTAACTATTCGAATGCCCATGGGTTCCACTATTCCAACCGTGCCATACTTGTAATCATAATCTGAGAAAGAACATGCGAAAAATCAACACAAAGTTGGCGAGTTCATAGTTTGATTGTTTTGTTTCAAATGAGTCATAAAACTTTTGAACACTTTGCATTCGAAAACCGGTTTGTGGGATCATAGTATCCTAAAGCATTTGAAATGTCATGTCTGTATAACAGTATTGAAATGTTTTCCATGTTGTTTGCAAATCCATGCATATAACTGTTATGTTTATAAACCGGTGATAAAATGTTTTCAATCGTATCTGTAAATAAACCGGTATTGAAATCGTAGTATGTAGTTTTCCTATGGAATCTAGTGATCAATCAGTGTGTAGCTAATACACTGACCTATGTGCCATAAGTAAGTAACCAACCGGAGACAACTTTCGCATCATTGGGATCACAAAAGCACTCCTAACCTGTTAACATACCAGGAGTGGAGCGTGTCTCAAACTCGATAGATCTATACCTTTTGCAACTTGGTCACTACGTGATTAATGGTTACTATTGTCATTTCCCTACTTACGGACAGTGATCTGTTATAATCTCATCCCATAGCTACATACCAATTGTTATAAATCTGTGTTATCGGGCCTAGCCCATGTTTTCTTGATTTTGGGCCTAGCCCATGTTTTTTTGTCATTGGGCCTAGCCCATGTTCTTTTGTCATTGGGCCTAGCCCATGTTATAAATAATATTGGGGCCTCGCCCCTAGTTGTGACTATGACAACCCCGTCACTAGTCATAAAACTCATGCGTGTTTCGAAAAGCTTTGTATAGCTGTGAAAACTGGTAAGTTTAGCATAAACAGTTCGTAAATCATTTGTGTTCATTGAAATCTGTTTGTAACATGGTTTAGAAACATATGATTTTCGTTTCATCGAAACATTGTGTGCTTTTGCAAAACTTGCATGTCTTTCCACCCCCGAAAACATTTATAAAAATGTAAAACGGTAAAAAGTGGGGGTTATGAACTCACCTGGATAATCCAGTGCAAAGTTAGCTTAATGTGATTTCCATAGTGTTATCTCCACAACTTGACTTGCTAGCGTGCAATCTAGTGTATTCCTAAAACGGAATAACTCGTAAGTTTCTAAGAATGGCATAGCTATACTACGTGATACCGAGCTCTACCGAATCGTTACTCACACGATTCTATGAAATATTATTTGTCACACCATCAATTTCCACTTGCGGAGTTTTACCGCGAGGCGTGTGAACAAACCAGAATCTGAGACACTAGCAACGTCGAACGACTCTATATGATTTGTTAATACGTTTTCCAAAATCATTTGTTTAACCATTCATAGTTAATTTTAGATTGCCTTAGTTTGGTTTCAATGTTTAGCGGAAGCATTAGTTTCTAAAGTTGAGCGGAAGCATAAAGATAAAGTAAAGGAACGGGCGCCAACACAAACGCCAAAACTAATGAAAAACCCAAATAAATGTTTGTAAATGAGACTCGATAAAAAGATGTCTTGATCAATGCAAGTGAGTGCACCTAGAGCTCCTAGCGTCCTGAGAAACATGTAAAGAAACAAGTGTCAACATTAAAGAAGAGTGAGTTCACAGGTATTCATAAGTTCATTTGTTCGGTTATAAGTTTGTTTCCCCCGTTATCCCTAACCCGGGATAACGATTTAGTTCCATTATTCCCAACCCGGAATAATACTGATGGTTCCATTATTCCTTACCCGGAATAATAATGATGTTCCATTATTCCTAACCCGGAATAATAACGTTGTTGGTTCCATTATCCCTAACCCGGGATAATATTGTTGATTCGTAATTAAGTTCAATGTTAACATGTAGGTAGCTAGCCTAAAGTTATGTCACGTAAGTGTTCGCGATCGAAGCTGACTGTTGTGCCTCCGTGTTGCCAGGCCTATCACTGACCATGGCGAAGTTAGGCCAAATTATTCACCCGTGACCATACCCGGTCGGCTAGCGCGACTAGCTCGGGTGGGGCTTGTCGGGCCCAGTTGTACTACTTATAATTTCCCCGCTATCTAACCCAATACTAACGATCCGATAGATTGTCGAGGACTTGTGTGATATAGCTGCTTAGTGACCATAACGTACATTAACATTAACTTAGTTACCGAATAGTTTAATGATGTTAATTCCGTATAACGTAAAGAGATTGAGTTGTAGAGTGTATACATGTTTCTTCCCCTGTTGTTTAAAACCGGATAAAATTAGGGGCCGTGAACTCACCTTTAGTTGCTCGGTTAGTGTAAGACAGATGTAGCAAATGATGGGACCGTTAATTGCGTCCTAACAAGTCAATTGATTTAAAGTTAGTGTGTGAACACACCAATATAAACCCTACACATAACTAACACACAATGCGGTACATACAACAATAAATCCTAACACTCAATCATGCATGCAAGTATCATCATACCAACATAGTGATCAAACCAACCTATCATGAACACAAATCAATCCATACAACACTTTGGTACACACATTCGCAAGTTATCAAGTTTCAGCTTATATACTCATAATTAGGCTGTTTTCGAGGATTTTTATAAAATAGTTCCAACGTCCCAAAAATTCCAATTATTTTACAGAAGGTGTCAACTATACTGTAGAATTTTATATAAATTTTTCAAGTCCTAACACTTCACCAATTATTCATAAATATTAATATACTAGGCTGCAGTCAGATTCGTCGCTTTCTGACTGCAGTCCACGGGAGAATTTATTTAAAAATCACCGTTCATCCAATTTACAAAATTCCAGTGGGAGTTTCCCGGAAATATCTATATCTAGTTGCTGTACAATTTTCGTGATTCGACTCTCTACAGATTATTAGATCCGATTCAATAAACAACTAACAAATTTTCAGCATTTTCACAGCTTCAGTTACTGTACTTAATCTGCCACTTAAAAATACCAAACGACTTCAGAAAAATATGAATCCAGCGCCATTAGAAGCGTTTTTCAAAAATCTACGTTTTAGACTTCAGAAAATCCGTTTTTCGATAAATAATAACCAAGTTACAGCCAGTTGAAGTTGGCTGTAAACACCATTCAGCATCCTGTTTTCAGCATTTTATCGCAATATAACACGCTTAAACAATCGATATGTTAAATATAAATGATCAAGAACACATTTTTCCAATCATATATCATCATATACATCATACCCATGCAAACCCTAATCATAACATATAGTTTTTATCACAAAACGCAGCCTAATGATTCTTGATTCCACTAATCATCATAATCGCAAACTAGCACAATTTATCGAACTAAACATTGATTCTACACTACATTCAAGCGTGATCAAGAGTTTAAAAATCCTAGTATGATTTTGCAAACAATGATAAACTCTAACCTTTAACAATGAAGATCAATGATCCGAGAATTAGATGGGAATGGATTCGGTTTGAAGGTGATCGCGACCGAGAGCAAGGAGTGAGGAAGACTGTCGCGACCGAGAGCAAGTGGAAGAGATGGGCTGCCGTCGGCTTCCTTGGATACTAGGGTTTCTCTTTTTTTTTTTTGTAAAGCACAACTCATGTATACATGCATATATATAGTGCAAGGGGAAAGAAAAGGATCAAAGGGTTTGGGGTTTGTGCTTGCGGCCGCAAAGGGGTTCGGGTGGGGTGGTTTGGGTCTTTAACTTGAGCCTCAAGTTTCGTTCAACTCCTTGAGTCGCAAGGAAATGAGGTCGACTCGTTTCGCGGCTTGGTTCGATTCGTCTATATATTTACTATATATATATTTTATAACTAAAATCACGAAATCGAAACACAACATAATAACTCACCGAACTTATAAACGTTTTATACAAATCGCACGTAATTCATTTGACCAGTTCATGAAATTATCGTAATTATTTCGAGCGTGCAATTTAAGTCTCCGAATCAATTTAGTGTAGGAACGAATAACCGTGAAGTAGTGCGTTTAAGATGTCTGAAAAACCGGGATGTTACATTATCCCCATGTTGAAAGAATTTTCGTCCTGAAAATTGAGTAAACGCGGTTTAGAATGCAGCGTACATGTTTAGAGTGCCACGCACAAAGATTTAGTTCGTTAACAATGGTACACGAAATTACAAGAAATTCCCAAGTGCCACGCACAAATATTTAGTTCGTTAACAATGGTACGCGAAATTACAAGAAATTCCCAGGTTGTCACATCATCCCCATGTTAAAAGAATTTTCGTCCCGAAAATTTAGTTGGTGGTATCATTAACTTGTTGCTCAGCTTGCAAAGAGGTGTGGGTATTTGCTTTTCATTTGGTCCTCTCTTTCCCATGTGAACTCCGGTCCACGCTTAGAGTCCCAACGAACCTTGACGATTGGAATCTTGCTGTGCCTTCGAGTCTTGATCTCACGATCCATGATCTCGATAGGTTGTTCCACAAAGTGCAGTTGTTCATCCACTTGAATCTCATCTAATGGAATGACTAGGGTTTCATCTGATAGACACTTCTTCAGATTTGACACGTGAAAAACGTTGTGAACTCCACTGAGTTCGGCAGGAAGGTCTAATTGATAAGCTACGGGTCCGATACGTTTCAAGATCACAAACGGGCCTACGTACCGTGGGTTTAGTTTGCCTCGTTTCCCAAAACGGATTACACCCTTCCAGGGTGACACCTTCAGTAGGACGCGGTCGCCTACTTGAAATTCGAGTGGTTTGCGTCGTTGATCAGCGTAGCTTTTCTGTCGATCTCGTGCCGCCGCCATGCGGTTTCTGATTTGTACAATCTTTTCAGTAGCCTCCAGTATCAACTCAGGGCCTGTGAGTTGACTGTCACCGACTTCTGCCCAACAGACCGATGATCTACATTTACGACCGTATAATGCCTCAAACGGTGCTGCCGATATACTCGTATGGTAACTGTTGTTATACGAGAATTCCACTAATGGCAGGTGGATTTCCCAACTATTCCCGAAGTCTACTACGCATGCCCTAAGCATGTCTTCCAAGGTCTGTATGGTCCTTTCGCTTTGACCATCAGTCTGAGGGTGATAAGTTGTGCTCATATCTAAGCGTGTTCCCAACGCTTTCTGAAGTGACTGCCAAAAGTTGGACGTGAAGCGAGCATCTCTGTCTGAGATGATGGACGTTGGCACTCCATGCCGAGAAACTACTTCCTTAATGTAGATGCGAGTCAACTTCTCCATCTTATCTGTTTCTTTAATAGCTAGGAAGTGTGCGGACTTAGTTAAACGATCCACAATTACCCAGATGGTATCGCAACCACCCAAAGTTCGCGGGAGTTTAGTGATGAAGTCCATCGAGATCTGATCCCATTTCCACACTGGGATCTCAGGTTGTTGGAGTAGCCCCGATGGCTTCTGATAGTCTACCTTGACTTTTGCACAAGTCAAACACTTGCTCACGTAGGTGGCTATATCAGCTTTCATGTTGGGCCACCAATACGCAACTTTAAGGTCTTGATACATCTTATCCGAACCAGGATGGACAGAGTATCGGGATTTGTGAGCTTCCTCCATGACTAGCTTTCTGAGGTCTCCGTAGAGAGGTACCCATATGCGATTCATGAAATACCGGACTCCATTGGGTTTTACTTCCCAATCGCGTTCCATTTTTCCCACCGATTCGGCCTTGATGTTTTCTTCCTTAACTGCTTCTAACTGCGCATCGCGTATCTGTTCGGGTAATCCCGAATGAATAGTGAACTGTAGTGCTCATACCCGACGAGGTTTCAAGTGTTCCTTCCTACTGAGGGCATCTGCTACCACGTTAGCTTTACCCGGGTGATACCGTATGGCACATTCATAATCGTTCAAGAGTTCGACCCAGCGACGCTGTCGCATGTTCAACTCTTTCTGATCAAAGATGTGTTGGAGGCTCTTGTGATCTGTATAGATTGTGCACTTTGTTCCATATAGGTAGTGTCTCCAAATCTTAAGTGCAAACACTACTGCTCCCAATTCCAGGTCGTGTGTTGTGTAGTTTTTCCAGTGAACCTTCAATTGTCGGGACGCATACGCGATGACCTTATCACGTTGCATGAGTACGCATCCCAATCCCTGAATGGAAGCATCACAATATACTACAAAATCATCTGTCCCTTCCGGCAAGGACAGAATGGGTGCACTGCAAAGTTTCTGTTTCAGCAATTTAAATGCCGCTTCCTGCTTGTCACCCCAAGCATACTTGATGCCTTTCTGGGTGAGGGTAGTAAGCGGTTGCGTGATCTTTAAAAATCCCTCGATGAAACGTCTGTAGTAACCAGCCAAACCCAAAATTTGGCGGATCTCCATCGGTGTCCTGGGTGCTTCCCAGTTTTTGATAGCTTCAATCTTGGCGGGGTCGACGTGGATGCCCTTTTCATTTACGATATGCCCGAGGAACTGAACTTCCCGGATCCAGAAATCACACTTTGAAAGCTTGGCATATAGTTTCTCCTATTGAAGTAATTCCAGCAGTAATCGTAGATGTTCAGCATGTTCTGCTTCACCTTTAGAGTAGATGAGTATGTCATCGATGAACACAATGACAAACTTGTCGAGGTATGGTTTACACACACGGTTCATGAGGTCCATGAACACCGCGGGTGCGTTGGTGAGACCGAAGGGCATGACCAAGAACTCATAATGGCCATACCGAGTACGAAATGCCGTCTTAGCGATATCCTCCTCCCTGACGCGTAACTGGTGGTAACCGGACCGTAGATCAATCTTGGAGAAGTAGCTTGACCCTTGAAGTTGGTCGAAGAGATCGTCGATGCGAGGTAACGGGTATCGGTTCTTGACAGTAACCTTATTGAGTTCCCTGTAGTCGATGCACATGCGGAAGGTCCCGGTCCTTCTTCTTGACAAAAAGGACTGGAGCTCCCCATGGCGAAGCGCTAGGTCGGATAAATCCTTTTTCTAACAGTTCCTGAAGTTGGGTCGACAGCTCTTGCAGCTCGGCTGGAGCTAGGCAGTATGGGGCCTTGGCGATAGGAGTTGCATGGTTCGCCAATTCGATTTCAAACTCCACTTGTCGATGTGGTGGAAGACCAGGTAACTCCTCTGGAAATACATCGGAAAAATCACGGACGACGGGATATCTTCTATACGTTTCTCGTCCTTAGGCTGTTCGGTAACCAGTGCGAGCAAAGCGAAGGAGTTCTTCCTCCGAAGATACTTCTGCGCTTGCATGTAAGAGATGATGTTTGTGACGGCGCCTGCCTTCTCGCCTTGCACCGTCAAGATTTCGTCGATAGAGAGCGGAATACGGATAGATTTTTCGAAATAGAGAACTTCAGCTCGGACGTCGGATAACCAGTCCATTCCGACTACCACGTCAAAACTACCCAGGGTAGTTGTCATCAGATTAATGGTAAAGGTGTGACCCGCGAGTTTGAGTTGACAGCCGGATACTAAATGGGTCACATCTATAGACTTACCATCGGCTAGTTCTATGACGTAAGGGGCCTCTAGAGGTTTAGGCATGAGATTTAGGTTCTTCCTAAAAGACTCAGATATAAAACTCCTATCCGCACCCGTATCAAAAAGCACCGTAGCAATATGTTCATTAAGGGGAAACTTACCGGTGACCACGTTCGAGTCGTTTCTGGCTTCTCCGCGGCCCAGCGTAAATGCGTGACCTTTGGCACCTCCTGTGCCACCATTTCCATTATTGTTGTTGTTATTGTTGTTGTTGTGGTTGTTCCCACCATTGTTGTTGTTGTTACGAAGCTGTGGGCAGTCTCTTTTGAAGTGGGCAGTGCTACCACACTGATAGCACCCCCGGTTAACACCCTGGTGTTGATTTTGATTTTGTCGGGACATGATTTCCCCGCGACAATCCTTTGCCGCATGTCCCACTTTGCCACAACGTTGGCAGCGATTCCCGGCACAAGGGCCGTGATGATGAAGATTACAGTGATTGCACTGTGGTTTTCGTCCTACATAGCCGCTTGTGTTCTCGTTGTTGTTGGCGGGCTGATTATTGTGACCCCGGTGGCTGTTGAAATTATTGAATCGTTTCTGGTTCCCCTGTTGTGGCTGGGATGACGAAGACTGTCGAACAGACGAGTCTTCAAACTTCCTTTTATTATCAGGGGTCACTTCAGTTGTACCCCGAGATGGCAACTTCTTTAATTCCACCGCCCTATCAGTGAGTTTGTGCGCCAACCTGATTGCTTGATGCTCAGTCACAGGGTGCTAGCCATTACCATACCCTGGATCTCGGGGACCAGACCCCCAAGGTAAAACTCGAGTCGTTTCTCAACAGTGTTGGCCAGATCGGGACATAGAAATACCAGGTCGTGATGTTTCGCTGTGTATGCTTCGATTTCAGATCCCACCATCTTGTGGTTCCATAATGTTTGCTCCAACTGTTGAACCCGGTCTCGTGGACAGTACTCCTCTTTGATTAGGGCCTTAAACTCTGCCCAGGCCATTGCATTTGCAGCAATAAGTCCACGCGTTTGGACTTGTGCATTCCACCAAGTTAGTGCCCCATCCTCCAATGTTGAGGCAGCATACTTGAATTTGTTGGCCTCCAGACAATTGCACATTTCGAACACTGATTCGGACTTTTTGATCCAGCGGACCAGTCCTATGGGTCCTTCTGCCCCCGTGAATTTGCTCGGCTTCGCATCGAGAAACATCTTGTAGGGGTTAAGACCCCCTCCTGCTGACAGAGGACAGGTAGTCAGCGAGGAATTCTACTAGCCCAACTATTAGATTTTCCCATGAAAATTTAATAATAGTTACCTGCCGGTTGGTTTTGAACACCCGCTAGAGCAGCATTCACGTGCCTTAGATCATTGCGGCTAATTCTTAGGGCGTCATGTTGAGGTTTCCGCGACGTCCAGTTGCCATTTTAGATCTTCGTAAGACAACATAAACACACACCAATAAGTCTATATATCCAATATAGTTATCCTATTCCATACTTAAATAATTCCTCAAATTATGTCAACCCAAATAAATTAAACAGTCAAAAGAAATATTCCATAAAATTTCAACGTCTTACAAAATGCCAACCAAACAAATCAGTTTACTATAAAATCTCAAGTTTAAACATAAGTAGGAAGATAAATAGACTGAAGGAAAGTAAATAAAATAAGCGAGACGTGTCAGTCTTCTACGTCTCCATCCCCCAAATCGCTATCGTTGCCGTCATCCTGCACGGCGTTTCCAGCTTCTACAGCTGGGTCTTCCTCCGGATCCTCCTCTAGATCCTCCTCTACCGGCACTGGAGGGGCCGGTGCTGGTGCGGGTACTGGTACAGGTGCCTGATTCTGTTCTAGTTCTTGAATTCTCCAGCTAGACTCAAGGACTCTGTCTTCGAGCCAGTCAGCCCTTAGCTGCTCAGCACGAAGATCTCTTGCTAAGGTGTTACGAGCTATCTTACTCGCATGTTGCTCTTCCTCGAGCGATCCAGTCTTACCTGTTAATTGTCGTATCATCCATCCCTGTGCTAGGATGGTTTCATGCATTCTTTCTAGTTGTTCTTGTTGCTTTCTTATCATATCTCTAAGTAGGTCGTTCCCTACTTCTAATGAGTTAACCGGTTCGACCGGCATAGCGATGGTCGGGCGTGAGGACGACTCCTCCCCTAGAGCGAGCCTTTTTCTCCCAGCTGAGCGTGTCTCCACGCCATGAGGTGGTGAGGGTTCCACCATAGGTGCCTTCCCCGGCGCCTTTGGTTGCAAAAGTTTGTCGGATGATGATGATGATGACATTGCCTGTTGGGTTGTATGGTTAGTTACGAGTTGCATTCGTTTCAATTATGCATTCATATTTCACATAACATAGTTGTGGTATAACATATAACAAGATATAACAGTTCAGTGCCAAACTAAGTCTAGTGTCGTGTAATCAGCTATAGTTTAGGTCTACCTTTAATGCAAACCTGGTTCTCTATAGCTAGAGGCTCTGATACCAATCTGTCACACCCTCAATTTCCACTTGCGGAGTTTTACCGCGAGGCGTGTGAACAAACCAGAATCTGAGACACTAGTAACGTCGAACGACTCTATATGATTTGTTAATACGTTTTCCAAATCATTTGTTTAACCATTCATAGTTAATTTTAGATTGCCTTAGTTTGGTTTCAATGTTTAGCGGAAGCATTAGTTTCTAAAGTTGAGCGGAAGCATAAAAATAAAGTAAAGGAACGGGCGCCAACACAAACGCCAAAACTAAAGAAAAACCCAAATAAATGTTTGTAAATGAGACTCGATAAAAAGATGTCTTGATCAATGCAAGTGAGTGCACCTAGAGCTCTTAGCGTCCTGAGAAACATGTAAAGAAACAAGTGTCAACATTAAAGAAGAGTGAGTTCACAGGTTTTCATAAGTTCATTTGTTCGGTTATAAGTTTGTTTCCTCCGTTATCCCTAACCCGGGATAACGTTTAGTTCCATTATTCCCAACCCGGAATAATACTGATGGTTCCATTATTCCTTACCCGGAATAATAATGATGTTCCATTATTCCTAACCCGGAATAATAACGTTGTTGGTTCCATTATCCCTAACCCGGGATAATATTGTTGATTCGTAATTAAGTTCAATGTTAACATGTAGGTAGCTAGCCTAAAGTTATCTCACGTAAGTGTTCGCAATCGATGCTGACTGTTGTGCCTCCGTGTTGCCAGGCCTATCACTGACCATGGCGAAGTTAGGCCAAATTATTCACCCGTTGACCATACCCGGTCGGCTAGCGCGACTAGCTCGGGTGGGGCTTGTCGGGCCCAGTAGTACTACTTATAGTTTCCCCGCTATCTAACCCAATACTAACGATCCGAGAGATTGTCGAGGACTTGTGTGATATAGCTGCTTAGTGACAATAACGTACATTAACATTAACTTGTTACCGAATAGTTTAATGACGTTAATTTCGTATAACGTAAAGAGATAGAGTTGTAGAGTGTATACATGTTTCTCCTCCTGTTGTTTAAAACCGAATAAAATTAGGGGCCGTGAACTCACTTTTAGTTGCTCGGTTAGTGTAACACAGATGTAGCAAATGATGGGACCGTTAATTGCGTCCTAACAAGTCAATTGATTTAAAGTTAGTGTGTGAACACACCAATATAAACCCTACACAATACTAACACACAATGCGGTACATACAACAACAAATCCTAACACTCAATCATGCATGCAAGTATCATCATACCAACATAGTGATCAAACCAACCTATCATGAACACAAATCAATCCATACAACACTTTGGTACACACATTCGCAAGTTATCAAGTTTCAGCTTACATACTCATAATTAGGCTGTTTTCGAGGATTTTTATAAAATAGTTCCAGCATTCCAAAAATTCCAATTATTTTACAGAAGGTGTCAACTATACTGTAGAATTTTATATAAATTTTTCAAGTACTAACACTTCACCAATTATTCATAAATATTAATATACTAGGCTGCAGTCAGATTCGTCGCTTTCTGACTGCAGTCCACGGGAGAATTTATTTAAAAATCACCGTTCGTCCAATTAAAAAAATTCCAGCGGGAGTTTCCCGGAAATTTCAATATCTAGTTGCTGTACAATTTTCGTGATTCGACTCTCTACAGATTATTAGATCCGATTCAATAAACAACTAACAAATTTTCAGCATTTTCACAGCTTCAGTTACTGTACTTAATATGCCACTTAAAAATACCAAACGACTTCAGAAAAATATGAATCCAGCGCCATTAGAAGCGTTTTTCAAAAATCTACGTTTTAGACTTCAGAAAATCCGTTTTTCGATAAATAATAACCAAGTTACAGCCAGTTGAAGTTGGCTGTAAACACCATTCAGCATCCTGTTTTCAGCATTTTATCGCAATATAACACGCTTAAACAATCGATATGTTAAATATAAATGATCAAGAACAGATTTTTCCAATCATATATCATCATATACATCATACCCATGCAAACCCTAATCATTACATATAGTTTTTATCACAAAACGCAGCCTAATGATTCTTGATTCCACTAATCATCATAATCGCAAACTAGCACAATTTATCGAACTAAACGTTGATTCTACACTACATTCAAGCATGATCAAGAGTTTTAAATCCTAGTATGATTTTGCAAACAATGATAAACTCTAACCTTTGACAATGAAGATCAATGATCCGAGAATTAGATGGGAATGGATTCGGTTTGAAGGTGATCGCGACCGAGAGCAAGGAGTGAGGAAGACTGTCGCGACCGAGAGCAAGTGGAAGAGATGGGCTGCCGTCGGCTTCCTTGGATACTAGGGTTTCTCTTTTTTTTGTAAAGCACAACTCATGTATACATGCATATATATAGTGCAAGGGGAAAGAAAAGGATCAAAGGGTTTGGGGTTTGTGCTTGCGGCCGCAAAGGGGTTCGGGTGGGGTGGTTTGGGTCTTTAACTTGAGCCTCAAGTTTCGTTCAACTCCTTGAGTCGCAAGGAAATGAGGTCGACTCGTTTCGCGGCTTGGTTCGATTCGTCTATATATTTACTATATATATATTTTATAACTAAAATCACGAAATCGAAACACAACATAATAACTCACCGAACTTATAAACGTTTAATACACATAGCACGTAATTCATTTGACCAGTTCATGAAATTATCGTAATTATTTCGAGCGTGCAATTTAAGTCTTCGAATCAATTTAGCGTAGGAACGAATAACCGTGAAGTAGTGCGTTTAAGATGTCTGAAAAACCGGGATGTCACATTATTGACTTAATTCGGTTAACCAACCTATGGTTTTCTTAGAATTGATTATGTTTTCGAGAGACTTGAAATATATGTTTACATATAACACAATCCATATTTCATGATATCGTATTAGTCGTCATGTACGTCGACGAATAATAGTACGACTCTTCGTAGTTTTCATAAGGTATATTATATATACCTGTATAAATGATGCATTTCGTATTCGCGCAAGAGCTTGGCGTATCGTTTATAATAAATAAATAACGATGTAATTGTACGCTTGTTTTAATCTTGCGGTATCGTGTTGCACTTCGTTTAGGCGTTGAAATCGGATATAACATATATTTTGTTATAAGATCCTCCGAAAGTATTCGCAAGTGTTCGCGTTGCGACAATTGAAATAAATATAACTATATTTATTTTATAAAAGTATTCAAAATCTCGACGTTCGAATATATATAATTATATTCGTGTTATACAATCTTCGAATGTCTGTCGTTTGAAATAACACACACCTTGTATTCGTCTTGTAAAAGCGTTCAGAAATCTTGGCGTTTCGAATTAAATATAAACAATATACTTATTTTTATAACGTCGTTCGAATAACTTATCGAGGTTTCAAATCTAGTTTCTGATTTTCGGCGTTGAATCAAACATAAATAAGTATTATTTATCTTGTAATCGTTTGCCGTACGTTTGTTATCTTGAAATCGCGTTCGTGGAAAGGTTGTCGGATCGAGGTTTGAACGTTTTAATTAGCGTCGTCAAATAAATATATACCTATATTTATTTTATAATAACCATTTGAAATCGGATGTTTAATCTTTGAAATGTGTCGCGTAAATTTTACGAAAATCGGGCAGAGTTTCCTCTATTTTCGGACGATCCCGACAATACTAGTTGTCGATTTATTTATCAAAATGCAATATTCAATATACCAATAACAATATATATATAATTTATCGTCGTGTTTCGATTATAATGTTTCGCCGATTTATTTCATTTATATATATATCGTGACGCCGCGACGATTCCGTTCGATTGGACTATTAGTGTTTACGCGAGTATTGAAGTCGAACCAATTGTTATTTTTAACTCTTCGGTGATAATTATTCATTTATGGTTTGGTTTTGAGCTCGGTTTCGCGCGCTAATTATTAATAATAATTATAAATTAATATAATTAAATTTCGCGTCGTAATTAATTTTTACCGAGTCTCGAGTTGACCCATTGACCGGGTTTGAAAGGATTTACTTTTGTTGACCGAGCCGAACCGCGCATTTTCGGTGCTGACGAATCTGACCGAACCGAACACGAACCTGAAATAAACATGTATCAAAACTGAAACGATGTAAACTCAAATCGAAACGAAACTAAAATATCGACAATGAACTAGAAACGAATTAGAACTGAACCGTGTCGAACCAAAACTGAACCGAGTTTGACTGAACCAGGTTTGGAACTGTGTTAAACCGGAGCTGGACCGAAACTGAACTGATTCGATACCCGCGATGACCCGAAACACCCGAACCAGAATTGAACCAAGCATAACTATCTCAACTGCCGCCGCCGTCGGTCCACTAGAAACCGCCGGCAGCGGCGTTGTTGTCACTGCCGCAAACCGTCGCCTCAGCACTGTCGTGACACCGCAAGTCATCAGCAACCCGACCCAAACATCGCCACAGCCGCCGCGAGATCCAAAACATCGCCGGCTGCCGCCGGCTTTCTCCCTCTGCCGCTCTCTCTCTCTCTCCTCTACCCGCTGCTCTCTCTCTCGCTCTAACATATGTATATGGGTGTGTGTTTAAGGGGTACAAGGGATGTCGCAGGTGGTGTGTGGTACGTCGGAGAGGATGATCAGTGCCGACCGGTGCATTCGCCGGAGTCGGGCGACCGGATTCGGAGAGGAGAGAGGCAGGGAAAGCTGGTTGTGTGCTAGGGTTTCAATTTTGAGAAAATGAGGGGATTTAGGGTTAGTTTATATTTATATGTAAGGTTTCAAAATGGGTCGGGCCCAAGGCCTGTTAATCGTGTTTAAGCCCAATATGTCTTCCCAAGCCTGTTTTCAAAACCCGAAAGTTGTGTTTTATCGAAATTTACTTATTCAGGCTCAAAAGCGTTTAAAATTTTATCGAAAGTCGGGTTTTGACGCGTAATCCGTTCGTTTGCGTTAAACATTGCGTAGTTTCCCTGTTTGTCGTTTCTGATCCGTTTTTCGATCCGATTTCTACAGTGAGTATTAAAATTCAACTACGGAGCTAAATATATTATAATATATTAATGTCGAGGCGTAACTCGAGTTCGTGGCTTCCGTTTCGTTGTCAGTGCGTCTCGATTTTCGCGTAACTTCCGCGTTGTGATTTACGACGTTCAACGATACAAATTTATCGCATAATCATAATTGTGTGATAAATACAAGTATAAAATTTATGTTTTTAGACGTTGTCAGTATTTGTTCGGCATCAGTTCGCTTATCGATCAATTTCGCATTTAGTGTCTTTGATTATCACCTCACGTAACGTGAAGCAAGTAGACGTTCCTAGCCTTTCCATGGGCCTGATCGAGTTAATTTACGTCTAATTACGTTGTTTATGACGATATTATTGTCCGTTACTCGCTTAATAACAACCGGAAAACGCAGGTTGTCACAATATTCTGGGTAACCGGTCGGGTCGTCTTCACTGTCATTAAACTCCGACACTGTACGAATAAGATCTTCAGTGATCCTGACTTCAATATCTTTGTTATCAATGCGTACTGCAGACAAGATGGCATTCTCTTCCTCACTATACTCGGCCACATTCCAAAAATATTCAGCATGAGATTGGTATGTTGTATGACGATCTATAAGGGCCTTTGTAATAGGCAGCCTGCTCAGAAAATCTAAAACTTCTCTGTATGCTGCTATCTATGGAATAGTCTCATTCAAAAGATAACAAATGTTGTGGAACGGTGAGACTGTAGACTTTTTGATCCGCAAACACAAAGATTACAAACACTTAGAAAAATTTTCAAACATTTCAAATCTTATATACTCGTACGAGTCAGATACTTAGACAAAGAATTAAGTTCTGAACAAAATCCACTCGTACGAGTCACTTTTGTACGAGTTGAAGTTTATACTTAACATTTTTAAGGGTTTGAATAGACATACTCGTACAAGTGGTGCTTCGTACGAGACAAAGAGATTTAAACGTTTAGAACATACTCGTACGAACGATCACTCATATGAGTGAATATGATAATAAGTCATTTGAAAACCTTGCTCGTACGAGTGATGATTTGTACGAGTTGCGAATCGCACCAAATAACACCTTATCAAACCGAACTTAAAACGTGTAGATTTTAACAAATTGAATGTTGATTCATAGGTTAAAAGGGCCGATTATTACAAATTTGAGTTCAATTTTATATTTTACCGGTCCGATTATCCTAAATCTATGTTTTTATGTCCTTTTTGATCCAATTTCGACATTATAACAGCTCAAAACTTGCAGTAGTACCTTCCCCATCATAAGAGGTGTGCTAATTAACCTCCCCGAAGAAAAAGATTTGTAAATCGATCAAGAACAAGTGTAGAAAGAACTGAATCACACAGAGGAAACTTTAAGTCACACAGAGTCAATAGTGTGATTCGTACGAATGAGAAGCCCTTATATACTCTCTGAAGATCGTTCGTACGAGTTATGCCTCGCACGAATGAGCCTTTATCACTCATACGAGTCAGTATGTTACTCGTATGAGTCAGTTCCTTGTACTTTGATTATCTTTTAAATTTTTGTGAAATTTTATCTGTTTTTATTACCCACTCAGTTATCCGAGTCCAAATTAATGACCTCAGTTAACCGATTTGCCTACCAAGTCCAAGTTACTGACCTTGGTTGACCATTTTTTGCCAAAAAAGATTTATTCCAAAATTAAAGTTTCAAATTAATGAACTTTTTGACATTTCAGGAAATTTTCTTTTCTGATTCGCTCCTAGCCCAGATCTTCAGCTTTCCTCCAACAACTTGTCGCTTTAACTTGAACTAACGGTATTTTCATCATCGGTAGACTAAAATCTAAGATATATTGCTAAAAATAAACTGAAAATATTTTTGGGATTTTTTCTAAAAAGAAATAACAAGTAAATAAGGATGTATTTACATACATATTTTTTGTGAGTTTTGTGTTTAGAGTATCACTTCAGATATTTAGATAAATCACAAATACCGTTGATCTTGGTAGTAACTTTAAGTTCTTAAACAGATTTACCTAGATTGCCAATATACTTATCCACTTAAACCTCTACACGTTTCTTAGTTGTTTCAAGATATGTTAGGTACGATTAAGGAACATGAAAAAACTGTGTTTCCCATCTCAGAATATACTCCCGCATCGAGATTCCCAGAATTTCATTTCACAGGTGAATATATCTAACTGATATCTGTAAATGGGGTGAATTACGACACCTTGAGAGCTCAGGTTAGTATTTCCATACAGAGAAAGAGATGAAGGCTCGTCTTTAGTTGGTGTTCCATTAAGGAATCTTTTGATCTACAGATGTCGTATCTTTTTATGACATACTCATTTTTATGCAGCTTTTGTAGGCGAAAAATGCGTAAAGTATTATACAAGTTCTAGGTTATTGCCGACGTAAAATCAGAAGAAATCGGATAATACCCCAGATATCAATTAAATATAAAGACCTAGTATCACAGAATTTGGCATTCTCTCAAACGAGATGTTGACCCACAAATTACTCAGTTTTTCTTTTAAGTTATATCTTGAAAAACAATTTACGGAACGTGTGAAGCCTATTGGCACATCATTAGTAAGCCCTGTTTAATTACCTGTATAAACATTCCATACCTTTAGCATACTGTGATAATTTTCTGATGTAAACACCTCTTTTTCACAAACACTCTTTTTGACCTTTTTTAATGTTTTTGAATTTTTCCCAACCTTTCTTCCCCAAAAATCAAAAACATATTTTTGAGTTTTTGTTTATAAGAAAGCAAGAAAAGTATTTACAGAAAAAACATATGTCATACCGCTGAGAATCACGTCAAGGCCTCGTCATCCTCAAATTCAACCTTATGTGTATCCCCTAATGTCAGATTTTTTAAACCATTTAATTTTAAAAGATTTTTAAATCCTGATCGATCAAATGCTTTGGTGTAAAAATCTGCTTTTTGGTCATCAGTGTGGATTTTTTTAATTCTAACCAACTTTTTCTGGTAGCAATCATGGATAAAGTGGTGTCAAATTTCTATATGTTTAGTGCATGAGTGTTGAACAGGAGTTTTGGTGATATCAATGGTCGCCTTGTTATCTACGTAAATTGGCGTGTCAAGAAATTGCAGTCCATAGTCTCTTATCAACTGTTGTATCTAGAGTATCTGGGAACAACAGCTGGATGCTGAAATGTATTCAGCTTCACACGTAGAGAGAGCACCGCTGTCTGTTTCATGCATTGCCATGTTACCACACGAGTTCTGAAGAACTGGCAACCAACCGTAGTAGATTTGGCATTAAGCTTGCAACAACCAAAATCAGAGTCCGAGTAACCCACAAGATTGAAGTTGTTATATCTAGGATACCACAAGCCAGTGCTTGGACATCCTTTTAAGTATTGCATAATTCGTTCGACGGCTAACGAGTGCGAATCTCTTGGATTGGACAGATAACGGGCGCAAAAGCATGTTGGATACATAATATCAGGTCTCGAAGCTGTGAGATACAACAAGGATCCGATCATCGAGCAATATAATGTTTCATCGACTTTCACTCCATGAGCGTCGGGACAAATACCGTGGTTTGGGGCTAATGGAGTTAATGCTGGTGTAGTTCCTTACATGTCAAATTTCTCTAACACGTCATGAACATACTTTGTCTGGTGAAGGAAGATTACATCAGGCAATTTGTTGATCCAAAGATGATATCATCCACATAGATTTGTACCAAAATCAGAAGTCCATCTACTTCCTTTGTGAAGAAGGTACAATCTACAGTTCCTCTAAGAAAGCCAATGTCCAGAAGATGTCTTGAAAGCGTTTCATACTAAGCTCTCAAGGCTTGGTGTAGACCATATAACGCCTTGTTCAGAAGGTAGACTTTATCCTTGTGTATTGGATCGACAAACCCTGGTGGTTGGCCGACATACACCTCCTCTTTGAATTTGCCATAAAGGAAAGCAGATTTGATATCCAATTGATACACCATGAATCTTTTCCAGGAAGCAAAGGCCAGAATATGCGAATAGCTTCAAGACGAGCGACAGAGGCGTAGACTTCATTGTAGTCTATCCCTTCTTGCTGATGAAAGCCCTGGACCACGAGCCGAGCTTTGTTTCCGACCACAATACCTCTGTCATCTCTCTTGCACTTGAAGACCCATCTAGTATTTAACTTTTATGATGATCTGGTAGGTCAACAAGCTTCCAGACACCAAGTTTCTAGAATTGAAGCAACTCTTCCTGCATTGCATCCACCCAGCTTTCTTCTTTCAACGCGTCTTTCTAGTTTCCTGGTTTAACCTGCGAAACAAAACAACTGTAAGAAAGTCTTGTTTGCAATAGAGCAACACTGGTATAAAAACAACTTAGATCCTTGTTGATCTGATTGTGAGTTTGCACTCCGGTTTGTAAGATGCCAATAATATTCTCCGATGGATGGTAAGAAATTGTTCTTGGCATTACTTCACTTGGAACATCTACTTGACTCTGCAAATTCATGACAATTTCATCAGCAACTGGTGTAGAAGATGTATCTTCATTTCTGACATTGGATTGATCAGCCTGGGAATTCAGAGAGATTTCAATTTGCTCAGATCCTTCATCGGAACTGGTTCCTCCATCATCAAAAGTTAGTTCACGATCAGAGTTGGCATTAGTCGGTTGATGGGCAGATGATTCAGTAGTGCTCAAGATTGGTACAAAGACTGATTCTTGCAGAGTATTGCTCGGACCTACATCAGATGTGTTAGAGACAGGAAGTGACGGGGAAATCATCAACGGTCTGGAAATTTGCTCTTGATTGGAGATTTGATGCTGTTGAAAAAGCATAACAAGTTCTTCTTCTGATGGTACTTCAGGTAGGTCAATGAATTCAATAACCCGTCATAGTTGAACAGCCACATATCCCCAGGATTCTGTGTAAGTGTAGTATATCTCTAACAATCAACATGCTGTGCAAGAATAACCTGGTTCAGACTCGGCAAGAAGACTCGCTTTTGTGGACTAGCTTAACCAACAAAAAATCCTTCCAATGTTTTGGCTCCAAATTTACCGTCCGGGTCCAATACAGTACACGGTGATCCAAAAGGTTCCAAAAATGCTAGGTTCGGCTTCGCTCCAAAAACTGATCGAAAGTTTGGAATCAGCGAGCATTATTCTAGCAGTCTTGATTAGTGTCGGATTCTTACGTTCAGCTACTCCATATTGTTGAGGAGTATAGGGAGCATTGAATTTGTTAAAAATACATTTTTCATTATAGAATTCGAGCATCTTCTTGTTCTTGAAATCAGTACCATTATCACTACGGATTCTCTTGATAGGGAAGTGATACAGGTTTTCGAGCTTCCTAAAGAGAATCATAAGACTTTCAAATGTTTCATCTTTACTCTCCAGAAAGAAAACCCATGAGAATCAGTAAAATCATCTGCCACGACCAGGCAATATAGATCTACAGAGATACTTTTGACGTTCACTGGCCCAAAAAGATCCATATGAAGCCTTTCTAGTGGTAGCTTGATAGAATTTAGTAGCTTTCTTGGGTGTGATTTCTTATGATGTTTCCGCTTTTTACAGCTCAGACAACCATCAGATAAATGAAAATTCTTCAAATTAACACCCTCCACTAGGTCGTTGTGCACCAAATAAGTCATCTTTCGTTGGTGAATGTCCCCATCTTCCGATGCCATAAAGTTGACTCCTTCTCGGTTGCTTTAGAAACAAACCATGAACCTTCTTTGTCATAGTGGATGCGATGCTCGTGCCTAGGAAATAAAGATCATTCTCTCATGGAGCGCTCATGAGGATCCACTCCTCAAGATATTTGATCCCAGTTTTAGAATTAAACATTCTTTGTCATTGAAGTGTGTTGTGAATTTCTTGTCACAGATTTGCGAGATGCTCAGTAGATTGTTTCTCCAGTTCTGCAATGTAGTTCACCTTGTCGAAAGGAACCACTCCATTCGTAAGAATACCTTCTCCTACAATTCTTCCACCGTGAGTCCCAGCAAGACCAACGTAACCTCCCCGGATAGCTTTGATGTCGTACAACAACGCAAGCATCCCAGTCATGTGTCGGGAAGCTCCACTATCCAATCCAATTTGACTTGATCATTTAAATAGAGAAACCCAAGCTGCTTGGTGTTGGGTGGGTTTGGAATACAAACTTCAGAATTTGATCTTGACATTTTGTTTGATCATTGTTTGGCTGGAACAGGTGATTTTAGTTGTACTAAAGATTGTTTAACTTTTGCTACCCAAGTTTCTGTTTTCAAAATGGCCCTTTTAGAATAAAACATTGAATCCTTTTGGTGATTCTTGGTGGAAGTTTCACCAATTTCAAATCTAGAATTAAGTTGAATCGTTGATTTTACATTTTTATTGGAATCAAGGTTTCTTTTCAAAATTTGTTTTGGTACAAACATGGGTGCTTTTTGTTTCTCATCTTTTGTAGATCTGATTGAGTTGGTAACAAGTTTTGGATTTCTTTGAGAACATTGTAGTGCAATATGCCCGACATTGTTACATTTGTGGCACGTCCTTCTGTCATTTTTAACAGAGGAATCCAAATCCTGCTTTCTACTCTCCTTTTCTTTCTTTTATTCATCATTGGATTGTTTACCAATGATCACTTTTTTCCTTTTCAGCAGTTGTCCCATAGACAAAATTGATTTTTTTTGCAAAGTTCAGCTTTTGAAACTTGTTGTTCATTCTTTTCTTTTGAAACCTAACCCTGCTCTCCTGTTCTCAGGATAGTCTCTGTACCTTTGATGATGGGTTTCGGGAACACATTTTGATTTAGAATAAAATGATGCATCTTATTTTTCTAAATCAGAATGACTCACCTCAACAAGCTTGAACAACTTATCAACACCATCCAGAATAACATTCTGAATCAGAAAATCCTCATCGGAATATAGTTTATCAAATTCGTGCATTTTGTATATGATGACATTTGGATCATTGGTTAAACTATTTTCTGATGATCCAATATGCAATTCGGATTTGTCAGACTCATTTTCTAGAACATATTAAGCACTGTTTAACTACTTCAGACTCGCATTCTTTTTCTGGTTTGGTGTATGTTACATCAACATTCGCAGGCAGCTCGTTTGTCTTTTCAATTTTCAAAATTTTAAATTGAGCGCCTTTTCCACCCCAATGGTTTTTTACTTGCATAACTATTTCACAAGGGTGGTGGAACACGATCGTAACTTACACCTTTGTTCTCATCATTTTTTGTGTCTTCCTTTCTTTTAGTTTTAGTAAGAATGTGATCAATGACATATGAACTTGTAGAATAACTGATTAACAACTTGTTAACCCGTTTTGTTTTTTTCATTTTTTCAAGTTCACTTTTTAGATCAGCAATTGTATTTAAATGAATATTCATGGCCATTTGTTTGTCCATTAAAGTTGCCTTGAGCATGGAAAGTGTTTTGTCAGTTTCTCTGATCACTTGTTCGAACTGTTTAATTGTTTTTCTTAATTTGTCATAAGCTTTTTTTGTTGAATTATAATCACATGACAAATTATTCGTATGACATTCAGTTCCTTATATCTTGTTTCTTTTTCAACACACTCAATGCATGGCTCTTTGCATTTCATGCATGGTGTTTCTTTCACTGACACATTTACCTCATTCACATTTGCCATAAAAGCTTTGTTGGCCTTGTCAGTCATATTTTCCATTGTCACATCAATCATCTTCTCTACTTCAGGCTTCTTCTCTTCTTCATAAGGCGATTGATAGCTGGAATCAAAATAACCTGCAAAAGTTTTAAGAATGTCATTAGGCAAGATGTTTAAATGCACTATTTAACAATTCCTTTTTTTATGACGATGTGTGGTAATATTCTTCACGAGCTTCGTCAAAAGATGCCTCAGTACAATCTTCTTCTGCTTGTTCTGGTTCTTCGAGAATCTCCGCTACCAATGCAAGGTTTTCATTCTTTGAAATGTATTTGTTCCAGTTGAACCCTTCATCTTCTTGGGTAACAACGAAAGCCTTATCCTATGGATTAGATGGGCCATCTTCTATCCGAACTAGCTGTGTTTGAGGTATTTGGGGTCAATGATAAATGGCTCTCTTGTCATAATCATCTGCTAAAGGATTCTGGTTGCCTTTGACATCTCTGTTCGGGCACACCCTCTTGAAATGTCCTTTTTCCTGCATTTGAAACATGTACTTTTAGACTTGTCAAAACCAAGTTTCCCATCCAGACCTCCTAAACTATCTTTTCCCATGATTTACATAAATCGTTGAACTTTTGCGGACTATCGACGCCATGCACCATTTGATATCAATTAGCTCTAACTCTACAAGATCAATTTGATCATAGTCTTCTTTCGTCCTCTCAGGATTTCCAATTCTACCCGCTACTAGAATTTCATAGGATTCAAGAACTGATGCCAGCAAACCCATATGTTGTTTGGTTGTGTGTTCATTGAAACTTTGTGCATTCTTGTAACACCTCGTAAAATCGTGTCCAATAGTATAGTGACACGTGTTGTATTTTAATTTAGTCTATCAAAGACTAATAGGGACTAAAGGTGTCAACATGCTTAACTTGACCTCTGAGTGACTGATATGTCAACATGTCTAGCCTCTGAGTGACTGATATGTCAACATGCTTAAACTTGGCCTCTGAGTGACTGATATGTCAACATGCCCTAGCCTCTAAGTTACTGATATGTCAACATGCTTAAATTTGGCCTCTGAGTGACTAATATGTCAACATGCCTACACTCTAAGTGACTGATATGTCAACATGCTTAAAGTGAGCCTCTGAATGACCCTTTATGAAGTCCTAACTCTCATACGTTCCATTTGTTGGACGAGAGGGATTAAATCCGTAAAAATGTGAAAGAGAGGGGTTAAAAGTGTCAACATGTTAAATTATACCTATGAGTGACCTTTTAACAAACTGAGAGCTCGACAATGTCCGGGTATACTCCCGGGTACGCCAAATATTGGTTACGAAGGACTAAATATGCTAAAAAGGTGTTTTAGCAGGTTTTACAAGTCAAGGGGCTAAAGGTGTCAAACTTTGAAACTGGCAAAGTGGTGCTCGCGGGGCGCGAGACGCACGGCCTGTAGCTCTCGCGTGACGTGAGAGGCCTTTGTCTCAAGAAAATTTGCTTAGCCTCCACACAAATTGCCAAAAACCATTTGATTCGAAACCATGGCTTTCCAAACTGCTATGCCACGTTTTAGGACACTTGTAAACTTCCTCTTACACCCTTTAACACCTGGCATCACCTCCTTCAAGCTCTCCAACTATAAATAGGTGTCAAGGTTTACCATTTGAACTTGTACCTTTCTCATTCACAACTCTATCTCCCTCCTCTGTAAGTTCCTAACTGAAAGGAGCATCCAACTTAGTTCTATTGCATCGTAGGAACAACTTGTAAGTGTTACTTCCTCTTGCATTTTCGTTTATAGGCTTTTATAGCCAAAACTCAAGCCTTTTACGAAAAACGCCTTGACTTTCCGTTAAGACCATTATGGTCCATCCATTTTTCATAACGAACATGGCTAAGTGATCGTAATAAGGTAGGTGTTAGTCCCCATAAAGGGCACCTCCTGAAGATCACGTTTGCTAGACCAATTGACGGGTCAAAGTTATTATATTAAAAAGTCAAACAGGTCATTTTTTTGGAAATTTATAATTTGATCTTATATATGTTATGAAACATGTTTGACACTTAAACAAGTTGGTAATAATTTTTAGAACATGTAAGAACATATTCGGCTTGTCAATTTCAGTTCTAGGGTCGGTTCGCAACCGAAAGTCGTGAAATTTGACTTCTGCTTTGACTTTTGATTCTAACCTGATTTAGATCAGTTAACTACTGATCTAAAGTTGCATTATGATCGTACTATAATGTAGCATAACCCACTGAGGTTATATTAAATGATCATAATCAGAATCTGAGTTTATGCACAATTTCTGTAATTATGCCATTTTGACTAAAATGCCCTTTTTGCATAAAAAGAGGTTTAAATGAAAATGAACTTCAAAATGAGTTTCCTACTAATGTAATATTATAAGTAGGATTATTTGGGTCGTCAAACCAGATTATAAATTGAGTTTATGAACAAGTACTTGTATAATGTCGATAAATAACGATAAGGCCGTTGTGGCTTATAAAATAGTTTTAATCACATCTTTTCAAAGTAATTCTTTTGCCTACTAATATGTTATATTAAATAATATATCTAAGACATGTTAACCTGTCCTTAACATCAATTGTCATTAATCATCACATAAATCGTCATTTTACGACATAAGCACCGTTTCGGCGCATACTAACCAAGACTTGTGTCCTACTGATTTTAAAACTTATTTTATATATTTTTACAGTAGGTACAAGATATAAACTTAGAATCCCAAATAATTTATAAACTATGTGTAAAATAACCAAAATGCCCCTTCGGTGCATAGTTTGGTCATAAAAGATAAATTACACATATAATTAATATCCTACTGATATTATATCATAAATAAGGTATTTTCCAGAATACTTATCATGTTAACATTAAATTATATTCAAGTTCCTTTTATACGGTGTGAAATTACCAAAATGCCATTAAAAGACATAGTTTCACTTTAAAAGCGTAACGGGCATATAAGTTGATATCCTACTAATATTACAACTTATTTAAAGTGTAATGGAAGATAGAACTTGTCCATGACTTATCTGATTACCCGATATCGTGATATGCGTACGATTAAGCATATGTAACTAGTTTATGAAAATTAACTGAAACGGGTCTAACCTTGTCATTTGAGTCTCAAAATCTAGGATGTTTATAGTTTATCCATATTACACAAGTCAAAGTACTTGTTGGGATTAAACTACATTCTATCCAATAGTCGTTTAATCTAGCGTTATACGTTTGGATCATGTACGCTAGCCGGTCTAAGTCTATGACTTAAGAAAGACCGTTAGTATTTAATTGGTTAGCTTATGCCATCCAGACTAGAGACATTCCGGTAATGCTATTTGAACTTAGTGCTTTTGTGTACAGTTGAGTTAATAAATCTTGTGTTTAAACGAAGACTAGCTCAGGTAAATACTCTCGACTTATTTCTCCTATAAGGGCTTGGGTTACGGTAAACTATTACCGCTTGATTGTAAATGGGATCAATCAAATGACGGATTGTGGCTAGTAAATACGCATATTCTATTTTAATCAGTTATGTTTGAGAACTTAAACATCGGGGGTTAACTACCGTGTCCTGGATATCCTCGGCTCATTACATTAGATAATGGCCACGACCTTAGCGCGGGGCGTAGGCATACACCCGACATACGCTCAAATGCAACTACCCATGTCATTGGGGATAACTCCTTCATGAGTTCGTAAGTGGTGTGTAGTTAATCGTGTCTCAGTTTTCGCACTGGGCCCTGTATGTATGGATAAACATGTGAATCTATTAACAAGGTTGCAACGTCAACTTTCCCAAGTTATAAAAGATTTGTGCTGATATGCACTAAAAACACATTTTTTAAAATGTTTTCAAAATGAGTCAGTTGGGTATATTTACCAGCGAAAGCTGACGTATTTTCAAAAGAGTAAGCTTGCAGGTACAATATGAAAAATAGGCTGGAAGTGCTCGTTAGTGATAAGAGTATCTTGCAAATCCTAGATCTGCTCTAGGTCTGTTTTACATTCTTTCTTTGTACAATTTATGATCCGCCTGTGGATCTTCTATTACGAGCCTGTATATTATTTTGTATTTTGAACATTGGTTTGTAATAGTAATTAAAATCCAAGACTTCCGCTGCGCTATGTTTAATTGACTATGATGATATCAACTTACGTCATGATATTCCCCACCCGGGCCCACCGGTGTTTGGATTAGCTGTGGAAAGCCGAGGTGTGACAGGTTGGTATCAGAGTTAACGTTTTAGAGAATTAACCACTAGCCTTTTGTGTTTAATCTCAAACTTACACAAGCACATTCCTTAAACTTTCGAGTCTAGGCTTTGACCTAGGATTTACTCATCTCATTATTAAGTTATTAGTATTGTTTTTGAATTGATTTTAATAGGAAATGACGCCAAGAGTAAGAGGAAGAGGAAAAGCACCAATGAGGGGGGGACCTTCAGGACACACCCCTTCACATCCCCATCACCCGAACCCCTATGAGGATTCGGCGGATTCATGACCGTTGTTGCAACATTCACCTTCTCATACTCAAAACTCGTACCATTCCTATCATTCGCATCATTCACACCACTCCTACCATTCCCATCATTCATACCACGATGAATTTAACCCCAACCAATACTTTAATACACCCCAGTTGACCAAAACTAATTAGATCAACCAAATCCCATGGACGAGGACTCCGACCCGGAGATGCCGCCGTTAAGATCACACACGCATCCCATTGAAATCTTAAGCGATTCGAACTCTTACGCCGGATTGCCATACCAAGGTCCTAATGAGTGGGACCAATATTGGAATCAATTTACTTTTGCTAATACGTGCACATGGCGGTGGAACAACCCCAATCGCCACCTGAACAGCCAAGGAGGAAAACAGGAGCACGTAGTTGGTATGTGCGGGCCAACGATCGGGATCGCTACCACCTTTGCCCAAACCCTACCCTACTATTCATGAGGACCCACAAATGGGTGGACCCTCCAATGTTTCACCTGTGGTTGAACCACCACCACCACCAGTGGTTCAACCACCACCATCGGGTTATAATAACCCTATCCCAACATACCTGGATACGTCTGGATATGATCCTTTTAATCCATCTATACCCGTTGATTACCAAGCATTGTCACATGACCCTTACATGCAAGTGGTCATGCATAACTCACTTTACCCGTCTCCTTTCCCACATGTTTATCCACCTACTGGATACCCAAGTTATTGATACCAGTATCCTTTTATGCCACAACCACAACCTCAACCTCCGCTGCCACTTGAGGCCATTAGTGAGGCCTTAGAACGAATGAAAGAAATGCAACAACAAGCGGAGAAAACGGAGAAGAAGACAAACAAATTTTTCAAGAAACTCTGCAAGTTGGTTAAGGGAAAGAAGGACGAGTGAAGTCTCTTCTAATATATGTTAGTCCCTGTGAGGACATTGTTATTTCCTTAGTCCCTACGTGGATATTTTTATTTATGTAGTCCTTGCATGGACAGTTTTTTTATTTGTTTCTAGTATTGTAATTTCTATTGAAATGTAATGAAGTATTTTTGGAATTTTATATATATGTATTCATCCTCTTCAAAGCAAGCGTCTCGATTTTTACTCAAAATTTATGCTCTGCTATATAATTCCAAAAGACCTTAATGGATTTGATTATGCCAAGTGGCACAGACCACACATTGGCCAAGAAATGATAGTTAAGAATAAAAGTTATTTTATCAGGATAGTTAAGGGAAGTTATCCTTCTATCCAGATGTGGTGGACTAGGTTCAAGCCTTAAGGTCGTTAAGGTCCAACGTGACCGGGACAATTAATCAATCATTAAGGTACTCTTATGATGACATTAAGGAATGTTCATACTCTTGGTAGTGTGACTTGAGGAACCACACTAGCAGTCTAGGTAAAAGGACTACGCCCTAAGACCTATTATATAGCCTATGTGATCAATGTGATCCTGGCTATAGTCATCAATGTGATGACAATTAATAGGCTAACGTGCCATAAATTACATATGTTATGATGAAGGCAACGTGCCATAAATTACATTTGTTATGATGTAGGCCAACACACCATAAATTACATCTATTATGATGTAGGCCAACGCACCATATGACATGTATAATTGTCAATTATGACAATGACAGTTGTGACCATACGATCCACTGTCTAATAATATGGACTATGTCCAGATTGTAATTTGCCTTTGATGGTCCTATTAAGACCTAGGCCAAATATAGATATGATAAGCCTAAGAGTTGTGATGTTATTCACACTAGCTTAAATGGGCAATGGATTGTTATATCTAATGTTAAAGTCAAAATGGTTGTTATACCATGGCTAAGAGAAGATTTTTATTTGGTGATTAGAACCAAAGATGCAAAATGGTAATCTCGGATGAGGCACATAGTAGCCACCGAGAGATTAGCTCTAACAAGGCTGAGAATATAGCCGTTAATAATGATGATTTCCAAGCTCGTATAGATGAAGCTGTGGGAAAGGCCATGGAAAAGGCCATAGAAAAACTTAGGGAGTCGAGTGCAACTCGCTCCAGACCATTATCAATCGCACCATCTTCAGCTCATAAGGAGAGCTCAGTTCACTCTTCGCATTCGAAGAGTGAACCAAAGAAAATAGAATTTGCTGATAGGTCCCGTTCTTCTAAAGACGGATGTACCTACAAATATTTCGTCTCCTGTAAACCCTGGGATTTTAATGGGGAAAAGGAGCAGTGGAAGCCTTGAAATGGCTTGATGAGATGGAGACGATTGTAGATATCAGCGGTTTGCTGATAAGGATGTGGTCAAGTATGTATCACAGTCCTTCAAGGGCAATGCCCTGATTTGGTGGAAGGCCATGATCCAATCTACAGGTAAAGTACACTTGTACAACTTAGGATGGCCTAAGTTTGTCGATTTAGTCAAGGAAACATAGTACCCATCTCATGAGGTGGAGAAATTAGAGATAGACTTCTGACTCTTTCAATTAAGAACCTAGACTATCGGAAGTATGTTTCTGACTTCAATTCCCTATCTAGGTTAGTTTCATATTTAATCACCCCTGAAACCAAACGCATTTTATTAATGGGTTAGCACCTGAGATAAAAGGCATGGTAAGGGCTGCTCAGCCTAGTACCTATAGGTCCACTGTAGACCTATCTCTCTCCCTCACCTTAGATTTTGATGCAGAAGTAAGTCAAATCAGAGACTGATGGAAAAAGGAAAAGAGAGGATGATAACTCCCAAAGATTTAATAAGAAAAATAAAGGGAGATTTGGGTTCAAGAAGAACCAAGATAAGTCGGGTGTAATGCCAACATGTAAAATTTACAATCGTAAGCATTGGGGACAGTGTAGTATAGATCCACAAACTAGACGCTATGGTATCTGCAAGAAAAGGGGGCATAAAACCTTAGAGTGCAAGGATCTTAAGAATGTCATCTGCTACAGCTCTAATGAAAAGGGGCATATTAAGTTCAATTGCCCCAAGAACCCCAAGGGTAATGATGCAAAGCCTAGAGAGGCTAAGAAAGGGAATACCATGCCTTCCAAATGAATGCCAGGGAGGCCGTTAATGACAATAACGTCATCACAGGTACATTCCTCATCAATGATGTATATGTTAGAGTTCTTTTCGATTCGTGTGCAGATTAATCTTTTGTTGACCATAAGTTTAGTATACTATTCAACTTGCCCATAAGAACTCTAGATATAATTTATGAGGTAGAACTTGCTGATGGAACATTAGAGACAGCATCATCTATTCTTGATGGATGTTCTATATCCATTAAGAATCATTCTATCCCCAACTCTCTTTTGCCAATGAAATTGCCAGGGTTCGATGTAGTTTTAGGCATGGATTAGTTATCCCATAACCAAGCCCGTATTGCCTGTGATAAGAAACTCATCGAAATTAAAACCCCATCTTGTGAAACAATCACCATCACTGGAGATTCACACTATGGATTGCGAGATAAGTTGTCATAATATAAGGCATCCAAGTGTTTGGGGAGAGGATGTGTCATTTATATGGCACAAGTAACTATCAATAAGCCTAACCCAAATATAGAAGACCTTCCTTTTATCTCGGAGTATTCCAATGTTTTCCCTGAAGAATTACCTGGCCTACCTCCAGATAGACAAGTGGAGTTTAGAATTGATATCCTACCAGGATCAACACTTGTTGCCTGAGCTCCATATCGGTTAGCACCAACGGAAATGAAGGAGTTAAGAGTTCAATTAAATGAACTCTTAGAGAAAGGCTTTATCCAGCCTAGTTCATCACCTTGGGGAGCTCCTATTCTCTTTGTTAAAAAGAAAGACAATTTAATGAATATGTGCATTGATTACCAAGAGTTGAAAAAGATAACGATTAAGAACCGATATCCTTTGCCCAGGATCGACGATTTGTTCGACCAACTTCAAGGGGCTAGTTATTTTTCAAAGATTGATTTGAGATCAGGATATCATTAGCTGAAGATTAGGAACGAGGATGTTCCTAAGACGGCCTTCAGGACCCGATACGGTCATTTTGAATTTCTAGTGATGCCTTTTGGACTCACAAATGCACCTGCAGTATTCATGCATCTCATGAATAGAGACTACAAAACGTATTTGGATAAGTTTGTCATTGTCTTCATAGACGACATACTTATCTATTCTCTTAATCAAACTGATCACGAGAAACACCTTCGGTGCATTCTAGAATTGCTAAGGCAGGAAAAGCTTTATGCTAAATTCTCTAACTGTGAATTTTGGCTTAGAGAAGTCCAATTTCTTGGACATGTTGTAAGTGAGCGTGGTATCCAAGTGGGTCCCGCCAAAATAGAAGCCATAATAAATTGGGAAGTTCCCAAGACCCCATCAGAGATTTTTAGTTTTCTAGGTTTGCCTGGTTACTATAGGAGGTTCATTGAGAACTTTTCAAGGATAGCCACTCCTTTGACTACCTTAACCCATAAAAATGTCAAATTTGTTTGGGGTCCAAAACAACAAGAATCCTTTGAGATTCTAAAACACAAATTGAGCAATGCTCCTGTGTTATCTCTACCTGAGGGTATTGAGGATTTTTTAGTTTACTTTGATGCTTCGCACACTGGCATGGGCTGTGTGCTAATGCAAAAAGGCAAGGTGATTGCTTATGCATCACGAAAGTTAAAGGTGCACTAAAGGAATTACACCACCCATGATTTGGAATTGGGAAAGTGTATTATATACACTGACCATAAAAGTCTCCAGCATCTGTTCAATCAAAAGGAATTGAACATGCAACAACGCCGTTGGATGGAAACACTTAACGATTGTGATTGCGAAATTCGCTATCATCCCGGCAAGGCAAATGTCGTTGCTGGCGCCTTGAGTCGCAAGGAAAAGGTTAAACCCATTAGGATTAACGCCAAGAGCATTGAGCTCAGAAATAGCTTGAATGAAAAGCTATTAGATGCGCAGAAGCAATCTCTATTAGAGGCTAATATTTCTAACGAGGGATTAGGCAGAACTGTTGATCAGTTAGCGCCTGAAAAGGATGGAATCCTTAGATTTAATGAAAGAATTTGGGTTCCAATCTTTGGAGGACTTAGAAAGCTAATCCTCCAAGAAGCGCATAACATGAGATACTCAATTCACCCAGGAGGTGACAAGATGTATCAGGATCTGAAGAAGAACAATTGGTGGACGGGTTTGAAGAAATCCATAGCCACTTATGTAGCCAAGTGTCTGACGTGTTCGCAAGTTAAGGCCAAACATCAGAAGCCATCAGGACTTCTACAACAACTTGAGATTCCCACATGGAAATGGGAAATGGTAACTATGGACTTGATTACCAAGTTACCAAAGACCAAATGTGGTAATGACAAGATTTGGGTCATTGTAGATAGGCTGACTAAGTCAGCGTATTTCTTGCCAATTAAGGAAACATATAATTCAGACAAATTGGCTAAGTTTTATGTGGACAAGATTGTGTCCCTACATGGTGTGCTAGCATCTATTGTATCTGATAGAGATACCGAATATACATCTCACTTTTGGAAGAGTTTCCAACAATATTTGGGCACAAGATTAAATTTTAGTACGGCTTACCACCCGTAAACGGATGGACAAAGTGAGAGTACTATTAAACATTAGAAGACATGCTTAGAGCATGTGTGATTGATTTAGGTGGAAGTTGGGATGACTACTTACCCCTAATAGAATTCTCCAATAATAATAGTTATCACACAAGCATCAAGGCTGCTCCTTATGAGGCCTTGTATGGGAGAAAGTGTCAAACGCCCGTGTGTTGGGCAGAAGTTGGGGAAGCTCAACTATCAGGACCTGAGATTGTCTTGGAGACCACGGATAAGATTATCCAAATCCGTGATCATCTCAAAGCTGCCCGTGATAGGCATAAGAGCTATGCTGACAAGAGGCATAAACCTCTCAGGTTCCAAGTAGGGGTCAAAGTCATGCTGAAAGTATCACCTTGGAAAGGTGTAATGAGATTTGGAAAGAAGGGCAAGCTAAGCCCAAGATATATAGGACCATTCGAGAGAAACAAATGTGTCGGCACTGTAGCTTATAAGCTTAAGCTGCCTGACGTTTGTTGAGAAACCCATTTCGATCAAGGATCCACAGGTTAAGAAGCTCCAAAGGAAATTAATACCTATAGTAAAGGTTAAGTGGGACGCCTTTAGAGGTCCCGAGTATACATGGGAGGTTGAGTCCTTTATGCGAAAAAAGTACCCCCATCTTTTTGAAATAAAATCTCAAGGACGAGATTTCCTTTTAAGGTGGTGAGGATGTAACACCTCGTAAAATTGTGTCCAATAGTATAGTGACACGTGTTGTATTTTAATTTAGTCTATTAAAGACTAATAGGGACTAAAGGTGTCAACATGCTTAACTTGGCCTCTGAGTGACTGATATGTCAACATGCCTAGCCTCTGAGTGACTGATATGTCAACATGCTTAAACTTGGCCTCTGAGTGACTGATATGTCAACATGCCTAGCCTCTGAGTGACTGATATGTTAACATGCTTAAACTTGTCCTCTGAGCGACTCATATGTCAACATGCCTAGCCTTAGAGTGACTGATATGTCAACATGCTTAAAGTGAGCCTCTGAATGACCCTTTACGAAGCCCTACCTCTCATACGTTCCATTTGTTGGACGAGAGGGACTAAATCCGTAAAAATGTGAAAGTTGGATGACGGAGGGGTTAAAAGTGTCAACATGTTAAATTATACCTCCGAGTGACCTTTTAACAAACCGAGAGCTCGAAAATGTCCAGACATACTCCCGGGTACGCCAAATATTGGTTACGGAGGGCAAAATATGCTAAAAAGGTGTTTTAGAAGGTTTTATAAGTCAAGGGGCTAAAAGTGTCAAACTTTGAAACTGGCCATGGAGCGCTCGCTGGGTGCAAGAGGCCTGTGTTTGTAGAAAATTTGCTTGGCCTTCCACAAAAATTTCCAAAAACCATTTGATTCGAAACCATGGCTTTCCAAACTGCTACGCCACGTTTTAGGACACTTGTAAGCTTCTCTTACACCCCTTAACACCTGACATCACCTCCTTCAAGCTCTCCAACTATAAATAGGTGTCAAGGTTTACCATTTGAACTTGCACCTTTCTCATTCACAACTCCGTCTCCCTCTGGAAGTTCCTAACTGAAAGGAGCATCCAACTTAGTTCTATTGCATCCTAGGATCCACTTGTAAGTGTTCCTTCCTCTTGCATTTTCGTTTATAGGCTTTTATAGCCAATACTCAAGCGTTTTACAGAAAACGCCTTGACTTTCCGTTAAGACCATTATGGTCCAACCATTTTTCATAACGAACATGGCTAAGTGATCGTAATAAAGTAGGTGTTAGTCCCTATAAAGGGCACCTCCTGCAGATCACGTTTGCTAGACCAATTGACGGGTCAAAGTTATTATATTAAAAAGTCAAACAGACTATTTTTCAGAAATATTATAATTTGATCTTAAATATGTTGTTAAACCTGTTTTCACACTTAAACAAGTTGGTAATAATTTTTAGAACATGTAAGAACATGTTCGGCTCGTTAATTTCAGTTCTAGGGTCGGTTCGCAACCGATAGTCGCCAAGTTTGACTTCTGCTTTGACTTTCAATTCTGACCCGATTTAGATTAGTTAACTTCTGATGTAAGTTGCATTATGATCATACTATAATGTAGCATAACCCTCTGAGGTTATATTATATGATCATAATCAGAATCTGAGTTTATGCAAAAGTTCCGTAATAATGCCATTTTGACTAAAATGCCCTTTTGCATAAAAAAGAGTTTAAATGATAATGAACTTGAAAATGCATTTCCTACTGATGTAATATTATAAGTAAGATTATTTGGGATGTCAAAACAAATTATAAACTGAGTTTATGAACAAGTCCTTGTATTATGTCGATAAATGACGATAAGGCCCTTGTGGCTTATAAAATAGTTTTAATCACATCTTTTCAAAGTAAATCTTTTGACTACTGATATGTTATATTAAATAACATATCTAAGACATGTTAACTTGACCTTAACATAAGTTTTCATTAATCATCGCATAAATCGTCATTTTACGACATAAGCGCTGTTTCGTCGCATAATATGGTTTTAAACCATATTTACCAACCAAGACTTGTTACCTACTAATTTAAAACTTATTTTAAATGTTTTTATAGTAGGTACAATATATAAACCTAGAATCCCAAATAATTTATAAACTAGTAAAATGACCAAAATGCCCCTTCGGTGCATAGTTTGGTCATAAAAGATAAATTACACATATAATTAATATCCTACTGATATTATATCATAAATACGTTATTTTTCCAGAATACTTATCATCTTAACATTAAATTATATTCAAGTTCCTTTTATACGGTATGAAATTACCGAAACGCCCTTATAGACATAGTTTAACTTTAAAACCGTAACGGGCATATAAGTTGATATCCTACTAATATTACAACTTATTTAAAGTGTAATGGCATATAGAACTTGTCCATGACTTATCCGATTACCCGATATCGCTGTTATGCGTACGGTTAAGCATATGTAACCAGTTTACGAAAATTAACCGAAACGGGTCTAACCTGGTCATTTAAGTCTCAAAATCCAGAATGTTTATAGTTTATCCATATTATACAAGTCAAAGTACTTGTGGGGATTAAACTAAATACTATTCGATCATCGGTTAATCTAGCGTTATACGTTTTGATCATGTACGCTAGTCGGTCTAAGTCTATGACTTATGAAAGACCGTTAGTATTTAATTGGTTAGCTTATGCCATAATCCAGACTAGAGAAATTCCGGTAAATGCTATCTGAACTTAGTGCTTTTGTGTACGGCTGAGTTAATAAATCTTGCATTTAAACGAAGACTAGCTCAGGTAAATACTCTCGACTTATTTCCCCTATACGGGCTTGGGTTACGGTAAACTATTACAGCTTGGTCGTAAATAGGATCAATCAAATGCCGGATTGTGGCTAGTAAATCCGCATATTCTATTTTAATCAGTTATGTTTGAGAACTTAAACATCGGGGGTTAACTACCGTGTCCTGGATATCCTCGGCTCATTACATTAGATAATGGCCACGACCTTAGCGCGGGGTGTAGGCATACACCCAACAGATGCTCAAATGCAACTACCAATGACATTGGGGATAACTCCTTCGTGAGTTCGTAAGTGGTGTGTAGTTAATCATGTCTTGGTTTACTGGGCCCTGTATGTATGGATAAACATGTGAATCTGTTAACAAGGTTGCAACGTCAACTTTCCCAAGTTATAAAAGATTTTGTGCTGATATGCACTAAAAACACATTTTTTTAAATGTTTTCAAAATAAGTCAGTTGGGTGTATTTACCAACAAAAGCTGATGTATTTTCAAAAGAGTAAGCTTGTAGGTACGATATGAAAAATAGGCTGGAAGTGCTCGGTAGTGATAAGAGGATCTTGCAAATCCTAGATCTGCTCAAAGTCTGTTTTACATTCTTTCTTTTGAACAATTTATGATCCGCCTGTGGATCTTCTATTACAAGCCTGTGTATTATTTTGTATTTCGAACATTGGTTTGTAATAGTAATTTAAATCCAAGACTTCCGCTGTGTTATGTTTAACTGACTATGATGATATCAATTGACGTCACGATATTCTCGAGATTGGATTGGCTGTGGAAAGCCAGGGTGTGACAATTCTCGAGATTGACATCGATGTTGCATTGAAGAATTTTCTGGTTTGGATTAGGTGGAGGCTTACTTGAGCTTTGTGCATATTGAGGAGCTTGAGGAGAATAAGACTGAAACCTGCTGGACTGATTTGAAGGTGGAATTGGAGCATTGTTGGCGCTGAAAGCGGTTTGAACCTTAGGACTATGTATGTGACCAGCAGAACTATTTTGTAATACAAGTTCACATCTTGCTGCATATGAGCGCCTTTGTTCTTCGCCATTTTTTGCATTTCAAGCTCGTGACCTTCTATTCTTTCAATAAATTTTGGTAATGTGAAGTTACTGCATTCAGTTACGTTCTTCAGAATAGTCAGATAGGTCGTCCACTCACCTTCTTGTAAAGAATCACCCAGTTTATCAACCAGTTCTTCGTTAGTCTTGAAAATCTCCATTCTCTTCATTTGAACCACCAAATGAAAATATCGTTCAATCAACTACTTTACTGTTTCACCTTTCATCAGATTAAAAATGTCAAACTCTTTGCTTAGTAGTCTTTTCTCCCTTTTTGAAGCTGAGAACTTCCTTGAAATTTGAGCCTTAAAGCATTCCACAATGATTGAGCGTCATCATCATGTTGAAGCAATGCCAGTGTATCTTCTTTTATTGCTTGTTGTAGTATGTCCATCATTTTCTTCTCATTGATAAATTTTTCTCTTTCCATATCCGTCAGTTGAGCTAATGTCTTCTCGAGACCATTCTCACCGGTAGGTGCGATGTACTTTGACTCGATTGCATACCAACATGTGAAATGATTAGCATGAACCCGATTTAAGAATCTTTCTTTCCAACTGTAGTAATCTTCTAAGTTCATGAGCTTTGGAGGTTTTGTCATGGTACCCATTTCGTTTTTATGATTCATATTTTGTGCTGCCATGGTCGTAACTGCTGAAGCAGCAAATGCATTGTAAAATTCTTCTTCCAATTATTTCTACAAAACTTCAGAAACACACTTTCAAAAACACTGATTAGAATGACAAAAGATACAAAATTCAAGAAACATTTCTTAAAATGTTCTTCGTGCGGATGACCAGCTGCTCTATGACCCAGATGATTCATGCGAGTAAGATACTCGTGCAAATGAAGGAGTTACTCGTGCGAGTGACTTCTTTGTGCAAATCACTTACTCGTGCGAATGACAGTTCTGTAACTTGTAGTTTTTAAGAAAAACCTGTTTACTTGTTTGTGCGAGTGTCTAATTCGACAGATGGCCGTATGTACGAGTTGTCTTTCTACTCGTACGAGTCAGCTCAGGTCACCAAATGGCTGATTTTTGCAATTTTTTACATGGCTTAGTTTGATTTTAGATCTGAAATTTCCGGGGATTAGTTAGAATTCATCTTAACGTGTAATACTAAAATCCTAGTCCAATTCGTCCATAAATTCGTCTAGATCTAAGATCTGTATGAGAAGGAGTAGATGTAGAAAAACTTCAATGATTGAATCTGGATCTGCAACTGTTGAAACTGTTGGTTGTCTGCAAAAACTTGATGTTTGTCCTCAAATCAGGCTTCAATGGTCTGATACCACTTTTGAGAGGGGATCGGTTCTCCTCTTATAAGCACCGGACTAGTCTGACTCAGCTAATAGAGGCGGAATTCATTGTTAGCGAGTTGGACAAACAAACAAGAAAGATATAATGCTTAAGCACATTGATTCGTATTAATAAATGTGAAGGTTACAGACGAGTAAACACTTTGACAGGGCTTCGCCGTAGTCACCAACTAACAGGTCTAAACACAACACTCAAGCTCCAGTATTTATAGGTCAACATGACTCGCACAGGAGAGAGGTGTGTTAGGCTTATGCGAATGGTGCCTCGTACGAGTGACAAGCTGTCACTCGTACGAGCCACTAAGCTCACTCGTACGAGCCACTTACAAAATATATAAAACATATATTAACATTCAATGTTTGACATTCTAAGCCCTATATACATAACCGACATATCCTAGATGTAGGCAATACACATTATGCACCAACAAAGGCTACCCACAAAAAACCCACTACCACCAACAAAAGAACACCTACACCACAAACCAGATCCGAAAACCAATAATTTATCATCCAAATGATGGTGAAGAAACAACTAAAACATCACCCATCAAAACCACCACCACCACATAGCCATCTACAACCATCACATCCCTTCCATCAACAATCATAGGTATAATCACCTTCTCACACCCATTGGAACAAGAAAGTGTGTAACAAGATATACAGTGTTTCTATTCGCAATAGATTTAAGCAAGCTCAGCTTCCCATTTTTGCATGTTCTCCTAAAGCCTACAAATGTGAAAAATAATTAGAGCTAAAACTTAAACATGCATAGATGATTGTAGGAGAAAGAAGTAAAGGGAAAGGAAATAATGGGGCTCAACAAATTCTATCTGAAGAGTTCACTAAAGTGAACAAATTAGAAGATTTTGCTAAATTGTTAGTTTAAAGGCTTCACAAGGTCCTGTAAGTGACCCTAATCTTCGAAGAGCATTAAGGGAAGACTACATTGAGTACATATTAAAAAACAAGCCTTATAGAGCAACAAGAGCTCAATTCTTTGGATGGTCTATCGAAGCCCTTCCAGAAGAAATCATGAGGATTGAGAAGCTAAAACTCAATCCAAATACCCACTCCTCCCAACTAGAGAGCAGGAAAAAGCCAACTAGAAAGAAGGATCTCCAATTAAAAAATATGAAGGGGGAGATGTTTTCTCAACTAGAGAAAAAATACACTTTGCTAATAAAGAAAATTCGTAGGGATGATGGAACATAATTTAAAAATCAGAAAGTTGGTGAATTATGTCGTGAGATGGGAATAGCTCATTAGTTCAGTGCTCCGTATGTTCCGAAACAAAACGGAGTCGGTGAATGCAAAAACATAACTCTGATAGAAGGTGCTAGGACTATGATGTCTGAATCTAATTTGCCTATCATATTTTGGGCAGAAGTAGTTAACAAGGCTTGTTTTGCGCTAAATCATGTCTTAACAATTAAAAAGCATAAAAAAGATTTATGAACTTTTATCGTGTAATAAACCAAATTTAAAAGGTTTCCAACCTTTTGGGATTAAATGTATTATACGTTGCACAAAGGATACACGATAATTTCAAGAGATTGGAGAATAAGGTTTTTGTTGGTCCTAAAAAAAAACAAATAATATTTAAAAGCCAAAACATGACCTCTTGATAAAAATAATAGTTGATGAAGAATTCTCCACCCAAAGATGGTGAATCTTGAACATTAATTAGAACATTTGTTTGAAGATATTCAAAGATCTGTTTGATGCCTTGGAACCTCTGTTGAAGAAGAATAAATCGTTGTTTAAGGCCAAAGCTTTGTTGAAGAAAAGCACTGATCATGTGGACCAAACATTTGTTTTGGCCAAACAGATGTTTGATACAAGCCACAACAGTTTGAAGAATAGTGGTTTTCAAGGTAGTAGTACTTAGCTTAAATAGACTTTTCATGTAATAGAACAGATGTTCGATCTTCGTAGATGTTTGCTAATAACTGTGGAATCTTTACAGTTACGAATGCTAACTGTTACTATCAGGGTGACGTCAACTAATTTCAAAGAGACCTTTTATACATAGTATAAAATTGAAATCACCTATTAGAGATCTATTCATCACTTAACCTCATTCCCATTTGCATGGACAGATTTATGAGTAATCAGGCTGAGGGGGAGATTGTTTATTCGTTCTACTGTAATTGAAATAATTAAAGTTCAATGAATAATTAGTCCTCATTTATCTTCCTACTTGTGTGTTTACTTTAATTGAGTTACAGTTTACATATTATTTGTTCTTCATGTCTTAAGTATACAAGTTTGGTAACTTAGATCCTAACAATTTCCTTCTCGGGTACGATTTAGAATCACCAAACACCTGTGCCTATAAAATAATCAAATGGATGGTGGAGATTGTTTTTAACATAATCCGTTAAGTATTGATCCACCACTCTTGTTTTAATAGATGAAAACTCGAAGTTGGTGTATACACATGTTATTAATCAAGATGAAGTGGATGGGGGTTGGAGAATTAGCATACCCACAAATGTATCTCTGAACGGCAACTCATGGGGATGTTTAGTCACGAGTACTTCAAATAATAGTGAAGCAGTAACAGTCCCTGACGAAGTAAATGTTGATGATTCTGAAAGGATGATGCAGCATTTCAACATACGAGTAATGATACTTCAATTATAGGTGAAGATGAATATGGGAATGCAAATGCTGTGGGGGAGATTCAATCTAATCTTGAGAATAATATGCTAGCTCCGCTGATCTGAAAATGAGAGTGAATGTTAATCATCTGGTTGATAACATCATTCATCATCCTTGTTTGGGAGTTCAGACGAGAAGCCACACATTGTTAGCAATGTAGTGTTTATGTCACAAGTAAAGCCGAAGAATTATCAAATGAAGTTGAAATAAAATTCATGGTGTGAAGTAATGCAAGAAGAACTTGCTCATGTCGACAAGCTACAAGTGTAGAATTTGGTCGATCTTCCTAATGCACAACATGCCATTAACACAATTTGGTCCATTAAGTGCAAAAAGGATGATAAATACATGATTATTCAGAACAAAGCTTGATTAGATGTTCAAGGCTTTAATCTGGAAGAGTGAATTAATTACACAGAGGTGTATGCTCCGTAGCTCGGTTAGAAACAATTCGGTTGTTTTTAGCTTTTCACTTCTCACAAGCAGATTAAGCTCTATCAGTTAGATGTTAAGAGTGCTTTTCTCTATGGGCTTTTGCAAGAAACTATGTATGTTTCTCAGCCGCCTAGGTTTACGGATACAAATTTCTCTAATAAGGTGTCTAAACTAGATAAGACATTGTATGGTTTACATCAAGCTCCATGATCTTGGTACGTAACACTTTCTAGACACTTATTGGATAATGGGTTTGTTCGAGGTGCAATCGACTAAACTCTATTCATTTCAAGAAAAGGGGAAATTTTCTAATTCTTCAAATATACGTTGATGACATTAATTTTGGTTCTTCAAATGAAGGGTTGTGTCATGAATTTAAGGTCGTGTTGGAATATATTTAAGATTAGTGAATGGGAGAACTTTCTTTCTTCCTTGGATTACAAGTCAAACAAGAGGAGGATGGTACTTATATTCATCAAACAAAATATGTTCATGAAACCTCAAGTGATTCAAGTTGGAAGATAGTTTGTCGTACGATATCCCATTGCCGACCAATCATAAACTTCAAGTAGATAAAGGAAAAGGATCTAGAAGTGGAACCAACTCTAAATCGTGCAATGATTGCATTATTGAGTATCTCATAGCTTCTCGCCTGATATAATGTTTGTCATCTGTTTGTGCACGAGATACTAATCGGGTCCCAAAGAATCTCACATGAAAGTTGTCAAACTGATCTTTTGATACCTAAAAGGAACACCAAGATTTGGATTGTGGTATCCTTCTCAGGTAAGTTTAGATCTGATAGCTTATTTAGATGTGGATTTCGGTGGGTGTCCGGCTAACAAGAAATCAACCTTGGGAGGTGCACAGTTGTTGTGTAACTGTTCAGTCTCATGGCAGTGCAAGAAACAAGTTGCAATATCACTATCCACGTGCGAAGCCAGTATGTGGCAGCTTCGAGCTGTTGCTTATAGGTTTTGTGGAAATAGCAACAACTTCAGACTACTATTTGTATTTCACTCGCACTCATCTTATGATTGATAACAATTCCACTATCTCAATTACCAACAATCTGGTAAAACATACACGAACAAAACACATACACGTTAAACATTATTTTATCTGTGATTGTGGGGAAAAGGGGTTAACTGAAGTGGTGAAGGTTGATAGACTTGACAATTTGGATGATCTTTTTACAAACGCGTTTGAACGGACTAGATTTGAGGATACAGTACATATGATCGGCATAATAAATCCTGAGCATAGTGTTTATCAAAACTCACTTGAAAGCTTTATTTTTACGTTTTCTTTTTGTTCTTTTTTCTCATTTGAAATCCAATAAGATTTTACTTAGTTGTCGGATCATTTTTATAAAATCCAAAAACATCTAAAAAGGTTAAGAATTTTGAAGAACATGTCAAGCAAAAGACGAAATGATAGTACAGCAGCAGTCAAAATTTTCACAAAATATATATTTGTATGGAAAAAACAGTATCATTAATTGATGCAACGATAAGCTTCGCATGTTGAGTAAAACTGTCTTTGTTGATATAAACAAGATGAAACTTCGTAATTTGTGGTTAACGTATATGGTCTTAGTTCCGTAATTTCGTTTGAGAGGTTGCCTGAATCTAAAATACGAGGTCTTTATCCTTTTTGTTATCTATGATATTATACTTATTCTTCTAATAATACGGTGGCATTAACCTAGAATTTGTATAATATCTTGTTAACCACTTCGTGTGGGAGGATGGCTCTCCTCTGAAAGCACAGGACCCGACTTGATCTTAATAACGTGAGCATAATTCATCATTAACTTGTTGACAGTGATAAGATATACTATTTCAATGCCTCTACTTCATTAATCTTGAATAAATGTTTAAAGATCAGAGACAAAACGGATAGGGCTTCGCCTTACAATCAGAAAAATAGCTAAGGACTCAACACCCCTATTTAGCTACTTATAGACATTGCAGCTTCGTACAAGGGTGTTATGCCACTTCGTATGAGGTGCACTTCATACGAAGTGACCCATAAACATACAAAATGACATAAAATCTAACATTTAAACCCTATTACGTATACGACATAACCCTAAGACGTAGGTTATAGACATTTTGCACCAACACTTTGTTTGTGCACAAACCCTTTAGTTAGATTTCTTTTCTTCCAAAAACCTTCATTAACGGATGATAAATTTAAAGAATTTTGTCTCCACCGGGTGAACAAAGTCAGAATTATGTTACCACTGGGTACATGTATTCAAAACTGTGTTGAATGTAGAAAATGATATCAAATTGTTTGTACATCTCCTAAAGACGAGCCTTCATCAATTTGTCGATGCGCTGGCAATTACCTGAGCTCTCAATGTCACGCAGTTTAGCCGGATACATATATCCTTGTAGTATATTTACCTGTAAGATGAAATCTAGGCAATCTTGATACGGGTGTATATCCCAGGATGGGGAACACAGTTGCGTCAAGTTATAATACACTTAATTTCCATATCTCCAAAACAATATATAAAAATATGTTATAGTTAAAAGTGGACCACTATATCGTAGATTGTTGTGAACTGTTAATTCTATTTGGTTAAAATTTCTTTATATGATATTATTTGTGTTAATTTTTGATAAATATGCGGGTATGATCTTCGTACGCATGTTTTTCAAAAAAATATGAGTTTTTATATATTTCTTTATTGTTTTATTGTCTTTATTTTGATAAACACAAAAAGATTTTAGGTTTGTTACGATATAAAATTTCTAAACGACAAAAAGTTTTTGTTTATCGCTTCCATAAGTGAGTTTACATTTTTAATGATACTCAGTGGAATTTGGAAAATTTGTAACATCTTTGAAAGCGGGTTAAAAAATCTAATCTGATGACGTAACTTTAAATAAGATTTTAGTAAAAATATTTGAAGAGTGGGGAATTGACATGTTTGGTAAGATGGTCAGGGAAACACAAGTGTAGGGGAACTGTGTGTTTAGGAAAACTTGTTGTTTAGAGTTTGAGGATTTGAAAAAGTTAAGGTTTTGTAAACAAATTTGAAGTCACATAAGGACAAATAGTTTTTTCACTAAGTTGATTTTCTTCCGGAGAACTTAGTTGACTATGTTTGACCGGTCCGGAGTATTCAAATAGTCTGGAAATTGTATGTTCTGGATAATGAGTAATCTGGAGGAACTAAAGTTTTTGACTATTTGAATAGTCCGAAAGGCTTCTGGAGAATGGGTTTAGGTATAAATTGGTGTACGTTGTTCAGGATTTCACAAACCCCTGAACTTTCACTATTCAAACTTTTTCAGAAATCGGTTTAAACTACTGTACTAAATTCACCTTGTTTAAAATTTTCTTGGGAATTTCTAAATAAAAATTATAGGTGTTTTAAAAAGTATAATGAAGGATAATGTAACCAAATCTGATTTTGTGAGATAGTGTGCTTTTATAATGAACAATTTTTTGATCAGATACGAAATGTAAAGGACAATGAACACAATGATTTATATAAGGAAAAAGCCCTTGATCTTTGTAGGATCTCCGGCATAAAAAAAACCTCAGATGATGGAAACTACCGATCACCGACTATATTCCACCAAAATGATCCACAATCATGTACAACTTCGGATGATATCAAGCTTGTTACAATTGAGTTCTAGTGTTAGTATTCGAGATCAGGTTTTTTTCGAGAATAGCAAAAATGTGCAAGTGTGTGTCTTATCTAGCTCAATACCCCTCATATATTTTCTAAATTAGCTATTAACTAACTAAGCGAAAATGAAAGAAGCCCCCACATTCACTCATAACGGCTATGGCTTCACATGCACGTGCCTAGTTCCCAGCATATTCCACGAGACTCTAGCTTGACCAAGCCCCAGTTGTTCATGACCACCATAAAAACAGTGGCAACAAAATAGAAAAATTGTTAGATAGCATAAAAAAGATAAGGATCCTTGATCCTCATATTTCCTTCACTATCTGTTAAGGATAAGTGATCTAGGCTAGGTCTCATGATAAGTGAGCCAGACTCAATAAAATTAAGCACCTAACAATTGCCCATAAATATGGCGAATAACATGTAAATCAAATTGGCTATATTTCCGTTGAACACGGACTAGCCATTGTGCATGTAACTAGCCGTTACAACTCCTGACGTCACTGATGGGATACGCTACAACAATCATCACACTATATAGGGAGAAGATAAGATCGAATATTCGTTTAAAGATCAGATAATCCTCTTTTAAGTCATCATTCCAGGACCAACTTAGGTATCCCTCTTCTCGCTGAAATCTTTTTATTTTCTCTGAAATCCTTCATCTCCCCTACTCCAATTATGGCTAAGATGTCTATCCGATCCTCACCCGGCAATAAGCCCAGAGAAGGCTAAGAGTCAGAACCTGTTGTCAAATCCTTCCTCGGAGCTGTGCAAGTTCACTAATCCAGAGATGAGAATTTCTTCCCCTGTTTTCCACCAGAAATAGTATTCCAGCCATTTGATTCTTCCATGAAGAGCGACATCGTTTTGCCCATTTAGGTTTGCTTTCCATCCCTGCCGTTTCTCATTGGCTACACAAATCCTTTCCTTGATCTTACCCAACGGTTCTTCACCCTCACAGGCATCAACTACAGCCAAGCAATGCCTATGCTTTGGAGGGTTTTGTATACCGTTGAACAGATCATCAGTAAAGAATGGATTGATTTCAACCTGTTAGAGCTTTCCCATCTTTAAAGCCTTGTCACCCATGGTTCCCACCGTTTCTTGCTTAAAGCCAAACCTCAACAGCCTTTACCCATTCTCAAATCAACTCAAAATGGTTCCACCTGGAAGAATCAATTCTTATTCATACGAAGGGATTCTATTCCTCTAGGGAATAGTTTACCCAAAAAGTGGATCCTGAAGGGTAGGATATAGGATCCTCAGATAACTGCTGTAGATGATTAATTTATTTTGCTAACTTGTTTCCTTTTTTTTCTTGTATGTAGTTACCAAATATACTTGTTTGGTCAATTCACCAGGAACTGAAGAAAGGGTTGCTGCATTTTGGGCCCTTGATTAATAGATCAGGACATTCAAGCCGAGAACAAAGGATTCAGAAGCTAACACTGCCACGTCCTATACAATGTCAAGTAAGTGTTTGCGTATTTTTAATATACATAATCATGTATTGGAAAAGTTGTATATAGTAAGAAGACTTATCTTTTTGTTTGATGATATAGGTGCTCAAAGATCCACCAAAAAGTCGGCCACCAAGTTTGGGATAGATGATGTTGATAGCATCATCTCTCCTCGCTCCGTTAAGAAGGAGCTGGCCAAAGGCCCAAGCTTTCTAGAGCCAAATGCCAACACCACCAGGGCCAAGGATAGATCGAAAAGGAAGAAGCCTATGGAGGTTGAGGAAGATGAGGTCCAAGCTTAAAAGCTGATCCATGACTTCATTGCTGAGCTAAGGATCCTTGATCCGTTCCTGTTATTGTCATCTTTTGTCACACCCCAACCGAGGGCGGAAACATCGGAGTGAGACGAACGAGATTGCTCGAGACATCATAACACTAAATGTGACAAAATTTAACTAAACAATTCATTTCATTCATCAAAATGTCAAGTATAACATAATTCCGATACAACATAAATTCAAATAAGACAAGTTCAACAAAAACATAATAAATAACTTAGCATTCTAAGTGTGTTTCTACGCCATTCCTACTAAGTTTTCGTCACATCAACATCCTCAACCTACAACATATTAAAAAGTATAGTTCAATACAAAGTATTGGTGAGTACACAAGTTTGAATCATAGCATAAGTAATAAAAAGAAACCGTTTATACAAATCCACATGTTAAGCTAGCATACAAGATTAATGTAAACATGGCACACGAACTACAAGTCAATCCTCAAGTGTCACCGCAAAATATATTAAAGTTAACATGACCACAAGAATACGGGCGGTGCGTTACTCCTATAGCGCTATCATGTTAAGGGGAGGCTCGTACGAAGTTAATAACAATTAGTATCACATAAGAATGTTCCAAGTAAACAAATCAAGTATCACATAACTATAGCATGTATGATGGATTGTTTATGTGATTGCATAAAATATAAGTGTGATTTAGTGTGTTTTTGATAGATTAACATATTGCACCCAAAAGTGTAAAGGGTAAAAGGGTGTTGAGTGTACTCACGGTTTTGCAAAGTTTAGACCCGTGAGAGTGTATGGTTGATTAAGGGACGAACACCGAGTTATCCTACACAAGGAAACATGGGTGTGTAAGTATTGGAATTATAATGGAGTGAATTAGTTTAGGGGTTTAAAGTATGCAAAAGTATGTATTGTCGAAATTATATATCTAGACGTTAACGTTTATTTTTGACATTATAAGCCCCCTAGGGTGTTTGTGGTTTTATGGGTCATGCCCAATAGAATCGTAACGATGGTTAAGTCTTAGAGAAAATAACCAAATATTATGACAAGTAACCGTACGGTCATTGTCAAAGGTTCGGTTATATTTATTATTTACATATATATATTATATATTATATTATCAAGTTTATCATATAATTCATGGATTTCATGGAAGTCATAGAAGTCATGCATGGAGGTAGGAAGATAACCGTCCTTAACCTCTTTCGTAAGATTCACCAATACACAAATTGTCACAAGGCCAATCCGGATGGTCATGAATGAAATAAAAGTAAGATACTTCACTAAACTATGTATCGACCGAGTAAGCAAGCTAGGTGCGTGCATCCCGCACATGACAACGTTTGGGGACGTGCCGTAGCCTTGTTACTCATGTGAAGGCTGAACATAGCTTAGTGGCTTAGAAATCATCAAGTGAGGTGGTGGATTGAAAGTTGGATAACCAAGGCCTCCATGTAATCACACCTTTACCAAAACACAAGCTTTGTGAGCTTGGATGGGTCCAACACTTGTGGGTTAAAACCCTTGGTAAAACAACAACTTTAGAGGTACTTTACACCTCTTGGTTTGTATGAAACAACTCTAGCTAGCTCACTAATCATGGGCTTGATTAGAGGCACAAGTAGCATGAAGTTGTTACATGAAAACATGTTTAGAAAAAGTTTACATGTTTAATTTCAAAAACAGAATGTTTGGCCATAAAAATGGTATTGTTCCACCTTGGTTTTCCATGGAAAACCTATGGTAACATCTCAATACGCTTATCAAACATTGTAGAGGAAGAAAACTTGAAGTATTTGAAATTATGAAAAGATAAAAGCGAGTAGAAAGTTCATAACACTTTTGGACCTCAAAATGGTGAGCTTTCACCTTAGTTTGCCCAAGCGAACTTGTGAAAACCTTCCTAGAGGTTATCCAAGAGTTTTTAGAAGAAGAAACAAGGTTTGAACATCAAAGGAAGTGAGTTAGAACTCACTTGCAAACTGAAGTATCACAGCAGTGAATTCTGGTTTGAGAGGATTTTGTAAAGTGTTTGAGCCTTGTAAAAGTGAGAAAAGGTTGGGGAAAGGTGGGGTTATATAGAGGAAAGATTAGGGTTAAGTTAGGTTAGCACTAAAGGTGGTTAGGTGGTTGATAACTTGGAAGAAAAAACTTTAAACATGTTGATAGCTTGCGGCCGCAATCTGTATTTCTTTTTCTTTTCTTATTTGATAAATATAATAGTTTTATTTGATGTTCAATTGTTATATATTATATAAAATACAAGTGTGGATAGTTTGGAAGATTAAAACCAAGTGTAAGGATTTTCTATAACACTAAAAAAGACTTGTTTAAGTAATAATCTTATAATATAAACGTGACAAGATTTATGAGGTGTCAAATGCTTAAGTATTTTGTGTTTAAATCACTAATTATCTTGATTGATTGTTACATTTAAATTTTACGAATGCACGATAAGAATCCACGAGTTAATTCGAAGCTATGAATTTGCGTAACGATTATGTGTAGGAACATAAGTATAAATGCGTATAAAGTTTGCGAATTTCGTATAAAAGATTGATTCGATTACAATCAAAGCCTTGGATTACAATGATTCGGAAAGTGATACGATTACAAGGTTTAGACTTTTCAGAAATAGAATCATGAAGCAAATATACTAAAAACAGAAAGTTACAAAAAGCAAAACGTTACAGTCTCCCTTCCTTTAGGAAATTTTATCCCGAAATTTAGGAAGATGTAATGAACAGATGCGAATTCTTAGTTTTCATGTCGCTTTCAAGTTCCCAAGTAAACTCAGCTCCACGTTTTCCTTCCCACCGAACCTTCACGATAGGAATTCGACTCCGCCTGAATTGTTTGGTGCCTCAATCCATGATCTCGACTGGTTTCTCCATGAAGTGTAAGGTCTCATTGATTTGAAGGTCTTCAAGTTGGACTTGGAGTCCTTCTTCGGCTAGACATTTGTTCAAGTTTGAGACGTAAATGTAGGATGAATGTTGTTGAGCTCTTGTGGTAGGTCCAGTCGGTATACTACCTTGCCAATCCTTTCGAGAATCTTGAAAGGACCCACATAGCGAGGAGCGAGCTTTCCCTTCTTTCCGAAACGAACCACACCCTTCCAAGGGGATACCTTGAGAAGTACAAAGTCACCAACATTGAATCCAAGGGCTTGCATCTTTTATCTGCGTAGCTCCTTTGTCGTTTTCTAGCTTTCTTTGAGCAAGTTGTCTCGAATCTGCAAAATCTTGTTCGTCATCTCTTGTATAAGCTCGGGATCGATGATTTAAGCTTCCCCGATCTCGTGCCAACAAGTAGGCGATCGGCACTTGCGACCATACAATGCCTTGAAAGGTTCCATTTGAATACTCACGTGGTAACTGTTATTGTACGATAATTCGACCAAAGGCAAGTGCATATCCCAGTTGCCACCAAAATTGATTACGCAAGAACGAAGCATGTTCTCAAGAGTTTGGATAGTATGCTCGGTTTGACCATCAGACTGAGGATGGAAAGTAGTATTGAGATTGAGGTAAGTACCAAGAGCTTTTTGAAACGTTTGCTAAAGACAGGAAGTGAAACGACCATCACGGTACGAGATAATGTCAATGGGGACACCGTGACGACAGATGACTTCATCCGAGTAGATACGAGCCAATTTCTTGACTCGGTAGTCTTCACGTATGAGAAGGAAGTGAGTAGATTTGGTTAGACGGTCGATGATTACCCAAATACTATCGTGACTACACGATGTACAAGGGAGTTTGGTGATGAAATCCATGGCAATGCTCTCCCATTTCCAAACAGGAATTTCTGGTCGTTCGAGTAAGCCAGAGGGACGCCGATGTTCGGCCTTCACCGTGGAACAAGTAAGGCACTTTGAAATGTAAGAGGCAATATCTTTCTTCATACCAGGCCACCAGTAGGACATACGAAGTTCATGATACATCTTATCAGCACCAGGATGAATAGAATATCAGGATTTATGAGCTTCACACATCAAGAAGACACGAAGGTTGTCACAATTCGAAATCCAAATACGATCAAGATAGTAAATGATGCCAATGGATTTGGTCACGAGTTGGTTTTCGACACCACACTTCAACTCATTATCGAAGTTAGCCTCATTAACAGTTGAGTATTGCGCCTCGCGAATCAGCTCATGAAGCCTTCCCAAGGTTTGGTAGCAACGTATACTCTTAACATGAGTTTTCCGACTACGTGCATCAGCTACAACATTTGCCTTACCAGGGTGGTAGCAAATATCGCAGTCGTAGTCGTTTAACAATTCTACCCAATGACGTTGATGCATGTTAAGTTTCTTGTGATTGAAGATATGTTGGAGGCTCTTATGGTCAGCGAAGACCTTACACTTTGTACCATAAAGGTAGTATCGCCATATCTTCAATGCAAAAACAGCTGCACCAAGTTCAAGGTCGTGTAGAGTATAGTTGTTCTCATGAATCTTGAGTTGTTGTGACGCGTAAGTGATAACCTTATCTCGTTGCATAAGAACGCAACCAAGACCTTGTTTTGAGGCATCGCAATACACGACAACATCGTTGTTACCAACAGGAAGAGTTAAGATAGGAGCATTGCAGAGCATGTCCGTGCGCGTTTGAAAAGACTCCTCTTGCTCGGAACCCCAAACAAAAGGTTTATCCTTTTGGGTCAAGGAAATGAGAGATACGACGATCTTGGAGAAATTTGAGATAAACCAACGGCAGTAACCAGCTAAATCGAGAAACGAACGAATTTCAGACGGAGACTTAGGAGCAATCCAATTCTTCACTGCTTTGATTTTTGCAGGGTCGACATGAATACCAAGTTCGTTGACGGCATGACCGAGGAATAGAACCTCCTTTAGCAAAATTCACACTTGGAGAATTTGGCGTAAAGACGTTTAGTATGCAAAAGTTGGAGGATGAGATGCAAGTGTCTCTCGTGCTCTTCATGCGTCTTGGAATAGATTAGAATGTCGTCAATAAAGACAATCACGAAATGGTCGAGATAAGGCTTGCATACACGGTTCATCAAGTCCATGAAGAGCGGAGGTGCGTTAGTCAAACCGAAAGGCATGACTATGAACTCGTAGTACCCATAACATGTGAGAACTCGAAGTTGATGATAACCAGAGCGAAGATCGAGTTTCAAGAAGCAAGTCGCACCTTGAAGCTGATCAAAAGGATCGTCGATATGAGGAAGAGGATGTCGGTTCTTGACCGTAAGCTTGTTGAGCTCACGATAGTCAATGCACATTCGAAAGGATCCGTCTTTCTTTTTGACGAATAGAACGGGAGCACCCAAAAGAGATGTGCTAGGGTGTATGAAGCCTTTATCAAGGAGTTCCTGAAGTTGGCTAGATAGCTCTTGCATCTCCGAGGGTGCTAGGCGATAGTAGGATTTTGCGACAGGAGTTGCGCCAGGAATGAGATCGATGCGAAAGTCAACCGAACGAAGAGGAGGAAGACCAAGAAGATCCTCTGGGAAAACGTCAGGGTAATCACGAACAACGGGAACTTCACTCACGCTCGGACCCTTATCCTTCCTTTCCACAATGTGGGCAAGAAAGGTGAAGTATTACTTATGCAAGTATTTGTTTGCTTGGATACACGACATAAGCTTGAGACCTTTGGAAGGTTTCTCACCATAGACGTGTAACGAGTCACCACTGAGAAGGGGAAGACGAATGATTTTTCGGAACGAACAACTTCATCACGGACCCGCCTAAGCCAATCCATACCTACTATGATATTGAAGCTACCCATTTGCATGGGTATGAGGACAATGTAAAACGTATGATCGTTGAAATTCAATGAACAATTAGAAAGGATAGAATCGAAAGTGACGGACTTTCTGTCAGCGACTTCGACTTCGAATGATTTAGGCAACTTAGAACGTCTACGCTTAAGCAATGGTTTGAATTCAACGGATATAAAACTTTTATCTGTACCAATATCAAATAGACACGAAGCGTAAACATTGTTAACGAGAAACGTGCCCGTGATGACATCGTTGGCGTTCTTAGCTTGTGCGACAGTGATGAGGAAGGCTCGACCACGAGCTTGCTGTTGTTGTTGCTGGTTATTGTTGTTGTTGCGCTATGGGCAAGTGTTGGCGAAGTGGTTGGGATCTCCGCTTTTGAAGCAGGCACGAGTTGTGGTTATGGGTGGTCGGGTTTGGTTTGCTGTGGGATTTTGGCACTAATTAACCATCAATTGGATTTGTAGTGTTCTTGAATGCTTTCCTTAGCACAAATCACCAACTTGAAATCTTCTGATCCTAACGTTCTTGTTGTATACTCCAGCCATTATTTGTTGATAGCAAGCCATCCTTATTCTTGCCGAATCTCTAAGCTCATCCATAGTATCCAAGTCTTGAATTAGATTCTCATCATTTTCTTGAGGATCACAGATGCTTGTTTTTTACTGTGGGAACAACCATCTATGTTGGGATCACAGCTTTAGGGCCAAAGAATAAAGAGAAGGGAGTTTGTCCTTTAGCATTCTTAGGAGTTGTCCTATCTGCCCAAAGAATATATGGAAGCTCTTCAGCCCACTTTTCTTTCTTTGATCCAAGTTTCTTCTTCAAGTTGTTGATGATCATTCTGTTGCTTGATTCTACCTGACCATTAGCTTGTGGGTGAACTTGTGTTGATTTTAGCATCTTGATCCCCCAACTGTCACAAAAGTTAGTAGTTCTACTCCAATAAATTGCGATCCATTATCACAAATAATTTCCAAAGGAATTCCAAATCTAGTATGACTTCTTTTTCCCTGACTTGAACAAAATCTTCTAATTTTATCCATTTGGAGAAGTAGTCTGTCATGGCTAGCATAGATAATTTCCCTCCTGGTGCTTTTGGAAGTTTACCAACTATATCCATTCCACGTTTGAGGGAACACCCACTTCTTCAGTTTCGGGTTAACTCTAAAGACTGAAAGAAGTTGCACAAAATAATCAATACAGAGATTTTTGAGCATCAGACTATTGATTGGGACTGGTTGTGTACAATGGGTGTCAGACAGAGGGTTGAGTAGTTGTTGGCTGGGAAGGCTAAAGCCATGGTTGATTATCATTGGGCGTAAATGAGGAGTTGGTCTTAGAGTTTCATTCTACTTATCATCACAAGGAAGGTGTTTTCGCTGAGAACAATGTTGTTTCGTTTAGTTTAGGGAGGATGGTACATGAGATGTCCATCCCACAGTTTGCGGTTGCTGGTGGTTTTTATGAACCGGAGGAGGTAGTTACTTCGGAATTTAGGGTGTGTATTGAACCAAAGGGAGTTGTGTTTTGATAATAGGGAGTTGGCTAGGTTCTGGGCAACTATTGTTGATCGTTCATTCGCCAAGACGAATTTGATATCATCTGTTAGAGACTCGATTGTTAGGTATGTGTTGAAGCTATTTTCTACCACTTTTGTAGGTAGGAAGTTAGCGGAGAATAAGGCGAATTGGATAGATATATTTATTCTCATGTGTTTGGTTAAGGGTCACAGTATGAACATGGGCGAGTGTGTTGGCATGGTCTTTTAACCATGCACGCCGAGGGGGTCACCGAGATGCTCTAGACATGGTTCCAAACATCACAAGGTTAGTTGAGAACTTGAATGTATTTACTAAATATAATGTGGAGAATTTGATTGTTGGTACAACTTCGAAGTTCTTTGAGATTAGGGATCTACAACTTGCTAGTATACTTACATTGACCGAGCCTATTACATGAAATAAGGCTAGACATGGAACTCAGGTTCTGCCACCTGCGGGACACCAAGCTGATTATGTCATGCAAGGTATTCATCTGACACCTAGACAGGGACCCACACAGAGGAAAGAGAATCTAGCACCAAAGTATCTGCGTCGCCAGCCACCACTAGATCCGCTAAACTTAGCGTCGTTATATGATCGGATGGATCAAGGTTTGGGTAGTATAGACTACAGGCAGGATAAGAAGGATATGCGCTTCAGTATATGTTGGGTCGCATGAGCATGACTAGATTTCTTCCAGCCGTATTTTAAATCGGGGTCGTTTCCGATGCCCGGTCAATTTGATCCTAGTGGTGAGGGTGGTTCAAGTCAGCAGGGTGGTCGGGATTCAAGTTAGTATGGTTATGCAGATCCGACGCCGGATATTCCGATATTTGAGAAAAATGAAGAAAAGAGTGAGGAGGAAGAGAGTGAAAAGGATAATGAGTAGTGTGGGGATGGATGCAGCAGCTGGAGCTTAATGGAGTACCTTTTACTTTATTTTCTTTTTATGTTGTTTTTATACTTATCTGGTCTATACTGATATTTTGAATACTTCTTAACTAGTAGGTGAGGTCAAGTTGGTTGATGGTTGGTTGTTTGTGTTGGTAGACAGTTTCAGCACTATTATCTATCGCTGTATTATCTGTTTTGGTATATTTGTGTTGATTTGATAGGTATGGTGTATTTTTGCAGATTTTGTTCGCATGTGAGAGTTAGGAATTGTTTGCTAAGCGTGTTCGGATTGGAGGGCATATATGGAATTAATTGGCATATTGATAGTCTCGCATATCAACTAAGTCATTTCTCTTGTATAGTTTGTATATTTTATTTTATTTTTTATTTTTAGTTAGTATTGAGTCGTGCCTTCATCCTTGCATTAGGGACAATGCAGATTTTAAGTGTGGGGATGAGATATTTGAGTCGTAGTTGTTTGTTTAGTTAGTTCGAGTGAATAAAAATTTCAAAAATACAAAAACATTAGAAAATCGAAAAAAATATTTGAAAAGTAAACTTGTGTCTAGCTTGGGATATGTGAGTAGGCGCTTTTCGGTTTCTAGGTTCCTTTGATATTAATATACTTTAAATGTTGGTTTACTATTGGGTACTCATCTAGGAAAAGTGGGAAGCCGAACCGCCAATAATAGTATAAAGAATGTTGTTATAAGCTAAAATTGTTAGAATTTTTTATTAAGGAAAAAATATAATAATTGAGCTAGATTGATATAAAAGACGAGGCCTATGCAATCTCACTTGGGGATGGTGACTCTGATCGAGAATCCCTCTAGGTTAAGTAAGAAAAAAAAGAAAAAATACGATAGCTCATGTTGTCGCTCTCGGGGATAGTGACTCTGGTTAAGACAGCCTCTTGGTTAGGTATGCAAAGTCTAGTGCTCAAAAGAAAAAGAAAAGAAATGAAAAAAAATGATGTTAAATTCTCTTGATTTTGGTATAAAACGGCTAGGAAATGGGTCGAATGATTCATTCCTTTTGTTCCATGAGCTTGAGACGGGATTAGGTGAAACTAGGGCATAGGTAGATTGACTGAACTTGAACTTAAATTGCATGATAAGGACTTGGAACTAGGTATTGGGTTTAAGAGGACACATATAGTTGCAATGACGGTTAACACGAGTTTTAATGTTAATTGATAGTCTAAGTTTTTGAACCCGAATATTTATCCATCTCTGATTCCGTTTGCATAATTCTTTTTCGGGGACGAAAAAGGGTGAGTGTGGTGATATTTGATGTATTGCATAATACATTGATTAGTCGTGTAGAGTTTGTGTATACTTCACAGTCATTTGTTTATTTTTCTAGGTACATTAGTTTCTTCTTATAGTTTATTCTTGTACAGATCTCGGTTGCTGAAAAGTGAAGAAACAGTCAAAATCAACTAGAAAAGAGTTAACAGCAAGGTTGCGTCAAGTCGGAACGGGAACGCAAAAGGATAATTTATGGAAAAGTAGGCTCGTCGTGCTACGCGTAGGCTAAGCAAGGGACTCGTCGCGTAACGTCTAGCTATTAAAATACAATTTCTTGATTTTGACATGTCGTGCTGCGCGTAGGTCTTGAAGTATACCCGTCGCGTAACGCGACGGGGTTGTTTCTCGCGAAAGAGTTTGTATGCTGTTGGGTTATTGCTGAACTTGAAAATATAAACATCATTATCTCATAATAAAACCTATACGAATTAGCAGCATCTTGGCCGAAAATTCGACATCTTTTGGAGCGTTTTTCGGAGCTTGAAGCAACCGGTTGAAGTGTAGAAGCTTAGGAAATCATCTGGTCGTCGTTACACTATTCGGGTGTCTTTATTCTTTGTTTCTTACTTTGAACCATGTTTATCGTTTTTTAAGATAAATGTTTGATTGTTTCCATGGTTATGATTGGCTAGATTTTATATACTACCTAGATTGGATGATCGGTTTTGCAAAGTTTTGATCTTTATGATGGATTATTAGTTATATATGGACCGCTAATAAAAGTAGTCAGTTTGGTTTAGTAGGTTTAATGTGTATGCATGCTTTAAATTGTTTTATTGTCATTTGTCGCTTCATATGATTCTTGGTGACTGTATATATCACATAATCGATTCATGCTAGGTTATAAGTTTCAGTGAGTGTCTATATAACGGAATAAATTTATAACCTTTATGGTTAACCGTGCGATACACATTAGAAGTAATAATTGGTAATTTAATAATTAAAGTATTCTACTAGTTTCAATAGCTGTGAGGTGTGAAAGTGTCGTTAGGTCTTCGTCATTAAATTGCTAGGTAGGAGCTTCGTGAGGAGTCTGAACTAGTTTCTGTAGTGATAGTTGTCTAACAAATTAAACCGAAATTCCAAACTTATCCTAGGTTTATAGCCTGTGAGGGAGTAAATCGAATTGGTGTACTTTTCGAGACCTAGATAGCCTGTGAGGGAGTCTAGACTTGTGAGAGGGGATCGACTCTCCTCTTATGAGCACCGGACTGATCTGACTCAGCTAATATAGGTGGAATTTATTGTTAGCGAATTGGACAAACAAACAAGAAAGATATACTGCTTAAATGCCTTGATTCGTATTGATAAACGTGAACGATTACAGAACGAGTAAACAGTTTGACAGGGCTTTGCCGTAGTCACACACCATCAGATGTCTAACACAACACTCAAGCTCCAATATTTATAGGTTAACATGACTCGCACAGGAGTAAGGTCTGTTTGACTCGTGTGAGTGGTGCCTCGTACGAGTGACAAGATATCACTCGTACGAGCCACTTAGCTCACTCGTACGAGTCACATTACAAACATTAAATCATATAAAATAATCTATATTTGACATTCGAAGCCCTATATACATAACCAACATTGTAACATCCGTCAAAAACCGGATTTACCAAACCCGCTTTGTTTTTTAACCGAACAACCAGTTAAAAATTTCGTTGCGTATTAAATGCTCAAATTAATTTTTAAGGATACATAATTAATAAGTATATTAGAATATAAAAGTTATATTTGAAAATTTATTAAAAATAATGAAATAAAAATAAAACAAGGCTGCCGGGTTTCGAACCCGGGTCAGCCGGGAATCCACAAGACTTAACTCTCACTAATCCAACCACTCCGCCACATTGGTTATTTGATAACATATCGAAACAATTAATTCAAATAAGGAAACACAGAAATCAAATCCAGTCCAAGTCGCGCCCAATCGCAGTTGTCGGAAATCCCGACGATTTCGCCGAGATTGGACGGTTTCTTCTGATTTAACCAAAGCATTAACCTTAACATCAGTTATAACCGATGTCCAGTCCGCGAACCGCCGGAGAAATTATTGACCGACGAATCAAGTCGGTAATCGGACTAAATTCATCGATGTTCTTCCCTATAAATACACCCACAAGCCTCTGTTAACTTTTTCGCTCACAACCACACAAATTCTCGACGTAATTTCACTCGCCGGAAAATATCTGCAAGTCGCCGGAAAACCGAGACTTCCATCTACACGGTAATTACTTCGATTTTTCTGTTTCATTCCATTATTGGGCAAAAATTCTAATATCAATCCCCCACCCAGAATCCTTTCCAGACGACGTTGCCGGATTATCTGTTTTCGCCGGAAAACTTCTGAAATTTCAGAAACCTGCTGTTAACCGGTATGATCATTTCAACTTACTGATAATCGTTACCCAGTGGTTCCATTTCACATCTAATCCCTCCAAATTGTTGACTAATCCTATCAGCCGAAGCTCACCAAAACAGAGCCGACGATCTTGCCGGACTTCTGAAGAAAGACGAACAGTTTGGTACAATCAATCCTCAAACCTTTTTCTGTTCCTTACATTACGATGGCTCATAATGTTCGTTAAGTTAATTTAACAAATAACAGTCAGTTAATCGATGTCCTTGTTTTGAACGAAGAAGATGAAGTTGGGTATGTTATAAGATTAATTAAAATCGATATTATGAACGGGTTAGACACACAGTCCAGCGGTGGACTGTGTGCAAACAATATGCATAACGTCTCAAGTTCGATCCTGGTCACACACATTCGCTGTAATAAAATGCATTTTTTTTTATTAAATTGAACCGGGTTAACTCAGTAACATGTTAAATATAATAATAACCAGAATATTTACCAAGTTAGACACACAGTCCAGCGGTGGACTGTGTGTCAAACTAAACCACAGGTCCCGGGTTCGAGACCTGTGGCGAGCACCGAGTCATGCAATTAAATCGTTTTTAAATAAATGATTTTCGGATTAATCTAATTAGTATATAAATGTAATTAAAAACAGAAATATTTCAGGTTAGACACGTAGCTCAGTTGGTAGAGCTGCGTGCACGCGAACGGGAGGTCTCGGGCTCGAGTCCTGCCCGGCGCATACATTTACACAATAAAACCGGTCAACAAGTCAACGGTCAACAAGTCAACGGTCAAAAGTCAACATTTTTATTTATTATTTTTATTTATTTATTTTATTTAAAAATCAATTAAAAATACTTAAAAATAACATTTTTAAAGTTAGAAAATAGCCTTAAACTCACAAAAATATATCCAATAATCCTACTAAAAATTGATTAATAAAATCCGCTTATTTACCAAACCATTATGTTATTATCTAGGTTAGTTTCACTCGTGGTTAAATCCAACTTCGTGCGCATTCAACATCATCAACCGAACGCACCCAATGTGAGTGAATCTTACAACTCCCCTTTATAATTACACGTTTTGGGGTGTATCATGTCACTTAAACAAATTCGTTTATTCAAACTCGTGCCATACCATATTATGATTTAAACTTAGAATGTTAATATTGTTTGTAGTTATGTTTTACATATTGTCTAGTTGTATGCAAATCATTCATTAGGCCCATCAGTTCGTAGAACAACGCGTGCCTCAAAACTCATTCATTAGGCCCATCAGTTCCTCGTGGGAGACGAGTTGAACAACGCGTGCCTCAAAACTATCTATTATTGTATGTGTGTGCATTATTTAATATTAAGTGTTTTGTGAACAAATTTACATCTATGTTTACTCATATATGGTTATGTGCTTTATTTTATCAATTCAATAAACTTGTTCAAATGTTTTTCATAGGATTCACTCGCCAACTTTTTGTTGATCCAAAAACCATTTTTACACATGATACAGGTGAACAGGATGAAGCAAGGAAAACATAGGAAATGCCTTAGAAGAAAATAATGAAGTCTAGAATGATGTGTAGGACATGATGTAATTATGATTGTATGTTTCCCTTTAAATTGTAATAATAAATATGAAACGTTATAATAAATGTCATGAGCTTTGATGATAACCCAATCATGCCCCGATCACCTTTTCGCTGCGGGTCGGGGTGTGACAGATTGGTATCAGAGCCATGACTATAGGGATATAGGATAGGTTATTAGACCTTTAGAGCCTATACTATAGTTGACTAGATTTTAATTATTTATGTGGTTACATGCAAACTTATGATATTTATTTGTTTCATACTTATTACATACACAAATGCATGCAAACATTCCCAATATTTCATTTTGTGATACATAGTGAATTATACTTACAGTCAAACATACATACTTACATACACATTCATCATACATATTTCAATGTTCACATATTCAAATCATCTTCATACTTTCGTTATTCAAAGATTTTGTCGCATTTTTCATTTTTCAAATCTCATCAAAGTGAGTTATGCGACGGGCATGTAGTAACTGTAAGGGTACAAGTACCGGTAGTCGGAACGTCCTATCTAGGTTGGCATTCGTATAAATCCAATATAACAGACCAGTTTGCCTACCTGGGGACTAACGATGAGAGTACAAAGGACCTATTAGGCCAAAGCATGCCACACCAAATGTCGTTCGAACTAACCCCACTTTGAGGTGTCACCGTGTCCACACCTTGATACATTCCGAATATCATACGTTACATATTTCTCGATTTTCTCCGGATTTTAGTGTACGTAACCAGGCTAACACATGCGAACCATGGGGGCCCACATGATTACGAAGGTGAAGTATGGCGGCATGCAATGCCCAATTACGAGCAAAGCCCAAGACATCCTATGGATGTAGTAGATTTATTATGTTATATTTATTTTATGAATGTTCATTCCTAAATACGACCCATGATCCCAAAAACATCCAACTCATACTCTTGATATGTATTCCTTGTAGATGTCTTCTAGCCTCGCTCGTAGGAAGATGAGAGCAGGAAAAGCCCGCGAGCGCATGGCTGCCCTAATCGCTCAACAAATGGCTGTCGTAATACCCAACATTGTAGTTCAAATCCAACAAGCCCTTACCGCTAATCCTGTCAACCAAGAAGATCAAAATGTTATCAACCCTCCCCCAAATACCACTAAATGCACCTACAAGCATTTCAAATCCTGCGACCCTCCAAAATACGAAGGGACTGAAGGTGTCACCGCTCTCCTCCATTGGTTTGAAGAAATGGAGAACACTTTTCGAAATTGCGATTGCCCCGATGATCGCAAAGTGCGATATGCTACTGGTCGTTTATTTGGAATAGCACTTACTTGGTGGAATACAGAGAAGGCCAAACGAGGTGTTAAAGATGCTATGACTTTGACTTGAGAAGAGTTGAAGGAAATCATGACAAGACGGTTTTGCCCAAGGAGCGAAATCAAGAAATTAGAGGATGAGTTCTATTCGTTGAAGCAAAAGGAAGGAGACCACACCACATACAACAAGAGATTCCTCGAGTTAAATCAAATGGTTCCCAACTTGTTCACCCCCCTCTACCGTTTGATCGAGCACTACATTCGAGGTCTTCCGTCAAAAATTCAAGACTCTGTAATAAGTACCACACCTGTAACCTTGGAAGCAGCAATGGAGTTAGCTACAGAGCTCACCGAGAACCGCATCCGGAATAAAGACTTCAAGGAGGAGAAGAAGAAGGATAAAGCATCAACTGAAACTTCAAACTCCACCCAAACCGAATCCCCCTCTCAACCCATTTTTAAGAGAACGAGATGGGCAACTTTTCGCTGTCACCCAACGTAATCAACCAAGTTCACAAGCCATACCCATCCAAGCTATCCCAATCACTCAAGTAGCACCCAACTCAACTTACCTAAATAAGAAACCATACCTTGGACCTCACCCTCAATGTAACACCTGTTTTTATCACCATCCATCTACCTTACCTTGTCGACTATGTGCGAATTGTGGACGCTATGGCCATTTGAGCAAGGCTTGCCGCACCTCTCAAAACCAAATCTCTCCCCCTACTCAAAACATGATCCAAACCTATCAACAACCCCAATACTCCATGTTACCTTATGTTCGAGCTTGTTTTAATTGTGGCGACCCTACCCACTTTAGAAAAACGTGCCCTCGATTGGTTAACATCATAAACGCTCAAGCTCAATCAAACCCAGTTAACCAAGCAAATCAGGGAAACCTAATCACTAGGCCACCAGCAAGAGGAAGAGCTTTCAACATCAACGCCAATCCTGTTGAAGATAATGACGGCCCAAACGAAACCACCCAACTGGTCCCCTTCACCAAAAATCAAGATTTAACTCCAACCGCTTAGTTTTTATGTTTTTCTTTATGTAATCTCAAGCTTTGGTTGATTGTGTTTGTTTATGTTTTAGAGTCACATAAAACCAATCATAACTTACGGATAAAGCCAATGAAAATTTGACAAGAATATGGTGGATACGCCGCTTGTACTTCTTATATATAAGTATTCTTGCCAAAGGATCAGAGGCATTATCTGGCGGTTATGAGAAGTTCCATGTAGAATTTAGTATTGTCTTGATTGAAGTTTGTTTTGTACTCACTGATTTAGCATTTATAGCATCTCATCATTTAAAGAAATTGGATTGTGTTCCATTTCTACATAGACTAACCTCTCCATCATAACAAACGAGAGAGGTATTGTCATCATTCAAACATGTATACTATCAGAATTAAGACTCAAGTTTTGGTTGTTGTGTTTGTTTTAGAGTCACATAGAACTAATCATAACTTGCGGATAAAGTCAATGAAAATTTGACAAGAATATGGTGGATACGCCGCTGGTACTTCCTATATATAAGTATTCTTGCCAAAGGATCAAAGGCATTGTCAGGCGGTTATGAGAAGTTCCATGTAGGATTTAGTAATGTCTTGGTCGAAGTTTGTTTTATACTCACTGATTTAGTACTTACATCATCATACATCTCAACGTATTTCAATTTCATCATTTAAAGAAGTTGAGCTATGTCTCACTTCCACAAGGACTAACCTCTCCATCATAACAAACGAGAGAGGTACTGTCATCATTCAAACATGTATACTATCAGAATTAAGACTCAAGCTATGGTTGATTGTGTTTATTTATGTATTAGAGTCACATAGAACTAATCATAACTTACTGATAAAACCAATGAAAATTTGACGAGAATATGGTGGATACGTCGCTGGTACTCTCCTATATATAAGTATTCTTGTCAAAGGATCAGAGGCATTATCAGGCGGTTATGAGAAGTTCCATGTAGGATTTAGTATTGTCTTGGTTGAAATTTGTGTTACATTCACTGATTTAACATTCATATCATCTCATCATTTAAAGAAATTGGATTGTGTTCCTTTCTACATAGACTAACCTCTCCATCATAACAAACGAGAGAGGTACTGTCATCATTCAAACATGTAAACTATCAGAATTAAGACTCAAGCTTTGGTTGTTGTGTTTATTTATGTTTTAGAGTCACATAGGACTAATCATAACTTACTGATAAAACCAATGAAAATTTGACGAGAATTTGGTGGATACGCCGCTGGTACTTCCTATATATAAGTATTCTTGTCAAAGGATCAGAGGCATTGTCAGGCGGTTCTGAGAAGTTCCATGTAGGATTTAGTATTGTCTTGGTTGAAATTTGTGTTACATTCACTGATTTAACATTCATATCATCTCATCATTTAAAGGAATTGGATTGTGTTCCATTTCTACATAGACTAACCTCTCCATCATAACAAACGAGAGAGGTACTGTCATCATTCAAACATGTATACTATCAGAATTAAGACTCAAGCTTTGGTTGATGTGTTTATTTATGTTTTAGAGTCACATAGGACTAATCATAACTTACTGATAAAACCAATGAAAATTTGACGAGAATATGGTGGATACGCCGCTGGTACTTCCTATATATAAGTATTCTTGTCAAAGGATCAGAGGCATTGTCAGGCGGTTATGAGAAGTTCCATGTAGGATTTAGTATTGTCTTGGTTGAAATTTGTGTTACATTCACTGATTTAACATTCATATCATCTTATCATTTAAAGAAATTGGATTGTGTTCCATTTCTACATATACTAACCTCTCCATCATAACAAACAAGAGAGGTACTGTCATCATTCAAACATGTATACTATCAGAATTAGGACTCAGATATTGGTTGTTGTGCTTATTTATGTTCTAGAGTCACATCATAGAACCAATCATCACTTACTGATAAAACCAGTGAAAATTTGACAAGAATATGGTGGATACGCCGCTGGTACTTCCTATATATAAGTATTCTTGACAAAGGATCAGAGGCATTGTCAGACGGTTATGAGAAGTTCCATGTAGGTTTTAGTATTAGAAGTTTTGTTTTAGGATATAACCTTATCTTTCCAAACATATCAAAACTCTTGCGCATGAAATCATACTTAGTGAATCAACTCCGCTTATCAATATTTTTACCGTAGGCAACAAAAAGCGATTCCTGTAGCAGGGTACTCAACCCTTATAAGGAAGGTTACCGCCTCAAACAAAAAATTTAAACTCTTACTCCTTTCTAAGTATGTAGCTGTCAAACTAAACACCATCCTTTTGAGACAAACATGCCACTACTTAAATTTCGGGACGAAATTTCTAAAAAGTAGGGGATACTGTAACATCCGTAAAAAACCGGATTTACCAAACCCGCTTGGTTTTTTTAACCGAACAACCAGTTAAAAATTTCGTTGCGTATTAAATGCTCAAATTAATTTTTAACGATACATAATTAATAAGTATATTAGAATATAAAAGTTATATTTGAAAATTTATTAAAATTAATGAAATAAAAATAAAACAAGGCTGCCGGGTTTCGAACCCGGGTCAGCCGGGAATCCACAAGACTTAACTCTCACTAATCCAACCACTCCGCCACATTGGTTATTTGATAACATATCGAAACAATTAATTCAAATAGAAATCAAATCCAGTCCGAGTCGCGCCAATCGCAGTCGTCGGAAATCCCGACGATTTCGCCGAGATTGGACGGTTTCTTCTGATTTAACAGAAGCATTAACCTTAACATCAGTTATAACCGATGTCCAGTCCGCGACATCCGTCATAACCGCCGGAGAAATTATTGACCGACGAAGCAAGTCGGTAATCTGACTAAATTAATCGATGTTCTTCCCTATAAATACACCCACAAGCCTCTGTTAACTTTTTTGCTCACAATCACACAAATTCTCGACGTAATTTCACTCGCCGGAAAATATCTGCAAGTCGCCAGAAAACCGAGACTTCCATCTACACGGTAATTACTTCGATTTTTCTGTTTCATTCCATTATTGGGCAAAAATTCTAATATCAATCCCCCACCCAGAATCCTTTCCAGACGACGTTGCCGGATTATCTGTTTTCGCCGGAAAACTTCTGAAATTTCAGAAACCTGCTGTTAACCGGTATGATCATTTCAACTTACTGATAATCGTTACCCAGTGTTCCATTTCACATCTAATCCCTCCAAATTGTTGACTAATCCTATCAGCCGAAGCTCACCAAAACAGAGCCGACGATCTTGTCGGACTTCTAAAGAAAGACGAACAGTTTGGTACAATCAATCATCAAACCTTTTTCTGTTCCTTACATTATGATGGCTCATAATGTTCGTTAAGTTAATTTAACAAATAACAGTCAGTTAATCGATGTATTTGTTTTGAACGAAGAAGATGAAGTTGGGTATGTTATAAGATTAATTAAAATCGATATTATGAACGGGTTAGACACACAGTCCAGCGGTGGACTGTGTGCAAACAATATGCATAACGTCTCGAGTTCGATCCTGGTCACACACATTCGCTGTAATAAAATGCCTTTTTTTTATTAAACTGAACCGGGTTAACTCAGTAAGATGTTAAATATAATAATAACCAGAATATTTACCAAGTTAGACACACAGTCCAGCGGTGGACTGTGTGTCAAACTAAACCACAGGTCCCGGGTTCGAGACCTGTGGCGACCACCGAGTCATGCAATTAAATCGTTTTTAAATAAATGATTTTCGGATTAATCTAATTAGTATATAAATGTAATTGAAAACAGAAATATTTCAGGATAGGCACGTAGCTCAGTTGGTAGAGCTGCGTGCACGCGAACGGGAGGTCTCGGGTTCGAGTCCTACCCGGCGCATACATTTACACAATAAAACCGGTCAACAAGTCAACGGTCAAAAGTCAACATTTTTTTATTATTTTTATTTATTTATTTTATTTAAAAATCAATTAAAAATACTTAAAAAAACATTTTTAAAGTTAGAAAATAGCCTTAAACTCACAAAAATATATCCAATAATCCTACTAAAAATTGATTAATAAAATCCGCTTATTAACGAACCATTATGTTATTATCTAGGTTAGTTTCACTCGTGGTTAAATCCAACTTCGTGCGCATTCAACATCATCAACCGAACGCACCCAATGTGAGTGAATCTTACAACTCCCCTTTTTAATTACACGTTTTGGGGTGTATCATGTGTCACTTAAACAAATTCGTTTATTCAAACTCGTGCCATACCATATTATGATTTAAACTTAGAATGTTAATATTGTTTGTAGTTATGTTTTACATATTGTCTAGTTGTATGCAAATCATTCATTAGGCCCATCAGTTCGTAGAACAACGCGTGCCTCAAAACTCATTCATTAGGCCCATCAGTTCCTCGTGGGAGACGAGTTGAACAACGCGTGCCTCAAAACTATCTATTATTGTATGTGGAAAGCAGTCATTGCAAGATTCCAGGACACGTCAATCTCGTCCAAGTCCTCCTCCATTATTTGATCTATTCAGTTGGAAGGATAGATAGGGGAGTCAGGTCACCTGCTAAGAAGGCATTTAAATTGTTAATCATTGAGGCAACTATGGCCAATTACTACTCATTCTCTTTAGTAAGAAAAGCAGAATTTGACACAGCTTGAGCAGGAGCCGGTACAGGAGCAACAGATTGCGGAATGCTGCCTTGTTAAGCTGTAGCAAGAATAGCGGGACTGTACACCATGATAGGATACTGAGCATGATATTGTGTTTGAACCTATGCTGCAGAAATCATAGTATGAGTCTGAGACTGAAGACAATAGACATAATGGGTCTTCTGTGGAGAGGCGAGAGGACTGTACACCAAGTTTGAGCTTACTGGTGTGTGAGAACTTCCTTGCAAAGGGTTGTAAACAAGATTTTGAGACATTAATGTTGCGTTTTTCCCTGTAATACTAGCCGCCATCAGACTGCTTTGATGATTGATGTCTCTCTACTTATTAATTATCTATTTCAAAAGATTTAATAGTTGCAATCATTTCTGTGAGAGTGACGTCGTTCAGGTTTTTTGTCTTCTTGATCATGCCAACATCAGCACCCCAGCTCTTTGGTAACGAACTTAACAGCAGTCTGTTCATGGCACTCTTTGTAAGAGTGATTTCAGCTAAAATCATCTAAGAGACGAGCTTCACATATCTTCTAATTTGGTTCTCAATGGTCTCCCCATAAATATGGTTAAACGAGCTGAACTATTGATTCAACTGATTAACTCTGCTTGCCTTCATGTCAACATTATCCTCATAAAGATTCTGCAATTTGCTCCACACTTCTTTAGTTGTCTTGCAATTTCTTACAGCTATAGAAATGTCAGGTCCGAGTGCCCTTGTTAGAACAACTGAAGTTTTTTCATCTTCTTCGATTATTTTCACATCTTCGGGAGTCCCACAAATGACTTGGTTTAGGAATCTTTGTATCTGGATCTTCAGCGGTACTATAAACGATTGTTCGTGGACCGTTCATAATGCATCTCCAAATCCTAGGCTCTTTGGCCTTGCAGTACTGCTCAAATCTGAATTTCCACTCATAGTATTCATCTCCTTATTGCAGACGAGGCACCTTAGTTGAAGTGCCAATAACTTGATTTAGTTCTTGATGAAGGGCCAGTGTCTATGATTGAAGTGCTGCCAAGGTGGCATTGGTCAAATCTTGGGCGGTCATATAACTTTTCATCATTGTTAACTTTATTAAAATTTCCAAGTGAATTAAAGTTAATTTTAAATTCTTATAATGAACAGCGATCTGAAACTGGTCTTTAACATTAGTCCAAGATGAGTCAGAGATGGGTCTAAGATGAGACAAATCCGAGATGAGTCCGAGATAAATAGGTTTGAGATAACTCCGAGATGGGACAAGTCCAAGATAAGAAACCAAAATACTTCCGAGATGAATATCCGGAAAGCAATCCTAGATGATGTGATCCGAAATTGAGATCCGGAAAGCAATTCAAGATGATGTGATCCGAAATTGAAATCCGGAAAGCAATCCGAGATGATAAGGTCCGAAATTAAAATCCGGTAAGCAATCCGAGATGATGTGATCCGAAATGGAGAACTAGGTCCGGAATGAGAACTTGATCCGGAGTGAAAGATTGATCCGGAATAAGACTCTTATCCGGAATGAAATCCTTATCCGAGATAAGACTCCTTATCCGAAAACAACAGTAGTCCGAATTTCCTGCAACAGATAAACACAAATTATTTGAACAGTAATCCTTATCCGGAATATGAGCAATCCGGATAAGGTTGCTGAGAATGTTGAGGAACAGTTGTCCGGGATCAATCCGAGATGGATGATCTCCTTCGTATTCTTCGGGATCTTCAACAGTGCCCAATCAGAAATACTTGAATCTTCTTCGTGTTCTTAGGAACAGTAGCAATGCGAGACGGAAACAACAGCAATCTTCAACTCTGAACAATTCTTCAACTCTGAACAGTAGCAAGAATCTTCAACAGTAACAATCTGGGTTGAACAGTAACGATTTTCAATCCTGAACAGTTCTTTGATCTGTGATACCTAGAGCTTGTATTGTGCGGCAGGCTCTGATACCAATTGTAAGTCTAGTGAATCGGATCTAACAGGTATCATAAGACTAATCGATTGCGGAAATAAAGATTAGAATGAAGAACAATCCTTGAATCAAAGCAACTTGCATACACCAGAATAGTGTCTGATACAAGTTTTTTCAATAACAACTGACTAGCCCCCAAAACCATGACCTAATACATGTATTTATACTAATTACATAGCCCACAAGTTACAACCTTGGCCCATGAGGCACTAGGAAGACCAAAACCCTTTAACTTAGCCCAAATGTAGCACTAATGTGTAAACCTTCAGTTATAAGCCCAACAAATTTCTATATGTTTAGTGCGTGAGTGCTGAACAGGGTTTTTGGTGATATCAATAGCCGCCTTGTTATCTACATAAATTGGCGTATCAAGAAATTCCAGTTTGTACTCTCTCATCTGCTATTGTATCTAGAGTATCTGGGAACAACAGCTGGATGCTGAAACGTATTCAGCTTCAAATGTAGAGAGAGAGACCGCGGTCTGTTTCTTGCATTGCCATGTTACCAAACGAGTTCCGAAGAACTGGCAACTACCCGTAGTAGATTTGGCATTAAGCTTACAACAGCCAAAATCAGAGTCCGAGTAACCCGCAAGATTGAAGTCGTCATATCTAGGATACCACCAGCCGGTGCTTGGACATCCTTTTAAGTATCACATGATTCGTTTGACAACTTATAAGTGCAAATCTCTTGGATTGGACTGATAACGGGCGCATAAGCATGTGGGATACATGATATCCGGTCTCGAAGCTGTGAGATACATCAAGGATCCGATCATGGAGTGATATACTGTTTCATCGACTTTGACTCCATGAGCGTCTGGACAAATTCCATGATTTGGAGCTAATGGAGTTGATGCTGGTGTAGTTCCTGACATGTCAAATTTCTCTAACACGTCATGAACATACTTCGTTTGATGAATGAAGATACCACCAGGCAATTGCTCAACCTGAAGTCCTAAAAGAACTTCATCTCCCCCATAGCACTCATTTCGAATTTCTTCTTCATTACTTCTTCGAAGTCTTTGCACAGCTTATCATTTGTTGATCCAAAGATGATATCATCCACATATATTTGTACCAAAATCATATAACCATCTACTTCTTTTGTGAAAGGGTACAATCTACAGTTCCTCTGAGAAAGTCGTTGTCTAGAAGGTGTCTTGAAAGCGTTTCATACCAAGCTCTCGGGGCTTGGTGGAGGCCATATAACGCTTTGTTCAGAAGGTAGACTTTATCCTTTTGTATAGGATAGACAAACCCCGGTGGTTGGCCGACATACACCTCTTCTTCGACTTTACCATAAAGTAAAGCAGATTTGACATCCAATTGATACACCTTGAAACCTTTCCAAGAAGCAAAGGCCAAGAATATGCGAATAGCTTCAAGACGAGCGACAGGGCCGTAGACTTTAGTGTAGTCTATCCTTTCATGCTGGTGAAAACCCTAGACCACGAGCCGAGCTTTGTTTCTGACCACAATACCTCTATCATCTCTCTTGCACTTGAAGACCCATCGAGTATTAATCTTTTTATGATGATACGGCAGGTCAACAAGCTTCCAGCCACCAAGTTTCTAGGATTGAAGCAACTCTTCCTGCATTGCATCCACCTAGCTTTCCTCTTCCAACGCATCTCTCCAGTTTCCTGGTTCAACCTGCATAACAAAAAAAATGTAAGAAAGTCTGGTTTGCAATGGAGCAACACTGGTATAAAAGCAACTTAGATCCTTGTTGATCTGATTGTGAGTTTTCACTCGGTTTGTAGGCTACCAATGATATTCTCCGACGGATGGTAAGGTAGTGTCCTTGGCATTACTTCACTCGGAACATCCACTTGACTTTGTAAATTCGTGATCACTTCATCAACAACCGGTGCAGAAGATGTAGCTTCATTTCTAACGTTGGATTGATCAGCTTGAGCATTCAGAAAGCTTTCAATATGCTCAGATACTTCATAGGAACTAGATCCTCCATCATCAAAAGTTGGTTCACGATCAGAGTCGGCATTAACCGGTTGTTGGGCAGATGATTCAGCAATGTTCAAGATAGGTACAAAGACTGATTCTTGCAAACTGTTGCTTGGACCTACATCAGAAGTGTGAGAGACAGGAAGTGACGGGGAAATTACCAACGGTCTAGAAACTTGCTCTTGATTAGAGATTTGATGTTGTTGAAAGAGCATAACAAGTTCTCCTTTAGATGGAACTTCAGGTAGGTCAAATGAATTCCACAAACCTTTGTAGTTGAACAGCCACAGATCTCTAGGTTTCTGCATTAGCATAGTATATCGTTGACAATCGACATTCTGTGCAAGAATAACCTGGTTCAGACTCGGCAAGAAGACACGCTTTTGTGGACTAGCGTAACCAACGAAATATCCTTCCAAGGATTTGGCTCCAAATTTATCGTCCGGGTCTAGAACAGTACATGGCGATCAAAAAGGCTCCAAAAGGTTCGGCTTCTGTTGGTTTAGTAGCTCAAAAACAGATCTTGTTGTGAGGCTTAACTGTCAACACATGATTGAGGGTGTAACACGCAGATGCAACTACTTCACTCCGGAAACTAATTGGAAGTTTTGAATCAGCGAGCATGGTTCTTGCAGTCTCAATCAGTGTACGATTCTTACGTTCAGCAACTCCATTATTTTGAGGAGTATAGGGAGCGTTGAATTCATGAAGAATCCCCTTTTCGTTGAAGAATTCGAGCATCCTCTTGTTCTTGAACTTGGTACCATTGTCACTACGGATTCTCTTGATAGGCAAGTGATACAGGTTTTCAAGCTTCCTGAAGAGAATCATAAGACTTTCAAATGTTTCATCTTTATTCTCCAGAAAGAAAACCCATGAGAATCTTGAGAAATCATCTGTTACAACTAGGCAATATAGATCTCCAGAAATGCTTTTGACGTTTATTGGTCCGAATAGATCCATATGAAGCCTTTCTAGTGGTAGCTTGATAGAATTTAGAAGCTTTCTTGGGTGTGATTTCTTATGCTGTTTCCCCTTCTTACAGTTCAGATAATTATCAAATAATTGAAAATTCTTCAAATTAACACCCTCCACGAGTTCGTTGTGCACCAAATAATTCATCTTTCTCAAGTGTATGTGCCCTATTTTCGGATGCCATAAGATTGACTCCTCGGTTGTATTAGAAACAAAGCATTGAACATTCTTAGATTTAGTGGATGTGACGCTCATGTCCAGGACATACAAATCATTCTCTCTTGGAGAACGCATGAAGATCCATTCCTCAGGAATTTTGAATCCCGGCTTGAGAATTAAGCATTCTTTGTCATTGAAGTGTGTTGTAAAATTTTTATCACAAATTTGCAAAATACTCGGTAGATTGTTCTCCAGCTCTGCAATGTAGTTCACCTTGTCAAAGAAAACCACTCCATTCGTAAGAATACCTTCTCCCACAATTCTTCCACCCTGAGTTCCAACAAACGAACGTAACCTCCTCGGATAGCTTTGACGTCGTGCAACAACGCAAGAATCCCAGTCATGTGTTGGGAAGCTCCACTATCCATAATCCATTTTGACATATTGACCTTGGGAGCCCCTGCGCACATGAGGAAGATATTATTTAAACAGAGAAACCCAAGCCTGCTTGCTCTTGGGTGTGTTTGGAATATCAAACTTCGGACCATCTTTGATTTTGACATTTTGTTTAGCCTCTGTTTTGGCTGGAACAGATGGTTTCAGTTCTACTGAAGATGGTTTGACTTTTGCAACCCAAGTTTATGTTTTCAAATTTGCCCTTTTTTGAATAAAACTTTGAATTCTTGTGATGATTCTTGGTGGATGTTTCACCAATTTCAAATTTAGAATTTAGTTGAATCGTTGATTTTACATTTTTATGGGATTCCTTATTTCTTTTTCAAAATTTGTTTTGGTACAACCATGGGTGCCTTTTGTTTCTCATATTTGGTAGAACTGTTGGAGTTGAAAATAAGTTTTGAAATTCTTTGAGAACAATGTTGTGCAATATGCCCAACATTTCCTGTTGTTTTTTCGAACAGAGGAATCCAAAACTTGTTTTCTACTCTCTTTTTCTTTCTTGAACTCATCATTGGATTGTTTACCGATGATCTCTTTTTCTCTTTCGGTAGTTGTCCTATAAATAAAATTGATTTTCTTTGTAAAATTCAATTTTTGAAACTTGTTGTTTGTTATTTTCTTTTGAAAACCCAACCTAGCCCTCCTGTTTTCAGTATAGTCTCTGTATCTTTGATGGTAGGGTTTGTTAACTAATTTTGATTTAGAATAAAATGATGCATCATATTTTTCTAAATCAGAATGGCTCACCTCGACAAGCTTGAACAATTTTTCAACACGATCCAGATTGACATTCTGAATCGGGAAATCCTCATCAGAATATAGTTTATCAGATCCATTCATGTTGTATATGACTACGTTTGGATCATTTTTTAAACTATTTTCTGATGATTCACCATCCATTTCAGATTACTCAGATTCACTCTTCAGAACACTTTCAACCACAGTTTTAACCACATCAGAGTCACATTCATTATCTGATTTGGTGTAAGTTACATTAATGTTAGCAAGCAGTTCGTTTGTATTTTCAATTTTCAATTTTAAATTGAGCGCCTTTACCACCCCTGATGGTTATTTACTAGCATAGGTATTCCACATGGGTGGTGGAACATGATCATAACTTGCACCTTTGTTTTCATCAATTTGATTTTCTTCCTTGTTTTCAATTTTTGGAAGAATGTGATAAATGACGTTTGAACTTGTAGAATAACTGATTAACAATTTGTTAACCCATTCTATTTCTATTTTCATTTTCTCAAGTTCATTTTTTAGCTCAGCGATTGTATTTAAATGAATATTAAGGGCCATTTGTTTGTCCATTACAGTCGCTTTTAGCATTGAAAGTGTACCGTCATTTTCTCTGATCACCTTTTCAAATTGTTTAACAGATTTGCTTAATTTGTCATAAGCTTCTTTTGTTGATTTATAGTCACATGAAAAATTATCTGTTAGACATTTTAGCTCTTTATATCGTGTTTCTTTTTCAGCACATACAATGCATGGTTTTTGACACTTCATGCAAGGTGTTTCTTTCACAGACTCATTTTCCAACACGTTTACCTCATTCACATTTGCCATACAAGCTTTGTTGGTCTGATCAGTCAGTTTTTCCAACGTCTCATCAACTCTCTCTTCAACTTCAGACTTTTCTTCACAAGACGATCGATGGCTTGGCTCAAAATAACCTGCAAAAGTTTTAAGAATATCATTAGGCGGGAGATGTTTAAAAGCGCTATTTAACAATTCCTCTTCTTCTGACGAAATGTTATAATATTCTTCAGGAGCTTCGTCAAAAGATGCCTCTGCATATTCTTCAGGTTCTTCAATGATTTCTGCGACCAATGCCAAACTTTCGTTCTTCGTGATGTACTTATTCCAGTTGAAACCTTCGTCCTCCTGAGTAACGACAAGAGCTTTGTCTTTGGAGTTTGACGGTCCATCTTCGATTTGCACCATTCTTGTTTTGGGTTGAGGACGATGATAGATGGCTTTCTTGTAATAATCGTCAGCAAATGGGTTCTGATTGCCCTTGACATCTCTATTAGGACATTCTTGTTTGAAATGCCCCTTTTCTCGATATTTGAAGCATGTAACTTTTGATTTGTCGATGCCAAGTTTCCCATCAAGTCCACCCAAGTTGTCTTTTCCGGTAATCTCCATGAAACATTGCGCTCTTCTGACAATAGAAGCCATACACCATTTGATGGCAATCATTCCATCTCGACTGGATCAATCTGATCAAAATCCTTTCATGTCATCTCCAAATTCCCAATCTTCCCTGCTACTAAATTGTCGTATGATTCGAGTACCGAGGCTAATAATGACATATTTTGCTTTGCAATGTTCTCGTCGAAGTTTTGAGCATTTTGGAAATCAACAGCAATATTGCATTGTAGAACCCGTTGATTAGGACTAGATTGATTGTTCTGGTTGTTCTGGGGATTGCTCGAACTATGGGATGATTGTGGGCTTGGAAGCATATTTTGGTTGACAGACGCAAAAGATTGAAATCCACTTGCTTGAGTTGATTGTGGACTTCATGTGTTAAAAGCGCTGAAGGCAGTTTAGATTTTTGGAGACTGTATTTGCGCAACAGGACTATCCTTGTAATACAAATTTACATCTTGTTGCATTTGGGCGCCTTTGCTCTTAACCATTTTTTGCATCTCGAGTTTGTGCCTTACAATCTCTTAATAAATCTTGGTAATGAGAAATTACCATACTCTGTGCCATTCTTCAGAATAGTCAAGTAAGTAGACCATTCTCCTTGAGGTAGGGAATCCGCTAGCTTTTCGACTAATTCTTCATTTGTCTTTACAATTCCCATGTGCTTCATTTGCACTACCAAGTGACAGTATCGTTCAATCAATTGTTTCACCGTCTCTCTTTTGATCAAAGTTAGGATATCGAATTCTTTACTTAACAACGCTCTCTTCCCTTTTCGCAGCTATGAGCTTCCTTGGAATTTCAATCTTAGAGCATTCCATAGAGATTGAGCTTCATCATCATGTTGTACAAGCGCCAAGATGTCTTCTTTGATAGCTTGCTGCAGAATGTTCATCATCTTCTTCTCGTTAATGAACTTCTCTCTTTCAAATTTCGAGAGTTGAGCTAAGGTTTTCTCAAGACCATTCTCTCCAATCAGAGCTTGATATTTCGCTTCAATGGCAAACCAGCAGGTGAAATGATTCGCTTGAACCCAATTCATAAATCTTTCACTCTAACTATCAAAATCTTCAACGTTCATCTGGTTTTGAGTCTTTCTCATCGTGCCTATCTCATTTTCAAGGTTCATATTCTGAGCTGCGGTGGTTGTAACCACTGAAGCAGCAAAAGCATTGTAAAATTCTTCTTCCATATTTTCTGCAAAATTTCAGAAACACACTTTCGAAAAACACCGATTAGAATGACAAAAGATACGACAGAATATTCTTCGTGCGAGTGACTAGTTGCTCGTGCAACACAGCTGGTTCATGCGAGTAAGATACTCATGCGAATCAAGGGTTCGTGCGAGCGAGATGTTCGTATGACTAAAAGAATACTCGTGCGAATCACTACTTCGTACAAATGTTATTTTTAAACTTGTAAATTTTTAAGAAAAACTTGTTTGCTCGTTCATACGAAAGACTTAATTTGTACGGATATCCATTCGTACGAGTTGTCTCTCTACTCGTACGAATCAGCTCAAGTCACCAAACGGATGATTTTTACAATTTTCGACATGAATTAGTTTAATTATATATCTGAAATTTTCCAGGATTGATTAGAGTTGATTTTAACGTGATATACTAAAAACCTAGTCCAATTTGTCCATGAATTCGTCCAAATCTGATATCTGTATGAGAAAGTGCAGATGTAGAAAACTCCAATGGTTGCATCTGGATCTGAAACTATTGGTAGTATGCAGAAACTTTATGTTTGTCCTCAAATCAGGCCTCAAGGCTCAGATACCACTTGTGAGAGGGGATCGGCTCTCCTCTTATGAGCACCAGACTGATCTGACTCAGCTAACAGAGGCGGAATTCATTGTTAGCGAGTTGGACAAACAAACAAGAAAGATATACAACTTATATGCCTTGAATTGTATTGATAAACGTGAACAATTACAGAGCGAGTAAACAGTTTGACAGGGCTTCGTCGTACACCTACCAACAGATATCCAACACAACACTCAGGCTCCTCTATTTATAGGTCAACATGACTCGCATAGGAGGAGTGTGTGTGTATGACTTGTGCGAGTGATGCCTCGTACGAGTGATACGGTGTCACTCGTATGAGCCATGATGCTCACTCGTACGAGCCATGAACAAAACTGATAAATCATATATTAACAAACACTTTTTGACGTTCTAAGCCCTATGTACATAAACAACATATCCTAGACGTAGGTAATAGACATTATACACCAACAAAGGCTCTGACACCACTTGTGAGAGGGGATCAATTCTCCTCTTATGAGCACCGGACTGATCTAACTTAGCTAATAGAGGCAGAATTCATTGTTAGCGAGTTGGACAAACAAACAAGAAAGATATACTGCTTAAACACCTTGATTCGTATTGATAAACGTGAATGATTACAGAATGAGTAAACAGTTTGACAGGGCTTCGCCGTAGTCACACACCAACAGATATCTAACATAACACTCAAGCTCCACTATTTATAGGTCAACATGACTCGCACAGGAGTGAGGTGTGTTTGAATCGTGCGAGTGCTGCCTCGTACGAGTGATAAGATGTCACTCGTACGAGCCACTTAGCTCACTCGTACGAGTCACATTACAAATATATAAATCATATATAACAATCAATATTTGATATTCTAAGCCCTATATACATAACTAACATATCCTAGACGTAGGCAATAGACATTATGCACCAACAAGACTAACCAGTATTCATAACATCCCTTTAGAGTTTCATAGGCTTATCCTCGAGAATGGTTAAGGGTCCTATTCGTTATCTCTTAAGGTTTGGCACTTAAAGATCCTGGTTCAATAATAACTAATATCCTAATAAAATCATTACCAACGTAAATTAGGATTCTAGTCTAGGTAGTTGTCACCACCATCTGAGTAAACCCGAGTTTAGTTCGTGCTTAGTTAACTCAGTTTATTAGCTTTAATTAATTTCCAATTCTTAGGATATATAGAACCCCCCCCCCCCGGCAAACAATAAAATCAGTTAGTCATGTCCGTGTAAGTTAGTGTCTAGATAGAGTACTTTAACGTAGTTAGAAAGGGTCTCATGGGTTCAATATCCAGACTTACATAGCTTTACTAGAGTCGATCGATTCACTTGCCGGTTAGTAGTTTAGTCGAGTTTAGAGAGTCTAGAGTATTACTTTGAGTCTAGACTTAGGTTAATTTTAGTTGTTTTTATTAAGCTAATTTTAGCACATCAAGTTTTTGGCGACGTTTCCAGGGACTCTTTGGCAATTGCGTTAATTACTTTGCTTGGACTTAATTGACATCATATGTGCAAATTGTTTGTTTCAGTCATAGGAGTCTAAAGAGGTTTAGTTTATTTTTATTTTGTGTCAATTTTTAGAGTGTTCTTACTTGTTCATTTTTGGTTTTGTAGTGGATGCCCCATACACATTCTCAAGGATCACCGCCGAAGCCGCCTACGGACAGGTCTTCTTTCTCCTCTTCTACACCTTAGGTAAGTACTTCTTCATCCACCGCCCTTTCAGACTCTACCCTTCCATGTAAAGCACCATGCTTTGACTTCACAGCGAAGTCATCACCCCATAATTCCCCATCACCTTCCCGACCTCAGAGTCCACCACCCGTTGTCCAAATGACCAACAATCAAACCATTTACCAACAAGCAACCACCGGTTCCACCGGTGTGAACTCACCCATCACCTTCCCACCCATCAACAATGACAAATCTTGGCAAATCTCATTCTACATAATGACCACAATCACCAACTCGTGCCAATTTCATGGTTGTGATGACGAGGACGCCCCAGCTCACATAAACCGTCTCACCCGCCTTTACTACACGTTCAATATGGAGGGCACTGGTAATGATGCCCATTTCTTCAACTCTTTCCCTTCTCCTTAGCAGGTTGAGCCGCCATTTGGCTCGATTCACAGCCGGTAGGTACCTTCACCACATGGGCCAACCTTCGAGATGCTTTTCTCAAAAGTACTTCCCACCCGCTAAAGCATCTTGTCTTCGTGATCAGATCCATTCGATTCAGATGGAGCCTGATGAACCCTTCCACTTATCATGGGAGCATTTCAAAACCTTAGTATCTCATTGTTCTCAACATGGTGTGTCTGACTAGGCACTTGTAGAGAAATTCTTCAATGGTCTCACCCCCAAAACCTGAGCCTGATTTGATACTTCTGTAGGATGCCAACTCATGGGTAAGAAATCTGTGGTTGAATGCAATGACCTTTTCGAGAGCTTCGCACATTCTGACACTGATTATCGCGCTACCATCAGGAATTCCATTCCTGTGTCTAGTACTACCTCTGCCGGTCGAGGAGTACACCAAATTAGCTTGGAAACAATGGTAGATGCTACTTTAGAAAGCTTTAAGAGAGAGATGACCAAAGTAATACAAGAGTTGAAGGCGAAGGTACATAGGTGTGAGGTATGTAGAGGGGGTCACGATACTATTGAGTGCCCAACACTTTCTGAGGAGCAAGTCGATTACATCATAGGTTAAACACGAGGCCCAATGCACCCGTTTTTAGTAATAATAATAACACTAACTTTAGTTCGAATTGGCATAATAATAATAACACGTATCGTTCTTCCACTAACCCCCTTGTTTCCAAACAGACCAAACTCAAAATAGGGGCAGGGTCAATTCTATATTGGGAGTTCAAACAACCAGGGTCAGGATTCTGGTGGGGGTTCGCAGGTCAGTTTAGTGCAAGGGGTTAAACAAGCAATATCCAAGTGGGGTTTAAAGAGTCAAGGTTCAGCCAACCAAGATTTAGGTAGTGGTCTAGATGAAATCAAATCTATGCTATCCCAATTGTTAGTTAAAGACCAAGCCACACAGAGAACCTTAGAGGACCATGCCACTCTCCTTAAGAACAATCACTCTAACTTCTTAGATCTTTAGAGGCAAGCCAGGGATATTGCTCGTCAGTTAAAAAAAGACCACCTGGTCAATTTTCAGGTATACCAAAACCGAACCCGTCTGGCCAATTGAAAGCCATTTCAACCCGTAGTGGTAAAACCCTAGGAGAAATAGTTAGACCCGAGATAGTGGAGGAAGAAGAGGAGGAGCCCGTGGATGAAGAGATAGAGATGGAGACTCCAAGTAAGGTGCAAACTGGGCTAGACCCAGCAATTACCAAACACACCAATGAGCCTCAAGTCGAGAGGAGCGTAGAAAAACGACCCGTAGAGGTTAGGCACCCACAAATCATCGATCTTTCACGCGTCCCATATCCCACCCACCTTAAAAATCAGAAATACACCAAAGAGTACGGGTAATTTCTCAACATGTTCAAACAATTGAAAATAAATCTCCCGTTTATCGAAGCCCTTCAATCCATGCCCAAATACACAAAATTCTTGAAGGATCTTCTTAAACGCAAAGATAGGTTAGGAGAGATCTCTAACTTCCCTTTGAATGGGGGATGTTCCGCCGTTGTCCTCAACAAGGTCCCAGAAAAGTTGACATATCCCGGCCTTTTGACCATTCCATGTCTCTTCTGGAGTCACACCAAGGTAGAGCCTTAGCCGACCTAGGTGCTAGTATCAACCTTATGCCATACTCAATGTACGAAAAACCCTAGGAGAATTGTCACCCACATGCGTGTCCTTATCCTTAGCCGATCGGTCAGTCAAGTATCCTCGTGGCACAGTCGAAAATATCTTAGTTAAGGTCGATAAGTTCGTCTTTCCTGTAGACTTTTTCATTCTTTATATGGAAGCTGATGAGAGAGTTCCTATCATCTTAGGATGCCCATTCTTGTGTACCGCAAAGGCCATCATTGATGTCTTTAACGGAAAAATTACTCTTCAGTCGGTGAGGAAAAGGTCACATTCGAGGTAGCCCGCGCCATGCAACACCCTAGTGGTTCCAACGATTATAGTGGTCCATGTCACTCGGTCAATTTCATCAAATCATTGTTTCCGTGCGTTGACCAATGCTTTGATTTCATTAGTGGAGCCGATCTAGTAGGAGATAGGGTAGTTGAGCAAAGTGAGAAAGTTTTCAAAGAGAGCGAGGATGAAGAGGGGATCAACTGGGTTCTCGAAGTGTTAGAATTGAGTGGAGTTAAGGACGAGAGTGAGAGAATTCCCATATAGACACCCGCACCACTAGAACTTAAGGTCCTTCCTTCCTATTTAGAGTACGATTTCCTAGGTGAGGGATCAAACTTATCCGTCATTATTTCATCTAAATTGGCAGAGGAAGAGAAATCTTGGTTGTTAGAAGTTTTGAGGGTGAATAAAGAGGCCATGGCATGGAGACTTTTGGATATCATGGGCATAATCCCCGCCTATTGTACCCAACGGATACTAATGGAAGATGAATATAAGCTGGTGGTGCAACCTCAACGGCGCCTTAATTCGAATATGAGAGGTTGTAAAGAAAGTGGTCCTTAAATTGTTAGATGTCGAGGTGATCTACCCAATTTCCGATTCACCGTGGGTTAGTCCAACCCAAGTTGTCCCAAAGAAAGAAGGGATGACGATGATCATGAATGAGAAGAACGAACTTATCCCATCTCGTACCCTTACCAGATGGTGCGTGTGCATTGACTACCGGAAGTTGAATGACGCCACCCGGAAAGACCACTTCCCCTCCCGTTCATTGACAAAATGTTGGAGCGTCTAGCGGGTCAACAATTCAACTATTTTCTCGGATGATTTTCAGGTTATTTTTAGATCCCCATTTCACCGAAGGATCAAGATAAAATGACATTTACATTCCCTTACGGCACCTATGCGTATCGAACATGCCATTCAAGTTGTGTAACGCTCTGGCTACCTTCCAGCGATGCATGGTTGCCATATTCCAAGACATGCTTGGGACTTCTGTGGAGTTTTCATGGATGACTTCTCAGTTTATGGTGCCACTTTCGATCAGTGTCTTCTCAATCTAGATAGGATGTTGAAGAGGTGTGTTGAGACCAACCTGATGCTAAATTGGGAGAAGAGTCACTTTATGGTGACATAGGGAATAGTGTTAGGCCATAAGATGTAGAGAGAGGGGATAGAGGTCGATAGAGCTAAGATAGACACAATTAGTAGATTGCCTCCACCCATGAGTGTGAAGTCTGTTCATAGTTTCCTTGGTCATGCGGGTTTCTTTAGGCGTTTCATTAAAGATTTCTCAAAAATCACTCACTCCCCATGAACAGGCTCCTGGAAAAAGACGTACCATATGTCTTTGACGAGGAGTACCTCAAAGCCTTTGACTTTTGAAGGAAAAGCTTGTTAGTGCTCTCATCCTTGTTTCACCAGACTGGAGATTGCCCTTTGAGCTCATATGCGATGCGAGTGACTATGTCGTAGGTGCGGTATTGGGCCAAAAAACCGATAAGCACTTTCATCTGATCTACTACGTGGGCAAAAAATTTAAATGGGCCTCAAGAGAACTATACCACCAATGAAGAATAACTCTTAGTTGTAGTGTTCACATTTGATAAGTTTCGTTCATACCTTGTGCTTTCTAAGACCATCATCTTTATTGATCATTCCGTGTTGTGTTTTCTCTTTCACAAGAAAGACGCCAAACCCTGCCTCATTCGGTGGATTCTTTTGCTCTCCGAGTTCGGCATAGAGATTAGAGATAAAAAGGGAGCGGAGAAAGTAGCAGCCGATCATTTGTCACGATTAGAGGATCCCAAGAGAAAGGGGATTCGTGAGGAGGTGATAGAGATAAATTCCCTCATGAATCTATAGATTTTGTAGCGGCCGAAAAGAGGGTTTGCCATGGTTTTCGGACTTGGCGAACTATTTGGCGTATGGAGCCATAGTGAAAGGTATGACCACCCAACAAAAGAGAAAGTTCTTTAGGGACGCGAACAAGTACATATGGGATGACCTGTATCTCTTTAGGATAGGAGGAGACAGAATCCCTAGGAGATGTGTGCCAAAAGAAGAAGGTTTAGAGATCCTTAAGGATGTACATGAGGGATTGACAGGAGGTCACGACGGTCCACACGTCACCGCTCAAAAGGACCTCTATTATGGGTTCTATTGGCCTTCGATAGCATAGGATGCTTTGAGTTCATTAGGAAATGTGACGCATGCCAACGTACCGTCAATATCTCATCCAAGGACGAGATACCTGAAACCTCATCCAAGTTCTAGAAATCTTTGGCGTTTAGGGCATTAACTTCATGGGACCATTCCCTTCTTCTAGTGGGAATAGGTACATCCTCATGGTGATCGACTACGTTTCGAAGTGGGTTGAAGCTCAAGCTTTGCCTATGAACGATACCCGAGTGGTGGTGAGATTCCTTAAGGAACTCTCAACTCTTTTCGGTACACCTAGAGCCATAATCAGTGACCATGGTACTCACTTTTTGCAACACCATCATGGAGAAGGTGTTAGCATGTTACGAGGTCACTAATCGATTTTCCACTGCATATCATCCACAAATGAGTGATCAAGTTGAAAATGCCAATCGAGGAGTCAAGCGAATCTTAGAGAAAATCATAGGCAAAAGTAGGAAAGATTGGTGCGAAAAGTTAAACGATGCATTGTGGGCATTCCATACCGCCTACAAGACACCATTAGCAACCACACCGTTTATGATCATATACAGAAAAGCGTGTCATCTCACGGTCGAATTAGAACATCGTGCATTATGGGCTCTTGAGACCGTAAACCTACATCTAGTTGGAGTGGCTAGGAAAAGATTCTTTCAATTTCATGAGTTACAAGAGCTAGGGATGCGGCATACACTAGATCATGGAGCATTAAAGAGAAAATGATAGCGTTGCACGATAGGAGGTTAAACGGGCTGAAGGAATTCAAAGTGGGAGATAAAGTGCTTTTATACAACTCCCGGTTGAAAGTCTTTGGAGGAAAATTGAAGTTGAAGTGGACGGGACCGTATGTTGTGAATGAGGTTTTCCCTTATAGTATGATCGAGTTGATAAACGAGGCCAATGGAACAAAATGGAAAGTGAATGGCCATCGTTTGAAGCATATTTAGGGGACCCATAGAATCGAGCGAGGAGGAGGTAACTCCTCTCGAAATCCCACCAGGACCATCCGAATAGAGCATTGAAGGAAACCTCATGTGTACAGTTTGTAACGTTTGTATTCTAGTCGTTATTTGAGTATTTTTGTTGCTAACGGTAGTTTTTGGTAGAGTCTTGGTCTTGGTTTTTTTGTTTTTTTGAGTCTTTTGCAGGAATTCATTAACTGCCCTCTTGAACCATCATACATTCTAAATAAGGCCAGACATTACGCGACGCTCTCCCCCTACCACCCGTCATGTAACGCGACAGCCCCCGTGTCCGGATATATACTTTCCCTTTCTCTTTTCTTCCCCATTTCACCTTCCTAACCCTAAACAAACATCCCAGCTGCAAATCACCAATTTCAACCATAACAACCACCAAACACCATCATTCGTCTCCCATTTTCAACCCACATCACCCATTTCACTTCCCCGTCATTACCCAGCATCAATTTCACCCGTTTCACCGCACATTCAACCCAAACACCGACTTTACTCTCCGGACTTAAAAGGTTGAACTTTTTATCTCAATCTTCATGAATCTTGTATGTTTTCTTGTTATATTTTGTATATTATTTGTTTCGTAGTTAGATTTGAGTCTAGTCTTGCATGTTTAGGTGTCGGGTCAGTTTAGAGTCGTATTTTGGCAAAGTGTCTAATGTTCAATGGTTGCGGGAGGCATGGTTTGCTTGTGTAGTGGGCATTGGGCTGATTGAGTTTAGCTATATTGTCATAAAAATCCGAACTTGCGTTTTGAATTTACCAGTTAAAACCACCTTTAACTAGGTGGAATTTTTTAATTCTATTTTTACACACAAAACCTTCAATCTTTACGCATGTTCGGAGTCAATGTCTGTTCTGGGTACGCACTTGGCTCTTAATTAGGACAATTAAAGTGCCGAGAGGAGGTAGTGTACATTGAGTCTTGTATTTTGAGTTGTCTTAGTTATAGTCTTGGTCTTGGGTTTACTTATATGCACGTACAGGTACAGAACACGTTGCCCGTACTCAATCTCCATTCGAGCGAGGCTGTTTATAACTTATGCTTTTTGTAAACAGTAACCCATTCTTTTTCAGTTTCAACCACGAATGTAATTCTATACAGTTGTTCCAATTTTAGAAAAAAAATTCAAAAATACAAAAGAACTAAAGAAATTAAAAATACCAAAAATAGCTTGTGAACTACTAATTGTTTGCCTGTTTTCTTTATCTTAACATTGTGTTTGCAGAGATGTCAAGTGAAAAGAGTAGCAGTGGTGCTGGGGGTAAGAGGCAAAGAGGCTCGATAGCCCGACTTCATGGGGTCCCAGATCTGAATGCTTTTGTACCAGACCCCAGGCATAGACGTATCAGATACGAGGGTCAGGAACATGTACCTTTAGCCCGAATTCCACATTTGAAGGATCACCCACTTCTTCTATTTCAGGTCAATTCTAAAGAGGGGAAGAAGTTGCACAAAATAATCAATACGGAGATTTTTGAGCACCGGACTATAGATTGGGACTGGTTGGGTACGATGGGTGTTAGACAGAGGGTTGAGAAGTTGTTGGCTGAGAAGGTTAGAGCCATGGTTGATTGTCACTGGACGCAGTATGAGGAGTTGGTCTTCGAGTTTCATTCTATTTATCAGCACAAGGAAGGTGCTTTCGCTGAGAACTATGTTGTTTCGTTCAGTTTAGGGAGGATGGTACATGAGATGTCCATCCCATAGTTTGCAGTTGCTAGCGGTTTTTATGCATAGGGTTGAGGGGTATGTATGTGAACCAAAGGGAGTTGTGTTTTGATAGCAGGGAGTTGGCTAGGTTCTAGGCAACTATTGCTGATCGTCTGTTCCCCAAGACGAATTTGATATCATCTGTTAGAGACTCGATTTTTAGGTATGTGTTGAAGGTGTTTACTACCACTCTCGTTGGTAGGAAGTCGGGGGAGAATAAGGCGAATTGGATAGATATATTTATTCTCATGTGTTTGGTCAAGGGTCGCAATATGAACATGGCGAGTGTATTGGGATGTTCTTTTAACCGTGCACGCCGATGGGGTCACCGAGATGTTCTAGACATGGGTCTATACATCACAAGGTTATCTAAGAACTTAAATGTATTTACTAAATATAATCTAGAGAACTTGACTATTGGTACAGCTTCGAAGTTCTTTGAGATTAAGGATCTACAGTTTGCTTGTATACCTACATTGACCGAGCCTATTACATGGGATGAGGCTAGACAGGGAACTCAGGTTCTTCCACCTGCAGGACACCTAGCTAAGGATGTCACGCAGGGTATTTATCTGACACATAGACAGAGACCCAGATAGAGGCAGGAGATCCCAGCACCGAAGTATCCGCGTCGGCAGCCACCACCAGAGTCGCTCACCTTAGCGTCGTTATATAGTCGGATGGATTAGAGTTTTGGTAGGATAGACTACAAGTAGGATAGGCAGGATAATGCGCTCCGGTATATGATGGGTCGCATGAGCATAAACGTTCTAAATTTCTTCCAGCCCTATTTTGAACCGGGGCCGTTTCTGATGCCTAATCAGTTTGATCCTAGTGGTGAGGGTGATTCAGGTCAGCGGGTGGTCAGGGTTCAGGTCAGTATGGTTATGTAGATCAGATGCTGAATATTCTGATATTTGAGCAGATGACTAGTGTGGGGATGAATGCAGCAGCTGGAGCTTAATGGCGTATCTTTTACCTTATTTTCTTTTTATGTTATTTTTATCCTTATCTGGTCTATACTAATATTTTGAATACTTCTTAACTAGTTGGTAGGGTCGGGTTGGTTGATGGTTGGTTGTTTGTGTTGGTAGACAATTTTAGACACTATTATCTATCGCTATATTATCTGTTTTGGTATATTTGTAGAAGGATCCTTGCTTCTTGTCATTGTACTCCTGTTTGTTGGAACCAATGAGAATGTCTTGTATTCTCTTATCATCCTCTAAGTGGATGAATCTCAGGGCCCTGTTTATCACTTCGTCTAAGTTCCTATAATGGGTCATGACAAGGTCATCGTAAAATTGAGAATCATTTTGTAATCCCATTTTAAATGCCTCAACCATAGTTGCAACATCAAGATTTGGGATCTCTAAGGATTCTCTACCTAACTGGTGACATAATCCCTTAAGGATTCATCACAAGCCTGGGGTATCCTATAGAAGTCACTAGTTAGCCTTTCAAAAGTTCTAGTTCATGAAAACTGATTATTGAATAGGTTAACTAAATGAGAGAATGAAGTAATGGAGTAGGGAGGAACACTTAGAAGCCATTTGAGTGTTGATCAAGTGAGTGTGGATCTGAAGCCCTTACATAAACAAGCTTCTTTCAACCATTCTGAAATAGGATTTATTTCCATTCTCACCCGGTATTGAGCCACGTGTTCTTCTGGATCAGTTGTTTCGTCGTACAACTTCATGTTAGGTGTCTGGAAGCGTTTTGGAATCTCTGCCTCGCATATAGGTGGTGCAAAGCGAGACACCTTGTGACTTCCATCGAGAATCTCTGGAATAGGCTTAAGTATCTTTAGGACGCTGGATATCATATCCTTGAGCTTCTATAGATCCCTTTCCATGGTCTGGTTGATCCTGCATCCTGCATGAAACCATAATTAGTATCCATAAATGTGTTGTTAAAATTGTTACCGCCTGTTTGACTCAAAAGTGGTATTGAAGAAGTGTATTGAGGATAAGAGACGTCTGCTATCACTGTAGGGCCTAATGAAGCAATAGTTTGCATTGGGATGAAATCCCCGTCATGGATTTCAGAACTTTAAATGGTTGGCTCCTTGAGGATCCTTGATCCTGAAAGATGTTGGATCTAGAATACATTGGTGCTGAAGGCCTTGATAGATAATCCGTGGATCCTTGAACCCGAGCTGAGGATCCTTGATGCTGAAAGTAGGATCCCTGAGGCTGATATATTCCCTGTGATCCTAGCGGTTGGTAGAATCCTTGAGGCTAAGTTGTCTCAAGTGATCCTTGCCGAAGGGTAGAGGATCCTTGAGGTTGGTAGTAGGATCCTTAAGGCTACGTCATTGCTAATGATCCTTGCTGAAGGTTGGAGGATCCTTAAATTTGGATGTTGGATCCCCTAGAATGCTTGATTGTCGATGGTGAAGTAGCAAAATCCAATGGTCTGGGCATCAGTGGAGACTAATCTTTTGCCGGCCTTTTCTGCTTCTTGATGTTATCAATTTCACGAAAGATCCTCTGGTTAGACGTCTTGTTACTCCGTGTAGCTGTTGATCTGCAAAAACAAAACAAAAACATCATTGTTAGTAGTATTAGAGGAAGAAACAGTAGAGGTTTTTGATCCTGTGAAGATGGATGAAGTCTTCTTCTGAGCATTTTTAGTATTCTTCTGAAATGTTGGGGGAATGGGAGGCAAAGGCATAGTGGTTGAGATGAGGTAACCACCGACATAGCACTTGAAGTAGCTTTCCCCTGAGAGGCCATGAAGTTGATGGAAATGAATGAAAATTCTTAGGATTGAAGCACCACGTGCCCCACGGTGGGCGCCAAATTGTTTTGGTCAAAAATCTGATTAAGGATAATGTAACCAAATCTGATTTTGTGAAGTAGTGTGCTTGTATAATGAACAATTGTTTGATCAGATACGAAATGTAAAGGACAATGAACACAATGATTTATACGAGGAAAAAGCCCTTGATCTTTGTAAGATCTCCGGCATAAAAAACCTCGAGTGATGGAAACTACCGATCACCGACTATATTCCACAAAACTGATCCAAAATCTAGTACAACTTCGGATGATATCGAGCTTATTACAATTGAGTTCTAGTGTGAGTATTTGAGAGTAGTTTTTTCAAGAATAGCAAAAATGTGCAAGTGTGTGTCTTATCTACCTCAATATCCCCTCATATATTTTCTAAATTAGCTAATAAATAACTAAGCGAAAATGAAGGAAGCCCCCACATTCACCCGTAATGGCTATATAATGGCTATGGCTTCACATGCACGTGCCTAATTCCCAACATATTCCATGAGATTCTAGCTTGACCAAGTCCCAGTCGTTCGTGACCTGCATATAAACATTAGTAACAAAACAGAACAATTGTTAGATAGCATAAATAAAGATAAGGATCCTTGATCCTCAGACTTCCTACACTATCTGTTAAGGATAAGTGATGTAGACTCAATAAAATTTAGCTCCTAACAATAGGTATTCAAAATTTTAAACAACATCATCATCGTGGAATGTTCCAGAGAACGAACAAATTGTGATTTTGAAAATTAGTTTTAGGGTTCTGTTTTATATTAATTAATCATGACTAAATCAGATAAACATTGAAAGTATTATTGTTAGGGATGTTAATTTTGATCTATTATGAACAATGAAATGTGGTGTATTGATTTTGATCGTTATTTGAAAAATTAGGGTTTTAGAGATGACGAACATTTTGAAGATTCAAAGGAGATAACAATATTTTTGACATTTGATCGAAAAGGTTGACTGAGTCATCAGAATTAGTGTTTGTTTGTATTATTAATCTTCCGGAAAACTTGTTCTAGAGTATTAACATTCTGGAGAAACTCTGTTTATGTTAACAAATTCATACATTCAAGAGTATATATGACGTCCAAAGTATTGGTTTCTAAATTATTGATCTTTCATTGATTTGTCTAGATTATTTGTGTAATCTGGATCATTCATGTGTTGAACGATTGTTCGGGTTATACTATGTTCCGAGGTTTATGTCATACAGCTTCCATACTTAGAAAATTCTTCTAATTATTGAAATATATAACAAAACATACTATTTAGTTTGGTGATTGTTTAACTTTTGTTGTGTTTTCTTACATGTATGGCTGCTTCAGCGAGTTGGAAAATACCATTCTTTCCAAATCACAATCAGGTGGAAATTGTGGATGAAAACTCAAAGATATTCAAGACTAGCATTAAATAATATAGTTTTTATGAAATCAAGGATCATTTTTGCTATTAGTACAAAGATTCGTCTAGTGATTTCATATCTAGAGGATTTTTGGGATACAACATAATAGTAGAGGATGGGGTTCATGCAACGATTGTGGGGCAATAGATTGTAAATACTAGAGAAGTGGTACGTGCAGCATTGTAGTTAGGAGATTTGGATCAAGGTGATGTTCGTTATGCCGGTGTGATAAGAGAACGAGCATTCAGGGAGTTTGGTTATTCTAGGAATTTGCCTTCAAGCAGATTTACAAAGGGGTGCTACAGGCCAATGGCATTACTTATATCATGTTTTGATGCAATGTTTTATTCCTAGAAAGTCAGGAATGGATGACATACGACATCACTTATCTTTAGCTATGATAGCTTTAACTTTCAATCAGCCCTATAACTTTTCATGGATGACCGTACGGGCGACACAAGTAGGATATCAAGCTAGAAATGTGAAGTTGTTATGTATATATCCAAGATTCTGATGTTGTGCTTCCAACATTTGATTCATAAATTGCCAATTCATAAGGGTTGAGAATCTTATCTGATTGATCGCATGAGTCAAAGGAATTTCAAAGATTGTAGATGAGCGAATCCTTCAAGAAACTTAAACAGACTTCTAGTTGAAACTAATCTGTTAGGAGCTCTTATACCAGCAACAACTAAAATCCTATAATAGATAACACGTGGTTGTAAATTACGAATGGTGTTGGTCAGTTGTTTGAAGAAGGTGGTGATGATGAAGATGCTCCTGCTGCTATCATTATTCAACAACCTCCAGTTGAAAGATTGTGCGTTCTAGAAGCAAGGTTGTTACTCTCAGTCCCTCTTAATGGGCAAACAAGTTGAAAGATTGGAATGATAAACTGATGGATATTGATACTTTGTCATCTTCTGATTCTTCGAATGACAATGTAAGTCGTTATAAGGTGAAGACTTACAAGCGTAGAAGAATGAGTGAAGGTAGTTCAAGTACTCCACATGGTATTCCGATTGTTTCAAGCGCAGATGTTGATACTAATGTGACTACTATTGAATTCTTGTCTCGAGTTTAAATGGTGATGGTAGGACTTCTGTGCTTGTTGATCCGTCTTTGCATATCGCTCCTCGAGTTATTCTGTTTTCTTCTGTACCGCACACTATTTTTGATCCTTAAGGAAATCCTTTTCCAGTTGGAATGTTATTACCACATCATCATGTTCCAAATGTTCCACCTGTACCACCAAGGGTTCCTGTTACACCTTTGTTCACATCATTACCAAGACAACCTAGTTCTAGAAATTTCTTTGTAAGATAACCTCCTTCGAGACCTTCTATGCGTGATGTTTAGAGCAAGACCTGTTAGTCATAGAATGAAGAGACTAGCTAGACTAAGTGTTTAAGAACCAATAGGTCCTAGACCTAGAGCTGAAAGAGCAATTGGTCCAAGGCCTGATATTCCACATCTAGAAGGTTCTACACAGGGTGCTAGTGTGAGTGGTGTTTTCGATAAGCCGAAGTTTGCTGACTATGTTATGAATAAGTTTGGAGAAATATCTAGGGTCTTGGATGGTCAATCTTTGAAGCTCAAGACTTTTGAACATCATGATAAAACTTACGAATGACATAAGAAAATGATTGGGCTGAATGAGAAGATCAGGAAAGTGGTTAGTGAACTTGTAGAACTAATTTAAGCTTAAGGGGAGAATTACGAGATCAGTGTAAGGTTGATGAATTAAAGAAGTTACAAGATGATTTTACCAGAGACAATGATCCTAAAGCTGCAATGTTAAATGAGCATTCAAGTAGTTCACAAGCTACCCAAACTGCAACTAAGGTAATGGCTGAGAGGAGTCTAGAGGTGATAAAGGAACTGGTGCTGGTGAAGGAGCAGCCGAAACTGAGATGTAGATGGTGATAAAGAAAAAGGTGCGGAAGATGAACCAGATCAATAAGTTGACGCTTTAATTGGTCTGGATGATGTTTTATCAGATTCAGGTCATGATGAAGATCCTCAAGAATAAAATTATCTAGTTCATGATGATTTGGAAGAAGGTGAGATCGTTGAGGGTGTTGTAAAAGATTGGAAGTCAGATGATGAGGTTGAAATAAGGAAAGGTGAAGGGATAGATTACACGTGTGAAGACATAAATCATATTGATTATGAATCTTTTGGAGCAAGGATTTGTTCTGATGAAGATGTTGAAGAGATTCTAGATCCCGGAGTTATTCTATAAGAAATTGCTTATACATTCAAGAAATGGCTAAGGGAACCTATTCCAGAATTAATAAAGAAGAGATACTATGTAAATACTCATGGTAAGCATTCTGGGTAGATTATAAGTTAGAATTATGATGAAGTGCATAAGATGATAATGATCAAGAGAACTGATGGAGTGCAATACTACAAATGTTTAGCTAAATATTTGAGAAGCTTGCAAGCAAGAGATCTACATCATCTTGCGCATCTTGATTTAAATCAGAGAACGCCTATGGCCAACATTTGCTAAGAGCGGATAGAGCAAGTGGAAGATGTTCAACCTAGTAGTTGGACGATGCGTTAAAAGCAAGGGCAGGTGATAGGTACACAGATTTATAAAATGGTATACAAGCCTGCCAAGTGTTTAAGAAAGATTCTAATGAGAGAGTTTGATCTGGATTGCTTGAAGGGAATCAGGAAGTGGTATGTGGATGGAAGACAAGAGAAGCCATTATAACACGAAAGAATGACTTAGACGAAATCGTTAGGATTTTGGATCCTATGTGGCTGATTAACCTGAAGATTGATGATCTGAAGAGATTGAAAAAACATGCTTTATAGTATGGTGATGACACGAGGACAATAGCGATGCAGTACATTAGAGTGGTTCAATTTTGCATGAAGTACGTAGTGTGTGCAAGAAGTCTTTACTCACAGCATCAATGAAGAGTTGCACACAAAGATTTTTGAATATCCGAGCATTAATCAAGGGGGAGTTTGTAAATGCAATGAAGTGATGAAGTGTTGGATTTGACAACTCTTGGATTAATGAGGGTCTTAAATATAACTTTTGGTTTTATTTGAGTTGATGTAAATTTGTCTAAGTATTAAGTCTATCTAGGTTTTATGCTTACTCTAGAACAAGTGTGATTCTAAGTTAGTTAATATGTTCTAGGTTCATTGTATGTTCAGGGGATTGTTCCCCAGAACCATTTTTGTCCATAGTATGGGATTAGTTGTCCGGAACTTATAGAAGTTCCGGATTACAACTTGTAGCCTATATATATATAGTCTGTGTAACGTAGTAGATAGACTTTGAGACTTTGTGATTTTTAAGAACTTGAAAAACTGTGTGTTTAATACAAATTTAGTTGTATTGAATTCTCTGTGTTTTCTACACCTTCTGTTTATTGTCTACGGTGTGTACATGCTTCATCATGGATTCCGCACATCATATGTATTATGTATTGATTTGATCCGTGTAATTGAGTGTTAGATGACCTTACACTACTATCATCAGTTTTTTAACTTTCACACTTGTAAAAATGAATGATATTAGTAAAACATAATAATTTAAATAAACAACCATCAAATCATATAACATTTCTTGTTACTCTACTTACTTGAAAAAAAAATACACACATTATGGACAATATGTTGGCATATGATGTGTTCACTATTAGTTATGAAAATATCACCATGTATAAATGTTTTATTAGGTGAATCCGACAACATAAAGTGGTTCCAGTTTTTAGATGATTCTCAAATATCTGTAGCTTCTGCTCAACCCAACAATATAATATATATACACACTAGGTTAAAAAGTCACGTAAGACACAGATTAAATGAATAAAACATGCTTTTATTTTTGTTATTTTATATTTGTAAGATCATATATCATTTGGTTATTATCACTTCTTTTCAGGGTTCAACGAACTCCCGCTATACTGATGATACCAAAATCAACTTATTTCACTTCACATTTATTCCTAAATCTCTCTTTTATCTGACTTTTGAATTATAATTCAAAGTCTAGAGCTGGCGAATCTTCCTTTTTCACATTCCAACGTTAGCTGAGCTATATTGTACAACTAGTTTTTGTAATAAGTTGAAGTTTCATCTTCTGTCACTAATGTAATGAAAGTTGTTTTTTTTTTTCGTCACAACACCATTTGACAATTTTGATCTTGTATAGATGGTTGATTTTGGTACAACATTAAAGATGAACCAGGAGATGTAGGTCTTAATGGTTGCAAAGAAGATGGTGTGGAAGATTGTTGAGAATTTTTTATCTATTTAATAATCAGAACTTCATGTGGCTTGAAGATATGTGCTTCTTTAGGTTATGCATTGAAAAGGATCATTTTGTCATCCTAGTCATATTGCACAACCTGCCAAGGTATCTCATTTTTCTTTCTTAGCTCCGTTTGATATCTTTTGACCACGACATGGTCTATGTAAGCTTAATGTTTTTGGATGTTGGGTATGAAGAGGGTGCTTTGAGTAGCACAATTTCCTTTTTAGAATTAATTGGTGATGGCACTTTTCCAAGGTGGTTTTCTCATAAATATTCTTGAAGCTTTTTGTAATTTGTTATCACTTTCTTCTCACCCCATATGATAATGGATTGGTTTGAGCCAAACTTTGCAGCAATCAGTTTTTTTAGGATACGAGATTAACATGTTTTTATGAACTCAATTTCATAGAACATTGTAAGTGTAGGAGATGGGTATGTGATGATGAAAAATAATTAAAACAATGATCTGAGAATGTAACTCTGATAAATAACAAACAAGAAATCAATATAACATCCTAGATTTAGCATCGCCTGATAATGGATTGGTTTGAGACAAAATTTGCAGCAATCAGTTTGTTAGGATATGAGATTAATATGTTTTTACGAAATCAATTTGATAGAACATTATAAGTATAGGAGATGGGTATGTGATGATGAACAATAATTAAAACAAAGATATGAAAAGGTAATTCTGACAAATAATAAACAAGATATAAAAGAAATCAATATAACATCATAGATTTAGCATCAACCGCTATAGATTTTGTATCCATTGGGTATTACATCAAAGACCCATGAGGCAGATACTACAAACATACACCTCTATACGAGGGAGGTCACTAACTATATATAGTACATAACGCAAAAACCTTAAAAGCAAGTGGTAACAATTGATAAACAATAAACAATAGATCCATTTTCTTTAGTTAGCATCTGACTCTTCGAGTCTTTAATCCTCATGGTCTTGATATCAGTGGCATAGTGTAGTGGAATTGTGATATTGCTGACCCCCCCCCCCCCCCCCCTCCCCAGCAAAATTAATATATTATTGTAACAAATACGAATCGTTTTGATCATTCCAAATTTTATCAGTTTTGATGAAAACTCAAAACCTAACTGTAGTATCAGAAATTAAAACATAACTTAAGTCATTTAATGCAAATAAAGCAACTTTCTAAACTATATGATTATAAGTGTAAGTTCACTTGCTATATGTATTCGCTACAATTAAAAACTATATATAAGAAATGTTACTATACAAGTATAAAGAATCATTTTTCTATTGTTTCATACTTTACTATGACAAGTTCTAGAATAATGAAATCATTTGCCACGAGGAGAAAGAATTCATAACTACATTATGATGCACGCGTTGCAGAACCATATTCAAAATCATTTGTTTGAAAACTGAGAGACTGGTCAAAGAAGTTAACAAATCAATCGAAGATAATGTAGTGAAAAGAAGAACAAAATCAAATGTAGAAGAAATCTTTGAAATTTAATGTATCACAAAACATAAATGAGGGTAGAGATTATTATAGCATGAACATGCAAAACTATAGTTTGAAGAGGTAAAGACAATTTAATCGTTGCAGTATTAATACATGATGATTCCTAGCCTTATATTATAATAATATGATCCGATGGTCATTAGAATGTTCTCTACTGGTTCTCATTTTGATCCCAACACATGTTGGGATCATTATAAACTTGATATTTGATAAAGACATAGTAATATAATGGTTATCTATACGAATGAGTATTATTGTATTTACCAAAGTTATCATTATTATTAAATATATGTCTAAATGAAAAGATACATAATCATAATATAATTAATTATGCATAAATAAATAAATAAATAAATAAGCAATCATAATATAATTAATAACTATACCTATTAAGATATTTTCAGGACTTTTATTAGTTTTTAGAGGTTAACTTGTTTAGGTCGGATGCTTCAACATCAACTTAAAAACCAATAGACTAAACGTCTTCGATTCCATTAAAGTTTGTGGGCGTCGTCTACCAAAAAGTTGGTGACTCACGTTTTAATTAAGACAAGTGTGAGTTTATCAAAATATGCATTTAAAACAATTAATACTAATGTAGAATTTAGGGTACTTGTTAATTTGCTTTAGAAGAAAATGGATTAACAAAATAAAAAGTGAACTATAGGGATAGACGGAGAGTCATTTGAAAATAATGTATTTCATTTTTTTCTTAAATTAGACGAATAATCTTAAAACTTTTTAAACTTGTAACAAAAGCAATCATTTTGTTAATGATGGTTTAAATAAGGTATTACCTTCTATCTTTCATTTCACACGTTTTCTATTTTTGTTATTCAAACTTTTTTATACGATAAAACTTTTTAATTATTATTTTAAAGTAAAGGTAATTTATTCATTTCAATAGAATTAACTGAAAAAAAGCTAAGACTCATTTAGTCAGGAGACTATTAGAGTAACAAATAAAATACCAAAAAAAAACAAACAATTACTTTACAAATGTGTAGAATAAAGATGAAGCTTCAGACAAGCACAGCCACACATGGATTTACTCTTATCTTTTTTAGCATGAACTACTGAATTAACAAATAATAAATGAAAAACCACAAGTGTTAACACCACGAATTTGTATCCTTAATAAAGAAATTTGATAATACAAATCTCTTTTAATCTTACTGCATATATCTGTCATATTTTTAAGTAACAAAACTTTCATAAAGTTCCCGTACAATTACTTTGACACCAATTTTGAGAAAGATATAGATCTTAAAATCCCCATGACAAATGTGGTTTCGGAAAAATTTGCTATCCAACCTAATCCATGAAGGATGGGTTCATTTGTTCAACCGAACTTTACGCATTTTTTTCATGTAAAAAACATTACGAATAAAATCTTGTAAATTGAACATTATTCATATAACCTATTTATCTAGACATGTCAAACTGGTTGACATACAATAATCAAATTGTAAAATGTTAGTCGAATTGATAAATATATACAAAAACATCATTAACATGTAAGAATATCTATACTACGATATAATGTATTCTAAATGGATATAATTGTAAATTCATAGTCATGTTAAAACAAATTAACACAACCATTAATTAAACTATCAATTTAATAGAGGGAAATTTAATAAATTTAGGCTATTAATTAGTTATCTATATCTATTCTATTATTATTATTATTATTATTATTAATATTAGTATTAGCATTTATTTTTATAATCTATGCTATATTAAAATAGAACTCTTTGCGATAAAATGTAATTTCCATGTGATATTAGATATGATATATTAGAATATAAAGTGTAAGCCTGGAATTTAATACATGAGATACTAAGACGTGATATATTAAGACGAAATATATCGGTTATAAAGTGAAAATTTAAAACTTAATGTCCATCATTAGGGATGTTCATAATTAGTTTCAAATTAGGAAAAAATCAAAATTCGATCTAATTTGATTCGATTATCAAGAATTCAAGTTCGATTCAATGAGTCCGATAAATCCAATACGAGTTTACAATTTTAGATTCAATTGAAAATTCGAATTAAATTATACATATTTATTTATTATTTTATAGGGCTCGGTTCAAATGAGAAACACCACGAGTTGTGAGAACCAAAAGAACTTTTTCTTTCCATGCGCGTAAAGCCAATTTTTTTTGCACAAACGTAGATGAAAAAATTATAAACACAAATGTAAAAAAAAGTAAAAAAAATGTCTAGTCAATAGTTTTGACTGTATAAGTTTTTTTTACGCGCTAGTGTAAATTTTGTACGAATATAAATATTTTTTTTGCGACTCACTTTAATATGGGTACGCGGCATGTTTTTAAATTTTTTTTTTGCTGAAAAAGTGATTTTAATGACTTTTGAGAAAAGAAAATTCAGAAAAACCTTTTGGATGGCTTAGTTCTCACGGTTCTCACAACTTAATGTGGTTCTCATTTCCCATCCCTATTTTTATATATAATACATATATAATTTTTGTTGGGCTATAGTATAACTTTTAATCTCTAAATTTATTCTAAATATTAAAATAGCCTAATACCAAATCCATTACAAAGACCATAACTTAAATGAATTTAGTACATACTTTAACTAAATTTAAATCAAAACGAAATTATCTGAGTTTATCCAAATTTGATTCGAATTTTTAGTCGAATTCGAATTGGGACTTTAATTCAAATACAAATTCAATTCAAATGGCCTTGTTCTTAATCAAATTTGAATTCAAACAAAGATAAATAAATTAGTTATTCGAAAAATTCAATTCAAGCAATTCAAAAATTCGATATTCAATTCGATAAACATCTATATCTATCATTATAACTTAAAGACTAAGATCATCTCATACCCTTTAATGTAGGCTATTAAGCCTCCTAATAACTGACACATTTATTTTATATTTTTTATTTTTAAACCTTATTTAAATTTTCTTACTATGGTGAAGTTGAATGCTCCATCATATCAAAACACAGATTCCCTCTAGCTTAGTTAAACAAATTAAGAGATCAACCTATATAATTAAACGAATAAAACATACACTTTTACATTACCCATTTAATTATATTGATCAACCTAACATCAACATGCAAATTAATATTTTTTATTTATTGTTTAAATTCTATTAAATTTTATCTTGAAGTAACAATAGACAATATAATAATATTGTTTGGATCTCATACCAACACATCTCAACATATTTGTATAGGACAAAAGAAGTTCAAAGAATATTTATATACTCATCGTCCAAATTGCTGCAAAATAACAGCCAGCCAGCCACTAAACTATCTCTCACAGCTCCCTACATATTCACATATACATCTTATATGTGTATGTATATTATTATATACGCCACTACAAACACATACATAAAGAGCTCCCTCTTCCCTAATAACAACTTTTAAAAAATGGTCTCGCCGGAATCTCCTCCGGCAACCACCAAACCAGCCGAGCAGACCTCTGGTCCCCGGATATCGTTCTCCGCGGAGATCTTGGAAGATGTAGATTTCATCACGATCAGCCCACACGACAAAGAAAAGGAGAAAACGAAAACCAGCGAGTTCGAGTTTTTGTCGACCACCTTAGCCACTCCAACAACAATGTTGTCGGCCGACGAGCTGTTCTTCGAAGGAAAAATGCTCCCATTTGGACAAAAACAATGTTCCAACAACCTTAAGAAAATAACCTTAAAATCTGAAGAAGTTCAAGATCCTACAAAGACAAGACTGAAGCCTGAAGAGAATAATAATAACAGAATGAATTGGTTTATCGATGAAGATCCGTCTCCCAGACCGCCTAAGTGTACGGTTTTATGGAAGGAGTTATTGCGGTTGAAGAAACATCGAGCTTCTTCGCTTTCAACATCGAGTTCTACGTCTTCTTCATCTTCAGCATCTTCGGTTGATGAAGATGCAAACAAAAAAGAAAAGCAAGTGAAAAAGAAAAAGGGGCTTGAGAGGACCCGATCGGCAGGAATAAAGATCCGGCCGATGGTTAATCTGCCGGTTTGTACTCAGGGAGTACGGAGCATCTCTATGCCGCCTCCGTATTCTAGTAGGAAAGGAATGCTAGACAGGTAAGATTGGGTTGTTCTAAACGTTCTTTTTATGGTTTTTACTAAACGGACCCTTTTACATACTAATTCAATCATATAATCTCTCTTGCTTTTTCTTACAAGGGATAGTGTTAAGCATGTATGGGGTATGTTTAGCCTTATAACCTCTTAGGTAGTGTATTCTCTACATTTATTGAATGTTGTGATTTAACCAAGTGTTATTAACTTAAATAATGTGTAGTCATATTTTCAAATAAAGTTGGATGTAAGTTTGATTTTCAATAAAGTGCTTGTATAAAGTTCACTAAATTGGATGGTAGGAATATTGTTAAATTTTATACCAAGTGTTAGTTTTCCTAAAGTTTTTCAAATTTTATATTGTGATACCTAGAAATCTAGACTCTAGAAATACATGTGTAGGTGAGAACCTCTTATCAGCGAATTTGCGGAATCTCACTCATGTTGTGCTAACCAATGACGTTAAGTTAAGGTTGTAAATGGGTCAAGCTGAGTTGAGCTGATTATGGATTATCGTAAGTTTGAGGCTCATCTAACTTAGGAAAATTTGAGCTCTAACGATTCCAACTCTGAGCTCGGCTTGTGAGCAGTTTTCAACCTCAAGCTCAACTTCTTTGTTACTTGTTAACTTAATATTATTATTATTTACATTTATAATCATTTATATATAATATATAAATTTAATATGTAACATAACATATATTATATATTTATATATAATAATAATTAGTTTGTAATTATGCATATGATATTTTAAACATTAGTTATATAAATAATAAGCTCTTTAGGACTCGCGAGCCTTCTTAAGCTCAATAAATGAAGCTCAGGATCGTATAAGCTCGACTCATTTCGAGCTTTTAGCAAGCACCCTCGAGGGCATGGTTGTAAAACAATGTTTCCAAGTCCGAGTACTCTCCGAGTAATTGTTCCAAGGTAGTTCCCGATGCGACTTTTTTCAACTCGGTCTAATTAATTGGAATCGATCAAACGCGATCAATCTCGGTCAGAATTGGATCTCGTAGGTCAACTAAGGCCGAGTTTGACTTAAAAAAAATAAAACATAATTTCCATGACGATCATATTAAAGAATTATCATTTCGCATATTTTGTTATAACTATTAGTAAAATTATATTATTTGACACATATTTAATTTCCGAAAACTAATTTCTTTATAATTTAGCATGTCCGAGTACTCCCTGAGTATTCTCTGCCTAGGCTGAGTACTCTCAACTCCTTGCTCGACCGACTATGGAATGCCTAGCGACTTTTGCAACCATGTCCTCGAATAACTTACGAGCGGCTCGGCTAATTTACCCCTCAAAATTAAGGTAAAACGCAGCTGGACAGGTGCTTTTATGTGAGTTAGATACACCATATAAGAAACATGTACATGATTATCAATGCTCTACCACAAACAATTCTCCAACAATAAATTATTTAACTTTACTAAATACAAACAATTTTTCTTCACTTACATAAACATTTAACCAATTAAGAAATTTGGAACCAAAAAATCTAATAAAAAAATCTTGAGTGACACCACCTTGTGGTTTGGTGAAAACTCTTGTATAGTTTAAAGAATTTTGTGGGTCAACCCTGAACATAAAAAGGAAGAAGAAGAAGAAACTATATTAGATTTCCAAAAGACAAATAAACACAATTGTTTTAAGGTAAGGTAACAAGGATCAAGGCTTACCTTAAGTTTGATCCGAGTTTCGCTTTGAGGCTGCTTGGAACTTGACCCGTCAAATTATTTCTTTGCAAGTATCTAAAAAAATTTAAAAAAAATTTAATCAGGTAAGTAACTTGTCTTTTAACAGTCAATACGATTACTAGCGTGCTTCAGGTAGTACTTTTACCAATGTACTACAGCACATTAAATTGCTATATCATATCTTTATTAATTTGAAAGTATTGCGAAATAAAAAATTAAAAATAAAACTTAAACTTTTTCTAACTTTTAGATTAATTCGTTTGTAACTTGAAGTTAAAGCCAACAGTATAACATGCACTTTGAATAAAATATAGCGTACAATGAGACAATTCAACCTAGTGTTTCTATAATCTGGGAGGTATAACTTCATGTTCTATATATAATTACAAAACTAATATTAATCCAATAATGATTGGCTTTTTAATAAACTTTTTTAAGTTTTTATGTGGTAAAAATTACCCGTTTGACGAATTACCATCTCTAACGTAAATTATACACGCCATTAATGAATTAAGATAGTAAAAGGTGTTGTGCATCAGATAACAGATTGGCCCATGTGACCCACCATAAGAAGTAATATATGTAACATGCACTTCATCTGCATAATACTGATGGTACTATCAAACCGGTACTTACAGTTCCTGCAATCTATCAATGTTTGCCAAAGATGACGGAAATGGTCCATTAAAACGGTTGTCCTCCAAATGTCTGTTTAAGAAGACGACAGAAAAGAGCGATGAAATATGTTCGGTACATGGGCTCCGTTGTTATTTAACTTCTTTTACCCCCCCCCCCCCCCCCCCCCCCCCCCCAACCCCCCAAACCATATTATTTGCAACCAAACCACAGTAGTCAAAGGCACCCAATGCATGTTTATACCATGCCCCTTGCTTAAAAAAACCTTCACTTTTTAAGCGACTAGCGCCTTTGACTACCCAGACCAGTCCCGTCTAATGTAAATCACTTTTTCTTTTTTTTATTGTTTAGTTTATTGATTTTAGACTCAAAAGAGAATCTTAAATTCAAAGATACTTCAGGATGATAATGTTACTTGGAAAAGATTACTTTTTTAATTTATCCATTTTGTTAGTCTAACATTTAATGAATAAACAAACACATAGATCCATTATTTGTGGCATGTTCTTATTTAGTCAAGATTTAAAAAAAATAGAATTTGAGTGAAGAGTGAAGAGCTTACACAGTCTTTAACATCCTCAATGTACTGAGATCAGGAATAGATCCAGACAAGCTATTGTTACCAAGCCATCTGTCATGTCCACCAAACAGTCTATAAAACTTCTAATTCTATAAATTTATACATTTTGCATATAAAACTAATTTTATATAGGCAAGCAGGTTTAGAAGTAAATAATGTGTCATACAGGTCACTCAATGCAGTCAAATTCGCAACGTTGGGCGACAGAGATCCCGAAAGGTCCATGCCTGTAAGGTTTCTGCAAAGAAAACCCAAATTAATTAAATTCAGACAATTCACAGGTAACAAACTATGATCATCATGAATATATCAGTCAACTCACAATCCAGTCACACGAATATTAGATCCATTAGAACATGTAACTCCAGTCCATGAGTTTTCCTTCGGTAAACAAGGATCACCATTCCAATCGAACGGAGGGTTCTGAAAGCTGTTCTTCAAACCATTCAAGCCGATCACTATAAAACACAAAATGCACATAAACATGTCAACTTGTGAACCAAAAAACATGCTATCAAAGTATACAACCAAAGTTGTGAATCATACAATCTCGCGTGTGAGTTCTTCCACCAACTGGAATCACTTCAAATATCTCTCCGCCATTAATCAAAGGGCCGAGAGTTGATCCGCTTACAGGAGTTAAAACAATCTTTGTAAGGCCTGAAAGTGGCCATCGGTTGGCAAACAAGGCAACACCAGTTGGAGGAACCCTTAGATTATCATAAAATGTAACATTAGTTATGGTAATGTTAAATGTTCTTGATGATGACCCTGTGTCTTCTGCAAGGTAGAGAGCAATGTAGTAAAACGAGCTCTTGAGAGGTTCAAGAGGCCATGGAATCTCCATGGACCGCGGTTGGTTGACCGTCAACTGCGTCTGAAACACCTTCCGTGGAGGAAGGTTCCAGAACCCATCGATCGATACGTTTGCGCCTTTTGATACTGTAGGAGTGTTTTCACCATATGGCTCCCAATAACGGTCAAATTGATCATCTGGATAACTGTCATTCAATGGTATCATGTTAACTTGATGTGAAAATATAATGTACTTGTTCTTCTATTAATGGAACTAACTAGCAATGCAGAACGAAACCAAAACATTCGGGACTGGTATTTGGATATGGGGTGAGTTTTAAAGGATTTCGCTCGTAGGTGACGGTATGGTATTAGGTGATATGGTGATACCTGACCCGATTACTTGAAACATGCATACCCATTTGACCCAAAACCATACCCTTAAACATTTTCTTCCTATTTTTATCTTCTTGTGTACTTGTTATTAGAATAATCTACTAATTTTAAGTTTTGATATTTATACTTTATTTGAGAAATAAAATTATATAAAAACAAATAAAGTAAGAAAAGTATTTGGTATTCCTAACAGGTAAATTTTAACAAACTAACAACTATACCCGATACCCGCATGTATACCCGATACTTGACAGAAATTGGGTCGGGTATGGAAAACGGTTTTACCATCGGATTTGGGACTAGGATTACCAATTAGGGGTGTTCAACATTAGAATCGAACAAAAAAAAACATGATATTTGAATCGAATCGAATTCTAATTCTAGGTTCAAATTCCATTTTTGAATATTCGAGTTCGATTCGAATTCACTAACCGAATTTCGAATCTAATACGAATTTTTGATCTTAAATTCGATTCGAAATTCTAATTCAAATTATGCAATATATGTATTATCCATTCCAATTATCAACCCAATAAACTACTCTAAAATCACTCATTTCAATTTCAATTCAGTAAACTACTCTCGAAAAATTCGATTCTATTTGATATTTGATTCGTTAAACATCCCTAAATTACCAATACTGTACCCATACCTGATAACATACCTGATCATCGATCCGTTATACCCAAAGCTATGCCTCGCAACCAACCGAAGACTAAAATTACCAAAATCCGTCGAATTATACAACGACTCGCCCAACAACACAAACTCCAACCCCGATATAAACGGCTCAGACGTCGTATCCACATTCGACGCCAAACAAACGCTCATCGACTTCCCAGTCGCCCGAAACACCCCTTCATAATAAGACGCATCTCCTCTCCCATAATCCTCCGTCGTATTAACCACACTCCAAAAACTCCCATCAACAATCTGATCAAACACAGGCGGCAGTTCACCCCACCCGAACCCGAACCACCATAATAATAATAACTCGTCCGAACCAGATACTTCCCGGTCCTGTAAACCGGAACAACGTAGCAAAACTTTCTCTGGGGTAAAAGAGGAAATGATCGGACGGTGGAGAGAGAAGGGTGTAGTCCGCTTCGTGTAAGGTTTCTATGGGTGCCAGTGGCGATGAAGTCGGTGTCCGGGAGCCATAGGCGGCCGGAGATGATGGTTTCGGTGGTAGCACCACAGTTGATGAGGAGGGGCTCTCGGGGGAGGGGGTTGGGAGAGGGAGATGGGGGTGAGAGAGAGGGCGAAGAGGAGGAGAGAGAGAAAACAGAGCATTTTGTTGGAATTCGTTGAGATACAGGAGGATGATGATTGTATTGTAATGTAATGTGATGTGATGTGATGAGATTCGGGGGTGGTGAACTGATGATGGATTAGGGGAAAAGTAGTGGAGTTGGAGTCGTTGATTGACCCAATTGAAGCAAGGAATAGAATAGAATAGGAAAGTTGAAGTTGGTGATGGTGATGGGGAAGGAATCGACGCGGGAAGTATAATGTATTTTTAGTTTAGTTGTTATATTTTTTTGGGAGTAAAATTGTTAAAAGCAGTCCCTAAAATTTTGTTATTTTTGTTATTTTAGTCTAAAATTTAAAACTTTTGGGTTTAGATACTTATGAATTTAATTTTGTTGTCATTTTTATTAAAAAGCTAAGTCTTGTCTGATTTTTTAGTTAATATTTAGTTTTTTTTGTCGTTTTCCTCTCTTTTAATAATAGACAAATTGGTTAAATTCTTTATTTTATAGTAAAACATTTAAATACTATATTGCCTTCATTGAAATGAATGAAAAAAAACAAAAAAACCTGAATTCTAACAAAAAAAGTCTGATTATATTTTCATTTTAAATAAAAATAATAAAAAAAAATTGAAACTATAAGAACCTGAATTCAAAAGATTTAAATTTTTTACTAAACTAAGAAAAGTAACAAACTTAAAGGATCATTTTTAAAGTTTACTCTATATTTTTAGGCGAAAAGACGAATTTGTCTTTTTGAGTATTTTTAATGCAAGTGTGATTTGATGGTTTCTTGATGAACAAAGACGGCAATTCGGTTTTGACCTTTATTTTAACTTAAATATTAAATTATATATGTTGTCGGTGTAATTTCTTGTATTTTTTAATATGTGTTTTTCATTAATATAGTATAAGTAGTATTGGGACTATACGCTACGCAGGACTCGTAATCGTACACACAATTTAAGTAAGTTATATGAATAATTCGTGTATTAGTTCTAAAAGATAGGTTAAAAACAAAGTAAAGTGTTCATGGTTTTATAGCTTAGTGGCATAAGGCTTTAATATCAATAGGTTCTGGGTTCGATTCTCATAAGAGAGTTTTTTCTCACATTTATTGGGTTTGCTTTTGAATCGGTGTATAGGCATTGTTATCTAGTAGAGATGAATATGATCGAGTGATTTCGTTGGTCTACAATAGTCCATCAATGGTCTAAATTCATCATTCATAGAAAAACAAAGTAAAGCATAAAGATTGTTATGTATTTTTACTAATTCTCGAACAGTAGAAAAATAAAATATATCATATACAGTAAAAACTTGTACATAAGGTATACTAAAATAAATGTATTTATTTCTAACCCTAGCTAAGAAATGGATAACCAAGCCATAGTATAACAAAAGCGGATAATGTTTTAACATAACCAAATTTTCTGGTTAGAATCCAAGACCGATCCATTCGCTTTCATGAAATTGAGAATAAAAATAGAATTCAATTTAATAGTATGTGAAGAAAAAATATATGATATGATTAAGTAAAAAGCAATACTTAATATTTGCATATTATAATTGAAACTTGAGCATTGTTACCCTCATGTGCTTGCCACATGACTAAAGTCAATTTACTTTTTTTGTGAAGGTTAACGTAAAAGATGAAAAAACGTAACAAACTATTTAAATAAAGGATACTGAGTGAAAGTTATTTTTTTAAAGGACTCATTTTATACTTTCAGACAATTTTTTTTTATAATTTAGTCTTTAATCTTTCTTCAACTACTACGTAATTTTTCATCCAACATTTTCGTATTAAATCTATATGATCTGACGTGACTTTAATTTTCAAGAAATAGGGAATTAATGATTACAATTAAAATAAATAAAATGATAAACTAACTTACTCTTAATGATTTTTAACTAGATTTAGGCCCGTATCAATGTGAGGGAAGCCGTACATTTATACATTTATGTCTACTCAAACTACATACAATATAGATTATAACATTGATTATTAGAGTTAATTGATATGATTAAGTAAAAAAGCAATACTTAATATTTGCATATTATAATTTAAACTTGGGCATTGTTACCCTCGTGTGCTTGCCACATGACTAGAGTTAATTGACTTTTTTTGTGACCTCAAATATGCTTGCCACAACACTTGTATGTTGAAACCCTATTAAAACGAAAAGTTCTTATACTTGGGACCTTAAATATGGTGATATTCCAAGTTGGTTTTTCATGGAAAACCTATGGAAACATTTCCAAATGCGATTAAAGTGTTACGAAGGAAGAAAGATCAAAAAAGGGAGGTAGGGTGAGTTAGAACTCACTTTTGAAAGTCTTGAACTTTCAGATAGAGAGAAAGCTTTAGAGAGAAGAAGAGAAGTGTTTGAGATGTGAAATGAGAGTGGAAGGAGGTGGTATTTATAGTTGAGGTTTGGGGGGTTGTTAGTTGAGTGCATTTAATGCAAAAAACACAAATTGTACAAATCAATGAGCTAGAAACCATTTTTTCCGGATTATGCCCCTGTCGCGGGCCGCGAGAGAGTGAAGAAGAATCGGTCGCGTGCCGCGAGAAGTCTGGCTGGCCGCGAGAGATTACCAAGAAGCCGGTCGTGGGCCGCGAGGTGTGTAATTCAAGAAGCTTCTTTGGTTTTTGACATTTTTAGTCCTTGTACTTAGTTTTATCTTTCATAACTTGTCATTTTTGCATGTTTTAAGTGCATAAAGCATATAAGTATGATTTTGAGTATCGAGTGTGAATGTATGAGTGTTTGCACGTATAAGAAATGCCAGTTTAAACGATTGAATGCATGGAAGACATGTATATATATATCAAGTATGAATTTTATTAAGATTCAAGTCTCGGATTACAAAATTGGGAAAAGAAGTATGAATACAAGTTTCCAAAATAGAAATACGGCTGTACTTTCTAATTAAGGAAAGTACGAAAAAAAACGAGGCGTTACACCTATAATGTTTTTTTGGATTGATTCACGATGCATGGTTGATGAAAATGGAAATTTTCAATGGGGTTTGTGTGGAATTAGAAGGAGAATCGAAGGATGTAAGTTTTGTACACCAATATCATGTTTTGATTAAAACCCCATTTGTGTTAACAAAGAGCTTTTATGGTGATATAATTTCAAACTTCAAGGATCAATTAAGTGTGGTTATGGATCGATCTGTAGATGGTTTCATTTTTCTCCATAATTATGAAATACATGGCACTATTCAAAAGTCAGATCGTCGTGTCTAGCCTGCGTCGGAGTTCAGGTCAGCTGCATAGTGTTCGTGTCGGGTCTTGTTGCTGAAACGGGCGTAGCCATCTGTAGATGGTTTCATTTTTCTCCATAATTGTGAAATACATGGCACTATTCGAAAGTCAGATCGTCGTGTCTAGCCTACGTCGGAGTTTTGGTCAGCTTCATAGTGTTCGTGTCGGGTCTTGCTGCATAGTGTTCGTGTCGGGTCTTGTTGCTGAAACGAGCGTAGAAGAAGGCTGGGGATATTTCTAGGTTGGATTAATAGCGTAGCCAAGTTGGTTGACATGTTACATTTCCACGCAGAGGGCCGGGTTCGAGTCCCACCCTGCGCGTCCTTTCTCCTTTTTTCTACATTAAGGTTTCAAATTGGTTAATTATTTATTTGATACGAGTTTCATCACAAGGATCCTTGCAACTCAACTGGTGGGCAGTGGTTTGCTTAACTCGAGTGGTCGGGTTCGAGTCCTTTGCCATCCGTTTCTTTATCTTTAAACTCTTTTAGTTAGTTTCAAAATCTTACAAATCAACCCCTAAAATTCCTTACTAGGCTAACCAAATTCTGATTAATTATCTAACCTAGTTAGGTGAGGCTTTTATAAAACTAACTTAGTTAAGTAGCTTCTTATGCAAAACTAACTAACTAACTAACTAACCTAGTTGATTAACATTATATATAAATACTAACTAACTTAAGTAGGTTTACTAACATAGTTACCTGTTTGTAATTTATAGTTTCCATTCATTACAAGAACAACCCCCTTAGCTTATAACTTTGAGGATTTGACAATTTAACCCCTTTCAAGTTTAAAACTTGTTTTAACTACCCTTTTTAGCGTAGTTAATTATTTCCTTCATAATGTCTAACCGGTCTAACTTAGTTTTGTTTATAAACCTTCCGTTTTTATTCCGGTTTTAATCTAACAATTAACTAAATAAGATAATACTGAATATAATAAAAATTATCGAAAATTCCATTTTTTAATTTAATCGAAAAGGGTCCGATTTTGCAATTCGGTTAGATTTCGGAGATCCGTTTTTTGCTGGTGTTACAAAGAGGGGATATAGAATCAATTAACAACATGCAAAACAAAAGCATGGCAATGACACGTAAACGAGCATAGAAAATATAAAGTTAAGCATAGAAAAAGCTGGAACCTAAAACTATACAGAGTCAAGGAGGCCCCAACACAAAGGCCCCTACAGAAAAACAACCAAAGTTAAGTTATGTAAGATACAACCATATCGAAGTTTTGTTTTTAAGAAGCGAGTAACCAGTAAAAGGCTTCATGGAGTTGGATTATTGGATGGAGAATCAGGAACCAATAACAAGGCTTCAAGCTCTAGAATGGACATGGAAGGGGACCATTCGTTTAACTCCTTCTTGGCCTTGGAATTATATTTTGAAGTTTGTTTCGTGTCCAGGACCTGAGATTTGTATAAATTAGTACTTTAAGTATCTATTAAGGATCTAACTATTTGTATAGAAAGATCATACAAGGATTTGGTACTTTGTACTTTGTTTCACCAAAAGATATAATCTTCAAGTGATTTATATAACTCTACGATGGGTAATACAATAAAATGCACTTATATGTATATGAAGTACCAGCGGCATATCCACCATGCCCTTATCGTATTACACTCATCTCGTTATCTAAATCACTCTAGACTCTATGTTATAACACCACACAACTTTACACATAACCATTCGTACTTTGTTTCGTCACATAAGTTGTATACATAAAGAGCACTTAGTAAACACACATGCCATACATGTTATTTGAGCAGATGGTTAGCACATATGATTCACCCCAAAACATTTTGAAAGAAAAAACGAAAAGTGGGGAACTATGTACTCACCTTGATGTCCTAGCAATGCATTTGTGTTTTCTTGAGGTTTTATAAGATCACGAGTAGTTCCTTATAATGAGAATTGTGTGTTATGGTTTTGTTGCGATGATGATTATGGAAGAGTATATGTTAAAGGAACATTGTAAATTTGAAAATGTTAGAATTTTTAGAAAATATGAGTTTCAATAGCATTTTGTGTTATCTTTGTAAAATACTTTAAAAGTAGTAAACATTGTCCAAAAATTATAAAACTTTCCGGTTTACTAGTTCAAAGTGTGTCCTACAACTTTCATATGGAAAGTTTTTCTGTTTGGAACATGGAAAGTGGTCCAATCTATTAATTTTTACAAACTGTACAGTTTTGACCTTCGATTTGATTTTAAACATTTGAGGGTGCAAATAGAGATGTTTGTCGATGTATTATACATCATTGAAAATGTATTTTCACGAACTTAATGTAAGAGTTACTTTGTTTGGTTATGTTTTAACCAAGTTATGCTTGGTTAAAGTAGCAACGCAGAATCTGTATAAAAGAGGAGTTTCGTTGAAAATTGATTAATAGCGTATACTACGGATTTGATGGAAGAGTAAATAGAATGTAGTTTATAACCATATGAGCAATGGATCTCATGTAGCTTGGTTATTTAAACCTAACATTCTGATTGGAAAGAATTTCGATGTGTTTTGACCTGTTACGACTAGTTTACCCGAATTAAATAGCCGTACGCGCAAGGTCTTGGTGGTCGAATGGGTCTTATGAGAAGCCTAACATATCAAAAAGAGCTTCTTTGTGTTAAATTATCTGAAGCAAGAACATAGATCATATATGTTTTAAAACCATTTTTGTGCCAAAAAGGCATTTTTCAACATTTTTAAAGTCATTTGACCTATCCAATGATATGACCATAAGGTATAACCTTAGGGCGTTATTTCCTATATTACTATGGTTATATTATTAGGCTTGGTTGATTCCTAAGTTTAATCAAACGGGTCGGATTCAAAAGTCAAAATAGAAGTCAAACTACTTGACTTTCGAGTAAGAATGGAACTTTAAACTAGAAATGACGAGTTAGACATGCTAAAACATGTCTAATAATGTTTTATAAACTAATTTGGTGTCAAAACTTTAGGTTTTAATACTTGAAAACTCTTTCATTGTAAAATGCATATATTTACATTTTTTGACCTTTATTTCATAAAAGTTTGACTTGTCACTTCACCTACTATACATGATGATTAGAGGGTGTAATCGCAAAGGATTAACACCATTATTATGATCATGTAGCAAAGTTCATTTTGAACTTTGACTTGACCGAAATGGTCAGAACCGAAAGTCAAAGCAAAAGTCAATTTGCTTGACTTTCGAGTGAATACTAACTACTAAAAATGAAATAGACATGAAAGAACACTTGCTAGTTAAAGGAAGAATGCTTTAACTCAAAACAGGAGGCTTGAAATGCTTAGAGCAAGCTCCAACATATTTTAAGAAGTGAAGAATGAATGGTGTGAAGAAAATGGAAGAATCAAGGGCTATTTATAGTGATTATGGATGCATAACAGGTTACTATGTGTCTTAGGGAGTTCAGAGTTGATTAGTGTTATAACATGTGTCCTAACCAGAATGAAGATAGCACGATTCGTGCAAGGTGTCAAGATTTGATGATAGGTGGCAATGCTTGGTGATCAAGTAAAATTTTTGCTTCTGGGCATATCTTACGGTCTGCAAGGCTATATGTCTTACAGTCTGCAAGGCCTTCTTACAAAACATTATAATTTTTTGACAATTTTGGCCCATGGACTTGTATTATCAGCCTTTTGGCATTTTAACCCTTCTACTTGATGTTTATGCTATATGAAGAGTATTTAGGGTATATGTAACTTATATCTTTGTCTCGGAATGTACGTTACATTAAAATCATTATGTTCAATTATCGTTTAGCAAAATATTTATGAAAGAAATATAAAAGTTTTTGAAGGCTCAAAATGTTCACGTGGGATACAGACGGAGCCCGTCAGCGACAACCACCCCTGTGTCGGCGACGCAACTTGAGATCCCCCCATGAAAAATGTAGACAAAAATATTGGGCCTAGTCTTGGAAAAATTTCTCAAAATTATTAAATATGCTTTTCAAAATTTTATGGGCTTTAACAAAAAACGAAAATTTGTTTTATCGAATCCTACCACCCCCTAAATAATCGTGTATTGTCCTCAATACACAACAAGTCTAAAAGCATACCTTACATCTTCATGACCCATTTGTGATTTCCGAAAGTTCACACAATATTGGGTTAATACGATACATAATAACGAGAAAAATAATGGAACGGAAAATAAAAGAAATTAATGCAAATTTAGAAACTTTACAATGTCACTGGTCCTTTTAGTCGACCTCAGAAGTAAGGATACTCACCAAGAAGCTCATTGACTCCTTGTTCTTGTCCTATTCTCATTACAATCAAGGAACAACTTTTAGCCGATGACCGTTCACCATTTGCCTTAACCCGTCTTTCAGATCCTCGATGGTAACATCGCCCAATTGCCCGATGACCATTCACCATTTTCCTTGACCCGTCTTTCGGATCCGTGATGGTAACATCGCCCAATTTCCCGATTGTGTAATGATATATGGGCCCATCCACTTGCCCAAACATTTTGACCCACTACAAACTTCTTCTTTCCTAACTTGGCGTCATGTGATTTTTCATTTCGTCCTTGTACTTGGAAGCACACTCATACGCCTCTTTCTGAAGCTCCTCCAAGTCGCACAACTTTAGCTTTCACTCTCTACCTGCATCATCATATTTTATGTTAACTTTTTTATAGCCCATAATGACCGATGTACAAGTTCAACTTACAAATGACAATTTTAACGTAAACTAAACGGTAAGGTAGTGCAAATAGGAGTTTTGTGAGCCGTCCGGTGGGCGCATAAGGCATCGTTCAACTTATTAACCAATCTTAAGGTCTGCCCTAGCGGTCTTTTGAAAAATTTCCTTTATTTTCCTATTCGACACTTTCACTTAACCGCTCGTTTGCGGATGGTAGGGAGTAACTATCATATGGTCAACACCATACGGGGTTTTAACAATTTGCCAAACATAAAATTTTTTAAATGGGATCCTCCATCACTAATGATGACTCGAGGAATCCTGAATCTTGAAAAGATGTAAGTTTGGACAAAATTACACACTACGAAATGGCCGCTCATTTTGGTGGCTATCGCTTCGACCCACTTGGATACATAGTAAACGATCACCAAAATGTACAAGCTACCATTAGAGTTCGGGAACGGGCCCATGAAATCAATCCCCCACACATAAAAAATATCAACTATGAGGATTGGTTGAATGGGCATCTCGTCCTATTTAGCTATGTTACCTAACTTTTGACACTTAACACATTTTAGAGAACTCAAAAGCGTCTTTAAAAATCATAGGCTAATAAAGCCCACTATTCAGCACTTTATGCCAGTTTTGTGACCACTAAAATGGCCCCCACAAGCAAATGAATGCAAGTGCACCAGCACACTCGGAATCTCCTCATCCGCTATGGATCTCCGAATGACTTGATCCGCACAAACTCTGAACTTGTCCGGTTCCTCAAATCTGAATAACTTAATCTGAGTCAAGAAATAAAACCTCTTCCTCCTATCCTAATGAGCCGCCAAATCACTTCTAACCAAATAGTTAACGATATTAGCAAACCAAGGCAATATAGAAACATGTAAAATGTGCTCATCAGGAAAGGTCTCGTCAATCTATACAGTTTTAGGACCCTCCTCTACAATCAAATGGGACAAGTGGTCGGCTACCACATTTTCACTACCTTTCTTGTCCCTTATTTCTATGTCAAATTCCTGTAACAACAAAACACATCGGATTGATCTCGGCTTAGCATCTTTCTTTTCCATAAGATACCTTACGACACTATGGTCAGAATATATAATTACTTAATTACCCGATATGTAAGCCGGAAACTTATTCAACACATTACACCACCGCAAGCAACTCTTTTTCAGTTGTCGTATAATTCAATTGGGCATCCGAAAGAGTCTTACTCGCGTAGTATATAGCAACTGGCTTTTTGTCAACCCTTTGACCCAATACTACCCAACCACGTTGTCACTTGCATCACACATAATTTCGAATGGTAAAGACCAATTCAGTGATTGCAAAATTGGGGCCTCAAATAGTTTTGCTTTCAAAATGTTAAAGGCTTTTACACAATTTTTGTAAAAAACAAATGGCGTATCATTTAATAAAAGGTTACATAATGGTTTTGTGATATCACTAAACCCTTTTATTAACCACCTAAAAAAACCCGTATGACCTAAAAATGTCCGAATACCCTTAACAATTGTGAGATAAGGTAGAGTAGAAATAACCTGCACTTTGGCATGATCTACCTATATCTCCCGACTAGACACCACAACCCCAACAGACTCCCCTCTTGAACCATAAAATGGCTCTTTTCCCAATTCAAGGCCAAATTGGTATATACACATTTTTTTAAAACTTTTTCCAATTGATCCAAATAGGTTTTAAGAGATGACAAAAAAATGGAGAAATCATTCATGAAAATCTCCAAAGACTCCCTCACCATATCCGAAAAGATACTCATCATACACCTTTGAAAGGTGGCGGGGGCTATACATAACCTAACTGGCATTCGCCTAAACATGAATGTATCTTAAGGAAAAGTAAAAGTGGTCTTTTGTTGATCTTCCGGATGAATAGCAATTTGATTGTATCCAGAATAACCATCTAAGAAACAATAGAATTTTTGTCCTGCTAGTTTCTTCACTATTTGGTTAATAAAAGGTAAGGGAAAATGATCTTTAGATGTAGCAGAATTTAACCTCCTATAATCTATATAAATTTACCAGTCGAGTAGCTACCTCCTCACATGAATCATTTTTTAATGACTTGAATACTTGCCTTCTTAGAAACGGTTTGCGTGGGGCTCACCCATTGGCTATCCAAGATGGCGTAAATGATACCCGCATCTAGCCACTGTAGTACTTCTTTCTTCACTCCCTCCCGTATGTTTAGGTTTAACCGTCTTTGCGCGTCTTGTGTGAGAGTTACCGTTTCGTCCGTGATGATCTTTTGCATCACCACCAAAGGACTAATAACCTTCAAACCTGTGATGGCCCACTCAATAGCCGCCCTATTGGTAACCTAAACTGCCATAACCTTCTCCTTTTGCTCTTTGGTCAAGTTAGACGCAATGATGACTGGGAGCGTGTAGCTTCACCAACATAAGCATATTTTGAATGTTTTGGCAACAATTCCTCCATTGAAGGCTCTACCAAGGATGACTTTAGCTTAGTGTCAATTTTTTCCGGTAGACTCTCCATTTAATGAGTCCACGGAGGCCTTCCTTCTTTCACCGCTAAAACCTCCAACTTCTTTTCCTCCTCATCTATGCTCTGACATGTCTTCATCTGTAACATGTCAAACATAAAACACTCATCTATTGTGTTTTCCTCATCGATAACCGTGTCGCGTAGAGGTATACACGCGTCAACAATGTCTGCCATATAGCATTCATCGTTGACTAGAGGATCCGTCATCCCGAAAAGACATTTAAACGCAACCGACGATTACCGAAATTCATGTCGAATGTGCCTGTTTTGTAATTAATTTGGGCATTTGATGTTGCTAAAAATGGTCAACCCAGAATAACCATGGGTTGTTTGGTCAGTCTAAAGAGACATAACCCAATATAAGGAAGTCCATCGGGTAACTGAAGCCCTCGACTTTTACTATTACATCCGTGACTATTCTGTGGGGTAGTTTGGGAATCAAGTCGGCTAACACCACAGTGGTGTTCGCCTACCAAAGTGGACTAAATTCATATTGGTCATAAAAACTACCCGGCAAAATACTCACACTAGCAACAAGATCAAAAAGTGGTCGGGGTTATTTTAAACACGCCCACCGGAAACGAAATAATGGGCACCCTCGGATATTTGAGCTTAGGTGGAAATGCACCCGAATGTATCGAAGTCATATTTTCAGTTAAATCAAATTTCTTAGGAAACTTCTGAATTTGTTTTTTGGTACACACGTCCTTTAAATATTTAGCATACAATGGGACTTGCTTCATCACGTCTTAGAGATGTAGGTTAAGTTTAACTTGTTCAAAAATTTCCCACATTTCCCTTGTTGCGGGCCACGCCTTTTCACCACCCTTTTAGACGGTTCCAACAAAGCTTCGGGATACGGGGCGATATTACCCTCCGACCCGTTATCCTTAGCTTTTGGAACAGGAGTGGTCATAACGGGTTTATTTTTGACTTTTTCAGGAAAAAAAACATTATTTTGACCCGTTTGACCACTCGGACCACTTTGGTCCTTCTCAACTTCACCCTCACTCTCATCACTCACATCCTCCACCACCCCCTCAACCAACTTGGGCGATGGCAACTTGAGACCATTATCTACATCTCGACCACTATGTAAAGAAATTTTATTAATAGGTACGTCACGATTGTTTTTTGACGTCCACCCTTAATGCTTCGAATTTATCGTGGTATCACTTGGGAGTCATCCGCCACTTCCTCTAATCTGAGCCACCTCTTCCGCGAGTGGACTCACTTACTTTGCCAACACTTCATGAGATTTATCCCTCATCTCATTCACCCTCTTCATCTCCTTGATGTCATTATTTGACACTTTCACTACCTCAATAACAAATCTATCTTCGCCTTCAAATCATCACCGCCACCTTGGTTATTTGCCGACCCATTACCATTACTGCCATTGTTGTAATTCCGTTGGTACTTGCCTTGTTAGTTACTGTCATCACGACCTTGGTACCCTTGATTACTACTTTGATTATAATTTCATTGGTAACCACCTTGGTTACCCCCTTGATGGTGTTGGTAAGACGACCCACCTTGACTACCCGGTTGGAAATTCGGGTTCATTTGATTCGAAGCATTCCCGTATTTGAAATTGGGATGGTTCCTCAAACTGGTATGGTAGGTATTGGGTTCATATTTGTCTCCGTACACTTGACTTACCTCCACGGTGGTATGAGTCGCATTAGCTTGATTCTCATTGGTCTGGTGGCCAATATTACCACAAGTTTCACACATGGCAAATTGCACTGTGCTCACATCCTTCCTCTTCATTCAAGCAACTCTTGCTCCAACGTAGCAATTCGATACTTAAAGCTAGGATCGAGATCAGGGAGAGATTGGGAAATAGGGTGCTTTTTAGCCATGGCAGCCGATTCAACGGCCTTTGAATTTTTGCCCATCCTCTCCATGAAATCCCAATCATCATCTTCGTGATTATTTAACAATGTACCATTACTAGACGATTGAAGAAACTTTCACTCCATCATGTCTAACCCCTTCACGAAGCATTTAATCAATTCTCGTCGCTCGATTTGATGATGGGGGCATTTTCGAATCAACTCCTTGAAGCAAGTGAAAGCTTCATGTAGCGGTTCACTCGGTAATTGGCTAAACGACAGAATCTCATCCCTTGCGTCATCGGTTTTGGCCATTGAATAGTACTCGTCAAGGAATACTTGTTGCATCTCTCCCCATATTTGAATACTATTGTCTGGCATAGTTAAAAACAATTGCTTGGCTTTGTCTTTCAATGAGAATTGAAAGATCCACAATGTGACTTCATCTTGGGAGAAATTGTGTCCCCCAATGGTACTACATAAGGCGAAAAACTCGGCCATGTATGTATAAGGCTTGTCGTTGGTCCTACCATGGAAATGAGATAAGATGTTGATGTAGTTGGGCTTGTAGTTGGACGAAGCTCTTCTAATGGGTGGCGGAGCGATAGGGAATCGTTATCGGAAATTATCGACCTAAACCGACCGCTATCACCTCTTGGTTGTTGCATTTGATTTTGGTGTTGTGGTCAATTTCGATGTGGACCGTTAACCTCTTGATTCCCCGGCGGTCCACAGTTAACATGTTGGTTACCCCTGCCTACAAACTGAGGAATCTGGTTATGGTTAGCGTTGTTATTGTTGTTGTTGCTGTCAACCCGGTTCCTTTGGTTGTTGTATCATGGTTGACGGTTATTCCCATAACCATAATTAAAGGCATAATCATACCCATAATCATTAACGTTATCCATGTAGTTAGCGTTTTATTACCCAACTTCCTCATCTTCAAAACCTCTACCGTTGTAGAATATCCCATTGTTGTCGAACTCGTTCCACCCATTATCTTCAAACCCACCATCATTATGATTGTTCTGTCGTGTGTACTCACGGTTTTGCAAAGTTAATTCCGTGTAAGCGTTTAGGTTGATTGGGGGAATGAACACCAAGTTATCCTACACAAGGAAACGTAGGTGTGTGAGTATTGGAATGACGGTGGAATTTGGTAAATGTTAGGAATTTAGAGTATGCAAAAAGTATGTATAGTTGAAACTATTTATCTAGACATTAACGCTGGTTTTTGACACTATAAGCCCCGAAGGGTGTTTGTGTTTTTATGGGTCATGTCCAATAGAATCGTAACGATGGTTAGGTCTTAGATAAAATAACCTAATATTAGGACAAGTCAACCATAAGGTCATTGTCAAAGGTTCGGTTATATTTATTAGTTACATATATATAGTTTACATATATTAATACAAGTTTTTCATAGATTTCATATAAGGCATGGATATCATATAAGTCATAGAAGTCATGCATGGAGGTAGGAGGATAACCGTCCTAAACCTCTTTCGCAAGATTCACCAATACACAAATTGCCACAAGGACAATCCGGATGGTCAAGAATATAGTACTTCACTAAGCTACGCTTCAAACCGAATAAGCAAGCTAGGTGCGTGCATCCCGAACATGGCGACGTTTAGGGACGTGTCGTAGCTTTGTTACTCTAGTGAAAGTGAACCGTAGCTTAATGGATAGAAATCACCAAGTGAGGGGTGGATTGAAAAGTTGGATAGCCAAGGCCTCCATGTAATCACACCTTCACCAACACAAGCTTGTAAGCTTGGATGGCTCAACACTTGTAGGTTTAAAACCCTTGTAAAAACCACAAGTTTAGAGGCATGTCATGCCTCTTGATTTTGTATGAACAAGCCTAGCTGGCTCACTAACCATAAACTTGATTAGAGGTATAAGCAGCATATAGTTGTTATGTTTAAAAACAAGTTCGAAAAAGTTTATAAGTTTAACTTCCAAAACAGAAATTCCGCCCTAAAAATGGTATTGTTCCGCCTTGGTTTTCCAGGGAAAACCTATGGTAACATCCCATGGGGCTTAGCAAACAATGTTGAGGAAGAAAACATGAAAAAAACTTTGAAAATTTTAAAGGAAAAGATAAAAAGTGGGCAGGAAGTTATCACACTTTTGGACCTCAAAATAGTGGGGTTTCACCTTAGTTTGCACAAGAAGACTTGTGAGAACCTTCCTCGAGGTTATCCAAAGAAACAAGGCTTGAAGAAGAAGGGAAGTGAGTTGAAACTCACTTGCAAACTGATTTGGGACAACAGTTAATTCTGGAAGTTTAAGAGGATGTTTGAAGTGTTTGGAGGCTTGTAAAAGTGGGAAAGGGATGGGGGAATGATATTTTATATAGAGGGGGAATTAGGATTTGGATTAGGGTTGTAATTAATGTGATTAGGTGGGTTTTTGAATTAAAAAGAGGAAGAACAACTTGGCAGCTTGTGGCCGCAAGCTGCTATGTATTTTATTATTATTTTTTATTCTTTAACTTATATAATTTGTTTGTTATTTAGATAATGTATTTTATATATAAGCAAGTACGGTGTGTTTTTGGAAGATTATAACATGAATTTAGGTGTCACATAAACCCTAAATGTAACTTGCAAGTGTTTACATAGATATAACATGTTTCAAGATATCAAATGCCCTTCGTATTTTGAGTTTAAATTGTAAATTGCTTGTTTGTTTTGAACGTTTAACTTTCATGAAAACATGGTAAGAATATGCAATTTGATTCGAGCTTATATGTTGTGTAACAAATGCGTGCATGATCATAGACGTAAATGTGTATAAAGATTGTGAATCGCGTAGAATCGATCAATTTGATTACAATCAAAGCCTTAGATTTACAATGATTTGGAAATGAAATATGATTACAAGGTTTGGACTTTCCAATTATAGATACACGAAGCAAACTTACTAAAAACGGAAAGTTACAAATGCGAAGCGTTACAACCAAAGTCTACGGTAAGTGGATGACATCTTATCACTTGACTTCTTAATCCCATTAAACTTGTTTTTCAAAAGTTGTCCACTAGTTAACTGAAATACATGTTAATTTTGAATACGTCAACAAAATTTGGTGAATTCGTATGTTTAGTTTTGCATCAAATGAATCTTTAAAACATTTGTAATTTTGTATTGACAACCCGATATGTAAAGCCTTAATGAAATCATTGGTCATTAAGTTTAGCAAGGACACTAATATGTGTGCCGACATAGGAGGAAACCAAACCTTAGATGATAAATTGTGTCTTTGATACTCGTTTTGGACACAAATGCACTCTAACGAATTCCGTGGTGCCGATAAGAGTGGGGCTCACCAAAACCCAATAGATATATCCCTTTCGTTCCTCGGTACTTGGATATATATATATTAATGGCCCCTTGATACAATCATATCGCACGAGATCTTATGTTTGTTTCATTAACTAGCTTAACCATACCAATTGTAACAGTATCGTTCCCCGAGAGTTTAAAACTATAAAACGTTTAAAAAAAGAGAAACATGAACTCACTGATTTGCGTCTTGTGCAAATCTCTAGAGAATATCTAGTTTTGCGATCATGACGTAACCTACAAATGTTCTATCTCATTAGACACTTACGCTTACATTTGTTTTGGTACAAGTCTTTCATCTTGAATTTTAGTTAGACTTGTATTTATTTGTATTTTTGGTTGTTAATATAGTTCATAAATTTTTGTATTCTTTTAGTTTAAATGAGCCTAGCCCAAAAGCTAAGTGTAGTGGCCTAATCCATTTGATTTGTATGTGTGGGCCTAGCCCAATCGAATTATATAAGTGGGCCTAGCCCAATCGAATTATATGTATGGGCCTAGCCCAATTGAATTTTATAAAAGTGGGCCTAGCCCAATTAAATTATAAAAGTTGCCAAGCTCATATGAATTATAAAAGTGGGCCTAGCGCAATTTATTTGTGTAAGTGGGCTTAGCCTAAATTTTAAAGATTACTAATACTTTTATATTAAAGATAAGTGCATAAAAAACTACTAATAATTTTATATAACTTACTTATATAAATCTTATATATATATATATATATATATATATTGTATATATATATATATATATTGTTTGTCGGTTCGTATGTTCATTTTCGTTCATTTCATCCGTTTCATTTGTGTCGTCTGTTTCGTTCGTGTTGTCCATTTTGTCATAATTGTCCGTTTTGTCCGATAAGTTTGTTTAGTATAAGTTTTAAGCATATATGTATTTATACTTGTCAAGTTTTCAAGTAACTTTATGTTTTGTATTTTTGTGTAAATATGTATTTTAGCATGTATTCCTACATTAACTGAATACATCTAATTTATACACAAAATATATACACATAAGTTTGGTGATTCTAAATATATTTTTATCCTAAAATATATTTAACAATTTTTAGTTTTAAGAACATCTAGTGATTTTTAACTTAAACTTTAACACGCAAAAACTTGTATAATCATGATTAAAGTTTCTAATCATTTTAATCAAAGTAATGCTTGGTTAAACACACTTTAATCATGATTAATTTATAAAAATTTTGCCATAGCTTCCCCTAAACTATGAACGTTTCCCATGTTTTATAAACATGATTTTATATACTTTTCAACTCAATAATTTTCGAATCTTCCATAACAAAAATATAAACTTGAAATCTCAACAAGAAGTATTGTAAAATTATATTTAATCTTGTATAGTTTAAAAATCACGTTTTAAAGTGTTTTCATCTCTACTTTTCTTTAACAAGTTTAGGTAAACTTTAATTTATACCAAAGCTTACGTAAACTTGTTTACATATTTTTAAGACTTTATTTTTGTAACATGATTTTTATGTAAATCTATGTATTACATGTTGTATAAAAATATTTTTAAACAAGATTAAAAGTTCATAATATTCATGTTAATAGATCTTGCTAGATCTAGACATGCATGTGATTAGACCATAATTTTAAACATGATTTTGCAAGATCTTAGTAACTATATAATTAAAACTTCAAAAATCATCAAGAACAACATATTATCATATTAGTTTGTTTAGTTTTATTTAAGGTTTCATGTGATTTTTAGATAAGCTTCAAGATTATTACTTGTACATTTGTGTTTAAACATAAATCACAAAAGTTTAAGTACAAGATTTAGATCTTACAATTAGCTCTTGAACACGATGATGAATCAAGAAAAAGATGAAGATCCAAAGCTTCAAGTCTTGAGAAATGCTTCAAATAACATCCAACAATTTGCAAATGCCTTTAATCATCATGAAGGAGCCATGCTCGTAAATGCCTTTAATTATCATGAAGGAGCCATGCTTGTAATAAGATTGAAAGTTTATGAAGATAAAAAAAAGATGGTGTTCATGAAGATTATGAAGGTATGAAGATTTGAAGGATGAAGTTGAAGAAAGGGTTATGGAAAAGTGAGTGGAAGGAGAAGTGATTTGTGTTGTTGTTATAATTCTTCATGTGTTAGTCATCCATTAGCAAGCTTATATGGTTTACAACACAACAAAGTTGATTAGGGGGGGGGGGGGCACCTTGGTCTTGTTTATTTTATTATTTTATTTTGTAAAATTTGTTATATTTTATAAACTTTGATTTTTCAGGTATTGCGTTTTTATAATACTTATAGATTGTAAGATATATAATGTTTGGTATACAAAACATGTTAACTAGTTCACTAGACTAGTCGTTTTCTTGTTTGGATAACGAATCCGGCTCGTGTTTCGTTATGGGGTCAATTACCGGAAAATTATACCATTTATACGGAAATGTTTACATATCCATCTTCAAGATATTTTTGATGTCCAAACTTGTTAACTAGTTCTTTAGACTAGTAGATTTGTTATTTTGGTCGTAGTTTTTTTAGCGGTTTTTTTTTATCGAGTAGTTACCGAATGAGTTGTATAGCTTTAAACAATAAATTTTATATAAAGATTTTTTGTTGTTTTCAATACCCTATATATGTTTTATGATAAATAACATTTATATTTTTTTATTTCGGACGTTTGTTGTACTATTTTGCGGAGTGCTGTACATTTGTTCAGAATTGCTGAATTTGTCTTCGGAAAAGACAATTTAGTGTTTATATATTTTTTCCGGAAAATATTAATTGTAAGTTGTTCCTAACTAATGTCTTTATGTAATTTTTGTTGTGGACATGTTTTCAAGTCTCGTTTTACCATTTCGGACTGTACCACGACTAGTCCTAACATGAATAGTGTGTTCGAATTTCTACTAGTTTGTCTAGGAAAAGTTTATATTGTTTCACAATGCAGTGAACTCGATATCCTTACACGATATAATTTTGTATATTCCTAGACTTTTAGGACTTAATTAAATAAAAATCAAGTCAAGTAGGTGAAAATAAATAATGTAATAATTGTTTAAATTGTACGGAATTACCAGTATTTTGTCGAGTGTCACAACGGTCGTTGGAATTTCCTTTCTTCCGGCATTTCTCTAAACAATGTCTTCCAAGCTTCCATAATTTCTTCTCTACTTAAATGCCTCGAAAGATTGCCATCTTTTACTGTTTCTTACACTTTACTTTTTAACAAATCTTCTATTTCTTCACTGAACATCTCTTTGAATGTTGGGAAGTCATTTGTTCCTTCACAAGCATATTTTACTGTTTTGTCATCATAATCATCCTCCACGACAACATTATCATAGTTATCTGCATCATCAACGTATCGATAAACATAATCATTCGGCTTTGCAATACTTATGTTATTAAGCTCTTATTCAAAATCAAATTCAAATGAGCTTTCATCAACTCCCAATATCTGAGCAATCTCTTCCTTGTTGTAATTGTGGACAAACTCTCGGTTTTCCACACCATGCTCCAAATTTATCATCCTATGTTGCATTTCAGGAACAATCGTTAGTGGAACAACATCTGTGAGAATTCCTGAATGCACTTCTTCGTTAACAAAATGCTTCTTCTCCCACTCTCTATGATAATATCTTCCTGATTAGCATCATTGTTAAGGAAATCATCATAATTGAAAGAATCGACAACTTTAGCTTCGTAAACCACCAACCAAGTTCCACCTTAAGCCTTAGCATTATCGTTACCCTTATCATCCTCATCTTTATCATTATCACCATCGACATCCACATCCTCGTTATCCTTTTTATCTTCCTAAGTTTCTTTTTCTTTTGCCTATGCTCTCCTTTTCTATAAAATTTTATGCTTCTCTGAGACGCACGGCACATCAATAATATCACTGATAAGAACAACCTTTGAAATATCAATTTCTGGCTTTGGCTCAGGAGTAACATTAGGAATATCATCAACTTTCTGTTTGCCTTTGCTTGCAGATGCAACTTCTACTTTAGACTTTCTTGCCCTTTCGGCAGCCCTTTCTCTGGCTTCTTCAATCTCAATTAGGTTAAATTCAGCTTCGAAATCAATATCCAGCTTTTTCTACAATACTTTCTGAATCATATCAAGCTTTTTATCTTTTCTTAGTCTGTCAGCTTCTAAATCTTCTTTCACTCTACACAGTCTTTGGTTATCTAACAAAAGACTTGTAATAACAGCTTCCATGTGCTTTCGATCGTTCTCTAAAAACTTTACTCTATTCTCTAAATCTCTTATTTTTTGTTCATTCTGATCATCAAGAAAATCAAGATTTATCAGATCCATTCTTAAAATTTTGGAAAACTTCAAATCATCGCCAAATATATGATCAGCTTCTCCCGTAGATTGACGTCTAGTTGAAGATCGAGGAGTTGACTGTTGTTTTTGTGGTGTTGGTTGTTTAGGTGATGATGTTTGATGTGGTGGTGATGTATGTTGTGGTGGTGATAGTGTCTTGTTGGTGATGGTGTTGTGTTATTTGAGGTGATGGTGGGGTTTGAATTAGTATAACAAATTTAGGTTCCACATTCACCATCGGTTTCTCTTTCTCATGAACTACTGGCTCAGCCCAACAGTTGTCATCTTTAAATATTTTCTTCTTGCTTTCTTTGCTGCAGGAGATCATGATGTTTTCTTGCTGATATTTATTGGCTTGCTCTTAACTCTTTTAATTTTCTTAGGTGGCACATACGGTTCATCTTCATCATCAGCATTCTTTTTCTTTCTCCGGGAGGTTCGCTTTTAAGTAGCAACAAATTTCGATGCTATCGGAGCTTTTCTCATTGAAACATCATCATCACTAGTAATCAGTGTTCCATTAGAACTTGATTTATTATCACCTTCAAATGCTTGTCGAACAATATTTCTAGTAAGATCAGCTATACTTCCTTCACTCCGTTCTTGATCTGATATGGCAGAGAACACTTCAGTTTCAACGTTCGTGTCAACATATACCTCTTCTTCATCAGGATCCTCATCAACTAACAAAGTAGCAGCTTTCTTTGACGCTCGTTTTCTTTTAGTTGCTTGCTTATTTTTCTTACCCTCTTTTGCATACTAACTGCTTCTCTTTGGAATGTATTCAGCTAGACGAGCTTCTTCATCGTTATCAAAATTGCTTTCGTCTTTTCACCATCGATCCTTTGGCGGTGCAACATAGTGCTCATCTTTTATTGCCCTGAAAAACTTCTTGCCAACTGGTTTTGTTGTTTGCTTTAGATATTGATTCAAACGTATGAGTGACAGATTCGACATGTCCTCCAACACTAATTCATCCTCTTCATCTTTAACAAGTTCAGGAAATTGATCATACAACATCATCTGAATGAAACAAGGATACTACAAGAATTTTTCTCTAACAAGATTAGTCTTCATCTGCTCGAAAATGACTTTCGTGAAGTTGTATGGCATATTTAATGATAACGCCACAATCATGCACATCTGATAATCCAGAAGTACATCAAAACCTCCTTTGCGATGACTTAGCTCATGATAACTGAATAAACAAAGAATTTGAATGGCCTGCCAAGATAAGCTTTGCTGAAGTTTGACTCATTCACGTGCCTTTTTTATCCCATTCTATAGAAACATACTTTAACCATCCACTCTAAATAGCCAGTTGGATAACTATCTTCGTCTTTAAAGTCTAATACCCTCCTGATCAACGCTTCTGTAATAAGTACTTCTTTATCTTCGTTTCTGATCCTGACAAAAGATTGTATTGCTGGTGGACTCAGAATGAATTTCGCGTGATCCCAAAATCTCTGGACATGAGATCTATAAGCCTTGTGCTGATTAGTTAATGCGTTCTTTATCGGTAAATGATCCATCAACTCCAAAATTTCCTTGAATGGTTTTATCTCTTGTATCGTCTTATAAGTACACAACTGATGTGTTTTTGCTCAAACGTCATCGACTTTTTCTGCAAAAACACAATAAAATCAAACATTTAGTCAAAATATCAAAAATATCAAAGTTTGGTGTGAAGTTAGTCTTGTACGTAGGTATAATTTCACGTTCGTATGAAGATGGAACATCCAACTTTATCAAACACACTTTTACTTTGTATGAAAATAAGTAACAACATTAAAGTTCTGCTTAACTTCGTACGAAGAAAATTTGCTAGGCCTCCATACATATTTCTAAAATCCATTTGATTCGAAACTAGGGACTTCCAAACTGCTATGCCACATTTTAGGACACTTGTAAGCTCCGTCTAACACTCCCTAACACCTGGCATCACCTCCTTCAAGCTCCCCAACTATAAACAGGTGCATTAATTCACCACTTGAGCTTGCACCTTTCTCATTTATCACTCTATCTCCCTCCTCTGGAAGTTCCTAACCGAAAGGAGCATCCAACTTAGTTTTATTTCATCCTAGGAATCACTTGTAAGTGTGCCTTTCTCTTGCATGTTTATAGGCTTTCATAGCCAAAAGTCAGACGTTTTACGCAAAACACCATGACTTTTGGTTAAGACCATTATGGTCCAGCCATTGTTCATAATGAACATGGCTAAGTGATCATAATAAGGTAGGTGTTAACCCCTATTAAAGGCACCTCCTAACGATCACCTTTGCTAGACCAATTGACGGGTCAAAGTTTAAATATTAAAAAAGTCAAACATGCCAGTTTTCAAAAATATTATAATCTGAGCTTATATGCTATGAAACATGTTTTGGAACTTAAACAAGTTGGTAAAAATTATTAGAACATGTGAGAACATGTTCGGCTCGTCAATTTCAGTTCCAGGGTCGGTTCGCAACCACGGTTGCAAAGTTTAACTTCTAATTTGACTTTAGATTCTGACCCGATTTAGATTAGTTAGCTGCTGATCTAAGGTTGCATTATGATCGTAATATTATGTAGCATGACCCTCTGAGGTTATACTACATGATCAAATCAGAATCTGATTTTATGCACAAGTTCCGTTATTAGGCCATTTTGACTAAAATGCCCTTTTTACATAAAATGAGGTTTAATTGATAACGAACTTAAAATGAATTTCCTACTGATGTAATATCATAAGTATGATTATTTGGGATGTCAAGTCAGATTGTATACTAAGTTTACGTACAAGTTCTTGTGTTATGTCGATAATTGACGATAAAGCCCTTGTGGGTCATAAAACAGTTTTAATCCTAATTTTTCATATCAATTTTTTTTTACCTATTTATATGTTATACTAAATAACATATCTAAAACAACAAAACCTAATCTTAACTTCAGTTTTTATTCAACTTCGCATAAATCGTCATTTACGACATAAACGTCGTTTCAGCGTATAGTATGGTTTTAAACCATATTTATCTACCAAGACTTGTTACCTACTGATTTTAAAACTTATTTAAAATATTTTTATAGTAGGTAGATGATATAAACTCAGAATCCCAAATAAGTTATCATACTATGTGTAAATTGACCAAAATGCCCCTTAGGTGCATAGTTTGGTCATAAAAGTTAAATTACACATATAATCAATTTCTTACTAATATTATATCATAAATTAATTATTTTTCCAGAATACTTATGATCATAACGTTAAATATATTCAAGTTCCTTTTATACGGTATATAATTACCAAAACACCCTTATGGGGCATAATTATATTTTAAAACCTTGACGGGCATGTAAGTTGACACCCTACTGATTTTACAACTTATTTAAATTATAATGGCATATAAGACTTGTCCATGACTTATCCGGTTACCCGTTATCGCTTATATGCGCACGGTTAAGTAAATGTAACTAGTTTACGGAAATTAACCGAAATGGGCTTAACCTTACCATTTCAGTATCAAAATCCAGAATGCTTACGTTATAGCCATATTATACAAGTCATAGTACTTGTTGGGTTTAAGCTACATTCTATCAGGTCATCGCTTAATCTAGCGTAATACACCATTTTAATCCTGTAAGCTAGCCGGTCTAAGTCTATGACTTAAACAAGACCGTTCGCATTTTAATTGGTTAGCTTATGCAATAATCCAGGCTAGAGCCTTCCGGTAAGTGCTATCTGCACTTATTTCATTTTGGATATGGCTGAGATATTAAATCTTGCATTATAAAATAAAGACTAGCTTAGTCTCGACTTATTTTCCCTATACGAGCTTGGGTTACGGTAAACTATTAACGCTTGGTCGGAAATGGGATCAATCGAATGCCGGACTGTGGCTAGTAAATCCGCATATTCCGTTTTAATCAGTTATGTTTGATAACTTAAACATTGGGGGTTAACGACCGTATCCTGGATATCCTCGGCTCATTACATTAGATAATGTCCATGACCAAAGCGTGGGGTGTAGGCATACACCTGACAGATGCTCATGCTAAATTATTTTTACCCACTAGTTGGGGATAACTCCTTCGTGGGTTCTTAAGTGGTGTGTACGTTAATCATGTCTCGGTCTCTGTAATGGGCCCCATATGAATGGACAAACATGTGAATCTGTTAACAAAGTTACAAGGCTGACTTTCCCAAGTTATAAAAGCTTTTTCGTGACCTGTGCACTTAAATCCATTTTCAAAATGTTTTTAAAATGAGTCTGTTGGGTGTATTTACAAGGGAAAGCTGACTTATTTTCAAAAGACTAAGAGGTGTACAATACGAATAGGCTGGAAGCTGCTCGGTAGTGATATAAGAGGATCTTGCAAATCCTTAGATCTGCCCAAAGTCTATTATACGTTTTGTACATTTTTCGTTCCGCATGTGGATCTTCATTACAAGCCGTCCGTATATTATTTTTCGTACTTTGAACGTTTGGTTTGTAATTGTAATTTAACTCCAAGACTTCCGCTGTGCTGTGTTTAATTGACTATAATGATATCAACTTACGTCACGATATTCTTCACCCGGGCCCACCGGTGTTTGGTTGCGAATAAACTGACAAGTGTTGCCAGTATGATCTTTTGTAGGAATATCAAGGAGTGACGGCATAATTTATTACCTAAGCTAGTCTTGATTTTTTTGCGTATTTGGTTTGGATTTCTTAGAATTGAAGAATCCTTTCAAATACAAAGGGACGGCGTAATTAATAACCAGCGTAACTAATAATTACGCTGGAAGTTCTGATTTGAAAAATATCAACATTATAACTTCTCGAAGTCTCTTCATGTTCGTTACATTGAGCTAAAAGCATCCGAAACAAAAGAACTGATATCACTCTTGTTGAGATCGACTAAGGTATGGTGAGTATTGCATTGGATTGTATAGGTCCACTTGGAGGATCAAGATAAACCTGCTTCCTTGTTTATGTAACACACACACAAGTGCGGAATCCAGGTGTGTTTGCAAACCAAAGCAAGAGCACAATCAATATAACAAGAGATATATCTTCAAATGTTGACTATGTTGATATGCAGAGAGACTCAGTACATATACTCTTGAATAAGCTGCTTATCTCTCTAAACACTCTCAGTGTTCTCTCTAGTGTCTCACTCTAGCTTAGTGTGTACTTTTCACTGAGAACTACATGTCTGTTTATATAGTGCCAACACGTAGCAACAGTATGAAGAATGTTGCACGTCCTACGAAGCACTACAAAGACACGAAGAACATTCACACATGGTTGCTCATATGAACGAGCTATGGCTCGTATGAATGAGTAAGTGATTCGTACGACCAAGCAAGGCTCTTTGTTGACATAGTCACTCGTACGAGCTTCAAAGACTCATACGACCAGGTTATGGCTCGTACGAGCAAGCAACTTGCTCGTACGGAGCACCTTTCATTCATACGAACAAACCAAACGTCTACGAAATCAAGATAGGAGGATATCTTGATGTGGTCAACATGGCCGAACTTTACAGACACATCAAATAAAGACCTTACAATTACGGACACAACAAAGAACAAGCGACATACATAAAAGTGTATCAACAAACTCCCCCTTGGATGTTGCTTGTTTTCGGTCTTCATTTCTAATGGCCTGCTTTGGACTATGAGCTTCCGGCATGAATACCTAGCTGAATCGAACCAAACCGAACTGAGTCGCATCCACATAAATATGCATCAACAAACTCCCCCTTGGATGCTGCTCGTGATGGTTCGTTCTTTATGTTGTCAGATCTTCAGATGTTTTCACGCGTCATAGTCAGGAGGTGCAACAATAAACTCCCCCTTGATTATATCTTGTGGTGTTGATAAGTGGTCAGCTATGAAAATTGATCTTCTTGATTCACAGTTTGCATTCATGTTGTGTCTTTTCTCCTGTAACTTGTTTACTTCAAACTCGTTCTCTTTGCCTTTAGCTTGCTTGAGTATCACATCTGCACACACAACAAAGCTAACCGCGTAATGAGAACAACAGTAGGGATTTAATCACCCTTAGAAAATTTATATTTTGAAAATTTCATGACAGATTGATTTTAAGCATAATTAGCACATGACACACATGAGACCAACTTTTATTCAACTACCAACTGAGAATACTTTAAGAGTTTCTTTTAAGATTGTTTAATTTTAATTCATTAAACTTCAAAGCTTGTCACCTTCGACCATTTATGAAGATGTAATTGTTTTGCGGCTTTTACTCGGGGTTTTAGGTAGGATAGACTTGATTTCCAACATCAGTTAATCAAAAATAGACTAGAAGCAAAATCTTTTTGGCTTTTATACAATTTATATTTAAACTCACTTAAAATCTTTTTGTCATCATTTTTTTATTTTTTAAATGTAAAGACGGAAAGTAATCAATCAAGTAAATATTTACATATATTCTTTTTGTGAATTTCAAAGGTAAGAGAATCATATTAGTATACGGTCATGTCAAAATCACCCTTGTTGTTTGATTAATTAGTATTTAGATAAGTTTTCTATAACAACTATCAGTATTGTTGCCTACATAAGCTCATCTTATCAGATGTACTCGCAGTTAGGGGATACGATTAATGTATGATTTATACTTACCAACCGGTGTTTATCCATTTCATGACACATTCCGTATCAAGATATGCAAAAGAGAAAATCTTACCGGTGAGTATACTGCTTATCATCTGTTTGACGTATATGATGTGAGATACTCACTTATTTTGATTGAAAAACAAGCCCTACGTGATTAAGTCACTTATTGATGAGGAACTTGATTTTCACATGTATGCAGGGCACAAGAGTAAGTCCGTGAACAGGTTAGTACCATCGTACCGACAAAGAGACGAACATAGCTCCCGCATAAAGCTGTGATATTTTATCACTTATTTTTGGGTGAATGTGATATTTTTATCACTTATTGAATGGTTGTATGCAGTATTTACACGTATGTATGGTATCATGGAAGTTCTAGCCTCGCGTCAACGTTAATTTCCGGTAAAAGTTTCAACCATGATCCCAGATGATAAGTCAGCATAAAGACCGCAAATCTCAGATCCTCGACATACAATCAAACGAAATTTCGGTACCAAGACCATATGCCAATAAATGGTTCCCACCTGGTCTTCAGTCAATTATGTTTATATCACCGTGTGCACACTTTAAAATGATTGTGAGCCTACTTATACATCGGATATAGAGCTACTTATCATTTTTCATTTTAAGTTCAAAGAGGTTTTGAAAGACCACTAATTTACTATCATTTTCTCTTTGTCTTGTCAGGAAACTCATTTTTGTTTTTCTCATGTTTTTGTATGTTTCGGTTGGAATTTACTCCCCCAACAATGCGAAAAGTAAATTTAATCCTTCAAATACATCTTTTTGGATTGTCTTTTAAGAAAAATATTCACAAAAACGATTTCCCGATATGGATTAACTCATGTTTTACCTCGATGCCGTTTACCAAAACTAATTTTAATAAAATTGATTTATCAAAATATTTAAGAGATGAGTTGGCACTTTGGTAGTGGGTGTGGACCACAACAACATTGATGAGTTTCATATTGAAACAATCACGTGTGAGGTGATATTTGGGATCAATGTGTTTAGTCTGGAGTGTTGTACGAGATTTTTAGAAAATTGTAAAGCAGCTTAAATATCGACAGAGATAGGAGAGGTTAGAAATTTAAAATCATAATTCTGCAATTTCTCCGTGCATTGCCAGGAAACTGTGTGTCCTCCCATCTGGATATCCACCTTGTGTGGATTTCAAAGTCGATTTTGTAGCTACTTCATATAACTGAGAAATCTGTTCACACCAACAAGAACATAAACCTCCGGGTCCGGCTGGTAAGAAGCAGAAGTGTATGTGGAGAAGCTTGTACACATCATCTTTGGATAGTCCATACATGATGTTATCCACATGTTTTTGCACCAGCAAAGCTCTTCGTCTTTCTCCTTTAGAAGTAGTGTGCAGTTGTTCAAACCATACCAAGGCATCCGCACACCTGGTTGGTTTGTTCAATCAAACACATTTTCTTCAATCACACCCGTGGAGAAAAGTACAATGCACGATCATCTTGAAAGCTTTTGAACTTCTTGTGGAAGACATAAGACATGAATTTTTGATATTCTTTTGTCGTGTTGCAGATGCGTACATTTCGATTGAATCTATCCTGTGGATCCGATCCAAGCTTTAAACAAACATATTGTTGGTCGTTTTTCATCTTGACAAAGTTATCAACTTCATTTATCAATCTTTCTTCATTCATTTGGATATCATCTTTTCTTTCTTTCTCTCCAACAAAGGCAACCACTCCTGAATATAACAAATGTTTTGGAGCCACATGTCACCTATCTTGAGCCTGGATGCTCCACTATCAGCAATTCTATGATTATCAATAGTTCCTTCTGGAACATCCTACACACTCATTAAAGATTAGTTGGAGAAGGGGACCCAAGCCTTCATTGACTTGGGTCGTCCGACATCATCGAGAATTGGAACTTCTTTTTCTCGATTGTTCGGAATGGATTGTGCTTCCCCTAAAACAATTTCCTGTTTTGGTTTCCAAATCTGTTTTTGTTTTTCAATTTTATCATCTGAATGTGTTTGGACAACCTTTGGTTTTAAAACTTTTTCAACCACTTTTTGTTGTTTCTTTCTCTATTTAATTTATCTTTGTTTAACAAGGCGAGGGTCCTGTTTTGGTGAAGCAGATTTTGTATGGTAATGTTTACCATGGGGCACATGAATTTTTGCTTTTTCCTTTGTGAGATATGGACAATTTTTGATAATGTGTCAATACTTTCCACACTCAAAACATGATCTCCGCTCAACAAACCTCGGAGTATGATGAAAGTGATATCTTGATGATGAACTTCTTGATCTTGAGGTACTTGGTTCATCAAAACAATTTGTGTGTTGTGTGTAGTTGTTCTGACTGTTTTGCTTCAAAATTTTATTTTGTTTAACAAAATCCGTGTTGGATTTGTTTATAAAAGATTCAATTTGTCCCTCTTGATTTCACGAAGTTCACTTTTTTAGTTTTCTTTTTGTTTTGGCTCTGTATCCTTTTTCTATTTCCTTGATTAGCGTGATTTTGCTTTTGTTGATTGTTTTGATATTTCAATTTTTGGTTTCTGTATTACTTCCTTGGGCTTGAATTTCCCAAAAAACTTGGAGGATCAAGGTAAACCTGCTTCCTTGTTTATGTAACACACACACAAGTGCGGAATCTAGGTGTGTATGCAAACCAAAGCAAGAGCACAATTAATATAACAAGAGATATATCTTCAAATGTTCACTATATTGTTATGCAGAGAGACTCAGTACATATACTCTTGAATAAACTGCTTATCTCTCTAAAAACTCTAAGTGTTCTATCTAGTGTCTCACCCTAGCTTAGTATGTACATTTCACTGAGAACTGCATGTCTGTTTATATAGTGCCAACACCTAGCAACAGTATGAAGAATGTTGCAGGTCCTACGAAGCACTACAAAGACACGAAGAACATTCACACATGGTTGCTCATATGAACGAGCTATGGCTCGTATGAATGAGTAAGTGATTCGTACGACGAAGCAAGGCTCTTTGTTGACATAGTCACTCGTACGAGCTTACAAAGACTCGTACGACCAGGTTATGACTCGTACGAGCAAGCAACTTGCACGTACGGAGCACCTTTCATTTATACGAACAAACCAAACGTCATACCAAATCAAGATAGGAGGATATCTTGATGTGGTCAACATGGCCAAACTTTACAGACACAACAAACAAAGACCGTATAATTATAGACATAACTAAGAACAAGCGACAAACATAAAAGTGTATCAACAGATTGCTTCGGATTAGCGTGTCATACTACCATTCTTAGTGATTGCAAGTCTGTTCATAGAAAGGATCAGATCAGTCTAATGTTTAAGGGTTTATCAAGAAATTCTTGAAGACGACATAACTGTTGAATGCAACGTAATTAGACAAAGATGATGGGTCACGTTTTTATGTCTTGAACGCGAGTTCAAGCATCCGGCGTATTTGACAAATACGCCGGGTTTCAGCGTAGATAAGCATCTACGCTGACAAAGAACTCAAGATTAGATCTCATTCCACAAACAGTTGTCAGCGTAAATAACTTGTTAATTGACTAGGGCTTTTGACCTAACACATAAATATCACCGCGCATTTGATTTCTATGACCGGCGTAAATATTCATGATACCGGCTTTTTTTAAACCTTAAACAATGCTTTTGTCAGCGTATTGGCAGTTCTTTTAGTTCTATTTATAATTTTAATTTTAAATTCTGTAAATATAAAACTAACCTAATAGTTACGTTTCAGAACCTGGATCTGACTTGGCTCATTTCCGTGTTTTCGAATGGCTAAACATATAGGATGGGGCGGAACAAAGAAACACAACTAGCCAATAACACTAGTTCTGCCTGAAGAAGATTTTGAGGACGTGATGGATTGTCTATCTAGAAGCAAGAAAAGCTATGTTTTTCAAGCGAATCCGATAATCTATCAGATACACCTAGAAGAATTCTGGAGAACCACAAAAGTTAGTACGATAAACGGAGTGAAAACCATCATAGCAACGGTTCGACACAAGTAAGTGACTGTGACGGAAGAAACAGTTCAAAAAGTGCTAAGTCTCAGAGACAATTCCACAAATCCAATGAGGCTGAGTAAGAAAAATATTCTTGAAGGTTTCAGGGGGCTGAATTATGTTGGAGACTTCAGATGAAAGAACGAGATAAAAAGAAACAGGTTGACAAAAGATTGGAGGTTCATTTTGCATACTTTTATTCTAAGTATGGTTCCCAGGAAAGGCAGTATGATGGTTTGAACTTGGAATGCTCGGCAGTTATGCTTAATTTGTGTACAAACCATCCCTTCAACATATTTGGGTTTATCTTCTACTGCATGGTTGACAATGCTAACAAAGTAAGCGGGCCATGTATCCTAGATTTATTCCACAAAAGAAAACTAATGTCTTGTCATTAGCCACTAAAGCTTTATATACAAGACACATCTGGACACACATGTCCAGATTAGATATTATTGGAACTATTGAACCCTATAAAGAACAGATGATTACAATGCCAAAATGTTCTATATCATCTGATCAACAATAAACAGTGCTTTGAAGATTCAACTCCTCCCAAAGGCAAAGACATCAACATCTGCTCTCAAAGGTCTGTTAAACTAAAGTCTTTTCTACAAAGATTGTTGAATATAAGCTCTGCTCACTATCTAAAGTCTGCTAAAAAGAACCTCCGTTATTGAAGAATTAAAGAACTGTTGAAGCAAAGGTCTGCTGGACTAACAGAGGTTAAAGCTCATAAGAGTTTCTATCAACAGATGCTTGATAAACAGAGTTTGATATTATCAATGTAACAGTGTTTTACCTTAGCAGATGTTAGAATTTGTTAGGTCATTAGATGTCACTATCAAGGTGACGTCAGCCTAGATGCCATAGTGGCTTGAATTGTACTATAAATAGAATAGTGCATGTACTGTTCTATTCATCACTTTCCTTCTGACATTTTGTACAAATAAATTAGAGTGATCTTATGCTGAGGGGAGTTGTAATATTTGCATGCATACGTGAATCAAAGTTTACAAAAGCATGTTGATAAAAACAATGTCTCTAATGTTGTGATTTGAAAGTTTATTATTTCCGCTGCAGTACTTCATTAATTTTTATCTTCTTTAATTGATTTCCATCTTAAACAATCACAAGAATACCAAAGTCAAATCCTAACAGATTCTGGCCTAAAGCTAGAAACACCACAACTTCGGACTAAGACACAGGAGTCTCAAGTCCGGACACACATAACTTACACAAATTCGGAACTTAGGTATTACCTAAGTTCGGACAGATATAACTTATCTATAAACTCGGATTCGGGAACTATATACCCTACTCCAGACAACCAAACTCAACATGTAAGAAAAAACAAGTTACATTAAGTCCCTAAGGTTTGGAAGATCTGCACTTATCACCCAAGTGCAATTACATACTCCCCCTTGATTAGTGAAGGATCTTCAATGTTAAACTTGTATTCTTCATCCAAGCTTTGAGTAATCACTGCCTACACATACCTTGTTCTTCACACAAAATTGCACAACCTTGATATGCTGATGAGCTATTGGTCGATCTTCTTCAAGGTAGTGTAATGCAGGTGTCTCAATTTCTTTAGGTCTTCCATTCTCAAGTTTATGAGCCACACTAGATCCACAATCCGAACTATCTCTTCAGACACCTTCTTTTCTGTGATAACCGATTCGCTAGTTTTACCATCTACATACCAGTAACCGATTCCCTGAATTTTATCTAGATAGGAATCTTTTGCAGACATCTAGCCGGCCTGTAAACCATCTTCAGAATTCTTTAACAGTGAACTTGTTTACGCAGCTCGACCAACATCAAGTTTGAACTTTTTCCATTTACTATTGCGACTTTCTGTTGGAAATTGAACCTTACAAAAAGAATAGATGATAGAAAGCCAAAATATTCTACAACCTTTGATCCTTAAAATAAATGAACATCTGCTGAAGCCAAGCTCTATTGAAGACAAAGGTCAAAGGTCTGCCCTAGCAAAGCTCTGATGAAGACTCAAAGGTTTGCCAAGGCAAAGCTCTGTTGAGACTAAAGCTAAGGTCTATCAACGCAAAGCTCTACTAAAGACTAAAGCTAAGGTCTGCCAAGGCAAAGCTCTGCTAAAACCCAACAGAGGATGTCTCTTTAGTGCTTACTATTAGACGTTGTATTATATAGTTTATAGCAGTGTTCAACTTAGTAGATGTTGTACGTTGTCTTAGTTTGTTACATGTCACTTTCAATGTGACGTCAGCATAAGATGCTCAGCGGTTTTCTCTATACTATAAATGGAACAGTGTGTGTATTGTTCTATTTATCACTTCACCTTGACAATTTGTGTACGGGCAAATCAGAGTGATCTTAGGCAGATGGGGAGTTTGTAATCGTTCATGCATACGTAAATTCATAAATTTATAAAAGCATGTTTTTGAAAGCAATCTCCCTATTGTTGTAAATTCATAGTTTATTATTTTTGCTGCACTATTCATACAAGCTTATCCACTTCCATTGATTTCATCTTAAACATTCACAACAATATCAAACTCAGATCCTAAGACTTTCGGCTTCCAAATGAGGGATTAATCCTTTGATGCTGCCAACATTCGTACTGTTGTTTAGGTTCAACTGTGCTAGATGATTCAAATTGCGAGTAGGAAGGGTCTACAGGTACTTAACCCTAGGCCTGAAGTACTGAACTCCATCCATACGCTTGATCATTACCAAATTATCCTTCTCATCAAAATCCCAACTCCTAATTGACCTGTGTATTCCCCTTTACTATTAACATATTTCTTCCTTTGAGTTTGATCAGGAGGAAAAGGCTTGAGCCACCTATGAGACGTCAAACGAACCTCATTAGAACTCTTTCAGGATTCGGAATTTCTTTGGGGGGGAGCATCTCCGAAAACATAATCTCCGAGATCATCAATATTTACCTCAATGGATTCGAAGCCTGGAATAGTCTCCAGCGTGCATCTAATAATTTCACCCTTTCTTGTTTCAACATAATCAAATATGTCAGCAATCTCATCATCCGATTTCTAGTCTACAACAACCCCTTCCACTACATCGCCTTTATCCAAATCATCATTCGTCAAAAAATATTCATCACTAGTATCACTATTATCAGAATCAGAGGATGAACCAGATTCAGCATTAACCTAACCCATGCCTTTTCTTGCTCCAACTCCACTTCCAGACTTCCCCTCGCCTGAGCACTGCTTGCAGCATCAGAAGCTTGTGAGCTCCTTTATTACTTCCCTTGCTTATCTGCTTTAGGATTCTTCTCCTTGTCTAAATCCTCTCGTATTTTCTTAAGTTCATTGATTTTGCACTTAGCTTGAACTTGCAGAGCCAAACTCTCCCCCTAAGCGGCGAAGAGCTCAACAAGATATGTAACAATGCGATGAATTTGCTTGGTTGCTGTAACAAGAGTCTGATGTCTGGCGATAGTAGTTTAATCCCGGTTAATAAGAATACCCAATTTTATAGCCTGATTCTTAGACTGTTTGAACAAGTGAGTAATCTGTTGATCCTTCATGACATCTTTCTTCTTTAGATAGTCAATTTCTAACTGTTGCTTTCTGATCTGCGCTTGATGTTCTTTCATCACTTTGGTAACATCCATAAACTGAGCTCGAAAAAACTCAGGAAAGTTTTGCACTTCACTACTACTTGATCTACCTCAAGGTTCCAGAACATAAGTTGGTATAGAAGGTTTGGGACTAATAGGTCTTGGAGTAGACAATCGTGGGCTGACAAACTAGAAACACTTTGCTTCTTCTGTATAGGTGGACGAAGTCCGAAGGTAGCCTTCGGACGAACACCTTGAGACTTAGGTGCCCCAGTCTTTGTTGATGTGGGCCTGATCATTCTAGTTCAAGATGTACCTCGAACAGCTGGAGAACTCAGCCGTACGAAACTTTGAGTAGCACCTGATGGCATACCTATAAATACGTAAGCCATAGGAGGCACAACAAAACTTTCTGAAGTGGCAAACAAATTACCTGAACTCATCGAAGTAGATAGTGATCCAAACAACTGTGTAGTGGGAATGGAAAAAGAAAACGTTAGAGTAGATGCAGCCACAGATGTGGTAACACTAATGGACTCCACAGAGGAAGCAACTGGATACTGAGCGATTAAGAACAGAAGTGAAGCAGATCTTCCCAATATTGTAAGGCCACTGGTAATGGAAGTAAAAACAACACTAAAAGAAACTTCAACGGATGCAGCTTCAGTGCTTGAAACTTGAAGACTCGAACTCACCGCAATTCTTCTTCATTTATAAGTCCTGACTGGTTGCGAAATAGAACAACTCTAGTATCATGGGGACAACTGTCATCATCGTTATCGTCATCGAAAGAAGAGTCAAAAGTGACAGAGGAGAGATCATTCAACTTATTGTACCAACTTGCTAAACGTACACCCCAGTCAGAAGAGAGACTGAAAGAGGCTACTTTTGCTTGGAACAGATCAAGCTTCTCTTTATCTGGTGAAATCATGTTTGCAAATCTTTGCGAACTAACTTAAAATATTCCTTTTTGACGAAATTCCATCATCCGTATCATCAATAATCCATTTTCCTTTATCCAACACTCTAGATGACAGTCCAGCTTCGAGAGCTGCATCAAGCTTAAGAAAACATGATCAGTCTCTACATGAACTCTTGGAATTGACGTAGCTACACTAACAATGGGTTGCTCAACTATTACAATGTCAACCGGTTCACTAATACCAACATTTTCAACAATCGGTACATTAACTATCGGTTCTTCCACAATAGGCTCTTCGAAAAAAATAGGTACATCAATGGGTTCAGCTACAGGTTCATTAGGCGGTGGTTGTTGAAGATCAACCTGAGGTTGAACAATCTCCGGGTCCTATATTTGAGGCGGGGCACCATCATCATCCCCAGCTCCTAAGATCTGTTCAATGTCATTCCAGCTTCTAATCCAAGTTGGATCTGTATCGGGATTGTAGTTACTTTCTTGCATAATTGCACCAAGCAATGGATGAGGAACAGGAAAAGCATTAGCATGAACTGACTCATTTGCAGCTTTACAATCTTGAAGTATACGTAGATGCATGGTAGTCTGAGCATAGGCTGGTAAGTGTATACCGAGTGGTAAATTCGGTATCAAATGACGAAAAAATAGAGTAGGAAACCACAGATAAAGAAGCATTAGACGCTTATCTCTAGCATGGTATGCAAGATGAACCTGAAAAGCTCGAAAAATCATAAGAGAGAAGTTATATGGTTGATTGAAGGTTATACCCATCATAGCACATAGAAGGTTGTCCTCCATTCCACCCATACCAGACTTTTGAGGAGGCATACACTGCATCAACACATGATAGAAGTACCTCCATTGATCGATAAACATTCCTTTTGTACAATTTTCTAGACGGAAAGTGCCCTACATAACCAAAAGCTCGAGCACCCCTTTCACGAATATACTTAGCATAACATGTGCTTCCATGACCCCTTTCATAAACATCAAAGCCACATGAATCACATCTTCTGTAATCACAATTTGGATATCATTTATCATAGCTTTGATTGTGTTATTTACCGATCGAGCTGTTCGCCAAAAATCATCAATGTAAGCAGTAACTTGACGCACATTGTTGGAAATTGAATCCTACAAAAGAACAGATGAGAGAAAGCCAAAATATCCTACAACCTCTGATCCTTATATTAATAGAACATTTGCTGATGACAAGCTATGCCAAAACAAAACTCTGCTAAGACTAAATCTAAGGTCTGTCAAGGCAAAGCTCTGCTGAAGACTCAAAGGTCTGCCAAGGCAAAGACTCTGCTGAAGACTTAAGCAAAGGTCTGCTAAGGCAAAGCTTGAAGCCCAACAGAGGATGTTTCATCAGTGTTTACTATCAGACGTTGTATTATATAGTTTATAGTAGTGTTTAGCTTAGCAGATGTTGTAGTTTGTTTTAGTTTGTTACATGTCACTTTCAATGTGATGTCAGCATAAGATGCTCAGCAGTTTGCTCTGTACTATAAATAAAATAGTACGTGTACTGTTCTGTTCATCACTTCACCTTAACATTTTTGTACGAGCAAATCAGAGTGATCTTAGGCTGAGGGGGAGTTTGTAATTGTTCATGCATAAATAAATTCATAAATTTATAAAAGCATGTTTGCGAAAGCAATCTTCCTATTGTTGTGAATTCAAAGTTTACTATTTCTGCCGCACTAATCATACATGTTTATCCACTTCCATTGATTTCATCTTAAACATTCACAATAATACCAGGGTTTTGTCAATCGAATTTGATTTAACAATCAATTTATTTGAACAGATCAGCTCTCACTGCTAATCCTTTTGCTTGTTGGATTGAAAACAGAGTAAAAGTTTATTTACGTTCAAAGTAGTCCAAACAAAAACCTGTTTTACAAGCAATCGAAAATGTCTCAAAATTTACAAGATCCACACAACACTATCAGCATGTTTAAACCATCGATTCTTGTCAGATTAGAGTATAATATTTGGCAGAGGCGGATTGCGTAGCAAGATACTGGTTACTGGAGATCGGTAATCGTTGGACCTCATGTTCCAACGATACCGAGTACTGGGGACCCTAAAGTCCAAATACCAAATAATCCTTTACTCCGAGCAAGATTTTTAAAAGATCGAGCTAGATGCAAAGGCATTTAGCATCGTGGCTTCTTTATTGCAAAACGATATCTATGCTTGCATGTTGCATTACAATAGTGCAAAGGAGTTATGGGATGCTTTGAAAGAGCAATTCGGTGAGACTGAGGAAGTAACTGAAAACAACAGAGAGGTTTTGAATCAACAATATGAAACGTTTTGTCATGTGAAAGGAGAGTTATTAACCCAACAGTTTGAAAGATATAGGTGTCTCATTAGTGAGCTTAAACTAGTTAATGTTGAGTTTGCAAACTCGACTTTAAATAGTCGTTTTGTTATATCATTACAAGACAAGTGGGACACTATAGCTTTTGTAACTAGAAATTCAGTTAGGTTCAAAGAGATGAGTCTAACTCAGCTTCATGGTAGGCTCCTCACTTATGAGCCTAGCAAAGTGGCTGATGACTATGCATTCGGTGGTACAATAGTTTTTGGCCAAGAAGAAGCCTCTAGCAGCTGTAAGGATCAGAGTTATGATCATTTCATTGACATAACTTCTGGTGGTAGTTTCAGCTCTGATTCTTACACACCCAATTATGGTTTTACTACTAATGGGGAAAGTCAAACTTCTGATAACTTATCCTTTGAGTTGAATGACCTTCAACATTTTGACCCTACAGATTTGGAAGAGATGGGTATTTTGCGCCAACTTGCTTTATTGAGTGTTAGGGCTAGCAAATATTACAAGAGAACTAGTAGAAAGTTTCAAAGGTTGCATGGGGGGTTAAAAGTTGGGCTGGTTAAGTCAAAGATTAAATGTTGCAAGTGTAATAGGCTAGGTCACTTTGCTAGAGAATGTAGGTCTCAAACATCTAGACCAAGTATCACACATCCTAGCCTAGACCTCAAAACATTGCCCATTATTCCCAATATACCCTGCTCCTTATATGCAAAGCACTGCTCATTTTGCACACCCTGCTACCACTATTCCTGTGCAATAAGTGCAAACCACTGTTCCTCAAATTCAATATGTTCAAGCAACAACTCCTCAAGTTCAAATGCAACCTACACAATAAGTTACTCAAACCACTACTCCGGTAGAGGTTAATCAACATAGCTTCTTTTACTCAGGGCTTTGTTGATTAGAGTAGCTTGCCTGAGGATCTGACTGATGAAAACTTTGCTCTAGTTGCTGACAATGACAAGAAATAAAATGATTTTTGCTTTATGGTACTAGAGTCTATAGTTGAGGGTGTTGAATTTGAGGAAGTAGAGTTTAAATCTGTTGTGTCTGATGTTCATGATAAAACTATTGTTACACAAGAAAATGTTGATGAAGAACTGAAATCTCTGTCTGACCCATGGGATGCCAGTGTTTATGAAGGTGAATTTGATTGTGCCACGATGGCTGCTACTAAGGTATCTCCTCGGGTCATAAAAGATCTATGTTCAGATAAATGCATCATAGCTTTTGCTAACATAAAAGAGGTAATGAAAACCTTAGGAATAAGATTTTGGATGATAAATTGCAGTTTGAAAAACTTTCAAAAGAGTACAAAATAACACTGTTTAAAAAGAATCTGAAATCAGCAGCTTAAAACATGAAGCCAGCATAACCAAGGACCAACTCCAAACTATGATAGAAAAATATCAGGTTTGCAAAAAGGAGTTGGAATCCACCCAAGTGACTTGTGAAATATGGGTGGAATCCTGTAAAGGTTATGAGATTTTGCTAGAAACCCAGGTCAATAGTAACATAAAATTTGGCATAGGATTCAAGAAAAATGACCAAGTTTCTGAAAATGTTACTCGAAATGATTCTGGTATGGTTGAAATTGTTCCAAAAAATCTACCTGGTCAAGAAATCAAGGTCACTGACAAAAATGGAAACAAAATTGTTTTAGAAAGACATGAGGGATCCTCAACTTTTGAGGAATTGAGAAATATCAATTTAAACTCACATGGTCTGATGAATGTGACATCCTTGAGAATTTCAAACCAATGGATTTTTCTTGAAGGTATCAAAGCACCAATAGCAAAAATCATTCCCATAACAGATTTACCAGTAGATATCACAACATCTGCTGACAAAAAGTCTGAAAAAGGGAAAAAGAAAGAAAAGATCAAAAACCTATTTTGTGGTTTCTATGAAAAGAAGAACCATGTTACCAAAAACTGTTTTCTTCTAAAAGCTTATGACATTAACAAAACAAGTGTGATCATTGATTCTCCAAACTGCACAATTTGTAATAAAACAAATCATAAAACTCAAGAGTGTGTTTATCTCAGAAACTTTGATGTGAAAAAGAATGAGTATAAATCTAAAACATTGAAGAGTTCAAAGACTAGTACTTTAAAAGGAAAGTCTAAACAAACCTTTGTGCCTATTGAAACATCTGTTACCAAAGCACTACACAAAACCTCTGATCCTAGAGAGGTGTAGGTACAGATGCACCATCTACCAACCAGTACCCAAGAGGATATGGCCAACCAATTTACCAAAAGGTACCTCTTAGTTATGAGGGTTACAAAAGGCCCTCAAAACTAAGAGTAAATAGGCATCCTCATGGTAACTATCATTTGATAGGATATAGGACTCAACAAATGTTACAAAGATTTGTTCAAAACATTGCCCATTCTTCTGAATTTGAGACTATCATGTCTGTGACCCCTTCCAAAGCCATTTTGGCTTTGGAAACCCACCTAAACTAATTAATTACCACTATGTAGGGAGCTTCTACTTGCCTTGATAGTTTATGGTATGTAGATAGTGGAGGCTCTAGGCACATGACATGATGTAGAGCCCTTTTCTAAGACTTCATGGCTTATGGAGGGGGTGATATATCTTTTGGTAATAATTCAAACGGGAAGGTGCTTGGGTCAGGGACTTTTCAGGATGGGAAACTTAAATTTGAAAATGTCAATTTTATTGACAATCTAAAATTTAATCTTCTTAATGTTTCACAAATGAGTGACAAAGGCTATGGGTCATTCTTTACTAAGAAAACTTGTTAGATTGTTAGGCCAAAAGTGGTTAAAAAGATCGATCAAATCATAGCTGAGAGCAAAGCACAACTTGTTTCTCATGGGTTGATATGTTGAAGGATAATCCAATGATGATGCCTGTCTGTTCTCAGCTGCCTCTAACAAAGAGACAGAATTATGGCACATAAGACTTGGGAACACAAATCTGACAACTATCACCACACTCTCTAAACAATGCCTTGTAAGAGGTCTACCACAAAAAATTTCAAAAGAGATCAAAATTGTGTTTCCTGTTTAAAAGGCAAATAACATAAAAGTTCTTATAAGCCATTGGTGAGTCCAAAACAAGTCAAGGATGAGACAATAGGCATCTTGCAGGAATTTGTAAGGCAGTACAACATTCCAAGAATGAGACTACATGCATCTTGCAGGGATTTGTAAGGCAGTACATCTTGAGCCTTAAACAAAAAAGGTATTGCCTTGTTATTTTTGATGATTTTTCTAGGTTTACTTGGACTTACTTTTTGCACTCTAAGGATGAGGCTGCATGCATCTTGCAGGGATTTGTGAAATAAGTTGAAAAGCAATTTGACCTGCCATTAACATTCTATAGGAGTGACAATGGCACAGAGTTCAGAAATAAAGAGTTGGTTGATATCTGTGTGTCAAAAGGAATTATAAGGCAGTACAACATTCCAAGAACACTAGAACAAAATGGGGTGGTTGAAAGGAAAAATAGAACTTTGATTGAAGCTGCCAGAATAATGCTTGTAGACTCAGGTTTACCCTTAACCTATTGGGCAGAGGCTGTAAACACTGCTTTCTATATGAAGAACAGAATCTTGATAAACGTTACGCATCAAACAATTGCTTATGAAACTCTGTATAAAATTAAACCACTTATCTCATACTTCAAAATCTTTGATTGCCCGTGTTTTATTTTGAACTTAAAAGATTCAATTTCAAAATTTGCAACAAAGTAGATCGTGATTATTTTCTAGGATACTAAACCACTGCTAAAGCCTATAGAGTCTTTAATTTAAGGACTAGGTTTGTGGAAGAGACCTTGAATGTAAAGTTCAACGAACTTTCTTCATTAAAAAACCCAGCAAACCCTGCAAAATTGTTTGATCTAGATAAATTTACATTTGATGATGTGTCTATCAAGGCTAACCCTGCAGGTACACCACAATCTTCACCACAAGACTATGGATATGACATTGTGGTTCCACAATATAAAGTCACTTCCGCAATCAGAGGAATAGATGTTACTAACAAATGTGAAAACTCTGTTAGTGCTGGACCAACCACTGCTGATCCTCAATCCTTTGCCAGCTCATCAAATATAATCTCTGTTGATAAAAGTCCAAACATTGTGGATAAAGTCATCCCATCTGCAGCCTTCACCTCAAAATGCCAATATTCCATATAAGGGAGATCCAATCTACCTTAAAAGCCATCCATCTGATAATATCATTGGCAACATCAATGAAGGGGTGCTCACTAGAAGTCAATCCCCAAAAAAATTGTCTTTTTGTTGGTTTCCTAGCTCTCACACAACCTGTCAAGTACCAAGAGGCACTAAAAGACAACAGTTGGGTAGAAGCCATGCAAGAATAGCTCCTTCAGTTTAAAAGACAACAAGTATGGGAACTTGTACCATTGCCAAAGGATGCAAGTCCAATTGGCGCAAAATGGGTCTTCAAAAACAAAACTGATGAAAAGGGTATTGTTGTCAAGAATAAAGCTAGGCTTGTGGTTAAAGGTTACAGACAGGAAGAAGGCATTGACTATGATGAAACATTTGCTCCTATAGCAAGATTAGAAGCCATCAGACTGTTCTTAGCCTTTGCTACCAACCACAACATCAAGGTGTTTCAAATGGATATCAAAAGTGCATTCTTGTATGGTAAGATCAAAGAAGAGGTATATGTTTGTTAACCTCCTGGTTTTGAAGATGCATTTTACGCTAATCATGTCTACAAGCTTAATAAAGCTTGTTGATACACTTTTATGTCTGTAGTTTGTTCTTAGTTATGTCTGTATTTGTACGGTCTTTGTTTATTGTGTCTATAAAGTTTGTTCGTGTCGGCCAATCAAGATATCCTCCTATCTTAATTTAGTATGACGTTTAGTTTGTCTGTGTTGTAAAACAGTTGCATGTGTGCATACTGTTAAGTCTTGTGTACAGTATGTCTGTTAGCATGTTCTCCAAAGAACACTTCCAAGTACGAGTGAAAGGTGATTTGTACGAGCAACTTGTTGCTCGTACGAGCCACTTGCTGATTCGTACGAGTGACATTTTAGTCGTACGATTGGCCTCTTCAACAAAGCTTTTTGCTTGCTCGTGCAATACAGTTCCTGCTCGTACGAACCATGGCCTGTTCGTACGAGCAACCAATGCTAAAGGTTCTTTGTGACTTATAGTGTTTCGTATAACTAGCAACATTCTTCGTACTGTTGCTAGGTGTTGGCACTATATAAACAGACATGCACTTCTCACTGAAGTGTAGCTGTATTGAGCCGTGTTGACACTAGAGAGAGACATTGAAAGCACAAGAGTGAGAACACAGAGAGTATATCCTGAGTCTGTATGAACATCGTTTGTATGTGTTTGTACTAGTTCTCTTATGTTAATCAAGATATTGAATCTTTGGTTATCTAGTGTTTCTTAGTTTGCTTTGGTCTGCATACTTACGAGGATTCTGCATTCGTATGTGTGTTACACAAACAGGGAAGTAGGTTATCCTGATCCTCCAAGTATACCTACAAATGGTATCAGAACTTTGGCTCTCTTCCTTGTTTTAAACCAAGCTTAGTGTTGTGTCTGAGCTAGTTGTGAGGTTTCTCGGAAATGTTCTTGAACTTGTAATAAAAACTTAAGTTTTTAAAAGATAACTAGTTTAAAACTTAGGCAAAACTTGTTATATCTAGAAAAGTTTTATAAAAACCTTGTTAGAATACATGGAGACATGGATAGTGTTTTTTCTTGAAATTTTCTATCAAAGTTCAGTTGGACATATTTTCCGGTGAAACACCTGCCGGAAAACTGACCAGAATATTCTTGTAGGGTTAACAAAATCTCTAGACTTGACTGTTTTGACTGAAAAGCTGATAATGGAATGTTTGTCATTTTAACCGTAAATTGTGTGGACAGCTGACAACTTTCGAACAAACTCAGAAATAAGTCTTTGTCAGAAAAGGAAATTTTCACCAACCAACCTGCAAAAAGATTCCTCTTTGTGAAAAAACCAAACATCAGCGAAAAATATCTGTGCGAATAACCCATCCGCACAAAGAACAAGACTGTTCGTGCGAAAGACCAAGTCATCCGCATGAAGAACCTTGTTCGTGCGAAGCATAAGTTGCTCGCACGAAACACTGTTGTTCGTACGAACAACCTGGTTCGTACGAAGAAGTGTGACTTGTATGAATCTGTAATTCGTGCGAAGAACCAAGATTCTTTGTGGTTTGTTTTTCATGTCCCAGTTTTTCAAAACTGTGTGGTTTTTAAAATTGTGAATTTTAAAAGTAGACTGTTATTTGAAAAATTAATCTTTGAACCTTTTAATTTTCACAAACAAGAAAACATAATGGGTACTAATCCTTTAGATTAGGGGAGTAGTTCAAGCACAAACCAGGACTCATCACGATGCTCCGCAACCTCATGGGTTAAATCACTGATGCCTCAGCACACACCATGATAACCGCTAATCAATGGGCGTGTGTGGCAAATCAAAATCAGAGCATTCAGACTCTTCTTATAAGCGAGAATGAAACAGGAAGTAATAACCGTCCACCGAAATTGAACCATATGAAAAATTATCCCTCATGGAAAAGTCGTTTCCATACATATGTTCTTGGTCAAAATACAGAATTATGGACATGTTTTACTACACTGTATAAGGAATCTCTCGAAGAAGCAGGATCAAATCCAACCTCCTTAGCCAACTTAGATGAAAATGATAAAAAGGCCTATTATTTAAAGAAGAAGGCGTTTGCTATCCGTACACAAGCTCTTCATAAGGATATTTATCACCAGTTTGTGTACTGTACCACTACCAAAAGTTTGTGGGATACTTTGGAAGCAAGAGGGGAAGGAAATGCTGCAACAAGAAAGATAAGATATGATTTTCTGAAGAAAGAGTTTGACGGTTTCATGTTCATGGAGAATGGAACACTGAGCGATATGACAACCTGTGTTTTACCATCTACTTAGTGAAATGTACTCCTATAAAGTATTAGCATCTCCACAAGTAATCGTGATGCGTTTTGCTGACGCCTTACCACAAAAAAGGGGCCAATTTATTGACTTACTAAAGCATACGGGCGTTCTGGATGTGATTAGTATCTATGAGTTTGTTCAGAAGCAAGAGAACAAAAATGAAGAAGAAATCTGGAAAGCAAAAGAGTTTCTTTTACACAGAACCCCGAAATGTACTTTGGAGGTATTAACACAGGTGTTAGTACAACTCAGCAACAAAAACTCCAAACCACGTTTGTGTCAAATGTTAATCCCTTTCTACCGCCACCAATTCAAGCAGATCAATCTGCTGGCTCAAGTACTCAAACCTATGGTCAAGTATTTGATCTTAAAGCCTTTCTACCACAACCTCAAGTTGCTACATCTCAAGTCCCACAATAAGCTTCTCAACAAGCTTTCTATGGTAGCAACTTTCAACCTGCAAATCCTAATACCATCAGACTTGACACGTCACATCTTTTGAAGGTCAGTGTAGAAGTTGCTCAGGAACACATGGAACTTCTAAACACCATGGTTAGTGCTTACTATGGACTAGTCGCTGGTCAAATTGGAAACATCAGTTTGACTAATGAGGACTATCAACAAATAGACAGAGATGAGATGGAGTTAATGGATATTAAATGGGCATTCGCAAGTGTGGTCAGAAGAGCTAAGGATTACATGAGCAGAACTGGAAGAACAAGTTTGGAAAGCAAGAAAGATACGAAGTATGGTTTTGATAAAAATGTTGTTACTTGCTTCAACTGTGGTGAAAAAGGTCACTTCAAACGTGAATGTACTCGACCCAGCAAACAAGGAAATCACAACCGTTTCCGATATCAATCACGACCATCCAACGCAACTCAAGTTAACAATGAACGAAGAATAGTAGCTGTTAAAAACCAAAACAACACCAACCAGTCTGGGCCTTCAAACAACACAAACAAAGCTTTAGTAGTTCAAGCAGATGAAGTATGAGATTGGTCAGTACAATTGGGAAACAAGAATCAAGGAGGAACTACATGTTATGCGAAGATAATCCATCAGATCAAACATATTTAAATATTGACACCTCTGATGATGATGATGATAGTTCTGTGTATAATGGAAGTTCTGACGAGGAAAGCTCGAGTGTAGGTGGTGATGGATCTGGTTCAGATGTCAGGGAAAGGATTGATACTGAGGTCAATAAGTTGCTGATAGAGGCAGAAAAGTTGAAAAGTCAGAAGGTTGGTTCGATAAGGAATGCAGAAGTTGCATCGAAAGAATGGAGAAAATCTTTACAAACAATGCATCCTTTTCTCATCATACTGCCTTCATGGCAAATGTTACAGGTTCAAAAAGTCATGTAAAATTCGACTCTCCTAAATATGCAATGACTGTGCTGATTTAAAGACTAAATTTGAAACAATAAATAGTCACAATCAAAGCCTAGTAGTTGAACTATCAAAATGCAAAGAGGCAAATCTGGCTTTAACTTGAAATGGAAAGAATTCAAATATGTGATTGAAACTCTTAAGAAAACCGTTTCTGAATTAACAAAAAGAGTTTTGAAGAAGCAAACAGGAATTAATAACTACAATAATAACCTTGAAGAAACGAAAAGGAGTTAGCCACTGCCAAATGCGAACATGATGCAATTAAGCTAAAATTGGAGAGTTATCTAACCCCCGATATCTGCTTGATCACATCATTGACATTTATAAACTTAAGGGAGATGTCAAATGCATTGGGTATAAATCGAGTCCACCTCCATCGAAACACAATTATACCAAATTGCCTAATGAAGAGGAAATGCCACGCTTTGAACCATCTGTACCTCTTAATCCTGAAGAGTTTGTAGCAGGATTAGGGTTTAAGCTGGACAATTCCTCAGAATAACCAAGAAAAACAGAGAACTCATCATCTGTTGTTGAACAAAATCCATCTATAATAGACGAAGATGATTCATCAGATGACGAGTCAGACAACAGTGATCAGGATCAATCTCTTGATGAAGAGAAAGAGGTAGAAATTTCTACTACTCCCGTTGTGAAACCTGTTGAAAATCAAGGGAATGATCCTATGAAATCTGTCAAGACAAATATGTCTACATCTGAAAATGATAATGTGTTGTATACTTTGATTGGGGATAAGAAAATTTACTCAAACAAAGACTTTTTGATAAATAATGTTAATCCAACTTCAATTAATCCAGTTTTTGAAAACTCAACAACAAAATTTTTGGAAAAGAAGAATCCAATCAATTAACAACCATTCTTTGTTTCAAAAGAAAAACAACAAGAAAAGCAAGCAGAAAAACCTAAGGTATCACAATCAAAGAATGAAGCTAAAGGAGCTAGCTACAAGAAGAATTTGAAGAATGTTAAATTTGTGGGTTCAACCGGTACTGATAAAATCGAGACCTTTGAAAGCATGTCTAATATTGATTTTGTAAATCATGGCAAGATTTTAGAACGTAACAGTCAAAACAATTACACTCAACACACAAATGGGTGTGAAGAAGGAACAAGTACCTCTAGACCCACAAGTTCAACATCAAGTCATCAAACAGGATCTCCTAAATTTGTTGAAATGAGAACATGTTTTAAGTGTGGAGAGTTTGGCCACATAATAAAAAATTGTACCAACCCAGCAAAACTGAAGTTTGTTGAAAAAGCCCATTCTGAAACAACTTCCCAACATCGATCTGTGTCACCTAAACAAGACAAACTTATTGTTAAGGAACAAGAAGAAAAACAGAGACGTAAACAAGTTAAAAAAATTGAGAAAGCATTAAAAACGGATGTTTTTTTAAAGGAAACCAAGTTCATCAAGTTTAATAAAACCAAAAGTATTTAAATTTGTAAATAATAGTCAATCTGGTAAACATAAACAATCTTGGAAACCTAAAAACGGTAATGTTTCAGGGGGGGGCACAAAGTTTCCGAATCATCAAGTAATAGAAATCGCATTTCCTAAAAGGGTCGACCTAAGACTACTAAGGCTTGCGTCCCCATCTCAAACTAATAGGGTAATGCAATGTGCAGGGTGTTCCAGGAGGAACTGTGAATAGTCATTAGATTGTTGACAGTGGAGCATCAAGGCACATGATAGGCGACTTAATGCTTCTTTATGATGTTAAAAGCATTAGGGGAGGTTATGTTGTCTTTGCTGGAGATAAGGGCGGATAAATCACTGGAGAAGGAACGGTTTCCAATGGTGTTGTTAGTTTTGACAAGATCAATTATGTTTGTCAAATTGATCACAATCTTCTGAGTGTTTCTCAAATCTACGACAAGAAGTTCACGGTTCATTTTGATGTTCTGTCGGCTCCAAGATCAGTTATGTACTGAAACCTGGTTTCAAGATTCCCAAAGAATTGATTGTTCTGTCGGCTCCAAGAATTAATGACTTGTGTATTCTTGACATGAGCCAAGCTATTACTACGTCTTTTGTCTCAAAATGCACCAAAAAGGAATCAATCTCTTGGCATAGATGAATAGGACACATTCACTTGAGGAAAATGAACTATTTAGTGAAAAATAATCATGTGAGTGGTGTGCTAGTGAAAAACTTTTATTTACAAGACGTCTGTGTATCGTTCCAAAAGGGAAAGCAAGCTCGAAAATCTCATCCTGTGAAGAAGATTAACAAAGTGAATATGCCTCTAGAACGTCTTCATATGGACCTCTTTGGACTAATGAAACACAAGACTACCTTTGGTGATTCATATTATTTAGTAGTTACTGATGACTATTCAAGATTTTCATGGGTAAACGTTTTGGCACACAAGAGTGAAGTTCCTGAAATCCTCAAGAATCTCGTCACATTACTAGAAAATTTGTAGAATTTGAAGATAAGGAGAATCAAAGTGACAATGGCACCGAATTCAAGAACCATGTTATGGATGAGTTCTGTTCTCCTAAAGGCATTTTACATGAGTACAGTTCTTGTTACACTCCATAACAAAATGGTGTCGCTAAGAGGAAAAATAGAACTCTGATTGAAACAGCAAGAACTATGTTAGTAGAATCAGAACTCACTGTTCAGTTTTGGGGGGAGGTTGTGGCTACTGCATGTTATACGATGAATAGAGTTCTCATGGTGAAAGGCATGGGAAAACATGTTTCGAATTGTTACATAAAAGGAAACCAGATGTTTCTTTCTTAGAACCTTTTGGAGCTCCATGTACTATGATTGACCCACATGGTAAATTTGGTCCAAAAGCTATCGAAGGTTTCTTTCTTGGATATACTACTCCTAATTTCAGAGTGTGGAATTTGTCTACGAAAAAGATTGAAAAATGGGGTGAAGTTAAGGTTCAATAATACACTGAATCAGTAAGAGCTCCGGTGCTCCTTGCTTGTTTGACTACAATGGACTTTTTTACTCCTTTAATCTGCCAACTTTTGATGATGCATCTGCAGCTGCTCAAATGCTTCTTGAAAGTGATACTGCAGTTGACTGGTCATTAGTACGACCAATTATTGTTAACCCTCAAGTGTCAACTTTGGTTAATAATCTTGTTCAAAATGATGAATTCAAAGATGCTGCTGATTATAATGTTTCGCCAGAAGATGATGAGTTCCATGATGCAAATGAAGCTACTTCTGGTCTTGTTCCTGGAATTTCAGATGTCATGTCAAATGCACAAAATCAAGGGACGACTGAAGGTCATGCCTCTACATCCTCGTCAAATCCAGCAATCGACGAAGCTGTTGATCTGAATATCAACAATTTGGGTATAAATTCTCGAGTTTTCTGATGTTCCTGAAAATAGAATCCATAATACCCATCCTCAGCAGAATATTTTAGGAGATGTCCAAAGTGGTGTTCAGACACGTAATCAGCTAAGGAACAACCAGAATGCGGGATTGTATACGGATATTAGAGAATATGGGGAATAGAATGATTGGTCTTTTGCCTGCTATGTTTGCCAAGTAGAACCAAAATCTTAGAAAAAGGCAATGAAAGAAGACTCATGGTTTGAAGCGATGCAAGAAGAACATCAGCAGTTTCAGAAGTTGGGTGTGTGGAAATTGGTTGACAGGCCTGACAACTACAAGAAGATTGGTGCTAGATGGGTTTACATGTGTAAGAAGGATGACTGTGGTGTTGTTGTGAGAAACAAAACAAGATTGGTTGTCCAGGGCTTTAATCAGGTAGAAGGCATTGATTACAATGAAGTTTATGCACTGGTAGCACGTGTTGAGGCCATAAGGATTTTCTTGGCTTATGCATCTTAAAAGAAGTTTACGGTTTATCAAATGGATGTGAAAAGTATATATTGAGCAACTGCCTGGTTTTGAAGATCCAACCTATCCTGACAAGGTTTGGCTTCTCAATAAGGCGTTATATGGTCTTCATCAAGCTCCACGAGCTTGGTATGAAACGTTGTCTTCCTATCTTCTCAAGAATGGTTTTCGACGTGGTTTGATCGACTGTACTCTCTTCATCAAGGAAGAGAATGAGGACTTATTGCTGGTACAAGTATATGTTGATGATATTATTTTTGGGTCTACAAATGAGAAATTATGCAAAGAATTCGAGCAGCTAATGCAAGAGAATTTCGAGATGAGCGCAATGGGAGAAATGACTTTCTTTTTAGGTTTGCAGGTTCTTCAATCTAAGGAAGGGATTTTCATTCATCAAACCAAGTACGTCGGGGATATTCTCAAACGATTTCAAATGGAAGACTTAAAGCCCTTGGGAAGTCCATTAGCTCAAAATCATGGGATTACTCCTGATGGAATGGGTGAACATGTGGAACCATCTCTTTATCGTGCTATTAATGGATCTCTTATGTATCTTACTTCTTAAAGACCCGATATAATGTACCCAACATGTCTTCTAGCTCGCTACCAGTCCAGTCCGAAAGTCTCTTATTTGATGGTTGTGAAAAGAATCTTTCGTTATCTGAAGGGTTGCCCGGACACTAGTCTCTGATACCGTAAGGATGATAAGTTTGATTTGACAGCATTCAGTGATTCTGAGCATGGTGGCTGCAAGATCGATGCAAAGTCAACATCAGCAGGATGTCAGTTCTTGGGAAATCGCCTAGTCACGTGGCAATGCAAAAAGCAGACTTGTGTAGCTACGTCAAGCTGTGAGGCTGAGTATATTTCAGCTTCTAGTTGCTGCTCTCAGGTTCTATGGATCCAACAGCAAATGCGCGACTACGGTTTTGAATTTCTAACTATCCTATTTATGTTGATAACGAAGCTACTTTACAGATCACTCGTAATCCTATACAGCACTCAAAAACCAAACGCATTGAAATTACGTATCATTTCATACGAGATTGTTATGAAAAGAAACTTATCATGTTGTTAAAATCTACACCGATCACCAACGTGCCGACCTATTTACAAAAGCCTTTGATAAATCACGTTTTGGTTATCTTCTTTTGGTCAATGGCATCAAGGTGAAATCCGAGTAAATGATCCTTAGCTATTCATTTTTCGTAAATATTTTCTTAAAATCTAAAAATACAAAAAGATTTTCCATTTTCTCTTAGTTTCATATTTTAGGGGGAGAAAATTTCAAGAAAAATACAAGAACATGAGAAAATACAAAAATACAAAAATATGTCTTTTATTAGTTAATTTTTTTATTTATTTACCTTTTGTATTTAAGGGGGAGAAAATTTAGAAAAATACAAAAACAATAGAAAATTCAATAATAAAAAATGAGTTTCTTGGAAAGATAAGAGAAGATGATGATACACCGGTGATCTATCAAAAACGGCCAAAACATAACACGAAAATCGATAAGTAGCTTTACTAATGATGTATAGGTAGGCTCACAATCAGATTAAAATGTGCAGGTTGATATAAACATAACGAACTGAAAGCTAGGTAGGAAACACTCATTTGCATATGGTCTTGGTACGAAATTTCGTTTGATATATGCCGAGGTTCTAAGATATGCGGTCTTTATGCTTGCTTATCATCTGGGTATCATGGTTGAATCTTTTACCGAAAAATAACGGGGACGCAAGTCTAGAACTTCCATGATACCATACATACGTGTAAATACTGTATACGACCATCAATAAGTGATAAAAATATCACGTTCACCCAAAAATAAGTGATAAAATATCACAGCTTGCGGGAGCTAAGTTCATCTCTTTGTCGGTATGATGGTACTAACCTGTCCACGTACTTACTCCTGTGCCCTGTATGCATCTGAAAATCAAGTTCCTCATCAATAAGTGATTTAATCACATAGGGCTTGTTTTCAATAAAAATAAGTGAGTATCTCACATCATAAACGTCAAAACAGATGATAAGCAGTATGCTCACCTGTAAGATTTTCTCTTGTGCATATCTTGATACGAGAATGTGTCGTGAAGTGGTTGAACACCAGCTAGTAAGTATAATTCATACATTAATCATATCTCCTAATCATGATTACATCTGATAAGCTGAGCTTATGTGGACAACAATACCGATAATCATAGTAGAATATTTATTTAATTTGATGTTCTTAAACAAACACTCGTTTTTGGCAAGATTAAAAGCTGGTATGATTCTCTTACCTTATAACTTTGAAAAAGATTGCCTAGTAAATGTATATTCTTATCTATTAGTAGTTACTTTTAGTTCACTCTGTTTTGAGTTAAAAGTATGTTTGATGTAGCCAAAGTTGAAGCTCAGAAGTTTTCTACCTACATTCGCCCTAAAATCATTTGTTTTGCTTTCATAACTTCATAAAGTACTTCTTCTTACAACGGGTAAACTCATCTCAAAGAACAAAATCTATTTAAAGAGAACTTTTCCTAACATAACTTGTGATTTGTGTGGATGTGTGCAAAGATCTAAACAGCTCAACGAAAAACCTAAGGTCCACGAAGAACTGAAAGTCCAGTTTTTTGAAAAACTTGGACTCGTACAAATCTGAGGTCACTCGTACGAGTGACTATGACTCATACGAATGAACCACTGGTGTCTTGTACGCGTGGCAGTACTTCGTATGAACTGAGGTGCTTCGTGCGAGTATAAGCATGTGGTATGAAGGGTGATGTAGTTCTTTGGCACAACTTTACTTTCACCTTGCTCATGTCATCCTTTCACTCTTCTTTAAGTTGTTTCTGATATCTTTAAGGTATGATTGACAATGTAGGCATACCTTGAAGATAAACAATTTGATCATTATCTGACTATGTGACATTGCCTGACATGAACAATAAACTTTAAGCGAAGAACCTTTTAACGAAAAACAAGTTCTTCATGAATAATTTTCTCTTGAAGTTGTTTGTGCGAACAAGATGTTTTTGATTCGTACGAGTGAAATATCACTCGCATGAGTAACCGGCCGTTTGTACGAGCCAGTTACCCGTACGAGTAAATTACTTGTCTAACAAAATTTTTTGTTCATAGAAATCAGTTTTTCTTCGTATGATTAAATTGTAATTCATATGAGTCAGTAGTTCTTCGTCCAGGGAATACATACATACAGAAGTATTAAATAAAACTTTTAGTGTATATTCACTAATGAATTTATGTTCTTTTTATGTTTATCTTTTGTGTACAGAATGGAACAAAAGGAACATAAAAGAATACCCGCAACGAAGAAAATTGACAAGTCAGAAGTGGAAATTATGTCAGAACCAAGACATAACATGGTGGCCTACTTGGATCAGAAAGAAAAAGTTGCTGAGTACAACGGTATAATGAAGTTCTTGCGCAACTCAAGGATGCATTATGCTATCACGCACAAGACTACAATATACAAGACGTTGATCAAGGAATTTTGGGATTCAGCTAAAGTTGTTGAAGTGAATGGGCAAGAACTTATGCATGGAAGAGTGAATGACTTCGACGTAGATATCTCTGTTTAAATCATTAACTCAATATTACAACTTTGCGATGATCCTGAAGCTCCATTCTCAGTTCTCGTATGACAACTAAACAAAGCATGGTTGCCACTCCGATACAAGTTCTTTCTACATGTTTTAATTCAGTGTTTAAGCAACAGACGAAGTGGTTATGACATGGCTAATAACGACTTAGATGGAATGATGATAGCTTTGACATTAAATAAACTGTTCAGTGTTTCAAAGTATATTTTTGTAAACATGAAGGAAAACTTGAGAAGAACCGGATATGGTGGAAACAAGTTTTGGATGTATCCTCGTTATCTCTAGATGATCTTGAATGTGCAACATCCAAATCTTCCGAGGAACGACAACGATGTTCTAAAAGTTGAGGTTATGATGAAACATTCATTGAAGATATTTAGAGGAGTAGTCGCTAAACGTTACAAGGAAAGCACACCTCCTCATAGATTGTACAGTTTTCTGGCAGATGATGAATATGAGGCACCAGAAAACAACAAGTGGTGCCATGATGATAGTGAGTAAGATAATGAAGAACCAAATTTGAAAAAGATGATCGAAGATAAGTTTGGTCATGAAAAGGGAAAAGGTGATGATGATGATGATGATGGTAATGGTGGTGCAGGGATGTAGGTACTATAGGTGTCGATAAGGGTAGAAAGAAACAAAGCAAAAAGGCTATGGGAACATCATCACTACAACCTCTAAACCACAACCTTCATATACCACGGCAGCTGAAACACTTTCGGCTGAAACTAATCCAGTTCAATCACAACCTACTACTTCATCTTTCAACAATCACAGTCCACAATCCATCAACAAAATTCAAAACGAAGCAGTCATTTATTCTTTGGAATGGCACAGGATGAGAAAGTGAATTTTCTGTTCTCTCAACAACAAGCTACGACAATCCAGATTAAGAAACACTCGGAGTTTATGTCTTCAAATCATAACACAGTTATCAAGCAACAGTTGGAGATAAATTTTTTTGAAGAAGACTGTTAGAAAACAGGATTCTGAAATTGCACTGTTAAGAAAAGAAAATGAGCGTTGACGGCTGCAGATGCCGAAAGGGAAACTCAGCTACAACAGATGAGAGCAGCTGATAACTCTCATGGGATTGAATTGAATAGGCTGAAAGACGTAGTGCGGCTGTACGAGGATCTGCCGAAACATTAACTGCTAAGCATAAAGACTTGAGAGAAAGGTATCATTCTCGAAATTCTACACTGGTTGAAGGCTTTAATGGTATTAAAGACGTATTTGAAATGAGCAGAAAGCGAATGAACATTCTGTGGAATGAGAGATGCAAAGCTCAGGAGATCAAACATAAACCTGATAAGGATAGTGAAGACCCTGGTAATCCTGATGCTTCAGCCTCGTCCTCGTAACAAAAAGTTTCTGCTTCAACTCCAGTGGTAGAGTCTAATGTACAGCAGATCGTGACCGATCCAGTTACCTCTAGTGGCACTCAAAAGGAAACAGGAAAGGTTTAATGATTCTAGAAAATATTGAAGTCCTTGATTCTCAATCAACTTTGGATTAATTATTTTTTCAGGGGGAATTTGTTGATACTGAAGGCAATTAAAAATAAAGACCAAAGACTAAGCAACAGCCAAGGGGGAGTTTGTTGATACACTTTTATGTCTGTAGCTTGTTCTTAGTTGCGTCTGTATTTGTACGGTCTTTGTTTATTGTGTCTGTATAGTTTGGTCGTGTTGGCCAAATCAAGATATCCTCCTATCTTGATTTAGTAGGACATTTAGATTGTCTATGTTGTAAAACAGTTGTATGTGTGCATACTATTAAGTCTTGTGTACAGTATGTCTGTTAGCACGTTCTTCGAAGAACACTTCCAAGTACGAGTGAAAGGTGCTTCATACGAGCAAGTTGTCGCTCGTAAGAGCCACTTGCTGATTCGTACGGGTGTCCTCCAACAAATCTTTTTGCTTTCCCGTGCGAGCCAGTTCCTACTCGTACGAACCATGGCCTATTCGTATGAGCAACCAATGCCGAAGGTTCTTCATGACTTATAGTGTATCATATGACCAGCAACATTCTTCGTACTGTTGCTAGGTGTTGGCACTATATAAACAGGAATGCACTTCTCACTTAAGTGTAGCTGTATTGAGCCGTGTTGACACTAAAGAGAGATATTGAGAGCACAAGAGTGAGAACACAGAGTGTATATCTTGAGTTTGTATGAACATTGTTTGTATGTGTTTGTACTAGTTCTCTTCTATTAATCAAGATATTGAATCTTTGGTTACTAGTGTTTCTTACTTTGCTTTGGTTTGCGTACTCACAAGGATTATGTACTCGTATGTGTGCTACACAAACAGGAAGTAGGTTATCTTGATCCTCCTAGTGGACCTACAAAGCATTGTATGGGTTGAAACAAGCACCAAGAGCCTTGTATGAAACTCTTTCCACTTTTCTCTTATCCATAGGTTTTACAAGAGGTCAAATTGATAAAACCTTGTTTTTAAAATGGAGAGGAATAGATTTGATGCTTGTCCAAATTTATGTGGATGACATCATTTTTGGATCCACATGCACTACCATGTGTGAAGAGTTCAAACAACTCATGACATCAGAATTTGAAATGAGTGCAATGGGTGAGCTCCAATGCTTTCTTGGTCTTCAAGTAAAGCAATTACAAAATGGTACTTTCATTCATCAAACTAAGTATGTCAAAGAACTACTTACAAAATTTGATATGAATGATTGCAAACCATGTAGCACAACCATGGCAACCACAAAGCTTGTCACTGTTGATGACAAAGATGACTTGGTTGATCAAACTCTTTTTAGAAGCATGATAGGTTCTTTATTGTACCTAACTACATCAAGGCTAGACATCATGTTTGCAACAAGTGTTTGTGCCAGAGCCTAGTCAGCACCTAGGAAGTCCAGTCTCATTGCTGTAGAAAAGATATTCAGATACATAAAAGGTGCTCCCACTTGGTATTTGCTATCCAGCTAATGGAAATACTGCGCTTCTAGGTTAGTCACACAATGATTTTTTTGGATGCCACACCACAAGATAGTCAACTTTAGGAGGATGTCAATTCCTAGGCAATTGTTTAACGTCTTGGCAAAGCAAAAATGCAAGTTGCAGTATCAACATCCACACCAGAGGCTGAGTATATTGCTGCTGCAAGCTACACTGCTCAACTCCTATGGATTCCAAATCAATTGTTGGGTTTTGGTGTAACTCCTCTAAAGACTCCTCTCATGTTGGACAGTCAAGCAGCTGAAAACATCATAAAAAATCGAGTCTCCCACTCAACCACAAAGCACATTGATATCAGACATCACTTTGTGAGAGATTGCTATGAAAAAGGTCTGATTTCTCTATATCAGGTACCCATTAAAGATCAAATGGTAGATGTTCTAACCAAAGCATTAGATACAACTACCTTTGAAAGTCTAATCTCTAGGATTGGAATACTAAACATGGAATAAAAACAAAATTTTGTTTTCCATGTATAAATAGCATCAAAATGTTTTCAGAAAGTAAAAAATCCATCCTTAAAAATAGCTGAAATTGAAAAATTTCAATAATCTCTAAAGTCTGCTCATAACCACTATCTCTTAAAACCTCTGCTTGGCTTGAAAATCTATCCATTGTTAAAAGTGTATCCTTTGTTCTATATCCACTGCTGGTGAACCACTGTTTCCCAATCCACTGATAATCTATCCTTTGATAGTGTAAAATCACCACTGTTCATTCCACTATTCAGAACCACTACTGGTATCCAGAAGAGGTTTCCAAACAACTGTCTTCCATTATCCAACAGAGTTTACACGTGGACAGATGTTAGCCATCAGATCTTTTGAAAACCGCTGCCACATCAACATTCACTTTTACCTTTATAAACCCTGTGTGTATCCCCTAATCCGTATAGATCTTCACAGAATCGTCTATTCAATCTAAAGTGTGGAATCCTCTAGATCAGATTATCACAGAAATACAAGTAGAAACAAAAATCACAATAAAACCAATCTTTATTGATTATCTATCACAACGATTACAATCAATCTAGATCATAGAAATTCGTCCAAGCAAATCTCTCTACGAATTCTCTCTCTGAATTCTTTCTGAAGTGACTAACTGAGCAACCCAAACCCTAATGCAAAACTTTGTTTATATAGAGATAGGTATGCAACTGGGTTAGGATTTAACGACATGGGATGCAAATTGGGCTAGGCCCAATTCGCCTACCACTCCCTATAAAGAGGGTCTGGTTTGGCCCAATACTACAACTAACTATTACAAAACCCAACCCGCTAACTGTTTATCATTTTACTAATTACAAGATATCCAAAGATGAAATCTAAGCTGTTGTCACAAATATACACCAACAAATACTCCCTTGATAATAGCTTCATAAAACAACTTTGTCTTCAGTAATCTTGCAATCTTCAGCGTCTTTGTTGATGCGTTGTGTCTATTGCCTATGTCTAGGATGTGTCTGTATTGTTTATATGGCTTTAATGTTGAATGTATATATGTTAAATCTTATTTTATACCTTTTGTATGATTCGCACGAGCGAGTCAAGGTGGCTCATACGAAGCACTTCTCAACACACACTCCAGTACGAGTCATATCGACCTATAAATAGAGGAGTGTTGTGTCAGAGCTAGTAAGTTAGTTCAGATAGTACGGTGAAGCGCTGCTAGTTTGTTTACTCGCGTCTGTACTTTGCATGTCTTTGAATACAACAGAGTAGTTAAACAGTAAGTTCTATCTTGTTTGTTTTGTCAACCTCTCTAGCAATGAATTCCGCATCTGCTAGTTTAGTTAGATCAGATCAGTCGCTCATTGGAGGAGCACGATCCTCGTTCTCAACTGCTATCAGAGCTTTGAGATCTGATCTACTGACAAACGACAAGTTATTGCAGGCGATCATCTGTATTAGACTTGGATTCATCTTCTTCTTCTACACATTCCCGAACTGAACTGGATTTTGGACTGATTTTGGACGAATTTACAGACGAAATGGACTAGGATTCTAGGAATTCACATTAAACTACATTCTAATCAATCTTTAACGAATTCAGATCTAAAATCGGACTTAATCATGTTAAAATTGGTAAAATTCATCCGTTTTGGAGACTTAGTTGTTCCGTACGGGTAGAGCGACCACTCGCACGAACAACTTTTCATAAAATTTGAACCATTCGTACGAATAAGTTACCAGAATGTTCTTAAAATTTACAAATTTCAAAATCTACAAGAGTGATTTGCACAAATCTTACATCCGTACGAGCATCTCACTCGTACGAACAAACCTTGATCACTCGCACGAATGATCTTGTTCGCACGAGTAATTGTTTTGTGAAAATCATCTTGTTTGCTAATTTCTAGTTCGTACGAACGGATCTTATTCGCGTGAATTGTTTGTCATCTGAACGAAGGATTTTTCTGCACTAATCAGTTTGTTTCGAAAAGTGTGTTTTTGAATTTTTGCAGAAAAATGTCTGAATATTTTTACAACGCATTTGCTACATCGGCTGTTACGAACACAGCAGCTCAGAACATCAATCTCGAAAATGAGATAGGAACAATGACTAACCCGGTAAAGTTAATGAATCTGGAAGACTTCGATAGCTGGAGTGAGCGGTTCATGAATTGGGTCCAGGCAAATCACTTTACTTGTTGGTTCTCGATTGAAGCTAAATATCAAGCGCCAGTTGGTAAAAATGGACTTGAGAAGACTCTTGCTCAACTTTCAGATGTCGAAAGGGAAAGGTTCATCAATGAGAAGAAAATGATGAATATTCTGAAACAATCCATTAAAGAAGATATTCTGGCATTACTTCAACATGATGATGATGCTCAATCATTGTGGAATGCTCTCCGTCTAAAGTTTCAGAGAATTGCTCAACTTCGCAAGAGTAAACGGGCATTGCTTAGCAAAGAGTTTGATATCTTCATGTTGATTAAAGGTTAAACTATGAAGCAATTTATTGAGTGATACTGTCATTTGGTGGTTCAGATAAAAAGAATGGGAATCATGAAGACCAACAAGGAACTTGTTGATAAGTTGGAAGATTCTCTTCCACAAGGTGAATGGTCTACTTATCTGACCATACTGAAGAACGGAACTGAGTATGGTAATTTCTCATTATCGCGTTTCATCGAAAGGCTGGAGGGACACGAACTCGAAATGCAGAAGATGGCCAAGAATAAAACCGTCCAAGTACAACAAGATGTAAATCTGTTCTTCAAGAACAAGGAACATGTCTTTACTAGCTTCAGTGCTCGAGTTTTATGATAGTCTAGTCGCAAGGAAAATCGGAAACTCAGAAATGACGCGAGAAGATTATGATCAAATAGATCCGGTTGAGATGGAGCTGATTGATATCAAGTGGTGTATGGCATCAATTGTCCGTCGTGCACAAAGATTCATAGAGATAACAGGAAAAGAAAACTTGGGAGGTCCAGATGGAAAACTTGGGTTTGATAAATCCAAAGTTACTTGCTTTAAATGTCGGGAGAAAGGACACTTCAAACGTGAATGTTCGAATAGAGAGGTTCAAGGAAACCATAAACCTTTCGCCGATGATTATTACAAGATATCAATCTACCGTCGTCCCCAGCCAAGAACACGAATGGTGCCGATCGAAGACAAATAGCCTGAAGCCAAAGGGAGAATAAATATATCTCAAAGGGAGAAAGCTTGGCTTTGGTTGCTGAGATTATAGAGGAACCTGAAGAAGAATCAGAGGCATCTTTTGCCGAGGGTCTTGATGATGATGATTTCTATTATCACACTTCGTCAGAGGAGGGGGAGCTTTTGAACAGTCCGTTCAAACACCTTTTGTCTAATGATATCTTAAGAACTTTTTCAGGTTATTTTGCACCAAGTCAGCATTCATCATGTGAAGAGAAAAAGAAGCCAGTTGATGAGGAAAAAGCCAATGAGAAGATGAAGAAGTTGTCAGAAGACATCATTAAAGCTTGCATGGAAAATGGCAATGAGATAAATGAGTCAATGTCTGAGTCTGTGGATGGAAAACCATGTTTAAAATGTGTAGAGTCGTGTGGTGATTGTCTTGTAAAAGACACACGATATGCTGCACTTCAAAGTTTAACAGACAATTTGTCTAGTAATTACAAATCCACAAAGGAAGCATATGACAAATTGAGTGCATCGGTTAACAATATAATAAAGCACTCAGAGAAATGATGCAACACTTATGATGCTTAAAGCAACATTGATGGACAAACAGATGGTTATTAACATTCATTTGAACACTATTGCTGAGCTTAAAAGTGAGTTTGAGAAAATTAAAATTGAATCTGAAGGGGTTAACAAATTGTTAATCAATTATTCAACAAGCTCGTACGTCATTGATCACATTCTGCCCAAAATTAAAAATAATGATGAATCTAAAACTGGTGAAACTAAAAGTACGAGTTACGATCGTGTTCCACCACCCATGTGGAATAGTTATGCATGCAAAAATCCATCTGGGGTGGAAAAGGCCCTTAACCTAAAGTTGAAAACTGAACCATATAATGAGCTGCCTATGAACATCGACGTAATTTACACTAAATCTGAAGGTGAATGTGACTCTAAAGTGGTAAACACAGTGGTTAAAAATGTGTTAAAAATGAATCTGAATATTCTAAGTCTGAAAAGTCTGAAAAATCTACAACGTCTAAGTCTGATGATATATCGGAAGGTAGTTTAAATATTGATCCAAATGTCATAGTTTACAAAATGAAAGGATCTGATAAACTATTTTTGGATGAGGACTTTCGGACCCAAAACATGAACATGGATCGTGTGGATAAAATGTTCAAGCTTATGGAGGTAAGTCATGCTGATTTAGATAAACATGATGCATCTTTCTATTCTAAATCAAAAAGCAACAACCGACCCTACTATCATAGAAATAGAGATTATCCTGAAAATAAAAGGGCTGGTTTAGGCTTCCAGAAGCGACATACGAACAACAGGTCCTGAAAACTAAACTTTACAAAGAAAATTAGTTTTGTTTTGGGACAACAACTGAGAAAGAAAAGGAGATCATCGGAACTCAGTCAAAGGATGATTTTCTTAAAGAGAAAGAGAAACAAAAACAAGTTTTGGATACCTCTGTTCATAAGGACAGTAGGACGTGCTATAACTGTAAGAAAGTTGGGCACATCGCACGATATTCCTCACAAACAAGTCCAAAACCTGTTTCTCATCCTAACAAGTTAACTAAGGATAAAGAGCAAAATGCACCCTTGTTTGTGCCAAAACAAATCTTAAAAAGAAATAACGAATCTCACAAAAATGTTAAACCAATTATTCAACGTCAATCTAAATTTGAAATTGGTGAAACATCAAACAAAAATCGTTAAGTGGGTCCAACATTCGACATTCCAACTCACCTAAACCTTCTACTCCAAACAAAACCGAGTAATTTTATGTTAAAAAGGCAAAACCTAAAGTGCAAAAATGGGTGCTAAAGTTATACCATCCAAGGTTGAACCTAAACCTTCTACTCCAAACAAAATCGAGCTTAAAAAGATTGATAAAAACCAAGTGGGTCCAACATTCGACATTCCAAACTCACCCAAGACCAAACAGGCTTGGGTTTCTTTGTTTAAATAGTCTCTTCAATCTTGTGTACAGGGGCTCCAGCGTGCGATGATGTCAAAATGGATAATGGATAGTGGAGTTTCTCGCCACATGACAGGAATGCTTGCGTTACTCAGCGACGTTAAAGCTATCCGTGGAGGGTACGTGCGTTTTGCTGGAACGCAGGGAGGCAAGATTGTAGGTGAAGGGATTCTCACGAATAGAGTTGTATCATTTGACAAGGTAAACTAAATCGCTGAACTTGAGAACAATCTACTTAGCATCTAGTAAATTTGTGACAAGAAGTTCACGACACATTTCAACGATGAAGAATGCTTGATCTTAAAACCCGCTTTCAAGATTCCGGAGGAACGGATTCTGATGCGTGCTCTGCGAGAGAATGATTTATATGTTCTTGATATGTGTATCGCTTCTACCACGTCAAAGAAAGTTCAATGCTTTGTATCTAAAGCTACCGAGAAAGAGTCGATTCTATGGCATCAGAAAATAGGGCACATTCATCTACGAAAGATGAACTATCTGGTGCATAACGACCTAGTGGAGGGTGTTAATTTGAAGAATTTTCATCTATCTGATGATTGTCTGAGCTACAAAAAGGGGAAGCAGCATAAGAAATCACACCCGAGAAAGTTGTTGAATTCCATCAAGCTACCACTAGAAAGGCTACACATGGATCTCTTTGGACCAGTCAACGTCAAAAGTATCTCTGGTGATCTATACAGCCTTGTCGTTACAGATGATTATTCATGATTCTCATGGGTTTTCTTTCTTGAGAGCAAAGACGAAACGTTTGAAACTCTTATGATCCTCTTCTGAAAACTTGAAAATCTATATCATTTGCCTATCAAGAGAATCCGCAGTGACAACGGAACAAAGTTCAAAAACAAGAAGACGCTAGAATTCTGCAATGAAAAAGGGATTCTTCACCAATTCAACGCCCCTATACTCCTCGGCAAAATGGAGTAGCTGAACGTAAGAATCGCACACTAATCGAGACTGCCAGAACAATGTTAGCTGATTCGAGATTGCCAATCAGTTTCTGGAGTGAAGCAGTCGCATCAGCGTGTTATACCTTGAATCGTGTGTTAATAGTTAAGCCTCACAACAAAACGTGTTTCGAGTTACTGAATCAGCAAAAGCCCAACCTTGCATTTTTGGAACCTTTTGGATCTCTGTGTATAGTATTAGACCCGGATGGTAAATTTGGAGCCAAATCCTTGGAAGCATTTTTCATAGCTTACGCTACTCCTCAGAAACGTGTTTTCTTGCCGAGTTTTAACCAGGTCATTCTAGCACAGCACGTTGATTGTCAAAGATATATGACGCCAATGCAGAAACCTGGGGATCCGTGGCTATTTAGCTATGATGGATTGTGGAATTCATTCGACCTGCCAAATGTACCATTAGATGAAGAACTTGTTATGCTTTTTCAACATCATCAAATATCTACACAAGAACAAGTCTCTAGACCATTGGTGATATCTACATCACTTCCTATCAATACGTCTGATGTCGGTCAAAGCTCTTCTCAACAAATTCCTATTCCTGCATCAAATGTCAACACTACCGATCATCTGCCCAACCGAATGCTGATGTTGACTTTGATCTGGAACCGACTTTCGACGATGGTGGATCCAGTTCTGATGAAGGATCCGAACACATTGAAAGCTTCTTGAACAAACAGGTTGCTCAGTCTATGCTAGGAATGAAGCCTCTTCATCTGTACCGGTCGTTGATGAGGTTCTTACGAATTTGCAACTGGAAGTAGATGTTCTAACCGAAGTGATGCCTAGAACACTTTCATATCATCCTTCGGAGAACATTATAGGCAGCTTACAAACCGGAGTGCAAACTCACAATCAGATCAACAAGGATCTAAGTTGTTTCTACACTAGTATTGCTCCACTCAAACCCGACTTTCTAATAGTTGTTTTGTTTCTCAGGTTGAGCCGGGAAATTGGAAAGACGTGTTAAAGGAGGAAAGCTGGGTAGACGCAATGTAGGAGGAATTGCTTCAATTCCAGAAACTTTGAGTCTGGAAGCTTGTTGGCCTACCAGATCTTCACAAAAAAAGATTAACACTCGATGGGTCTTTAAGTGCAAGCGTGATGATAGGGGAGTTGTAGTCCGAACAAAGCTCGACTTGTGGTTCAAGGCTTTCACTAGCAGGAAGGGATAGACTATACCGAAGTCTACGCCCTAGTTGCCCATCTTGAAGCGATTCACATATTCTTGGCCTTTGCTTCATGGAAAGGTTTCAAGGTGTACCAATTAGATGTTAAATATGCTTTCTTATATGGTAAAGTCAAAGAGGAAGTGTATGTTGGCCAACCACCGGGGTTCGTCGATCCAGTGCACAAAGACAAAGTCTACCTTCTGAACAAAGCCCTATATGGTCTTCATCAAGCCCTGAGAGCTTGGTATGAAACATTGTCAAGTCATCTTCTAGACATTGGCTTTATTAGGGGAAATGTAGATTCTACTCTTTTTACCAAGGAAGTGGATGAGCATTTAATCATCGTACAAATATATGTGGATGATATTATCTTTGGATCAACAAATGACAAGCTGTGTAAAGACTCTGAAGAAGTTATGAAGCGCAAATTCGAAATAAGCGATGGGGGAGATGAAGTTCTTTCTAGGACTTCAGGTCGATTAGTTGCCTGTTGGTATCTTTATCCATCGGACGAAGTATGTTCATGACATATTGCAAATCATGGCAGTCAAACGCATTATGAGATATCTGAGGATTTTCCAAGCACCGGCTTGTGGTATCCTAGACATGATGACTTCAATCTTGCAGGATACTCGGATTCTGATTTCGGTTACTGCAAATTAAATACCAAATCTACAACGGTTGGCTTACCAGTTATTTGGAACCCGTTTGGTAACGTGGTAGTGCAAGAAACGGACGACGGTCGCTCTCTCTACTTGTGAAGCTGAATACGTTTCAGCATCCAGCTGTTGTGCCCATATACTCTGGATTCAATAGCAGTTAGAGACTCCAGACTGCAATTTCTTGATACGCCAATCTATGTAGATAACCAGGCCGTGATCGATATCACCAAAAACTCATGTCAACACTCATGTACTAAACATATCGAGATTCAACACCACTTTATCCGTGACTGCTACGAGAAAAAGTTGGTTAGAATTGAGAAAATCCACACTGATGACCAAAAGGCAGATTTTTATACCAAAGCTTTTGATAATACAAGATTCAAAAATCTTTTAAAGTTGAATGGTTAAAAAATCTGATATCAGGGGATGTTCATGAGGTTGAGTTTGAGGATGATGACAATCTGATGTGAATTTTTCATCGGTTAGATGGATTTCTGTACATTCTTTTTTAAAAATTCTAAAAGTCCAAAAATATGTTTTTGATTTTAGGGGGAGAATGTTTGGGGAAAATATAAAAACATTATAAAATTTTAAAAAGGGTTTCTGTTGGACTTATACTAGTAAAGGTTTACACATTAGTGCTACATTTGGGCTTTGAGAGGGTTTTGGGCTTCCGAGTGCCTTGTTGGCCTAGGGTTGTAATTGTTGGGCTTAATGATTAGTATAAATATATGTCTTAGGTTAATGTTTAGAAGTTAGAGAGTTGTAACTGAAAAACCTGTATCAGACACTTTTCTGGTGTATGTAAGTTGATTTTGATTCAAGAAATTGTTCTTCTTCCTAATCATTATTTCTGCAACTAATTAGGTTTTCGATACCTATTAGATCCAATTTCGGGACTTACAATTGGTATCAGAGCCTGCTGTACAATACACCAGAGCTGATCGCAAATTGAAGAGCTAATCGGAAGTGGAGTTGCTGCTGTTCAACCCGGATTACTGTTCAGAATCGAACAATTGCTGTGCTTGTTCAGAATTGCTACTGTTCCGAAGAACTCGAAGAAGATTTGAAGATTTCAGATCTGCTACTGTTACAGATTCTAAAGAACTCCAAGAAGCTTCAAGGATTTCGGATTTTTTACTGTTGAAGATCCCGAAGAACACGAAGGAGATCATCCATCTCGGATTGATCCCGGACTACTGTTCAATCCGAATTGCTACCATTTCGGATCCGAGACACTGTTGGTGGTTATCAGTTGCATGGAATTCGGACTACTGTTGCTTGGAATTCAGACTATTGTTGCTTGGAATTCGGACCACTGTTACATTCCGATGAGGACCAGATTCCGGACTGATTTCATTCCGGATCCAGTCCCATTCCGGGTTATTCCTGATTCCGGATTCATTTCGGACAAGCTTTCATTCCGGATTCTCTTTCATTTCGGATTAATATCATTCTGGATTTCTTATTTCGGATACACACTGCTTTCTGGATCATCATTTCGGATTTTCAATTTCAGATGGTTTTCGGATTCAACTATCTTGGATTCATCCATCTCAGATTTGTCGATCTTGGATTCAACCATCTCGGACTAATTTCAGATCTGCCCATCTCAGAGTTGACTATTCTGGACTCATCACGGACACTGTTTGGGACATACTCTGATCACTGTTCATATTATATAACTTGAAATTAACTGAATTTAAATTTACTTGGTAATTTTATAAAGTTAACCATGATGAATAGCTACATGACAGCTCAGGATTTAACCAATGCCACTTTGGCTGCACTGCAATCACAGACTCTGGCCCTCCATCAAGAATTAGATCAAGTGATTGGCACTTCAACTAAAGTGCCCCGTCTGTTGTATGGAGATGTGTATTAAGAATGGAAGTTCAGATTCGAGCAATATTGCAAGGCCAAAGAGCCTGGGGTGTGGAGGTGCATTATGAATGGTCCTCGAATGATTGTTTACAGTACCAATCAAGATCCGGATACAAAGATTCCAAAGCTCAGTCACTTGTGGACTCCAGAAGATGTGAAAATCATTGAGGAAGATGAAAAGGCCTCAGCTGTATTGACAATGGCTCTTGGACCCGACATTTCAATTGCTGTCTTAAATTGCAAGACCGCTAAAGAAGTGTGGAGCGAATTGCAAAATCTTTATGAGGGAAATGCGGATATGAAGGCCAGGAGAGTAAATCAGCTGAATCAACAATTCAGCTCATTTAATTACATTTACGGAAAAACCATTGAGAACCAGATTCGGAGATATGTAAAGCTTGTTTCCCAGATGATATCACCTGAGATTACTCTTACCAATAGTGCTATGAACATACAGTTGTTAAATTCATTACCGAAGAGTTGGGATACTGATGTTGGAATGATCAAGAGGACGAAGAATATGAATGATGTCACTCTCACGGAAATGATAGCTACTATTAAATCGTGTGAGATTGATAATAAGCAGAGAGAGACATCAATCATCAGAGTAGTTTGATGGCAGCCGGTATTACAGGGCAAAATGCAACATTAATGTCGCAAAATATGGTCTATAGCCCTCTGCAAGGAAGTTCTCGAACACCGGGTAGCTCAAACATGGTGTACAGTCCTCTTGCCACACCACAGAAGACTTAGTACGTCTACGGTCTTCAGTCTTAGAATCCTACTATGGTTTCTGCTGCCCAAGTTCAGACACAGTACCATGCTCAGTACCCTAACATGGTGTTCAGTCCGGCCATTCCTCAAGCAGTTCAACAAGGCGGCAATCCTCAATCTGCTGCTCCAGCACCAGCTCCTGCTCAAGCCGTGTCCAATTCTGCTTTTCTCACTTAGGAAAATGAAGAGAAATTGGACATAGTTGCTTCAATGATCAACAGCTTGAATGCCTTTTTGGTAGGTGATCTGACTCCCCCATCTGTTCTTCCAACTGAAGTAGATCAAATAATGGAGGAGGATCTGGACGAGATTGACGTGTCCTAGAATCTTGCAATGGTTGCCTTTTGTGTCAACAAGTTTCAAAAGAAGTATGGACGGCAACCATTGTAAAATCTGAAGACTGGACTCAAAAAGATAAACTCAGGTTTTACAGATGTCATGAGCCGGGACATTTTGCAAGGGAGTGGAAGAAGCCGCCATCTGGATATGTGTCATCCAGAGAGGCAGACATACAGAGCAACGACAAATAGCTGGTGCCAGTCTCTCCCTCAAAGTCTACTACTAGTCCCTCAAGCAACTCAAGCGGGAAATCAACAGCGTTGGTGGCACAACAGCATGAAGGGTTCAACTAGGCAGATGCTGCAGCTCAAATGGAGACTTTGAATCTTTCTAAGGACAACAACCACTGTATGATGGCACAGACAACTAAGACACCAGATCTTTGGAAAACAGTAAATCGAATTCTCTGTTTTGATAGTTGTCGTTTTAAATTATCAAAAATGCGCGCCCATAATTCAACTCTTGTAGCTGAATACCAGCAAGCTGCGTCACAGAACATCGCCCTTAAACATAAGAACAAGCTTCTTATGGAAAAGATCGAAGCTCAAAAACAAGATATAGCTTAGCAAAAGCTTGACTTGAACCAATAGCACTGTTGGGTATACGACTATAAGCTAAAATTAGCTGAAAAGGATGTAGAACTTCAAGCAGCCTTAGCCAAGCTAAGTTTCTTGACAGGGAAGTTTCACAAAAATGAAATAAACATTAAAAAATTTGAAACTTCCAGCAAGCTGGTCAAGGACTTGTGTGATTTACAGCTCAATTACCAGAAAAATTTCACAAAAGGTCTTGGGTAAAATAGGGCTCCTCCACCGTATAATTATAACTATACAAGAATGACTGAATGTATGGTAAACCTTCAGATTATCTTTCTAAACCGTGGAAGCCCTATTACCCAAAGTTCTCTAAGCTAACTAAACTCAAAAGGGATGATGTTTTCGTTACTTCCACACCACCTTCACATGAATCTGGTGACCATCTATCTTGTAGTACAGATGATTTAGAGAATGTGACGCCTGAGGCAAAGGCAGCAACATCACCCACATAATCTAACGAAGAAAATTCTTCTGAAACTGTAACTGACCTAGTGAACGATACTAACGTTTCTACCTCATGTGTAGAAGAAATATTAGTTGAGGATATTACAGATGGTGATCAAGATGAATGTCTGAATGCAAATTCAGACAATTCTCTGCTGATTATGAATTTTATAAACCTCCTTTTGACATTTTGAATCAATTTCTTGCTGAACAATTTAAATTCTCAGAACATGTTGGTTTTGTTGATAACACAGACGGTTTTAATTCTGCTTTTTCATCTAATGCTGATGTTTTGAATACTACTAATAATTGTGATAAATTTTGTGATGAAAACATGAATTTTGCTACAGGTACAACATCGACAGATGATTTGGTTTCCTCAGTTCCTACTGAATAGACCGGAAGTTCTTCTCTAGAGGTTCCGTCTGTTAATGCTAACCCCAGGGTTGACAGTGAGAAATTCAACCAATCAACTGACCCTCTCAAAATTGACGTTGGCATAATTCTAGAAGAATCAGGCGACTCGGCTTCGTCAAACTAAGAACAAGGGATTGATTCTGAAATGACATGACGAGCATTCTCTTTCTGCTGATCAGATATAAATCTTGAAATTGAATCTGAATCGGACTCTCAAACTTTTCAAAATTTAGAGATTCCACCTACTTGTAATGTTTCAAGCTCATCTTCGGAATGTTCAGAAAAGGATGTCCCTGCTGAGCCACCCATGTCCTCTGCAGAATCTGCCACGCAAAGTGATTTGAAAAATAAAAATAAGAAACGGAGAACACGCCGATCCAAAACGAAGAAAACCAAACAGGCGTCTCAGATAAATGAAAAGGCAACTGCTGAGTCACTTCCTCACTCTGAGAAATTGACTCAGCAACCCCAAACTGAATCTGTTAAGCATCCAGCTGAATAGAAATCAGTTAAATTTGCGCCTAAGTCTACACACGCAAAATTGTCTAATTCAAATAAAAAACTAACAAATGTGCTGATGGTTGTGCGCAGGCAACAGCCAAGATCAACACCGTGCATCAGCCGTCAGTACCCGCAAGCAATAAACTAACAGATAAATTGCCTAGAATTTCCCAAGCTGAACGGACTGTTTTCTTCCAGAAGAGGCAGACCTGTTTCAACTGTGGATTTCCAAGGCATATTGCGTGAAATTGTCAAAAGGCTTTTATACCTTTTAAAGAATTCTACTCAAAATATCAGAAAGCTATGCCTAATCGCCTAGATCAGGCTCGATTTGCTATGGCTAAGCCTTCTGATCAAGACTAGAACATGGCCAAGAAACAACTCACAAATCTTCAAGACCTTCAGGTTTTCTGAATCCTTCTAGCACTCCAAGGATTGTGTAGAAGTCTTACTCACTAACCTGGAAGCCTAAGATCTTAACAAGATTCAGTCTTCTGCCGACATATCCAATAAATCAAAAGCATCATCGACCTCATCCTCAACTAATTTAATTTTCCGTTAGGTTACCTATATTGATGCAAATGGCATGCCCATATCTTCAATGGCCTGGGTTGCAGCCTCTAACTAAAACCTGTTGAAATGTGTAGGAACAGCTCTTGCGAACTCTCGTCAGACTCTGGTATATTGACAGTGGCTGTTCCAGGCACATGACTGGGGACATCTCGTAGTTGAATGACATTTCGTTTTTCGATTGCGGGTTTGTCTCTTTCGCAGGTGGTGAGACTGGAAAGATCACTATGAGAGGAACAGTATATGACGGAGCCCTCAACTTTAAGAATGTGAACTACGTACCAGAATTGAAGCATAGTCTTTTGAGTGTGTCTCAGCTCTGTGACAATCATTTGGATGTTCTCTTTACCAAGAAAGGGTGTTATGTACTGAAACCAGGTCTTATTATTCTGGACGATTGGATTCTTCTAAAAGCCGCGCCAAAAGGAAATGCATATGTCATCGACATGAACAAGGCCCCTTCTAACAATGTTACTTGCTTATTCTCATCCACAGCTGAGCATGATGCCATGTTATGGCATAGTCGACTAGGACACATCAACATGAAGAACCTAAATCGACTTGCAAAAGGTGGTTTACTCAGAGATCTACCAGTTCACGATTTCATGCAGGTTGAAAAGTGTGAACCATGTGCACGTGGGAAACAACATCGACAGCCGTACAGATCTAAAATCGCCCCTTCCATGTCTCAAGTCTTAAAATTGCTTCATATGGACCTTTTTGGTCCGACAGATATTCTGAGCATTGGCGGGAAGGCATACTGTCTGTTCATTATTGATAACTACTAACAATTCACCTGGGTTTTCTTTCTGGCACATAAAAGTGAAACCGCTGAGTTAGTTAAACAGTTCCTCACACTCATGGAGAACCAGACAGACACCACCGTGAAGGCTATTCGTTGTGATAACGGAACAGAATTTAAGAATGTCACCTTAAATTCTTTCTGTTCCTCCAAGGGTATTGACCGACAGTTCAGTGCAGCCAGAAATCCACAACAAAATGGGGTTGCGGAACGGAGAAGCTGATTGAAGCTGCTTGTACTATGCTAGTTGAATCCGAGCTACCTCTAATTTTCTGGGCAAAAGCAATCAATACCGCATGTTACATTAAGAATCACGCCCTGATCAATAAACGACACATGAAAACTCTGTACAAAGTGGCTGAAGGTCGCAAACATTCGGTCAAGCATTTCCGCAAGTTCAGATGCCCTTGTGTTCTCCTGATCATGGATGCTAAAGGAAATTTGAATCACACGGGGATCCATGCATCTTCGATGGATATTCCAAAAACACTTCATATCGTGTCTATAATAAGATCAAGAAAATGGTAGTTGAAACCTACAATGTGGGTTGGCTGGAGGAAAATCCCAAGGACACACGCATTGGTCCTAACTGGCTATATGATTATTCCACCTTGTTTAACCATGTTGATGTTCCTTCGAATGTGTCTGCAGGTACAAGTAAAATTTCTGACCTTCCAACGATGCCCATCTCATCCAAAGACGTTGCCAATGCTGCACAACTGCATGAGACGTTAAAGAAGCTGAGTGTGGATCCACATGGATTTAATGAGGTTATCACTACTCCCTCACCAGTACAGCAACATCCAGAAACTGCATCTGACTAGACTCCTCAGGATGATTCCCCTAAAGTTAAGGCTCCAAACACAGAGCCTCTACGACAAATGAAGGGTCTATTCTCCCAATGTCTTGGGTTCATCTCTGTTTCCTAAGCCTACACCGCCACAACCTGCACCGTAGCAAACACCAACTTTGCAACAACCTCAACAGCAGCAACAACCACAACATCAGCAAACACCGCAACAACAACAACAGCAGCAACAACCGCAACAGTAGACAACACCACAACAACAGCAAACTCCGCAACAACCACCACGTACTTCTCAAACTTCATAACCCCATTTTGACTTTGATTTTGATTTTGGTGATATACCAGGGGATGAAAATTTCAATTTCAATGATCCACGGGTGGATGAATTGCAAAAACAAGTTTTATTGAACACAGTGAGGATATCGAGCTGCAAGAACAAATCAATGTGTTAACTGCATAAAAACAAGAGTTGCTTAAGCAGGTTAACGTCTTATCTGAAGATAAAAAACAGCTTGAAGCGATTCTGAGAATGAAAGATTGAGATTGTGAATGGCAGAGTAAGAGGAAGAGAGACTTCGCAACAATAGACGTATGAGTTTATTTGAGCAGATTTTGGAGAAGAAACTGGTTGTGAATATAGCGGCTGAGATTGACGAAATTGAACACACAGAGGCTCGCGAACATGTTGCCGAGAGAGAACATCTAGCAAAAGAACAGTCTTACGCCCCGGGAAAGGAAAGGCGAAAGTTGTTGAGGATCCTATCATCAAACAAACTGAGCTAGAGGCTGAATCTGCGCCAGTTACATGCACATATATCGTGGTTTATTAAGAGCCGAACAAGTTTATTCTTATAGGGAAGCCGATTGATGTTGATATTGACTTGTTAGATCTGTCTCAAAGGCATCATGAATGGCTGTTAAAGAAAAAAGCTTGAAAAACAGATAGAGGAAGCTGTTGAAGATTTTGACGAAGAAGTTGAAGATGATGATGCGGAGGTAGATGTTGATGGTTCTTGTAGTTCTGATAGTGACGATGATAATGATGATAATGTAGGAGGTACAGGTGTTCAGGTTACAGATTCGAGCGTTAATGAAGAAATTGATTTTTCTATGTACCTTGATGACGATGTTAATCAGACTACAGAGGAAGGTGTAAATGATAGAGTTGGTGAATCTGTTGATGCTCAGCAGACATGAATCTTCCCGAAGATAGACATATCTTCCGTTCCTGTTGTGCAGAAACCTAGAGTATTTTATCTTGAGCATGATGTGGAAGAGGGAGAATTTGTTCACTGTTATACAAAGGAAGAGATAGTTGAGATGCTTGGAGTGAATGACGATAATTTCGAATTTGATTTCGAAAATGAGTTGAATGAGATAGACGCATTTGAGCCAAACGAGTACGTGTTTGAAAATGTTAAAGACGCAAATGATTACGATAGAGTTGTCGTGGAAGATAATTCTGATGATGATGCAAATCTAGCTGATCAGAGTACAGATGATTCCTCAACTTTCATTGAGTTATTTGCAGCTGAGAATTCTGATATGTTGAAGAGAAAGGTTGCTGAAGCTGCAAAAGAAGTTATATTCCTCACCAAATGTCTAGTGCTAAAATAGCAGAAGAGAGGAAGAAATGGTTTCGAAATGTACCAGAAGAGCGCAAGTTTAAACGTCCCCTAGCATTTTTCACACGTGATGCTGACATATCTTTAGGGGATATTATAAGCTGGGGGTGGATCGAGGAACTGAATGTATATGCGGTGAAGAGGGAGTTTGGAATTCAATATATCAGATATCTACGCGACATCAAATCCTTGCCGTTCTGGGATATCAAAGAATTGGTTCAAACGAAGATGATAAATCTAAAGATGAAGTTTCAGGACCAGTGGCTATGGAAACTGATCAAGCTAGAGGCTATGCACGGGTTTACTTACTAGAAATCTCACTTCCCTCAACGTATCGTATAGATTGACCCAATAACAAAAGAGAAGGATATAACGCTCGTCGTCAAAAGGCCCAAAGTGATGAAGAACATGCCAATGATACGAATGGAGCAAGATTTTTATTCAATCTTTCAAGTGGTGGCATTACGACTCGAAGTCAGGAGAGGCTGTCATCTACATACACCGTGATGAAGATTCATGGAATATTGTTGACGAGCTGACCGAAGCCATTATAACCCACAAACGTATATATGGGTTATGGCGTGGCATCCGAGTGCTAGTCCCTATGTGGCTAGTCAACTGTACTAAGAAGGATATTAAATGTTTATTCTATAGCAAGATAAGCTTTGAGGAGAGGGATAAGGAACAAGCTCTCCAATTCCAGAAGATAGTAAATGTCTGTTTTGCCAATGATATACACTTAGGATTGACTTGGAATACTTCATGGAGGAATCTTGAGGAGATAGAGAAGCAAAGAAAGAGAAGAATGAAGCTCGGATTGTAGAGCATGCTCGTATAGCATCGCTTAGGAGCTTTCGGTTTGGCAATACAATGAAAGGATCTCCTCAAACAGATCAAATGCCGATTGCATTTGAGGAGCATCGCAAGCCGCCGAAGAGATTCTTTGGGCGTTAGTGTCAGATCATTTGAATATTGTTTGAAGACTATCCAGACCGCGACAACATACAAAGGGGAGTTTGTTGATGTGTTATGTCTATTGTCTATGTCTAGGGCTTTAATGTTGAATGTATATATGTTAAACGTTGTTTTATACCTTTTGTATGATTCGCACGAGTGCCGGATCAACTGCTCGTACAAAGCACCTCTCTGTTTAACATATACTCCAGTACGAGTCATGTCGACCTATAAATAGAGGAGTGTTGTGTCAGAGATAGTAAGTCAGTTCAGATAGTACGGCGAAGCCCTGCTAGTTTGTTTACTCGTGTTTGTACTTTGCACGTCTTTGAATACACAGAGCAGTTAAACAGTAAGTTCTATCTTGTTTGTTTTGTCAACCTCTCTAGCAATGAATTCCGCCTCTGCTAGTTGAGTTAGATCAGGTCAGTTGCTCATCGGAGGAGAGCACGATCCTCGTTCTCCGTCTTTGGTCTTTGGATAGCTTCAGCTTTAATAACTTCTGTCAACAACATACTCCCCCTAAGCTAATGCATCCAAACACCAAATCTTCTAAATCGTTAGCGTTTGAGTAAACTCCAGTTTAGCACTTGCATAGTAATCTTCAAACTCTTCAACTCTGTCTACTATGTAGAAAGGAGGTTCTACCATGCATCCAAGCAAACTCCTCTTCACTAAACTTCTCAGCAACACACTGCTACAATATGTACACTATAAAACAAACATCTCGAGAAACCATAAGAATTTTTCAACACAAGTTAACAAATTATTATAATTCAAGAGATGATAAAATTGTATCACAGATTAAGCAATTTTCAACTCAAACCACACACTCAAAGTTTTTAAGCACACAGTGTAACGCCTCGCTTTTTCGTACTTTCCTTAATTAAGAAAGTATAATCATATTTCTATATATGGAAACTCGTATTCGTATTTCTTTTCCCAATTTTGAAATCCGTGACTTGAATCGTAATAAAAATTCATACATGTTATATATACATGTCTTATATGCATTCAATCATTTAAACTGATACTTGTTATACGTGCAAAGGCTCAAACACTCACACTCGATACTCAAATCATACTTATATGCGTTATACATACAAAAATGACAAGTTATAGCCTGAAATGAAAAGTTCAAGGACTAAAATTCGCATAATCTGGAGAAAGTGGTTTCTAGCCCATGGATTGGTCAAATTTGTGTTTTCTGCATTAAATGCACTCAACTAACAACCTCTCTCACCTCAACTATGAATATCCACCTCCTCCCACTCTCATGTCACACCTCAAACACTTTTGTTCTTCTCTCTAAAGCTCTCTCTCCATCTGAAAGTTCAAGACTTTTAAAGTGAGTTCTAACTCACTCTTACATCCTTTCTTTGATCTTTCTTCCTTTCTTAACACTTGAATCACCTCTAGGAATGTTTCCATAGGTTCTCCATGGAAAACCAACTTGGAACATCACCATATTTGAGGTCTCAAGTGTAATACCTTTTTGTTTTAATAGGGTTTTAACCCACAAGTGTTGTATCCTTCCAAGCTTGTTCTTGAAACAAGACTTGAGTTGGTAGTGTGTGATTATTTGTAAGCCTTGGCGATCCTACCTTCAATCCACCACCTCACTTGATGAATTTGATTATTTTTCTATTTTTATGTTTCACTTATTCATGACCATCCTTGTTGTCCTTGTGACGACTTGTGCATTGGTGAACTATAAGAAAGAGGTTAAAGGAAGGTTATCCTCCTACTTCCATGCCTGACTTCTATGAACTTCCATGATAAATATGATTACGTATACTATAATATATATATATACACTAACCGAACTCTTGATGGTAATCGGATGATTATCCGTCATGGTACTAGGTTACATCACCTAAGTACCTAATTTCTCGTTACGATTCTAATGGGGATCCTAACCCATAAAAACACATTAACCCGAACGGGTATTATAGTGTCAAGAACGAGGTAAGTCTAGATGATTATTTTCCCGTGTACATACTTTAGTGTATTTAAATTCCTAATCCTCCGTTATCATTCTACTTACCAACCTACGTTTTCCTCTTGTAGGATAACTTGGTGCTCCATCTTCCAAGCTCCCCAACACTTTACGGAAATACCAAGTGGAAGCTTGCAAAACCGTGAGTACACTCAAACACCTGTTTTACGCTTTACACCTTTGGGTTCAACATGTTAGTCTATCAAAATACACGCAATCACACTTATACTTTTATGCAATCACACAAACAATCCATCAATCATGCTATAGTTACATGATATACGAATTGTATACTTGGAACATTCTTATGTGATGCTATCTGTCATTAACTACGTACAAGCCTCCCCCTTAACATGTATAGCGCTATAGGAGTAATGCACCGCCCATATTCTTGAGGTCATGTTAAGTTTATTCTATTTTGCGATGACACGCGAGGGTTGAATTATAGATCGCATGCCATGTTTACATTAATCTAGTAGGCTTGCTTAACATGTGGATTCGTTTAAACCTTTTCATACTTATGCTATATCACACTTGTGTACTCGCCAATACTTTTTGTATTGAACTATACTTTAACATGTTGTAGGTTAAGGATGTTGATCATGACGAACTTTGTAGGGACGACGTAGAAACACATCTAGAATGTTAGGATTTATGTTGTTGAACTTATTGTATTTGGCTTCCTTGTTGTAATGGAAAATCTTGTTATGAAATGAAATTGGTTTGATTTAAATATTGTCCCAAATAGTGTTATGATGCCTAGAGCAATCTATTACGTCTCACTCTGATGTTTCCGCCAATAGTTGGGGTGTGATAGATTGGTATCAGAGCCATAACTATAGGGAATTAGGTAGAATTGCCATGTTCGACTTAGTCTATAGTTTAAGTGTCCAACTTGACCCTTCTTGACTCATGCTTACAAATGTTAATTCTTCTTATTTGCTTCTTTTTACTTCTATTGGTCTTAATATATACAATATGTCCTTCCTAAGATATTTACACAATATACACACTTAAAGACTTGAAGACCCTCATACTAATGAGACGGTCTCACCAAAATAGGGGTGAAACCCGCACTTTTGTGATCATTCTCAATTTGCGTATTCGATTTTTTTTCACGAAATTAAGCCATCAAGTTAGGAGTGATATCCATACCTTAATGGAATATTTTCATTTCATACTCTAGTGGATCCTTACCAACGAGTCGGAATTCGCTCCTCGCTTGGTAAGTACCAACCACACTTAGGGTACGATATTGCCAAGTTAGGGGTGAAACTCGAACCTTGTCAACTAGTCCCACTCCTCGATTTTTTGATCTCGCTAAGGTTTCGATTTTTCGATCAAGTAAAGACGTGTAGTAACTGGAAGGGTAAAATGTTGTTAATCGCTTCTCGACGAGAGCATTTTACCTATAGGCCAAAGCATATTCCTCTAATTTGAAAGGATCTTCGATTCACTTAGGAATAGTCGACGCTTCTCAACCCAAAGCACTCCAATATTTTACTAAACCTATCTTTTATGCTATCTCAATTTCTATGTTTTTTAATACTTATTATCTCGTTCATTTCGAACCCGATGCACAATTCGCACGCCTTTCGCAATCAAAAACAATAATAATTCTTGCAAACCAACTAAATTTATACTCATTACACAATCATACGTGTTTATACTATTGAATATTTGTTATGCTTATGTCACCTATGTGAACTTACATGTTATACAATACTTACATGCTCAAACTTGATTTTTATTGTCGATCACTTAGATGTCTTTTTTCGCAAAACTCAAGATGGAGAAATGAGTCGAAGTCTAACTCCAGCTCGACTATTTTCATAACAATCACTATATGAAAATTTATATCTAAACCTCGAACCTTACTATTTTATCCAAACGATTTCACACCCTACGACATATTTACGTAATTACATACACGAAACCCCTAATGACACTTTAAACGTTTCTTCACAATTTTTCAAAAACTTTATGAAATGCTACCCATCAACTTAGTCGGTCAAACGAACCTCTTGCCCTCGATTTTCACAACTCGTCCAAAACACACTCACTTTATACTACCATTCTAAAGACATTTTATTTCCAACAAGAAACCAACAAAAACTTTCTCTCACATACGTATAAGTACTTTGCTAAAATACTTTTAAAAAATTTAAGTTTTATACGAAAATCTTCAAAACACGACTTTTCTTGCATCAATAAAATAAAATACAATAAAATAATGCAAGCTCAGTATTTTACAACCTTTTCAAAATACACAAATCTAAATCTGAACACATGGGTAAGAAATTTCATACGCGAATACAAATTTTAAAACAAAAGTAGCATTTCATTTTACAAACCACATTTTACATAAAAAATTAATACTTTTCTCAATATTCACCCGACATTAACAATTTTGGTCCTTCATTCCTGACAAACCCGACTTATTTTAACAAACTCAATGTTTTGACTCAAGCAACCACACACATGCATATCGCCTTACAGATCTGTTTATGCAGTCAATATTACATGACAATATTACACATATCAGCATTACACTTCGTATTTTACACACTCGCAACTTCATGGTAGCTTATATATGCTAAATCCTATTTTATTCCACCTATACGCTCAATATTGCATGCTATGTTATACATATTTGTCTTCAATCATACTCAAAATTTATACATTCGCACTACTTGATAGTCATACTTGAAATCTATAAGTAGGCATAACCCTAGTGATTTCGCCTATGTTCGACACACTCATACATACATACATACAATCATGCTTACATACTAGATTTTTATGTCATCTTACACACCTTTTGCTTATAATACTAGATGTAACCTGACCCATACACTACTAGTACAAACTATGCGGATCATGCACAAACCAAAATAATCGCGGGTGCACACTGGATTATATTGGTAGGCGCATGAAAACCATAGTGGGTTCTACTGTGTATCGCAACACGAAACGTAACATGACACCGAATAGTGAAACGACGTAACATGGTATGAACATGGTGGATACGCCACTAGTACTTCCTACATATAAGTGTCCCTACCATGTTACCTAACTTTCGTAAAACATGCAATGATAGATTCGGTGTTTTCCCGGACCTTGTTAAATACATTTGATTCACAACAAACTTTGGTGACCCCACTTCGAAATGATTAGTACTCGATTACCCATGACAAAGCTTCATTCTCAAAATCGTGAACTTTAACCGCCACAACTATCACTAGCATCTCTCAACATTCCATGTCGTATTTTATCCAATGTTCATAACATTTTTACCCCTCACATACACCTATCGAATCATTCACTACCATACCACGGTTTTCCCAATTCTTCCCTTAACCTTTCATGCAAACTTTATTTACAGTTGACAAGATGTCGTAGTCTCACGTAAATTTAATCCAAATACTATTAATAGTTAGCGGTAAGTGGGTATCGAACACAGGGAGTTTATGGAATATATGTTATCTAAAGTTTATACTAAATTGACTAATTTATCTAAAATGCAAGAAAATGAATTCAAGATTTTAATTGTTTTGGTTTTAAATTACATTAGCTAAGAGGTTTCAATTCAAATATTGGTTGTTAAAACAGATTAGAAGAAGTTGATCATCCTAGGATTCCGGTTTCTATTAACATTCGTGTTTAAACTCAACTAGAAAGAATCACATAGACATGATTCAAGTATGATTATTTGTTCGTGATGAAAGGGAACTAAGTACTCGGACTACAAAGATGCGAGGTTGTTACCCGATGACCAATTAACCAATATCTAACCCTAAACCCTCCATTGATATCTCGATTGTCAACGACACCAAGAACGTACGATTAAGGCTAAGATCAAAAGATCAATCAATAGCTTACAAACAAATATTCAAACACCATAATAAACTAAAAACACTGCAAGTCTATTATTCTAGAAATAAAGGATAAAAACACAAATATTTCAAGCAAACCTTCAACCTAGGATGATCACAATGAGTTTAGCCACTCATGGTCTTGCAAATCATCACACCAACAAATGCCATGTTCATACGAATCATAAAAACCAAAAAAATGTTAGAAAGTGTTCTTGAACCAAGTAGTACATTCAAAATCGCCTCTAGAACTCTACCAAAACCTCTCCAATGATAGATAACCCAAAAGAACCTTCAAAACCGAATTAAAAAGCGAAGTTACACTTTTCTCGCAGGTCATCACCGTAAGCTACAGTACCCACCGTAGCTTACGGTGGTCAGAAATCTCCTTACGGTCCATAGCTTAGCTTACGGTGCATAGAAGGATCAGACTTCATCGTAAGCTACGACGCCCGCCGTAGCTTACACTGGTCAGCAGCTTTTCCACTTTAATTCTCTTATCAACACTCCATGCCTCCTCCTTCTTTTGGCCAAGTACAAGCTCCAATCAAAACAGATTAAAATCGCTTATTTGTGCTCTTCAGTACCTGTAAAGCCATACATATCGTAGTTATCAAATCTTAATAATTAACCCAATTAAGTGCGGAATATTGATCGTTTTAAAGCACTTGAGGGTTGTCCAATGGACCACCCGTCACATCCCCACACTTAACCGTTGCTTGCCCCAAGCAACACATCAAAAACATTTCTAAGCCTACAAGTGATTGGAGTGTAAATCAAACACAAACATGTGTCCAATCATCAATTTACCATCATACCAAATGACAAACCCCTCACAGAAACTCTCCTCTCGGTAACAAAAAGGGACTAGCAAGATTGTGCTAGATCACTCGATGCGAGTGCATGATTGTGAGACAATAAGCTTTTGTAATAATCAAATCTTTACCTACAAAATGCCTAACATGCTTACGAATCAAAAGGACTTTCGGGTTGGAACAAGGCTATGTGTAAGGGTGAGAATTTGTGGGATATAAATGCATGTAGCTCATTGAAGCGACCCGACTTTATTATTACAAATAGACAAAAACAACCACTACTACTTACACAACTTCATTATCATATTCCTTCTATTTTAAACATAAACATTATGCTACCCCCCTCGAAAGACCCGTGTTGTCCTCAACAGTATGTTTGAGAAATTCATAAAAATTTCCCCACACTTGTGTAAAAAACAAGTCAAAACGAGTTCGGACAATTACTTGAAAACAAACAACTATATAACTAAACTAAATATTTACACTACCAAACCTGGGCCTCTTATGATTAATCCATATCCAACAGGAGTAAAATATAGTCCACGTTGTCAAGCTCGAGATGTTTGATGCCGTTCCCTTCCAAGTACGATTTTAGCCGATTCCCATTCACTGTTTGCTTCGTGTTAGTATGAACATTTATAATATCTACATCTCTAAACCTGCCCACTCTTGTGATTATATAAGGACCCATCCATTTGCTCTTCAACTTTCCCACAAATAACTTTAATCTTGAGTTGTACAACCAGACCTTTTGACCCACTTCAAAAGTTCATTTCCGGATCTTCTCATCGTGGACCTTTTTTAGCTTATCCTTATATGCCACCGCACACTCATAGGCTTCATCTCGGATTTCTTCTATCTCACTCAACTTTAGCTTCCGAATTATACCCGCTTTGTCATAATCCGCGTTCACCATTTTACTCGCCCAATGCGCCTTATGCGCTAACTCCATCGGCAAATGACATCCTTTCCCATACACTAACCGGTAAGGAGTTGTACCAATGGGAGTTTTATAAGTTGTTCGGTATGCCCACAACGCATCATCCAATTTGCTTGACCAATCCTTTCTATCCGATCGCACCATCTTCATTAGAATTTCTTTGATTTGATGGTTGGACACTTCAACTTGTCCACTTTTTTGTGGGTGAGACGGCGTGGCAACTCGGTGATTCACATTATACCACTTCAACAATTTCCCGAAGTTAAAATTTTTTAAATGCGAACCACCATCGCTGATTATAACCCTCAGGATCCCGAAGCAAGCAAAAATATTTGATTGCACGAACTTACAAACTACGGAATGATCATTAGTTCTTGTTGGTTTGGCTTCGATCCATTTTGAAACATAATCCACCGCAACCAAAATGTACAAGAACCATTCGAACTCGGGAAAGGCCCCATAAAATCTATACCCCATACATAAAAAATCTCAACCATCAGGATGGGTTGAATTGGCATCTCGTCCCTTTTCGAATACTTCCCATTTTTGGCAATTAAGACAATTCCGGGCATACTCACACGCATCCTTGAAAATTGTTGGCCAATAAAACCCACATGTAAGTACCCGATATCCCGTCTTGTGACCACTAAAGTGCCCCCCACAAGCGGATAAATGAGAATGAGTTAAGATTTTCCGACACTTCCGTTTCAGGCACACATCTCCGAATCTTTTGATCGGGCCCAATTTTGAAAAGGTCCGGTTCATCCCTTATATATTACTTGACTTGGACCATAAATTGTTGTCTCCTTTTCTTCATCCAATGATTAGGAATAACATCCATAGCCAAGTAATTTACATTATGGGCGTACCACGGTGCAACAGAAGTAGAAACAATTAACAGTTGTTCATCGGGAAACTGTTCATTAACTTCACTACCAACGTCGACCCCCTTAATTGGAATTCGGGATATAAATGATCCGCCACTACTTTCTCACTTCCTTTCTTATCCGAAATTTCCAAGTCGAACTCTTGTAATAAAAGCACCCAACGGATCAACCGGGGCTTTGCATCTTTCTTCTCCATCAAGTAATGAACCGCACTATGGTCCGAATACACAACCACCTTGCTTCCCTATATATATGACCGAAATTTGTCCACGGCATACACCATTGCTAATAATTCCTTTTCAGTTGTGGTGTAATTCAGTTGCGCTTCAGACAATGTTTTGCTTGCATAACAAATTGCCACCGGCTTCTTATCAACTTTTGACCCAAGACCGCTCCAATAGTTGTGTCACTAGAATCACACATAATCTCAAACAGTTTTGACCAATCCAACGGTTGCAAAATGTGAGCTTTCACCAACTGTTCCTTCAAGACAGTAAAAGCTTGCAAACATTCATCAGTAAATTCAAAAGGTACATTTTTAGTACCAAATTACATAAAGGTTTAGTAATAACACTAAACCTTTAATAAATCTCCGGTAAAATCCCGCATGTCCCAATAATGACCTTACCCCTTTAACATTTTTAGGTGGAGGCAAAGATGATATTACCCGAATTTTTGCCTTATCCACCTCCATCCCCCTTTTAGAAATAACATGTCCCAACACAATACCCTCTTGGACCATGAAATGACTTTTCTCCCAACTAAGCACCAAGTTTTTCTCGACACACCTTTTTAAAACATTTTCCAACTCACCGAGACAAGACTCAAAACTTGTGCCAAAAATGGAGAAATCATCCATGAATACCTCAAGTGACTCCCCAACCATGTCCGAAAAAATACTCATCATACATCGTTGGAAAGTCGTCGGGGCATTACACAAACCGAATTGCATTCACCGAAAAGCAAAAGTGCCATACGGACACGTGAAAGTGGTCTTGTGTTGGTCATCCAGGTGAATAGCAATTTGGTTATACCCTGAATACCCATCCAAAAATCAATAATATTATTGACCAAATAAGTTTTCAACAATTTGGTCAATGAAAGTAATGGAAAATGGTCCTTAGAAGTCGCGTCATTCAATTTCCGGTAATCGATACAAACACGCCACCCGGTGACCGGTCGGCTGGCAATTTGTTCACCATTTTCGTCTTTAATTACCTGAATGCTGGCCTTTTTAGGAACCACTTGGGTAGGACTTACCCAAGCACTATCTGAAATGGGATAAATCATACCTGCGTTCAACCATTTAATTACCTCCTTTTTTACCACTTCTCGTACGTTCGGGTTTAATCTTCTTTGAGCTTCTCTCGTCGGCTTTGCATCTTCTATTATGATGATTTTATGCATGACAATAGATGGGCTAATTCCTTTCAAATCAGCAATCGTCCACCCAATAGCCGCCCTATTGGGTGGACGATTCATGCTCTTGGGCCGTCTCCAAGTTAGAGGCAATAATGAGCGGTAAAGTGTCATTATTCCCTAAAAATGCATATTTCAAATGGCCTGGCAGATCTTTCAACTCCAACTTTGGTGGCTCCTCTAAGGATGGCTTCGTGCCCGAACAGATTTCTGCTGGTAGGCTCTCGAACTGATGGATCCACGACGGTCGACCCTCTTTAACCGCCATAGCATCTTGCTCTTTTTCCTCCATTCTTAACGCACATGCATGTACCTGCTCAGAAAAATCACAAACACAAACATCTTCACACTCTTCCTCATACTCATGCGGCTCCCATCCATCAACCAGATCTGCCATAAAACACTCATCAACACCAATAGAGTTAGAATTGTTAGTAAAAATATTCAATCTCATTTTTCGATTGCCAAATGTCATGTCAACCGTACCAAGTCGACAATCAATCATAACATGTTGGGCCTATATTGCTTAAGGTTTACACATTAAGGATTATTTTGGGCTTTGGGGTGTCTTGTGGGTTTCCTAGTGCCTTATGGGCCTAGGGTTGTAAATAATGGGCTTGGTAGTGCTTATAAATAGAGATGCTAGGTTAATGAAAGGGGCTTAGAGAGTTGTAATTCACAGAACTTGTATCAGACATCTTTTGGTGTATGTAAGTTGGTTTTATTCAAAGTTGTTCTTCTTCTTAATCATTATTTCCTCTATTAATTAGGTTAGTGATACATGTTTGATCCGTTTACGGGACTTACATTTTGTATCAGAGCCTGTTGTACAAATACAGGCTTCGGGTATTGCTGATTGAAGAAGTTTTTCGAAGTGTGTTGCTGCTGCTCGGATTGGTTTCTGTTCCATATCACTGTTCATCATCGAAAGTGTTACTGTTCCGAAGAACTCGAAGAAGATTTGTATATTTCGGATCGGTTACTGTTACAGATTCCGAAGAACACGAAGGAGATCATCCATCTCGGATTGATCATGGACTATTGTTCAATCCGGATTATAATCCGAGATACTGTTGTTGTTATCGATTCCTTGGATTTCGGAATTCTGTTCCAGGAAAGGCAGATTACTGTTATGGATAAGGATAAGGATTCCGAATTCATCAGATAGGACAAGCATTCCGGATTTCTTCATTCCGCATTCTCCTTTCCAGATTCATCTCAGAATTGTTTATTCCGGATCATACATCTCAATTTTCATTCCATATTTATCAATTCGGACTTCTCATTTCGGATTCATTAGTTCCGGGTCTTCATTTCGGGTTTTCAAGTCAGACTCTCCAATTCGGATACATCATCCGTATTCATCAATCCAGATTCATCAATACGGACTGTCATCAATTTGGATACATCATCCGGATTTGACCATAATTGACTTCAGAATTGACCATTCCGGACCGATTTCGGATTCGCACTATTCATCTAAGAAACTTAAAATAAATTAATTTTAAATCTGGTTGGTAAATTTTTAATCAATTTAATTATGATGGCTGGATACATGACTGCACAAGATCTGACGAATGCCACTCTTGCTGCGCTGCTATCGCAAACTCTGGCCCTCCATCAAGAGCTAGATCAAGTAATTGGCACTTCCACTAAAGTGCCACGTTTGTTATATGGGGATGAATATTACGAATGGATGTTTCATTTTGAACAGTATTGCAAGGCTAAAGAGTCTGGTGTGTGGTGATGCATCATGAATTGTCCAAGAACAATAGTCTACAGTACAGAGCAAGATCCAGACACAAAAATTCCTAAGCCTATGCACTTATGGACTCTAGAGGATATCAAAATAATCGAGGAAGAAGAAAAGGCCTCAGCTACTCTGACCATGGCGCTTGGACCTGATATCTCTATTGCAGTTAGAAACTGTAAGACCGCAAATGAAGTTTGAAGTGAATTGCAAAACCTCTACAAGGGAAATGCAGACATGAAGGCAAGCAGGGTGAATCAGCTGAATCAGCAATTCAGCTCGTTCAATCACATCTATGGGGAAACTATTGAAAATCAGATTCATCGCTTTGTCAAGCTTGTTTCCCAGATGATTTCAGATGAGATTACTCTCACTAACAGTGACATGAATAGACAGTTATTAAACTCATTGCCCAAGAGTTGGGATGCAGATGTGGGAATTATCAAAAAGACCAAGAACTTGAATGATGTCACTCTCACTAAGATGATAGCTACTATCAAATCATGTGAGATTGATAACAAGCAGAGAGAAATAAATCATCAAAGCAGTTTGATGGCCGCAGGGATGACTGGGCAAAATGCGGATCTAATGTCACAAATCTAATTTACAGTCCTCTGCAAGGAAATTCGCAAACACCGGGTGGCTCAAATGTAGTTTATAGTCCTATAGCCACACCATAGAACACCCAATAAGTGTATGGTCTTTAATCTCAGAATCCCACGATGGTTTCGGCTGCTCAAGTTCACACTCAGTACCATGCTCAGTATCCCAACATGGTTTTCACTCCTGCAATTCTTCAAACAATGCAACAAGGCAACACTCCTCAAACTGCTGCACCAGCACCTGCACCTGCTCAACCTGTGCCCAACTCTGCGTTTCTCACTAAAGAAAATAAAGAGAAACTAGCTATTGCGGCGTAATGATTAAAAGCTTAAACGCCTTTCTTGCAGGTGATAAGACCCCTCCATCCATTTTTCCAACTAAAGTTGATCAAATCATGGAGGAGGACCTAGACGAGATCGATGTTTCTTGGAATCTAGCAATGGTTGCCTTTCGGGTTAACAAGTTGCAGAAGAAGTATGAAGGCAACCCTTGTCAAACTTGAAGACTGGTCTCACTAAGGACAAACTTAGATGCTACAGATGTCACGAACCAGGACACTTTGCCAGGGAATGCAAGAAGCCACCATCCGGGTATGTATCATCCAGGGTCGCTGATATATAGAGCAGTGACAGACAGCTGGTTCCCGTCTCTCCCTCAAAGTCCACTATGAGTCCTTCAAGCAGCTCGGGCGGGAAGTCAACAACATTGGTGGCCCAACAGCATGAAGGTTTTAACTGGGCAGATGCAGCAGCTCAAATGGAAATATTGAATCTCTACAAGAACATCAACCACTGCATGATGGCGCAGACAACTGATACGCCCGATCTTTCGGAAACGGTAAATCGAATTCTCTGTTCTGATAGTTGTCCTTTTAAATTATCACAAATGTGCGCCCATAATTCAACTCTAGAAGCTGAATACGAACAAGCTGCATCATAGAAGATCGCCCTTAAACATAAGAACAAGCTTCTTATGCAAAAGGTCGAAGCTCAGAAACAAGATGTAGCTCAGCTAAAGCTCGACTTGAACCAACAGCAATGTTAGGTCTACGACTATAAGCTAGAACTAGCTGAAAAGGACGTAGAACTTCAAGCAGCCCTAGCCAAGCTAAATTCCTTGACATGGAAGCTTCACGAAAATGAAATAAAGATTAAAAAATTTAAAACCTCCAGTAAACTTGTCAAGGACTTATGTGACCTCCAGCTTAACTACCAAAATTTTTTTTACAAAAGCTCTTGGTATAATAGGGCGCCTCCACCATATAATCATAATTATACTAGAATGCCTGAATCTGAGGATGATGTAGAAAATGTAGAAAAAATGATTTATGGTAAACCCTCAGATTATTTATCCAAACCATGGACGCCCTATTACCCAAAGTTCTCCAAACCCACTGAACTCAAGAGAGATGATGTCTTTGTTGCTTCTACACCATTTTCACATGAAACTGGTAATCATCTTTCTGGAAGTACATATGGCTTGGAGAAAGTAGCGCCTCAGGCAGAAAAATCCACATCCTCCACAGAATCTAAAGGGAAAGAATCTTCTGATAATTAAACTGAATTCGTGAATGATACTAATGTGTCTAACTCATGTGCAGAAGAAATGTTAGTTGAGGATATCATAGAGGGTGATCACAAGGAATGTATTAATACAGATTCAGACAACTCGGCTGCTGATTATGCGTTTTATAAGCCTGCTTTTGACATTTTAAATCAATTTCTTGCTGAACAATTTACATGCTCAAACAGTGTTGGTTGTGTTGAGAATTTAGACAGTTTTAGTTCTGGTTTTTCATTAACTATCGATGTTTTGAATGATGCTAATAACTGTAATAACTCTTGTGAAGAAAAAATGAATCTAGCTACGTTCAGCATCGGCAGATGATTCGGTTTCATCAGTTTCAGCTGAGGATACCGAAAGTTCTTCTCTAGAGGCTTCGTCTGTTGATGCTAATCCTAGGGTTGATAGTGTGAACACCGACCAACCAACCGATCCTGTGAACGATGATGGTGACATAATCATAGAAGGTTCGGGCGACTCAACACAAGGGACTGATTCTGAAACGATAGAAGATGAACATTCTTTTTCTCATGATTCAAATGCAAATCTTAAAACTAATTCTGAATCGGAGTCTCAAATTCTTCAAAATCACGAGATTCCACATTCATGTAGTTCCAGCTAATCTTCTGAAATCTCAGAACAGGATGTCCCTGTAGAGCCACTCGTGTCCTCTACAGAATCTGGCGCAAAATGTGATTTGAAGAGTAAGATTAAGAAACGGAGAACACGCTGATCTAAAAAGAAGAAAACAAAACGGGCATCTTTGACAACTGAAACGTTAACTGCTGGGTCTCCTTCTCAATCTGAGAAATTGACTCAGCAGTCACAAACTGAATCTGTAAAGCAACCAACTGAACATATATCAGTTAACATTTTACCTAAATCTCCATGTTCAAAACTATCCAATTCAAATCACAAAATTAACAAGTGTGCTGATGGCTGTGCGCAGGCCATCGTCAAGAACAAGACCGTGCATCAGCCGTTAGTGCAAGCAAGGAAGAAACTAACAGACAAATTGCCTAGAATTTCCAAAACTGAACGGAATGTTTTCTTCCAGAAGAGGCAGACCTGCTTCAATTGTGGATTTCCCGTGCACATTGCTCGCAATTGTCAAAAGACTTTTACCTCGTTTAAAACTTTGTATTCACAACATCAGAAGACTATGCCTAATCGCCCACCTAAGGCTCGGTTTGTGGCTAAGCATCTGATCGCGACTGGAACTTAGCCAAGAAACAATATTTCAAACCCTTGAAACCATCAGGTTCCCAGAATCCTTCTAGCACTCCAAACATTGTGAAGAAGTCTGATTTGTAACCTGGATGCCTAAGTCAGTGGCAAAGACTCAGTCTTCTACCCATTACAAATAAATCAAAAGCATCATCAACCTCATCCTCAACTAATTTAAGTTTTCATGAGGTTACTTATATTGATGTTAATGGCAAGCCCAGATCTTCAATGGCCTGGGTTGTAATCTCTAACTAAAACCTGTTGAAATGTGTAGGAACAGCTCTGGTGAACTCTCGTTAGACTATGGTACATTGACAGTGGATGTTCAAGGCACATGACAGGAGACATCGCAGTTGAATGACATTCAGTTCTTCGATGGTGGGTTTGTTTCCTTCGCATGTGGAGAGACATGGAATATTACCATGAGATGAACTGTTTGCAACGGAGCCCTCAGCTTTAAGAATGTTAATTACGTACCAGAATTGAAGCACAGTCTGGTGAGTGCGTCTCAACTCTGTGACAATCATTTGGATGTTCTGTTCACCAAGAAAGGGTGTTATGTGCTAAAACCAGGGTTAATTATTCCAGATGATTGGATTCTTCTTAAAGCTGCATGAAAAGGAAATGCATATGTTATTGATATGAACCAGGCTCCTTCTGACAAGCTCACTTGTCTCTTCTCATCTACAGCCGAATATGATGCAATGATATGGCATTGCAGACTGGGACACATCAACATGAAGAACTTAAATCGCCTTGAAAAAGGTGGTTTAGTCAGAGATCTACCAGTTCATAACTTCATGCAAATCGAAAAGTGTGAATCATGTGCGCGTGGGAAACAACATCGACAGCCGCACAAACCGAAAGCCGTCCCTTCCACGTCTCAAGTCTTAGAACTGCTACATATGGATCTTTTTGGTCCAACAGGTTTACTGTCTAGTTATTATTGATGACTACTCTTGATTCACCTGGGTTTTCTTTCTTACACATAAAAGTGAAACCGCTGAGTTAGTCAAACAGTTTGTCACGCTTATGGAAAACCAGACAGATTCTACGGTGAAGGCTATTTGATGTGATAATGGTATAGAGTTTAAAAATATTACCTTAAACTCTTTCTGTTCCTCCAAGGGGATTGATCGACAGTTCAGTGCAGCCAGAACCTAACAAAATGGGGTTGCAGAACGCAGAAATCGCACACTCATTGAATCTGCATGCACTATGCTGGGTGAATTCGAGCTACCTCTTATTTTCTGGGCAGAAGCAATCAATACTGCATGTTATATTCAGAATCATGCCCTGATCAATAAACGACATATGAAAACTCCATACAAAGTGGTTGAAGGTCGCAAACCTTCGGTCAAGCATTTCCGCAAGTTCGGATGCCCTTGTGTTCTCCTACTCATGGACACTAAAGGAAAGTTTGAATCACACGGGGATCCTTGCATCTTCGTCGGCTGTTTATAATAAGATCAAGAAGATGGTAGTAGAAACCTACAATGTGGGTTGGCTGGAGGAAAATCCCAAGGACACATGCATTGGTCCTGACTGGTTGTATGACTATTCCACATTATTTAATCATTTTGATGTGTCTTCCAATGTCTCTACAGGCAACAGTTCAATTTCTGCCCAGTGGTGTCCATTTAATTTGATGACGATGCTGACGCTGCCAAGCTACATGAGACTTTAAAGCAGCTGGAGTGTGGATCCTCTTGGATTTAATGACGCTGTCTCGTCTTCCTCCACCATTTCGCAATCCCAAGAACCAGCTACAATTCTCATGCTCGGACCGATCCCCCTGAATTTGCGGTATCTGACCCAGAGCCTCCTACGACACATGAAGGACCTACTCTCGATGTCTTGGGTTCTTCTTTGTTCCCTAAGCCTACTCCACTCGATTGTTTGGTTGATTCATCAGCAACTACTTCTACTGGTACATCTGTTGAGGGGGAGTCATCTGGAGTAGCTTCAGCAAGTGTTACCAACCTGCAAACAGATGTTCTCATTCCCGCTACACCAATACCGCAACGTTTACAGCGTGATCACCCCATTGAAAATATTATTGGTCCTGTCAACAGTGGTCTTCGAACCCGCACCCAATCTGGGATATCAATACCTGTCTATACTCTTTCTTCATTTCACAAATTGAACCTAAATGTATTGATGTTGCCTTGCAGGAACCAGGCTAGGTGGATGCCATGCATGAAGAACTCAATCAATTTGAGAAGCTTGGTGTCTAGCAATTGGTAAAACTGCCTCAAGAAAAACGTGCTCTCGGAACTCGCTGGGTTTTCCGAAATAAGCACGATGACACTGGAGTTATCGTTCGAAACAAAGCACGCCTGGTGGTACAGGGTTTTCGACAGATTGAAGGATTAGATTATGATGAGGTCTATGCACATGTTGCGCGTTTGGAGGCTATACCCATTTTCTTGGCTTATGCATCCTACATGGATTTCACTGCCTATCAAATGGATGTCAGGACTGCATTTCTCTACGGCAAGGTGAAAGAGGAAATCTACGTGGCACAACCACCGGACTTTACTGATCCTGACAAGCCAGATTATGCTTACAAACTAGACCAAGCTTTGTATGGGTTGCATCAAGCGCCCCACGCATGGTACGCCACTATTACAGAGCATCTGCTTGCCCATGAATACACACGGGGAACCATTGATCAAACCCTGTTCATCAAACACGTTGATAAGGATATTATTCTCGTCCAAATCTATGTTGATGATATCATTTTTGGTTCCACCAATGATGGTTTTTGCCGCGAATTTGAAGAAATCATGTAGAAGAAATTTGAGATGAGCTCATCGGGGGAGATGACCACGTTTTTGGAACTTCAAGTTCGTCAGAGCCCACAGGGTATCTTAATTCATCAAGGAAGATCTGTCCATTACGTTTTTGCCAAATTCAAGCTTACAGATTCAAAGCCTATGGTCTCATCTATCGCAAAACGACCTTTGTTAAATGAAGATGCTGAAGGAACGCCTGTTAATCCGACTATCTATCGCTCCATGATTGGATCACTCATGTATCTCACTGCGAGTCGGCCAGATATCATGTTTGCCGTCTGCTAGTATGCTCGTTATCAGGCTACTCCTAAGCTCTCTCACTTACATGTTGTTAAATGAATTTTTAGGTACCTCAAAGGGGCTCCATCACTGGGCCTCTTGTATCCTAAAAATTCTGATTTTGAACTGTTTGCTTTCTCTGATAGTAATCTTGGAGGTACAGATAGGGATATGCGCTCAACTTCAGCTGTTGTCAATTTCTGGTAGATCGCTTAATCTCGTGGCAATGCAAGAAGCAACAGATGGTCTCGCTTTCTACTGCAGAAGCCGAATATGTCGCAGCCTCTACTTGCTGCTCCCAAACTTTATGGATGCAACACCAGCTTGCGGATTACGGTTTGACTTATCTAAACACAACAATTTACTATGATAATGATGTCACTATCCAAATCGTTAAAAACCCTGGTTTTCACTCCAAAACTAAGCACATAAATATTTAAGTTCATCTTATCCGTGATTGCTATGAAAAGGTTCTCGTAAAGCTTAAGCAAATCCACTGTTGGTGCATATTGGTGACAACAACTTAGATTTGGTCTTTGGATATCTTGTAATTAGTAAAATGATAAACGGTTAGCGGGTTTAATTTTGTAGTAGTTAATTAGAAGCATTTGGGCTGAACTAGACACAATATAACACATGGTAGGCGAATTGGGCCTTAAACCCATTAGCAATCAATGTAGGAAACCCTAGCCCATGAGCATAACCTATATCTATATATAGGGAGGTTGTGATTAGGGTTAAGATTGCTCAGTTAGTTGTTCAGTGCTGAAAGAATTGCTTCAGAGAGATTGAGAGAAGAGTCTTGAATTGATTGTAAAACAATTGTGTTTGATAATCAATATAAGACAGGTTTAAGGAATTGTGTTCTTGTTCGTGTTTGTGTTTTCTGTGAAATTTGAACTAGGGGATTCCGCACTATAGATTAGATAGACGATTCTATCGAGATCCATAAGGACTAGGGGACCTACACTTGGTATCAGAGCATTCGGATGTTGATTATTGCCCGGTTTAGAATTATGACAGCAGAAAAATTGGATTTTTGGTTGTTTTGGAAGCTATTTTGGAGTTTTTTACGGCTGTTTTTAGGGTTTTTGCAGGTATTTCGGATTTTCTACAACATTTCAGATTAACATCTAAGCATTCTGGATTGAAGACTTGCATTCTGGATTAAAAAGCATAGGAATTCGGATGGAAGACTTGAATTTCGGACCAGAATTTGCATTTCGGATCTGGAAAACATAGCAATTCGGATCAGAAAAGCCAATTCTGATTCCATTTCGGATTGAAATTTTGAATCAGAACTGTATTCTGAATTCTATCTCGGATTGGGAACTATTCCGAATTCCATCTCGGATTAGAACTATTCCGGATTCCATCTCGGATCATAGTAGTTTTCCGGGTTTCCATTTCGGATCACTACCCCGAATCATCATTTTGGATTGTCAACTCGCATTACTGTTCTGGATTTTCATCTCGGATTGTTAATCAGAGTTTCCATTTCGGATTTTACACTGTTCCGAGTTACACAGAAAAAGGTGGAAAGTTAACCAGCTGACGTAACCGGAGTTAATCGTTTTAGGACATAGAAATTGATCCATAAACAATTTTGACGAACCGATTGGACAGTTAGACTCGTGAGATTTTTAGGACCAAAAACAAATGTCGAATGTGTCAAACCTAAATGAGATGTTAAGGATGGAGCATGAGGCTGGAACCACAAATAAACCTCCAAAGATGCTGTAGGTAGAGAATTATCTTACTTGGAAGGATAGGTTTCAATCCTTTATTGAATATCTTGATATACGGATGTGGATCTGTATTCCAGATGGGTACGCTAACCAAACGCATGATTTTGAGGGCAGACAATGGGTTACTGCTTACGTGAATATGTCTAAAGCTGAGAAGAGGATGTATGAGTCTGAAAGAAGAAGCCTTAGCTGCAATCAAGATGTCATTACCTGATGGCATCAAACATACATTCAAGCGTTACACTACATCAAAGGAGATGTGGGATGCCCTAGAGAAGAGGTATGAGGGCAATCCCGATGTGAAGAAGAACAAGGTTGATCTTCTGAAGATATAGGTTGCTGTGTTCAAAGGAATGAGAAATGAATTCCTTGAAGATACTATCACTCGATAATATCATTTGATGTTAGAAATAGATAATTATGACATAGAGGGATACACATATGTCGAGATAAATGACAAGTTGCTAGATACTTTACCTGCAAAGTGGGATATTTACACATTGATGATAAAAAGTGAAGCGGATTATGAAAAGAAAGACTTGGAAGAGGTTGTTGGGAAGTTGAGAGCTTATGAGCTCAATATGAAGAAGAAGGATATTGGATATGATCAGGTTCAAGATCCGGGAATTTATAAAGGTCTTACACCTTCATCTTCCAACAATGCTTCAAGTGATAGTGCAACTGTGTTTCTCTCATGTGAGAATGAACAGGTCGTGACAAATTATTATGGAGAAGTATGTTTTGTTGCTGCTTCAGGAGACTCATCAGGGGCTAAGAGACAACAATCTAGTAACAGCAGTTCTAAGTCTATGCTTCTGAGTTTCAAAAGTGCTGAAGATCACCTGGCATTGTTTGCTTCTTTCGTTGCTTCCTACGAGAACTATATTCAGGGAAAATATATGATCCTGCTACGTTTCATGAAGATTATGATCAGATCGACCCTGATGACTTAGAGGAGATGGATTTGAAATGGCAGATGGCCATGATCTCTAGAAGGATGAAAAGGTTCATGAACAGAACGGGCAGGAAGTTCGTTGGCAAGAGTGTGGGCTTTGACAAGTCGAAAGTGAATTGTTACAATTGTCACAATTACAGACATTTCACTAGAGAGTGTCAAAGAGCTAAGTCTAAATCTCATAGTTCATCCTTTCAAGATTCCCTGGTCATGGTTCAAGCAATAGGAATGCATCAAACAACACTGGATCAAAGGCCATGATTTCTACTGCTAGAGAGGGTTCTTATGATTGGAGTGTTCATCTGGAGAGTGATAACAATGCCTCACAGGCATTCATGGCTGAGATAGCTCATGTTGCAGATGAAGAAGTGAAAGCTAATGCTGAGGAAGTGCAAGAGAAGGTAGCTGAAAAAGCTGATGGAGAACAGAATACCATAGAGAAGAAGATGGCTGTTGATTTTGATGCTTTCATGGCTGATCTAAGCAAATCAACAGGCGAGGTATGTCCTAACTCTGGTAGTTCTGTTTGCTTAAAATGTCGTGAACTGCAAAGTGAAGTTGACACATTAACAAAGCAAAACCAAAGTCTGGCTAATGAGTTCTCAAACCTAAAGAATCAAACTTTTTCGTGAAACAAAATGAGTCACTATACTTGAAGAAAATTAAAGGTTATGAAGAAGAAATTAATATTCTAACCTGTAAGCTAAATGAAAAACTTCAAGTTATTGACTTAGCTCATGATACGATGAGTGAGAAAACAAATGAGGTTTCTGAAAAGTGCAAAGAGTTGTCTGAAGCACAAAAATAAAATTTGTGAGCTTGAAAAGAAGTTAAATCAATTCAGAGATTCATCTTTTGTCATGAAACACATGATGAATGGCCTGAAGAAGAGTAATGACAAGACTTGTGTGGGCTTCAAATGTCTGAATGAAGTTCCACCACCTCTTGGTCATGACTATTCTTTCCTGCCAGATGAAGAAGAGCTTACAGACTTTGTGTCAACTACACCTGGTAGTTCCATATCAGAGGATGGTAATGTGACTAAAAATGCCAAGAAGGATAATAACCGAGACACTATTATGAAAACAAAGAATACACACCCTAAGAATCAAAAACAATTTTTTGTTAAAAAGGTTGATTTTTTAAAGGGATTGATATGAATGAAGAGGTCCCTGTTATTACCAAAGAGTCTAATGTGCAGTTTGCTAAGAACAAAAACAAAGAAAAATCAGAAGTTAAGCAAACTAAACAAGATCCTTCTAACGCATCATCATCATCATCATCGCCTGATGAATCTAAGCAAGAGGCTTCAATTAAGAAGTCTCTGGCTAGAAAATCGTGTTTCAAATGTCATGTAAAGGGACATGTAGCTAGCTGCTATCCTAAAAAAAAGAGTGAAGCACAGGTAAGTGAGAGACAGAGAGAAAAATCACCAGCAAAAAGTGGTGATGGTGAGAAGAAGGTTAACTCACCAAAGATATATGCTACCAAGCAACAAAGTGTTGTTGTTGGTGTAGAAAAGGCTGAAAAAGGAACTCACCAAGTTCCTCGTTTTCCAAGAAATCAACAAAGATTTCAGCCTGCATCTACATCAGGCAGATATGATAGACCTAGAAGTAGTTCACCAAGAATGAATAACTGTAATGGTCCATCAAATAATTTCAGAAGTCAAGGTCAATATCAAAATCGATACAAGAATGTTGGTAATCGAAATTTTTAATACGATGGCTTTAGAAATTATCATCATCAAAAATCATGGAATCAAAATCATAATTTCCAAAGGTCACAAAGTCCAAACTTGGTTAGGAAACCTCAGGACCACAGACCTAGTGGAAATCAAAAACCATTTCCATCAACAGGTCTATGATCCAAGACCCCTGTTAGGAGTGATGGATATTGGATGGATGTTCCCGTGGTTGATGAATCTGGAAGACCCAAGACTGTTAAGGCTTGGGTCCCCCAATCTAAATAATTTTGTTGGATGGTACGAAGCTGCTAAGGAGGATTATCAACTTGTGGTATGTTGATATTGGCTGCTCCAGGCACATGACAGGATGCGAGGTTGTTGACAGAGTTTGAGAATATAAATGGTGGTTATATGAATTTTGCAGGTGCTAAAGGAGGGCACATTACCGGTTGAGGAAAAGTGACTAACGGGAAGATCACACTGGACAAAGTGAACTATGTTGATCAGCTGAAGCACAATATTATGAGCGTGTCTCAAGTCTGCGACAAGGGTCACTCGGTCCACTTTACAAAGTCTGAAGCTTTGGTGTTGAAACTTGGTTTGGTGATACCGGATGACTGGATAGTGATGAGAGCGCCAAGGAGAAATGACACTTATGTCATGGACATGGGTGCCAAAGATTCATCGACTGTGGTCGCGTGTTTACTATCAAAAGCATCTGAGACGGAGTCTTTGTTGTGGCACAGGCGCATGGCCCACATCCACTACCGAAAAATGAATTATATTATTAAAAATGGTTTAGTGGAAGAGGTGCCAGTGCAGAGGTTTCACATGGAAGATAAATATCTTCCATGTCAAAAGGGAAAACCACATAAGAAACATCACAAGTCTAAAACAATAAATTCCATAGATGCCCCTTATGAATTACTTCATATGGATCTATTTGGTCCAGTGAATGTAAGGAGCATAGGTGGAAAGTACTATTGTTTAGTTGTCATAGATGATTACTCACGTTATTCATGGGTTTCCTTTTTAGGTACAAAAGATGAGACAGCGGAGATGATGATTGATCTTTTTACAAAATTGGAAAATGTCCATGATGCACGGGTCAAGAGGATAAGGAGTGATAATGGCACGAAGTTCAAGAATCAAGTTCTGGATCTCTATTGTCGTTGCAAAGGAATTGAACATCAATATTCTGCTCCTTATACACCTCAACAGAATGGAGTCGCTGAGAGGAAGAACAGGACGTTGATTGAAGCCGCAAGGACTATGCTATCTGATTCAAAGCTTCCAGTTCTCTTCTAAGTAGAAGCTGAGAACTTAGCTTACTATGTCCTGAACAAAGTTTTGACGGTTAAACCGGTTTAATAAAACATGTCATGAACTATTGTTTAACCAAAAACCAAACTTAAAAGGCTTTGAACCATTTGGATTACCCTGCACCATTGTGCGGAACAAAGATAAGCAAAAATTCGGTGAGGTAGCCGATGGGGGTTACTTTCAAGGCTATATGCTTGGAACACCGAATAAAAGGGTTTTAATCAAAAAAATTGTAAAATTGAGGTTGTGTTTAACATGGAAATCACTAGTTATACACCTCAACAATCAATGAGTGGTCCTCCTATATTATATGATTATGATAGTGTTTTTAAATCATTTAATATTCCTGATTTTTCCAATGTGGATGAGTCTCAAGTGATCCATACTGTGATCAGTGAAGATGGAGAGTGTGACTTCATGCCTAGATCGAGTGTATCAATGACAGATGCTCCAGAAACTTCTGCCAGTGCAGTTCCAGAGGATTCTAGTGATAGTGAGTCTGAACCTATTCAGGGGGAGGATTTCACTAATCCGTTTGCTAATGCTAATATTCAGGGGGAGGTTGGATCTAATCTGGGAGATAATCTAGTTGTTGACACCATTGCTACCACACATGTACACAGAGATCATCCAGTTGAAAACATCATTGGTGATGCTGCTGCAGGTGTTCAGATGAGAAGAGGTGTGCTCGAAGGTTCCTATTTGTTTACTTCGATTCAGAAGACTGGGTTGATTCATGAATGTTTATATAGCTGCTTTATTGCCGAAGAGGAGCCGAAGAATGTTCATATGGCTCTTAAAGACAATTGTTGGGTAGAAGCTATGCAAGAGGAACTAGCTCAGTTCAAGAAGTTGAAAGTTTAGGAGCTAGTTGATCTACCTGAAGAAGAAAAAGAAATAGGCACCAAGTGGGTGTTCAAGTGCAAGAAAGATGAACAAGGGATCATTATGTTGAATAAGGCTCGGTTGGTAGTGAAAGAGTTCAATCAGCAAGAGGGGATTGATTACAATGAAGCGTTTGCACCAGTAGAAAGGTTGGAAGCAATTCGTTTGTTCCTAGCGTTTGCTTCATTCAAGGGCTTCAAAGTTTACCAACTTGATGTGAAGAGTGTGTTTCTTTACGGGAAAGTCCAAGAAGTGGTGTATGTCTCACAACCAGATGGGTTTACTGATCCAGACTATCCAGATTGAGTTTATCGACTTGATAAGGCATTGTATGGATTGCATCAGGCACCTAGGGCGTGGTATGAGACACTGTCAGCACACTTCTTAAAACATGGTTTCGAAAGAGGTCAGATTGACAGTACACTGTTCATTAAAAGGAAGAAGGAAGACTTTCTGTTGGTACAGGTATACGTAGATGACATCATTTTTGGGTCATCTGATGAGAACATGTGTCATAATTTCGAAGAGGTAATGAAGAGCAAGTTTGAGATGAGTGCGATGGGTGAACTATCCTACTTTTTGGGTTTAAAAGTTGAACAGAAGAAGGATGGGATGTTTATGCATCAGACGAAGTATGTGTATGACATTTTGTCTCGTTTCAAAATGGAGGATTGCGCTACTTTCAATACACCTATCTGTGAGAATCACAATCTTGGTCCAGATCATGAGAGTGTGGAGGATGTTGATCCAACTCAATACAGGGCAATGATTGGTTCTCTGATGTAGTTGACTGCTTCAAGACCCGACATCATGTTCGCAGTGTGTCTTTATGCCAGACATCAAGCGAACCCAAAGGAGTCCCACATGAAAGCGGTGAAGCGGATCCTTTGTTACTTGAAGGGAAAACCTAAACTTAGGTTATGGTATCCAGCTGCTAGTGATTTGAAGTTTGTTGCTTTCACTGATTCGGACTTTGGAGGATGCAAATCTACAAGGAAGTCTACCACAGGTGGTTTTCAGTTCTTAGGAGGGAGGCTCGTGTCATGGCAATGTAAGAAGCAGTCTTGCGTGTCTACCTCAACGTGTGAAGTTGAATATATTGTTGCGGGTAGCTGTTGCTCTCAGGTTCTCTGGATCCAACAGCAGATGCGTGATTACGGTTTGATTTCACTCGTACTCCTATTATGATAGACAATAATGCCACTATTTAAATCACCAACAATCCCGTAAAACACAGTCGTACAAAACATATTGACATTCGTCATCATTTTATACGGGATTGTGCTGAAAAGAAATTAATTGAACTACATCGAGTCGAAACACTAGATAACCTGGAAGATCTTTACATAAAAGCATTTGACAGGGCTCGCTTTGAACTTTTAGTCGAACTCAACGGGATGAGGAATTCTGAATAACCATTTTTCCATAAAAATAGTGTGTAAATAATTTACTACTTTTCAAAAATCAAAAACAAAAAAAATAGAAAATCAAAAATGAGTTTTTTCACTGTGTGAAAAAGAAGAAATGATAGTATATCAGCAAGTGAGACTGTCATACTGAAATTAAAAGAAAATTATTTAATTGTGATAGCAGCTTCATCATATGATGTACCAGTAGGCAAAAGGCATGAAATAATCAACTTACCTTTGTGCTACAAATAAACTAAACTGTGTATGAGTGGGCAACATATCAGTGGCGTATGGTTTTATAACCTTAAATCTTGCGTTGATAGATTGCCAAAATCAGAGGTTTTAGGTCTTTATATTGTTATTTCATTCGGGGTATCAAGGTTGTCCTTCTGCTGCATCCAGATATATGCTGACCTAGGCACAACTAGGATATCTTAAAAGAGCTAAAACGCCAAATCCCAAATATTGCAGAAGCTCTCCTAGAGAGTCATTCAAATGTACAAATTGCATTAATCGTACCAAAATTTGGTATTTGTCCTAACCCTCGTTGGATATTGGTCTCTTTACTGTACGGAAGTACTGACCTGATCACCAATTATCTAATGTTGTAAATCAAAAAGGATGAATTTCGGTTTACTCACCTACTACGATAAATTTTTGTGCATACCTTGATCGTGGGGGTATGTCCTGAAGTGGGACACACTAGTATATCAGTATAAATTATCTAAAGATATCACGTGGTAATGGTACTTGAAATGTTCATGTAGTTTGTTTAAGTGGATAAACAATACTGGTAATTGTCTTAGACTGCTATTCATGAATATTGCATATAGACATATAAAAGAGTGTGAAAATAGTTTGATGTTGCTGATATTATCTTCTTACTGGTGATACTCACAAAAATAGAGTGTTATTTTGTTATTTATTTGCTTTCAGAAAATCTAAAAATCCAAAAATATTCCATTTTCTTGTAAATTCTTATTGTACGAATATGGTTGTTCATGGAGAAGTTATTACGGATAGAGGGAGATGATGTTAGAAGCTAAGTTCAAAATTTTTACGATCTTGCGGGTTATGTGTGTTTAAAAGTTTAAGTGTGTATTTTGAGTTGAGAAGTTCTTAATCTTTGATATAGTTTTACTATCTATTGAATAATAATAAGTTGTTTAACTTGTGTTGAAAACTTCTTATGGTTTCTCGAGATGTTTGTTTTATAGTATACAGATTGTAGCAGTATGTTGCTGAGAAGTTTGATGAAGAGGAGTTTGCTTGGATGCATGGTAGAACCTCCTATATTGCAGACAAAGTTGAAGAGTTTTGTAGATTGCTATGCAAGTACTAAACTAAAGTTTACTCAAATGCTAACGATTTAGAAGATTTGGTGATTGGATACATAAGCTTAGGGGGAGTCTGTTGCTGACAGAAGCTGTTAAAGCTGAAGCTATCCAAAGATCAACGTTTTCAAAGATGTTGAAGATTGCAAGAAGACTAAAGACTAAGTTATTTTATGAAGCTATTGTCAAGGGGGAGCTTATTTGGTGCATATTTGTGACAACATCTTAGATTTGGTCTTTGGATATCTTGTAATTAGTAAAATGATAAATAGTTAGCGGGTTTAGTTTTGTAATAGTTAATTAGAAGCATTTGGGCTGAACTAGACATAATATAACACATGGTAGGCGAATTGGGCCTTAAACCCATTAGCAGTCCATGTAGGAAACCCTAGCCCATGAGCATAATCTATCTCTATATATAGGGAGGTTGTGATTAGGGTTAAGGTTGCTCAGTTAGTTGTTCAGTGCTAAAAGAATTACTTCAGAGAGATTGAGAGAAGAGTCTTGAATTGATTGTAAAACAATTGTGTTTGATAATCAATAGAAGACAGTTTTAAGGAATTGTGTTCTTGTTCGTGTTCGTGTTTTTTGTGAAATCTGATCTAGGGGATTCCGAACTCTAGATTAGATAGACGATTCTGTCAAGATCCATAAGGACTAGGGGTCCTACATCCACACTGATGCAAATGTGGCGGATTTTTCACGAAACCAGTTAGCAACGCGCGTTTTCAAGTGCTTGTGGATCTTCTCAAAATGATTCGGTTTTCTACCTAGGCATCCTATGCATTCGTGTTTTGTTTCCTATTCTTATTTTATTTTCATTGATTCGTAAATTTGTTCATGTGAATGCACAAATTTAGGGGGAGAAATCTAAAAAAAAGTCTTTGCAAGGAAATGAAATATTTTTTCGTGATAAAATGTTTAACTAACACATGTAAGGTGTTGAAGTGGGAGAAGATTTGGATCGAAAGTGACATGTCGGTAGGTCTAAAACTCAACCGTATAGGGAAAGCCAAATGATATAAATATAACGAACTATGTACTTAGTGGGTCACTTACTATAGGCGTATGATTTCATGGTCTTGAATCTTGTGTTGATAGATAGCCAAAATCTGATGTTTAGGGTCTTTATGCTGTTAGTCATCCGGGGATATCTTGGCTGCCCTTCTGTTGCATCCAGATTATATGCAGACCTAGCCACAGTCAGGATATCTTTGTAAAAGAGCCAATATGTAAAGCCCAAAAACTAAGAGAACGGAAGTTTCTTTATGAGCATTTCCATAAGTCTTACGTACCACTTAAGGTATTTGTCTAACCCTCGTCAGTCACTATTGGTCTCTTTGTTGTACCGAAGTACTGACCTGTTCGCCAGTAGCTTAATGTTGTAAAATAAAAGGATGTCCAGAGTATACTCACCTGCTACGATGAATTGTTATGCTTACCTTGATCGTGGGGGCATGTCATGGTATGGGACACACGAGTATCATAGTATAATACTACCTTAAGCGTATCATAATGCTTGAACTAGAAGGGTTGAGTTTTAGATTTAAATGGATAAGTGTATTGACAATCGCTTATACCAATTGACCCTGCTCATACTGAAAAATGTTCCTTAGTTAACCTTTGAAACGATTTGATCCCTTAGCAAGGTTGTGTTAATATTTATGTGTGTGCTAAATAGTTTTTCTTTGTAGAATGTTAAAAGGTGGTTGGATGCTTGGTTAGTCTACTTGATGATTTTTGTTTAGATGGTTTCAGTCAAGAGATATTGACTGGCCCAGTGTGCTTTGGGATTTAGACCAATCTAATAGAAATGGTTAAAAGTCTTAAAAATTGGAAAATCAGATTACTGTTCCGGATTGGGCTTCTTTAGGCCCAAATAGTACTGTTTTTGATTTGGCTTTTCTGGAAAGGCCCAATTGGTTTGCTTTTCTGGACAAGCCCATCTGATCGTTACTATTCCGGATTGGGCCTGTCACAAGCCAATCCGGATTTAAAATTTTAGGCCCAAGCCCATTTCGGTAGTATATAGGTATCTATGACATTTCATTTCGGATTATCCACAAAATTCCGAATCAAAAGTTTTCTCTGATTCTCTCTATTTGAACTGTGTATCTCAAAAATTCATCCGGATCAGGTATAAATTGCTTTAATTCATGTATTCCGGATGATTATGTTAATGTTTAAAGCATTTCGGATTGTATCTCGGATAGATCTTCAAGGTTATATGCATTTCGAATTTCATTCCGGATGGGTATTCATCCAAATTGATGAACTCGGATTTCATCTCGGACAATCTTCATCCAGAATGATAATTTATCCGAGATACTATGGGTAATCCGGATTGCACCTTGTCCGAAATAATGGTTGACCTCCTTCTAATCCGGATTGATGAAAGGGTTCATCAGGATTAGAATTGACCTGTCGGTAATCCGGATTTGAGGTTGTTGAACCTTTCATCTGGTTTGAACCTTTTCCACTGTTGAACCCTTAAAATTAACTTGAACTCTTATTTATTTGAACCTTAACATCTGATTGAACTATCCAGTTAGTTTTAACTGCCATTCTGGTAAACTCCGTTAACTTCTGTTAGTTGGGATTTAACTTAGTTGATGTGTTGACAGATATGGTTGAAGAAGCTTTTGATGTTGTGATGCTGGTTGAGGAGCAATTCCACAACCAAGCGGGATATCTTTTAGACCCTCCGGTTGAGTTCTTTCAGGAGTTCCAATCCATGATTATGGGACTAAACGCTTGTAAGATTGCATATGCTCTCCGAGCTAATCCAGTCATCTACAGAGACATAGTGCATTCTTTCTAGAAAAGAGCACGATTTCATCCAAGAGGTGAAGATGGGAGACCGTATATTCGTTCGCAGATACAGGGAAAATAGATATTGATAAAGGAAGCATGTGTCAGAGAGGTGCTGCAGATTACCGACACTTTTAGCGATCCAACATCATATGCTAAAGAGAAGGTGCTTCCTGTGTTGATGGAAATGGGATATGAACACCGTTACTGAAGATGATGTTTCCAGCCTACTGGTAGTTACTTGTTCATATGTTTATGTAGTGCGTATCGGAGAACAGAGGCGGTCTTGATTAACCGAACCAAGCTCAGACATCTGCTATAGTATCGTTGGTTATGGACTGGAAGTATAACTATTCTGGTTATATCTTCGACAATATGAAGAAAATTCCGGAACAGTCTAAGAAGCGAATGTTTCTCTTGTACCCGCATTTTGTCCAGTTGATTCTAGATGACCGCTACCCAGATTTTGCAAAGGATGCGTCAGATGCTAACTTGTTGAACATGAAGCCAATGGGGCCAACTATCTTTAGTACGATGAAGAAGAACCGTTCAACATCTAAAACGGTGTTTGTGGGTTGATTTGCTCTGAAGAAGTTTGGGAAGTTTGCGGAAGTTATTGGTATGGGCGTTCCGGCTCCTCCTCCCATCAATGCAATAATTACCGAAGAACATGATGTACCGGCTAAAGAAAAGGAGATAGAGATAGAGGATTTTGTTACTGATGACGAAGCTGATGCTGGGCAAGCTTTTCTTGATGATCTCACAGAATTCAATGCCAATTTGCCTCCCGTTTTACCAGAGTTATCTTTGGAGAATTTAGAAGCTTTGATTGCACATCTGAAGGATATTCAGGAGAAGCAAGGTGATCCTCCACTTGATATTCCGCCTGTTGTTGCACCGACTGATCTGGTTGAGGACGAGGACGAAGATGAAGAAGATGAGGTGCCACTGATTAAAGGAGAAGAACCGAGCCAAGTATTCCATCAAGTCAACCTGAAGCTCCTATTGTTGTCTCTGCTGCAGAATCTGAGTTGATAACTTCTACCGCGGTTGAGTCTACAGTTGCTGAATCTTTTGTTGATACTTCAATACTTGATAAATCTGTTTTATCTAGCATAGACAACCAACCCTATTAAAACACAATCTACTGTTGTGTCTAATCCAGCTGACACGGTACTTCAAATGATCGAGTTTGGGGGAAGTTCAAAAGGTGCTGGCAGTTCTGAAGCGGGTGAAGTGGAGTGGGTCGTGCTAATGATGTTTCTGAAGATTATATGCGCAGATCAGAAAAACGAGCGTTTGAATTTGGGGGAATGGACAGTGAAGATGATGATGATGTGGAAGTTGATGTCGTGGATCTAAAGAAAAGGGTGGTCGTCTTGGAACAAGAAGTTATACTGAAGGATGCACAAATTGCCTCACTGCAAACTCGTTTGGATGCCAGAGATCAAACTATCGATCAGTTGCAGGGAAATGTAACTATGCTTATGACTCGGGTATTTGATTTGATGGCCAAGCTGGAGAATAAATTCAGAAGGGAATTCTGTGATCCAACAGACGACCCAATGAACATTGAACACAGGCATCGTGCGGCGCAAGAAAGAATGGCTGAGGAGACTGAAGCAGAGAGACTTGCGGCTGAACAGTTGGCTGCTGAACGCCAGGCTGGTTTAGATGATTATATGCGCGACCCACGTAAGAAATTTACTACAAGTCAAAAGCGTGCCACTGGTCAGAAGAAGAAACAAATGGTTCTGATGAAGAATGTCAATGTAAATCCACTTGATGATAACTTTCAGCTTAAAGATCCGATGAATCAGTCAGAAAGGTATGTGATGGAATTAGGGTCCAGCTATTACAGCAAAGTGGGAAATAAATCAAGGGTGCTCAGCTGGATGTTTGACCACGTCAAGAATATGTGGATTGTGGTGCGTCAAGATGGAACACGTTAGTATTATTCAAAAGAATCCCAATTCGAGACATGGAGTAAGGTTACTTTGACTGATCTGTTACGGGCTCCGTATACTGACGATGATACTACAGACCGTGGACCTGGATGGAGGTTTTGCAAAAGGCAGCAACGTGAAGTTAAAAGTGGTTTCAAGACTATGAAGACTGTCGAGCCATATTTGAGATCTGCTAAAGGAGTTCGATGCACATACTAGGAAGAGATTTTAATCCGTGATGTGGCCATCGACTGACAAAGAATTGGTTATTCCAGTTGCTCCTACATTTCCACGCGGGATTCTTAAGAATTTCAAGTTTTGGTTATATGACCCCAAAGTTGGTAGTGTTGCGATAGTGACGAAGGAGAAGGCATTCAAAGTTAATGATGTGGTAGACTTGGTGAGCTTTCATGACGAAGACTTGCAGGTTCTTGCGTCTAATCAAATCAGAACTGCAAAGCTGTATGAAGTTTGTGCAAAAGATTGGACTGCAATGGTAGCAGGAATTATTGCTGGAAGACTTGGTGTGGATGCTCAACCGAAGGACTAATGTAGTAAACCTAGGGGGAGATTGTTGGGCCTATATTTCTTAAGGTTTACACATTAGGGATTATTTTTGGCTTTGGGGTGTCTTGTGGGCTCCCTAGTGCCTTATGGGCCTAGGGTTGTAAATAGTGGGCTTGGTAGTGCTTATAAATAGTGATGCTAGGTTAATGAAAGGGGGTTAGAGAGTTGTAATACACAAAACTTGTATCAGACATCTTTTGGTGTATGTAAGTTGGTTTTATTCAAAACTGTTCTTCTTCCTAATCACTATTTCCGCTATTGATTAGATTAGTGATACATGTTTGATCCGTTTACGGGACTTACACAGTATGAGCGGTGCTCAAATATGGCTGACCCAAAATAACATTTTGTTGTTGTTTTGGGTCCGAAGATGAGTAATCTAAGACCAAAAAGTCTACCGGATAATAAAACTCGTCAACCTTGACTATGACATCTTGGACCATCCCCCGAGGTAACTTATAAGATAAATCAGCTAGAACCACCGTTGTCTCAACCCGAGCTAATGGACCAAAGTCATATTGATCATATAAACCCCTCGGTAAAATACTTACTCCGGCTCCAAGATCTAATAACGCCTTTGACATTGGAAAATTTTCAACTTGAATGTTTATTAATGGCGTTCTCGGATCTTGGAGTTTGGGAGGAAGATCCCCTTTTAGTACCGCACTTACTTGTACGGTCAAGTCAACCCGCTTAGGCATTTTTTGTTGCCTCTTTTGGGTGCATAATTCTTTTAAAAATTTTGCATAAGCGGGTACTTGTTTAATTGCATCAAGTAAGGGAATATTTACTTTAACTTGTTTGAAAACATCCCACAACTCCTCTTTTGGAGGACCCCTTGTTGAAATAAAATTTTTCTTACCCGGGTCAACTAAAGCTGATGGAAAAGGGACTTGACTTGGTCCCCCTTATTCTTTTTTATCTTTTAAACTTTCACCCAACCCTGGTTCTTGAATTACCTTGTTAACATTAGGGGTCCTTAGACACAATTGGTCCTGAGACTTCATCCTCATCACTTTCATTTCCCATAATATCTTCAACCAGCCCATCAACCAAACCCAGTGATAAGTTTGCCTTAAATTCTTTACCATTTCTTAAGACACTAACATGGTTAATAGGAATGTTACGTGAAGAATTATGGGAAGGATTTACCTTATTGTCGCTAGGAAGTTGACCTTTGCCTTTTTTCAACTCCGCTACCTCGGTTGCGAGTTGACCCATTTGAGTGGTTAATGTTTGGATGCTTTTGTCACGGACCTCATCCTTTTGCATTCGAGCATCATCCAGTTGATTCCTCCTTTGCAAATCTTGTTGCATCATCCGGAGCATATCCATAACTTCATTCCCACTTAATGAAGTTTGACCCGTGGTACCACTTTGGTCACCCGATTGTTGAAATTGCCCTTGGTAGCCTTGACTATTTCCACCTCTAAAAGTACCTTGATTGAATTGTTGGCATTGAACAAAATTTCATTGAGCTCCTTGGAAATTTGGATTCGCTTAATTCGCCGGGTTCCCATAACGAAAATTAGGATGATTCCTTGACCTGTGGTGGTATGTGTTCGAGTTCATATTAAAATTACGACCACCCCCTTGAATAGCATTCACCTCTTCTACTTGACCTTCAACCACACCCACCAAACACACATCCGCCACATGACCAATTCATTATAATTTGTACAAACGTCATATACTTGATTAGTTGCTTGTACCCCTCCATCATCTACCGCATAAACTTGAGGTCTTGTAATAACATGCCTTACCCTTCTTGAAGATTGCGCTTTTCTCTTAGACGTGACTGCCATTTGCTCCAAAAATGCCGAATCGTCTTGCTCAAAATTTGTACCAAAAGTACCATTAGTAATCAACATTAAATCACGAGCATCTTCGGAACTCAACCCCTCATGAAAAGCATTCAATAACTCCCAAAGTGGAATGCCATGATGAGGACAATTTTTCAACATCATGTTAAACCTCTCGAATGCTTCATGAAATATCTCACCCGGTTGTCGTTGAAAACTTCTAAAGATCTGCCTAGCCTCATTAGTCTTTTGAGCCGTGAAAAACTCTTCCAAGAACCTTTTTGCATGTTGGCCCATGTGTAGATTGATGCGGAGGGTAAAGTATGGAACCATCTTTTTGCCTTGTCTTCCAAAGAGAATTGGAAGAGTACCAACTTAACATCATCTGAAGAAAAATCTTGCCCTCCAATAGTGTTGCAAATAGAATCATATGTCACCAAATGGATGTATGATTCCTTCGTTGCTAGCCCTTTGTACATCGGTAAACTTTGAAGTGCGGTTGTTCTAACCTCAAATGTCCTTCCATCCGGGTGATCAGGATTCACCACCGGAGAAGGGTTATTAGTGATAATGGGCCTAAAATGTGCTTCAATCCCCCTCACCACTCTCGGTGATGTCTTCGCGGAGCACCCAATGGTACTCTTGGTCGACTCACTTTACCTTGCCTTAGCCCTTGAGGTGCAAACTGTTGTTGAAGTTGAGGTTGTTGCATTTGTGGTTGTTGCATCGGCCTTTGAAATTGAGGTTGTTGATGTTGAAGTTGAACTTGTTGAAGAGGCATTGCCCGTTGAAACTGTGGCCCTTGCGGACGAATTTGTTGTACCCCCGTGGGTTGCCTAACCAATTCTTGAACTTGTTCAATTTGTTGCCTTTGTTGGTAAACCATTCCTCCTCGAGGTCCCAAATTACCTCCATCTCCTCCATAACAGTAACCCTCTTCTTCGTATCCTCCACAATTATCCTCATACCCGTCATCAAACCTATCTCCTCCTACACCCGAAGATTGCACAAACTGAGAAGATGGATATTGAAAACCCGGTTGGTTTTGTGGTTGAAATGCAGAGGAGGTATGGACAATGGTTGAACTTGGTGGAAATTGATTTTGTGGTGGTTGTTGGGTAGAAGATGATTGGCCGGAAGTTGGGAAAAAGGATGAAAAGGGTGAAACCAGTGATGTGGGGCTAAAAATGGGAACTAGTCCAGTTTGGGTAACTGTGGATGATGTGGTGTTGATTGGGTTGACTTCATGTGTTGAAGTAGGATGGGTAGTAGGAATTGGTGAAGGTGTGGTTGGAGCTGTTTGACCTGTAGTGGAAGGTAATAGATCCATTGTGTTAATCGGTGAAATTGGTGTTGTAGGTGTTGTTGGTGAACCACTAATTTTATTTTCTCATAATAAAACTTTGTTTCTTCGCAAAGTTCGTTCCATCTCCGGATCAAATGGTGATAGCTTGTGAGAGCCTCTAGTATGCATGCACCTGTAAATACCTACACACTAACACAACCAGCGTAAACCTGGAAAATAACAAACTAAAGTGTCAAAGATAACACATGTTGCGCACAACTCCCCGGCAACGGCGCCAAAATTTGACGTGATGTCTTAGTCTCACGTAAATTTAATCCCAATACTACTAATAGTTAGCGGTAAGTGGGTATCGGACATAGGGAGTTTGTGGAATATGCGTTATCTAAAGTTTATACTAAATTGACTAATTTATCTAAAATGCAAGAAAATGAGTTCAAGATTTTGATTGTTTTGGTATTAAAATTAACATTAGCTAAGAAGTTTTAATTCAAATATTGGTTGTTAAAACAGATTAGGAGAAAGTGACCATCCTAGGCTTCCGGTTTCTATTAACATTCGTGTTTAAAGAATCACATAGACATGATTCATGTATGATTATTTATTCGTGATGAAAGGGAACTAAGTACTCGGACTACAAATATCCAACCCTAAACCCTCCCGTGATATCTCAATTGTCAACGACACCAAGAACGTACGATCAAGGCTAAGATCAAAACATCAATCAATAGCTTACAAACAAATATTCAAACACCATAAAAATTTACGAACATTGCAAGTCTATTATTCTAGAAATTAATGATCACAATGAGTTTAGCACTCCTTGCCTTGCAAATCATCACACCATCAAATGTCATGTTCATACGAATCATAAACACCAAACAAATGTTAGAAATTGTTCATGAACCAAGTAGTACACTCAAAATCACCTCTAGAACTCATCCAAAACATCTCCAATGATTGATAACCCAAAAGACCCTTTAAAACCGAATTAAAAATGGCAGTTACACTTTTCTCGCAGGTCACCACCGTAAGCTACAATGCCCACCGTAGCTTACGGTGGTCAGAAATCTCCTTACAGTCCATAGCTTCTGGCTTACGGTGCGTAGAAGGATCAGACTTCACCGTAAGCTATAGCGCTCGCCGTAGCTTACGGTGATCAGCAACTTTTCCACTTTTATTCTCTTATCAACGCTCCATGCCTCCACCTTCTTTTGGCCAAGTACAAGCTCCCATCAAAACACATTAAAATCGCTTATTTGTGCTCTTCGGTACCTGCAAAGCCATACATACCGTAGTTATCAAATCTTAATAATTAACCCAATTTAGTGTGAAATATTGATCGTTTTAAAGCACTTGAGGGTTGTCCAATGGACCACCCGTCACATCCCCACACTTAACCATTGCTTGCCCCTATCAACACATCAAAAATATTTCAAAGCCTACAAGTGATCGTAGTGTAAACCAATCACAAAAATGTCGTCCAATTGTCAATTTACAATCATGCCTAATGACACACCCCTCACAGTAACTCTCCTCTCGGTGACAAATAGGGACTAGCAAGATTGTGCTAGATCACTCGATGCGAGTGCATGATTGTGCGACAATAAACTTGTGTAATAATCAAATCTCCACCTACAAAATGCCTAACATGCTTACGAATCAAAAGGACTTTTGGGTTGGAACAAGGCTATGTGTAAGGGTGAGAATTTGTGGGATATATTTGCATGTAGCTCATTGAAGCGACCCGGCTTTATTATTACAAATAGACAAAAACAACCACTACTACTTACACAACTTCACTATCTTTTTCCTTTTTTTGCTTCAAACATTGAACAAAGAACATAAACACATCAAAATCAACACTATATACTAAAGCTCCTAAACCGGGTCGACCAATAGGTAGAATTTTTGTCGGATATAGGCTTCGGTTACAAATGAATGGTATTAAGCTCAATTTTGATTACTAATGACCAAACCCCTGTCCTTCTCTCTACCAAGCTCATATATCTATCTTATGAGGTCCAATCCCCCAAACCCACACTCTCACACATCCAAACAAGGCTACCTAAATGCCCTTATCGTCTTCACAAGCATGTTACACTTAGGTTTTGATAAGCATATATTACCCAAGTTCTATTAACACAAATCACACCCTGCCACTCAAACTAAAGAAAGAATTTCTAATAAGCATCCATGTGGCCCAAAAACTCACCATGAAAGGATAAAAAGGGATACAGATGTGTCATGTGGAGTAATGTTAGATATTCAAATTTGACAATTGTTTTGCTTGGTTAAAAATTTTCAAAATCTCAAAAATTTCCCCCATCCCCACACTTGCGATACATTGACCCCAATGTATGGCTTTGAAGGAAACGATCACTACAGCTCTCTCAACCTCACTTTCAGCTCAACTCTCAAATTTTTTAACACATATAAACACCACCAGTACTACCACAACCCAAAACATGAATATCAACCACAATACGCCACCCTTCCACCCAACCGTCAACAAAAACAAATTAATGTTTACAATAGTATACAAAGGAAGAACACCACCTGACTAGTAGTAGCGCGGCTGAGGAGGTCCGAAGATAGATGTCATCATCTCTAAAAACTCTCCGAATGCAAACGCGCCACACCCACTACCGCTTCCACCTTCACCTCCTTCTTGCTGCGCGGCGTCCTGTTGCTGACCATATCGGGGATCCTCCGACTGAGAGTGATGCAACAGTGGCGTGGGATAAGCAATGCCACCATCATAAGGTGGCAGTGTTGAGTAGTCTACTGGAGGTGGGTCCACAAAAACCGGTCCCCCCGCATCCCAATCAGCGTGCATGCGCCCGTTTTGATCATCAAGATACCGACTGTTTATCTCTTGTCCAAAAGCATAAGCATGGGTGCGATTCCATGATTCTTGTAGGTCAAAATTATGCCTTAAAGAACATTCCATGCTTGCACCTATCCATGTTTGATGATCAAAAAATGTCCTTTCAGACCCACTCCAAGTATCAAAACAGGAGGACGTTGATTTTCAATCACCTCCTACATTGTTCCTTGATGAGCCCAATTTGGCTCATAAGGATACCTTGAAAAGTCGAAGAAACCCCTAGCATGACCACTATTCGAACCCCCTGATCCACATTCATGGGGGCCACATATGGATTATCCATATAATCTTCATCACCACTTGGACCCTCCTCTTCACTTTCGGGCTCGTCATCCTCCCCCGGTCCTAACGGCCACGCATCGGCTTTCAAAACACTCCATCTTTGACCCTCACTTTTCAGCTTATGATACTTTCAGATTCGGTATATTTCCACCCAGCCCCCAACTGCTTCACATCAAATGGCTTGAACTTGTTGTAAGACCCCTTGTTGTTTGCACCATTGCCCTATATATCTTCAACAGCGCTGTGATAAGTCTAAAGTGTGGAATGATCTTCCGCTGATCACTGTTCCTAGTAATCGAAACATTTTCAACACTAGAAATCGAAAGGGAAACAATGGAGCCCCGGTCAACAAAGTGTATAACACCGGCACTTCCAGACGCCGCACCTCAGCTTTGTCACCCCGCAGTGGAATTACATTCTGTAAACATATCGCCAACATCAACTTCCCTTCAATTCTCAGATTCTTGCGGTAAAGCTTCCCGTGGGTGGTACAAGGTATGAACAAATATCCCAACATTGTGTTCCACCTTGGGTGCTTTTCTGGCTCAAGGTACAAATCCTCCAACCTTGGAATCATGTATTGATTCACCAGTTTGCTATCAAACTTGGCCACCCTTTGCAATGAATCAAACGACATCTCCACCTCAATACCATTGACCATTCTGATAGCTTCATTTTTGACACACCCCTATACGAAGGACATCTTAGAGTGGCCATCCACTCTTGAATTTCTGCGTCATACAAGTTTGTTCCCTCATGATCAAAACACTTTAATGCCGCTTCACAACCTAAAGCTCAGAACTTCTTAGTAATCATAAACGGACCAAAGTCTACCTCTCTAACCTCTTTTTCGCATATGAAGGCTTCCTTCCATTGGGATAACTTGTTGATTTGATCATTAAATAACTCAGCTTGCCATTCAGACGACTGATCGTGCAAGGACCCGGATGTCCACTTTGGTTTAGGACCCCTTTCCGGTACTTCCTCTTCTTGTTCTTCTTCTATAACACTTTGCAAAACCAACCTCCTTTTTCTTTGAGTTAGATTACTTAAGGATCCAACCTTAATTCTGCAATGCATAGCAATAAAGAACACAAATTATTCATCTTCTCATTAACCGACAATATCCCCACACTTGATTATCATTATGGTTATTGGATAAAAGCTAAATCTAATGTTTATCATTTGCAAAAATTTGAACAGTATTTCCCTAAGTAAGTAAAATTCTGCCAAAAAATCATATTTTTACCAAATGACTTAGCTTTCATAACCACCACCATTCAAAACCTATCAATTTCATCTCATCATAACAACTACAAGCAAGTGTGTAATTAAAGGTAACATAACAATTACAATTCTACAATGCATCATTAATAATGTAAGGAAATGCATACCTTTGCTTTGTTGAGAATAAGAACACTAAGAACTTCAATATTAATCAAAACCCACCAAGAACCCCAAAATTTTCGGACCCAAATGTCTAAAATCAACCACCCAAATGATGGATTCTTCAAAATGTAAGCACAATTTCAGAATCCTTGCGAAATTCTAGTCAATATTGAGCCAAAAATCACTCGATTTGGTGAAGATATGAAAAATTGGTGAAGGTGTGAAGTTGTGTTCTTGCAAGGGTTTAAGGAAGAAGAAGAAGAGGAAGGAAGTATGTGGCTATAAGATGTGCAGAAATTGAGTGGCTAGGGCTAAAACTCATATTTTACTTGCAATTACGACGGACCCACACCCATTGGCCACCGTAAGCTACGGTGTTCACCGTAAGCTATGGTGATCACTGGTAAAAGGTGAGGTCATAAGACAAACGCCTAGAACAATAAGCAAAATTGGGGTCACCGTAAGCTACAGCCGGGACCGTAACCTACGGTGGTATCTAGCATATTTTATTTGAAAATTTTTTAAACAAAAACATTATGCTACCCCCCCCTGCTCGAAAGACCTGTGTTGTCCTCAACACTATGTCCTGAGAAATTCATAAAAACTTCCCCATACTTGTGTCAAACACAAGTCAAAACGAGTTCGGACAATTGTTTGAAAATAAACAAACTAAACAACTAAACTAAATACTTACACTACCAAACCTGGGCCTCTTATGCTCAATACACATCCAACGGGCGTAAAATGTAGCCCACCTTGTCAAGCTTGAGATGTTTGATGTCGTTCCCTTCCAAGTACAGTTTCAGCCGATGCCCATTCACCGTTTGCTTCGTGTTAGTATGAACATCTATAATATCTATATCTTCAAACCTACCCACTCTTGTGATCACATAAGGACCCATCCAATTGCTCTTCAACTTTACCGCAAATAGCTTTAATCTTGAGTTGCACATCCAAACCTTTTGACCCACTTCTAAAGTTTGTTTCCGGATCTTCTCATCGTTGACCTTTTTAAGATTATCCTTATATGCCGCCGCACACTAATACGCTTCATCTCAGATTTCTTCTATCTCGCTCAACTGTAGCTTCCGAATTCTACCCGCTTCGTCATAATCCGCGTTCACCGTTTTAATTGCCCAATGCGCTAACTCCATCAGTAAATGACATCCTTTTCCATACACTAACCGGTAAGGAGTTGTACCAATAGAAGTTTTATAAGCCATTCGGTATGCCCGCAACGCATCATCCGATTTACTTGACCAATCCTTTTTATCCGTTCGCACCATCTTCATTAGAATTTCTTTGATTTGACGGTTGGACACTTCAACTTGTCCACTTATTTGCGGGTGATATGGCATGGAAACTCGGTGATTCACATTGTAACGCTTCAACAATTTCCCGAAGTTAAAATTTTTGAAATGCGAACCACCATCGCTGATTATAACCCTCGGGTCCTGAAGCGAGCAAAAATATTTGATTACACAAACTTACAAACTACCGAATGATCATTAGTTCTTGTTGGTATGGCTTTGATCCATTTTGAAACATAATCCACCACAACCAAAATGTACAAGAACCACCGTAGCTTACAGTGGTCAGCAGCTTTTTCACATTTATTCTCTTATCAATGCTCCATGCCTCCACCTTCTTTTGGCCAAGTACAAGCTCCCATCAAAACACATTAAAATCGCTTATTTATGCTCTTCGGTACCTGCAAAGCCATACACACGTAGTTATCAAATCTTAATAATTAACCCAATTAAGTGTCGAATATTAATCATTTTAAAGCACTTGAGGGTTGTCTAATGGACCACCAGTCAACAGTAAATCAGCCTAAAACGTTCAATCCATTTTTATAAACGTCCCCACTGGCTCAATTTGGTCAAAATGTTCCTTTTCTTTTAAGACTATCTTTCACTTTTATCTGCACGCAAACTTCAACTAGTCGGTCTATTACCATCAAACCTTTTAGAAACCACAAATAATTACCATCCTAGCTCTCTCCAATAAACATTTTTTTCTACAATAAGTGATTTTACTAGTACGCCTTAGAACTGACAAAACTTTTCTTACAGCTTTCAGTGCGGACCGCTCATTTTAATCAAAATAGATCCTTAGTCATACTAAAACCTTCCTCTTAGGTCGCACTCTTTTAAAATATTCCTTCCAGTGAGTTGTCTAGACCCAGTCAAACTTACTTGCTTACACACAAATACACGTTTTTACTTATCTTTATACACGTTTACGATTGCTGTCTCAAAAACACCTTAGTCAAACAAATTACTTTCACGAACCTACCATTTTTATCCTTCAAGATTTCGATACATATTGACACACTTTTTCATTAACTCCACAAGAACTTTAAACTTCATAATCTTGATTTTGGCCAAGCATTTTCACCAAAATGACATCTTTTCCAAAAGTCTCCCCCTTGAAAAAAATTTCAAGACGAAATTTCCTAAAGGAGGGGAGACTGTAACACCTTGCTTTTTTGTACTTTCCTTAATAAAGAAAGTATAATCGTATTTCTATATATGGAAATTTGTATTTTTATTTCTTTTCCCAATTTTGTAATCCGAGACTTGAATCGTAATAAAAATTCATACTTGTTATATAGACATGTCTTACATGCATTCAATCGTTTAAACTGATACTTGTTATACGTGCAAAGACTCACACATTCACACTCGATACTCAAATCATACTTATATGTGTTATACATGCAAAAATGACAAGTTATAGCCTGGAATGAAAGATAAACTAAGGTCAAGGACTAAAAATGGCATAATCCGGAGAAAGTGGTTTTTAGCCTATGGATTGGTCCAATTTGTGTTTTCTACATTAAATGCACTCAACTAACAACCCCTCTCACCTCAACTATAAATACCCACCTCCTCCCACTCTCATTTCACACCTCAAACACTTCTCTTCTTCTTTCTAAAGCCCTCTCCATCTGAAAGTTCAAGACTTTCAAAAGTGAGTTCTAACTCACTCTTACCTCCCTTCTTGAATCACCTCTAGGAGTGTTTGACATCACCATATTTGAGGTCTCAAATGTAATACCTTTTCGTTTTAATAGGGTTTTAACCCACAAGTGTTGTATTCTTCCAAGCTTGTTCTTGAAACAAAACTTGAGTTGGTAGTGTATGATTATCTGGAAGCGTTGGCTATCCTACCTTCAATCCACCACCTCACTTGATGATTTTGATTATTTTTCTTATTTTTATGTTCATCTTATTCATGACCATCCTTGTCGTCATTGTGATGACTGGTGCGTTGGTGAACTATACGAAAGAGGTTAAAGGAAGGTTATCCTCCTACCTCCATGCATGACTTCTATGAACTTCCATGATAAATATGATTATGTATACTATATAATATATATATATATACACTAACCAAACTCTTGATGGTAATCGAATGGTTATCCGTCATGGTACTAGGTTACATCACCTAAGTACTTAATTTTTCGTTACGATTCTAATGGGTATCCTAACCCATAAAAACACATTAACCTGAATGGGTATTATAGTGTCTAGAACGAGTATTAAGTCTAGATGATTATTTTCCCGTATACATACTTTAGTGTATTTAAATTCCTAATCCTCTGTTGTCATTCAAATACTTACCAGCCTACGTTTTCCTCTTGTAAGATAACTTGGTGCTCCATCTTCCACACTTTACAAAAATACCAAGTGGAAGCTTCCAAAACCATGATTACACTCGAACACCCGCTTTACGCTTTACACCTTTGGGTGGAACATGTTAGTCTATCAAAAAACATGTAATCACAGTTATACTTTTATGCAATCACACAAACAATCCATCATACATGCTATAGTTACGTGATACACGATTTGTATACTTGGAACATCCTTATGTGATGCTATCTGTCATTAACTACGTGCGAGACTCCCCCTTAACATGTATAGCACTATAGGAGTAACGCACCGCCCGTATTCTTGAGGTCATGTTAAGTTTATTCTATTTTGCGGTGACACGCGAGGGTTGACTTATAGATTGCATGCCATGTTTAAATTAATCTAGTATGCTAGCTTAACATGTGGATTCGTTTAAATCTTTTCATACTTATGCTACATCAAACTTGTGTATTGGCCAATACTTTTGTATTGAACTATACTTTTAACATGTTGCAGGTTAAGGATGTTGATCATGACGAACTTAGTAGGGACAACTTAGAAACACATCTAGAATGTTAGGATTTATGTTGTTGAACTTATTGTATTTGACTTCCTTGTTGTAATTTACAATCTTGTTATGAAATGAAATTGGTTTGATTTAAATATTGTCGCAAATAGTGTTATGATGCCTAGAGCAATCTATTTCGTCTCACTTTGATCTTTCCGCAATCGGTTGGGGTGTGATACACAGAACCTGCAAGATTTTAAAATATTGAACTCATCTCTTAACACCGTCTCCCCCTATCGGTAACAACTCCTCCATGAACAACCATATTCCGTACACTAAGAATTTACAAGAAAAATAAAATCTTTTTGGATTTTTATATTTTCTGAAAGTAAGTAACTAACAAAAGAATAAACACTCTGTTTTTGTGAGAATCACCGGTAACAAGATCATATCAGCAATATCAAACTGTTTTCACACTATTAGATAATTCTATACGTAATTTTCATGAAAAGCAGTTCAAGATGATTACCAGTATTGTTTATCCACTTAAACAAATATGTGAACATTTCAAGTACCATTACCTAGTGATATGTGAAGGTAGTATCAGACTGATATATATTAATGTGTCCCAATTCAGGACATACCCTATGATCAAGGTATGCACAGTGAGTCCTCGTAGTAGGTGAGTATACCGAAATTCATCCTTTTGATTTACAACGTTAGATAATCTGGTCAGGTCAGTACTTTCGTACAGCAAAGAAACCAATATTTAACGAGTGTTAAGACAAATACCACATATTTTGGTATGATTTATGCATTTTGCACATTTGAATGACTCTCTAGGAGAGCTTCTTCAATTTATGGGATTTGGTATTTTAGCTCTTTTAAGATATCAAGATTGTGCCTACGTCAGCATATATATGGATGCAGAAGAAGGACAACCCTGATATCCCCGGATGAAATAACGATATAAAGAGCCAAAACCTCGGACGCAAGATTTAAAGTTTTAAAACCATGCGCCACTGATATGTTCCCCACTCGTACACAGTTCGTCATTTTTATATCGCCAAGGTATGTTGGTTATTTCATGTTTTGCCTACCGGTACATCATATGATGAAGCTGCTATCACACTTAAGCAATTTAATTTTAATTTCGTGTGACAATCTAACTTACTGATGTACTATCATTTTTTTTCCACACAATGAAAACTCATTTTTTATTTTTTATTTTTCATGTTTTTGGTTTTTTTTTTAATTTTAAACTTTTCAACTTATTCCCATTAAACTCACGCACTACTTAAAATTTCTCCCCCAAAATTTTTGTTTTATGGAGTAAGGTTTTAAAAACAGAAATTTAAACAAAAACAAACTCCCACTAAAACCTGACAAAAAGTTTTTCAATTTAATAAACATTATCTATTACAGAAATAAATAATTCGTTATCATGTGTAACCTACTATTCACCTCAGATGCTTTACAAGAATAACCACTGTTAAACACATCAACAATCCTTCTTGGCCATCCTACACTCACTCGACAACTTAGTTAGACTTGAAAACCCAAACCCTACTGGTTTTGGGTTGACCATGAATATCAATATAACTTAATTCTCCCCGATATCCATCACACCCCACTAGTGTGTTGGATGTCTTCTATGTTGTTGAACAAGATTTATACTTTATACTAGGTCTTTGATCGTGAGATTTCCAATAAACTCTCGGAGTTTCCAAACTTTGAAAATTATTATCTCGAAACCTTCTTCTCCCATTATCATAATCTGAACTTTGAAAAATTTTGGATTGTTTTGAACATTTGAGTTACTAAAACCCCTATATTCGATTCTTCTTTGAAAATTTCGATTACAAGATTTCTGGTATAGATTATGATATCTAAAATTTTTACTTTGAAAACAATTTGATTGATAATTATAATGACTTGATTAAGGAGAAATGTTTCTTGGACTATCAAATCTTCCCGATGTTGAAAGTCTAGATTAAAATCTTGGTTGTTTTGTCTGACAACTTGGTTTAATATTCTTATTTGAATCAACCTAATTCCCATCGTTAACCTCAACCCTAGCTTCCACTTTCTTACCCTTTTTAAAAGGACAACAACTAACCACATGTCCTTTGTTGTGACATTTAAAACAAGATCTTTTCTTAAGAACTTTCTTTCTGTTAGATCCCTTTTAAATTGTAGGTCCACTTGGAGGATCAAGTTAAACCTGCTTCATTGTTCATATAACACAGATACGAGTGTGGTATCCTCGTAAGAATTGAAACCAAAGCAAAGTAAAGAACACAGGATAACCAAAGATTCACTATCTTGATTAACTGAAGAGAACTAGTACAAACATGTACAAACAATGCTCATACAGACTCATGCAACACTCTGTGCTCTTGTTTCTCTCTCTCTCTCAAGCTGGTTACTCGCTCAACTCAACTCAACTAGTGCAACCACTTACTGAGAAGTGCATGTCTGCTTATATAGTGTCCCCACTCAACAACAATACGAAGTATGTTGCTGGTCCTACGAAACACCAAAATATACGAAAGATGTTCTCCAAAGATGCTCGTATGAATTATCTGGATCGTCGAAGCATTAACTTGCCCGTACGAATCAAGATGGATGCTTGATTCTATAATCTCATTCGTACGACGGTATGACACTCGTACGAGCAACATCTTGCTCGGACGAAGCATATCCACTCGCACAAAGTGTTTTCCTTGGAGAAAATTCCACAGACATGACGTACACAAGACTCAACAGTATGCATACATGCAACTGTTTTACACAGATAAACTAAATGTCGTACTAAACTAAGATAGGAGGATATCTTGATTTGGTTGACATGACCAAACTGTACAGACACTGTAAACAAAGACCGTACAATTACAGATGTAACTAAGAGCAAGTGATAGACACAAAAGTGTATCAACAAACTCCCCCTAAAGATCTTCTATCCATTGATGATAGAGCATCAGGTCTTCAAATTTTCAAACCTTTCCCGTTTCCTCTTGATTGCTGCTTGAGGTAACTGGATCGGTCATAATCTGTTGTGCATTAGACTCTACCACTGGAGTTGATGTAGAAACTTTTGGTTGCGAGGATGAGGCTGAAGCATCAGGATTGCCAGGGTTTTCACTAACCGGATCATGTTGACATTTGATCTCCTTTGCTTTGCATCTCTCATTCCACAAAATGTTCACTCGTTTTCTGATCATTTCAAACACATCTTTAATACCATTAAAGCCTTCAACTAGTGTAGCATTACGAGAATGATACGATTCTCTTAAGTCGTTATGTTTAGTATTAAATGTTTACACAGATCGTTGTACAGCCGCACTACATTCTTTCGGCCTATTTATCTCAATCCCCTGAGAGTTATCAGCTGACCTCATCTATTGTAGCTGAGTTGCCCTTTCAGCATCTGTAGCCTTCAGTCGCTCATTTTCTTTTCTTAACTGCACAATGTCGGAATCTTGTTTGCTAACAGTCTCTCTCAAAGAATTTATCTCCAATTGTTGTTTCACAATAGTGTTACGATTTGAAGATATAAACTCCGAAAGTTTGATAATCTGGATTGCCATAGCTTGCAACTTAGAGAATAGAAAATCCACTTTCTCATCCTTTTCCATTTCAGAGAACAAACGATTGCTTCGTTTTAAATTTTCATGAGATGTAGATTGGGATTGTTGAACTGAAGAAGTAGTAGGTTGCGGTTCAACTGGAGTATCTGCAGCTGAAGGTGTTTCAGCTGCTGCGGTATTTGATGGTAATGGTTTAGAAGTTGTAGTGAGTTCCGTCATTACAGGTTCAGACTCTTCTATTGTGACAGTAGGTTGGACATCTGCAACTCGCTCACTAGCACCATCATTACCAACATTATCACTGTCATCATCATTACCCTTTTCCTTTTTATGACCAAATTTATCTTCGATCATCTTTTTCTAAGTTTGTTCTTCATTATCTGAATCACTGTCATCATGGCGCCACTTGTCATTTTCTGGTGCAACAAATCGATCATTTGCTAGAAAACCGATAAACTTGCGAGGAGGTGTGCTTTCCTTGTAACGTTTTACTGCTACACCCCTAACGATCTTCAACGAATGTTCCATCATACCTTCAACTTTTAAATCATCGTTGTCGTTCTTTGGAAGATTTGGATGTTGCACATTCAATTCGAGGATACATCTAAAACTTGTTTCCACCATATCCGGTTCTTCTCATATTTTCTTTCATGTTTACAAAAATATACTTTGAAACACTAAATGGTTTGTTCAATGTCAAAGCTATCTTCAGTCCAACCAAGTCGTTATTTCCATGTCATAACCACTTCGTCTGTTGCTCAAACACTGAATTAGAACATGCAGAAAGAACTTGTATCTGAGTGGTAACCATGCTTTGTTTAGTTGTCCCACGAGAAAATCTCCAACACATTTCATTCTAAGTAAACATCCATGTTGACAATTCAACGATACTTAGAATGGAGCGCTAGGATCATCACCAAGCTACAATATTGAATTGATGGTTTCAATAGAGACATCAACGTTCAAGTCATTTACTTTTCCACGGATAAGTTCCTGCCCATTTTCTTCAATAACTGTAGCTGAATCCCAAAATTCGTTGATCAACGTTTTGTATACTGTAGTCTTGTGCGTGATAGCATAATATATCCTTGAGTCGCGCAAAAACTTCATTATACTAATTACTCAGCAAATTGTCTTCCGGATCCAAGTAGGCCCCAATATTATTTCTTGGTTCAGACATAATTTCCACTTCTGACTTGTCAGTTCTCTCTGTTGCTGGTTTTCTTTTATGTTCTTTTTGTTCCATTCTATACGCATAGGACAACTAGGATAAGAACACAAATTCATTAGGGAATATGCACAAAAAGTTTTATTCAAACTTTATGTATGTATGTATGTATTCCCTGGACAAAGAATTACTGACTCATACGAATAACAACTAATTCGTACGAAGAACAACGCATTTTTACGAACTTTTGATTTAGAAACAAGAAACCAATTCATTTGACGGATAGCTGACTTGTACGAATGATGAGTTATCCGTGCGAATGATGTGTCGTTCATACGAATCTAGTTCGTACAAACAACTTCAATGGAAGTTACTTGTTTTTCAGTTAAACATGATTCTTCTCTTAAATTTTGTTGTTCAAGTCTGTTAAAGTCACATGGTGAGATAATGTTTAAGTTGTTCATCTTCAAAGTATGCCATCATAGTCAAATATACCTTAAAGAAACAAAAACAACTTAAGGAGAGGTGTAAAGATGACATGAGGAAGGTGAAGGTGAAATTCTACCAAAGAACTTCATCACCTTATATACCACATCAAAACACTCGTGCGAACTACCTTAGATTCGTACGAAGCACTGATTTGTACAAAACCTAAGGTCATCCGTACAAAGCATAATGGTTCGTACGAATGATCTCTATTTCTTACGAGTCCAAGTTTTCCACAAACTGGACTTTTAGTTCTTTGAGAAACTTGGTTTTTCGCGGGCCTGTTTAAAACTTTGCACATATCCACACTAAACACACAGTTAAGTTAAGAAAAGTGCTTGTTAAACAGATTTTGTTCTTTTGGGATGAGTTTACCGTTGTAAGAAAGTACTTTTATGAAGTTGTGATATCAAGGCGAATGGTTTTTTAGGGCGTATCTATGTAGAAAATCTTTGAGCTTCAATTTTGGCTAGTTAAAAAAGAACTTAATTTAATAGCAAAGTAAACTAAGCTAAAGCAACTACTAAACCACAAACTATATATTTACGAAGACAATCTTTTTCAGAGTTTCAAGGTAAGAGAATCATACCAGCTTTTAATCTTGTCAAAAACGAGTTTTGTTAAAAACATCAAATTAATAAATAAGCATTCTACTATGATTATCGGTATTGTTGTCCATGTAAGCTCAACTTATCAGAAGTAATCATGATTAGGAGATATGATTAATGTATGGTATATACTTACTAGCCGGTGTTCCACCACTTCACGACACATTCCCGTATCAAGATATGCACAAGAGAAAATCTTACCGGTGAGTATACTGCTTATCATCTGTTTTGACGCATATGATGTGAGATACTTACTTATTTTGATTGAAAACAAGCCCTATGTGATTAAATCACTTATTGATGAGGAACTTTATTTTCATATGCATGATGGGCACATGAGTAAGTCCATTAACAGGTTTGTACTATCGTACCAACAAAGAGGCCAACTTAGCTCCCGCATAAAGCTGTGATATATTATCACTTATTTTATGGGTGGATGTGATATGATTATCACTTATTGATGGTTGTAGGCAGTATTTACACGTATGTATGGTATCATGGAAGTTCTAGACTTGCGTCACCATTATTTTCTGGCGAAAGATTCAACCATGATACCCAAATGATAAGTCAACATAAATACCGCACATCTCAGAACCTCGGCATACCATCAAATGAAATTTCGGTACCAAGACCATAAGCCAATGAATGGTTCCCACCTGGCTTGCAGTCCGTTATGTTTATATCAACCTGCACATTTTAATCTGATTGTGAGCCTACTGGTACATCATTAGTAAAGCTACTTATCAAATTTCGTTCTTTGCTTTGGACTGTTTATGACAGATCACCAGTGTATTTCATCATCTTCGACCTATTTATCCAAAAAACTCATTTTTGATTTTTGGTTTTTCTATTGTGTTTTTATTTTTCTAAATTTTTCTCCCCCTTAAACAAAGAAGGTAATAAAAACTTAACTAGATAAATAAAAGACATATTTTTGTATTTTTATATTTTCTCATGTTTTTGTATTTTCTTGAAATATTCTCCCCCTAAAATATAAAACTAAGAGGAAATAGAAAATCTTTTTGTAATTTTTAGATTTAAAGAAAATATTTACGAAAAATGATTAGCTAAGAATGATTTACTCGGGTTTCACCTTGATGCCATTGACCAAAAGCATATAATCAAAATGAGATTTATCAAAGACTTTGGTTAACAGGTCGGCACGTTGGTGATCGGTGTAGATTTTAACAATATTGATAAGTTTTTTTCATAACAATCTCGTATGAAATGATACTTACTCTCAATGTGTTTGGTCTTTGAGTGCTGTACAGGATTACGAATGATCTATAAAGCAGCTTTGTTATCAACAAAAATTGGAGTAGTTAGAAATTCAAAACCGTAGTTGCGCATCTACTGTTGGATCCATAGAACCTGAGAGTAGCAACTGGAAGCCGAAATATACTCAGCCTCACAGGTTGACGTAGCTACACAAGTCTGCTTCTTGCGTTGCAACGTGACTAGGCAATTTCCCAAGAACTGACCTCCTACTGATGTTTATTTGCATCGATCTTGCAGCCGCCATGATCAGAATAACTGAACGCTGTCAAATCAAAGTTATCATCCTTAGGGTACCATAGACCAGTGTCTGGGCGACCCTTCAAATAACGAAAGATCCTTTTCACAGCCATCAAATGAGAAACCTTTGGAGTGGACTAGTAGCGAGCTAGAAGACATGTTAGGTACATTATATCGGGTCTTGAAGCAGTAAGATACATGAGAGATCCGATCATAGCACGATAAAGAGATGGTTCTACACATTAACCCATTCCGTCATGAGTAATCCCATGATTTTGAACTAATGGAGTTCCCAAAGGTTTTGAGTCTTCCATCTGAAATCGTTTGAGAATATCCCCGACGTACCTAGTTTGAAGGATGAAAATCCCTTCCTTAGATTGTTGAACATGCAAACCTAAAAAGAAAGTCATTTCTCCCATTGCGCTCATCTCGAACTTCTCTTGCATCACTTGCTCAAATTCTTTGCACATCTTCTTGTTTGTAGACCCATAAATAATATCATCAACATACACCTACACCAGCAATAAGTCCTCATTCTGTTCCTTGATTAAGAGAGTACAGTCGATCAATCCATGTCGAAAACCATTCTTCAGAAGATAGGTAGACAACGTTTCATACAAAGCCCTTGGAGGTTGATGAAGACCATATAACGCCTTGCTGAGAAGCCAAACCTTGACACGATGGATTGGATCTTCAAAACCAGGCGGTTGCTCAACATATACCTCTTCTTCAACCATACCATGAAGAAATGTAGTTTTCACATCCATTTGATAAACAGTAAACTTCTTGTAGGACGCATAAGCCAAGAAAATTCTTATGGCCTCAAGACGAGCTACCAGTGCATAAACTTCATTGTAATCAATGCCTTCGACCTGATTAAAGCCCTGGATGACCAATCATGCTTTGTTTCTCACAACAACACCTCGGTCATCCTTCTTGCATTTGTATACCCATCGTGTTCCAATCTTCTTATAGTTTCAAGGCCTGTCAACCAATTTCCACACGCCTACTTCTGAAACTGCTGAAGTTCATCCTGCATAGCTTCAACCCATGAGTCTTCTTTCATAGCCTCCTTCCAAGATTTTGGTTCAACTTAGCTAACATAGCAGACAAAAGACCAATCATTTTGTTCCCTAGATTCCCTAATAACCGAATACAATCCAGCATTCTGGTTATTCCTGAGCTGATTACGAGTCTGCACACCACTATGGACATCTCCAATAGTATTACACTGAGGATGGGTATTATGAATTTGAGTTTGAGGAACATCAGGAACTCAAGAATTTATACCCAAATTGTTGATATTCCGATCAACAGCCAATTTGTTTGCTGGATTTGATGATGAAGTAGACGCATGACCTTCAGTCATCCATAGATTCTGAATATTTGACGTCACATCTGAAATTCCATGAACCGGAGCAGAGGTTGCTTCATTTGTGTCATGGAACTCATCATCTTCTGACGAAACATTATAATCAGCAGCATCTTCTAATTCTTTATTTTGAACAAGATTATTAACCGAAGTAGAGACTTGAGGGTTAACAATAATTGGTCGAACTAATGATGAGTCAATTGCAGCATCACTTTCAAGTAACATTTGAGCCGCTGCAGAAGCATCATCAAAAGTTGGCAGATTAAAGGAGTTAAATAGTCCATCGTAGTCAAACATCCAAGGAGCAACCAGAGCTCTTACTGATTCAGTATATCTCTGAACCTTGACTTCACCCCATTCTTCAATCTTCCTTGTTGACAAATTCCACACTCTGAAATTAGGAGTAGCATATCCAAGGAAGAAACCTTCGATAGCCTTCGGACCAAATTTACCATGTGGATCAATGATAGTGCATGGAGCTCCAAAAGGATCTAAGAAAGAAACATCCGGTTTCCTTTTGTTCAGCAATTCAAAACATGTTTTTCCGTAAGAACTCTATTCATTGTGTAACATGCAGTAGCCACAACTTCTCCCCGAATTTGAACAGGAAGTTCTGATTCTACTAGCATTGTTCTTGTTGTTCCAATTAGAGTTCTAGTTTCCTCTCAGCGACACCATTTTTTTGTGGAGTGTATCGAGAACTGTATTAATGCGAATGCCTTTAGAAGAATAGTACTAGTCCATAACTTGATTCTTGAATTCAGTGCCATTGTCGCTTCTGATTCTCCTTACCTTTAAATTGTATAAATTTTCAAGCAGAACTAGGAGATTCTTGAGGATTTCGAGGACTTCACTCTTGTGTGCCAACATATTCACCCATAAAAATCTGGAGTAGTCATCAGTAACTACTGAACAATAGGAATCATCAAAGGTAGTCTTGTGTTTCATAAGTCCAAAGAGGTCCATATGAAGACGTTCCAGAGGCATATTCACTGTATTGATCTTCTTCACAGGATGAGATTTTCTAGCTTGCTTTCCCTTCTGGCATGATACACAGACGTCTTGAAGATAAAAGTTTTTCACTGGCACACCATTCACAAGATTATTCTTCACCAAAGAGTTCATTTTCCTCAGGTGAATGTGACCCATTCGTGTGTGCCAAGAGATTGATTCCTTCTCGGTGGCTTTTGACACAAAACATGTGACTTATGCCGACGTGGTAATAGCTTGGCTCATGTCAAGAATATACAAGTCGTTGATTCTTGGAGCTGACAGGTGGATCCATTCCTTGGGAATCTTGAAACCAGGTTTCAGCACATAGCATCCGGCATCATCAAAATGAACCGTGAACTTCTTGTCGCAGATTTGAGAAACACTAAGAAGATTGTGATCAATTTGTCGAACATAATTGATCTTGTCAAAACTTACAACACCATTGGAGAACATTCCTTTTCTAGTGATATATCCACCTTTGTCACCAGCAAAAGCAACATAACCACCCCTAATGCTTTTCACATCATAAAGGAGCCGTAAGTCGCCTGTCATGTGCCTTGATGCTCCACTGTCAACAATCCAATGACTATTCACAGTTCCTCCTAGAACACCCTGCACATTTCAAAAACCAGATTAGTTTGAGATGGGAACCCAAGCCTTAATGGTCTTGGGTCGACCCTTAACATCAAGAAATGGGATTTCTATTTCTTAATGATTTGCAAATTGTGTGCCTCCTCTTAAACCATCACCGGTCTTAGGTTTCCAAGATTATTGATTATTACCAGATTTTCTATTATTTACAATTTTAATAATTTCTGGTTTTATTAAATTTGTAGATCTTGGATTCCTTTCTTAAGAATCCGGTTTTAAAGCTTTTTCAATTACTTTTACTTGTTTACGTCTCTATTTTTCTTCTTGTTCTTTAACAATTCGCTTGTCTTGTTTTAGAGAAACAGATCGACGTTGGCAAGGTGGTTCATGAGGTGCTCTCTCAACAAATCTTGGCTTTGCTGGGTTTGTGCAATTCTTGATAAGGTGGCCAAACTCTCCACATTTGGAACATCTTCTCCTTTTAGCAAATTTAGGAGATCGTGTTCCATGACTTGATGTTGAACTTGTGGGTCTTGAGGTACTAGGTTGATTTTCATCACACCCATTTGTATGTTGGGTATAATTGTTATCACTGTTACGCTTTGAAATCTTAACTTTGTTGACAAAATCTATATTAGACATGTGTTAAAAAGTTTCGACTTTATCAGTACCCGTAGAACTCACAAATTTAACATTTTTAAGCTTCTTATTGTAGCGAGTGCCTTTTGTCTCAACCATTGGTTGTGATACTTTAAGCTTTCAACTCGCTTTTCTTGGCGTTTTTCCCTTGAACTTGATAATGGTTGTGACTTGATTGGGTTTTTCTTCTCCAAAAATTTAGTTGTTGTCTTTTCAAAAACTTGATCAATGGAGGTTAGATTTACGTTTTTGATCGGAAAATCTTTGTTAGAATAGATTTTCTTGTCTCCAACCAAAGTATTTAACACATTATCTTTGTAGACACTTTTGTCTTGACAGATTTCTTAGGATCATTCTCTTGATTTTTGACAATTTTACACTGGGAGTAGCAGACATTTCTATTCCCTTTTCTTCATTAAGAGATTGATCCTGATAAATTTTCTCCGACTCATCATCAGATGAATCATCCTCCTTTGCTGTAGAGGGGCTCTGATTAACAGCTGATGATGAGTTCTCGAACTTTCTTGATTCAACCGAGGAATTGTCTAGCTTGAACCCTAGTCCTACTTCAAATTCTTCAGGATTAAGAGGTACAGAGGGTTCAAAGCGTGGCATTTCCTCTTCATCAGGCAATTTGGTATAGTTGTGTTTCATCAGTGGTGGACACGACTTATACCCAATGCATTTAACATCTCCGTTTTAGCTTTTGAACATCAATGAAATGATCAAGCACATATCGGGAGTTATAATAACTTACCAATTTTAGCTTGATTGTATCATGTTTGCATTTGGCGATGGCTAACTCTTTCTTTGTTTCTTCTATGAGATTAATGTAGTTATTAATTCCTTTCTGTTTATTCAAAACTATCTTTGTCAATTCAGAAACACTTTTCTTAAGGGTTTCTATTACAGATTTGAATTCTTTTTCGTTTCTAGTTCAAGCTAAGTTCGCCTCTTTGCATTTTGATAATTCAACAACTAAGTTTTGATTATGACTGTTAATTGCTTCAAATTTTGATTTTAATTCAGCACAGTAATTGCAAAATTTAGGAGAGTCAGAATTTACCTAACTTGTTGAACCGGCAGCATTCGCCATGAAGGCAGTATGATGAGGGAAGGCTGCACTATTTGTAAAGAATTTTTCTGTTTCCTTCGATGCTGCTTTGGCTTTCTTCATCAAACCCACCTTTTCACTCTTCATCTTCTAAGATTCTTTCAGTGTGACATCCCGGCTTTTCAGGTATCTTAAACACGCTACTTTATTGTTATTCATTCCTACGCTGATTTACTTCGGAGAATTAAATTACGCGCTCGCAATAACTACGCTAACTTTAGTATTTAGGGAATACACAATGTTTGGAAATTCTAACGGGTTGTATCTGAATTTCGTGCTACATGTTATTAAACGTATGAATAATTGTCGAGTCGTATTATGTGTAGTTATTTATCAGATTATAATGATCGGTTAGTAAATTCTATTTATAAGCCGAACCCAACCAAGCCTGTGAAACATTTCGACTTCGCGACCAAGCAAACCTAACCCGCCACCCACACCCCCTTGTGAACCCAACCGAACCTGCCACCCTTCCCTTGCGGCCCAAGGACAAGCCCAAACCGCCCCTTGCCCCTTACGTATACGTATGTATGTATGGGGTATTCAAAAAAAAAAGCAAACCCTAAAACCTACTCCCCTAGAGGTGTGCGACGGCAGCAGCCCCCCCTCCCTCTCGGTCGTGCAAGCATCCCACATCCCTCGGATCGATTCCAAACTTATCCCGGTTCACTAATTGTCATTGTTTCAAGGTTAGGGTTTAATTTTATTACGATTCACACTAGGTTTTGTGTAGTCTTGATCATGATTATGTTCTTGTATGATATTATTATGAAAAAGTGTTGTGGTGTACGATTAGTTTGGATGACTATGCGAATCTTTGCGGTTGTGATGATATGTTTGAGTATTAAAATCATAGGCTGCGTTTTATATATAAAGATCATGATATATACTTAGGATTTGCATGAATATTGATATATTAGATGATATTTGGCAAGTTAACCTACTGTTAATCGATACAACTAAGCGTCATGGCCGTTTACACATGTTCTAATGCGATAAAGTCGAAAACAGTAAGCTGATTGACATTTACAGCTAACTTCAGTTGGCTGTAACCTGATCATTATTTATGGAAAAGTGAATTTTCTAAAGTCTAAAACGTGTATTTTTAAAAAAACGCTTCAAATGGCGCCAGATTCATATTTTTCTGAGGTTGTTTGCTATTTTTAAATGGTCATTTAGTGCAGCAGCTAAAGTTGCGTAAATGCAGAATTTGCAGGTTGTTTATCAAGTCGGATCTCATAGTCTGTATGGGGATAGGTCACGAATCTATATAGTAACTGGAGACGGGAGTTTCCGAAAATCTCTCACTGGAATTTCGTTAATCGGATGAACGATGATGTTTAAATGATTTTTCTCATGGACTGTAGTGAGAAAGCGACGAATCTGACTGCAGCCTAGTATATAAATGTTTATAAATAATTGGTAAAGATTTTGGATTTGAAAATTTTACACAAAATTCTACACTCTAATTGACACCTCCTGCTAAAAATTGGAATTTTTTGACAGTTGGAACTATTTTATAAAAATTCTCAAAAACAGCCCAGTTATAAGTGTACAAGTTGAAAACATGATAACTTGCGTTTGTGTGTATCTAAGTGTTGTATGAGTTATCCTGTGTTTATGACAAGTTGATTTGGTCGTTATTTTGTATGGTGATACTTTGCATGTATGATTATAGTTTTGAATTGGTTATTACGTGTGCCGTACTGTGTGTTAGTTATGCGTAGGGTTTTGTGTCAGTACGTTCACACACTAACTTTGAATCGGTTGACATGTTAGGACGCGATTAGCGGTTCCATCATTTGTCTCTTTGCGTTTATCTAACCGAGCAATTTAAGGTGAGTTCACGGCCTCCATTTTATCCGGTTTTGAACAACAGGGGGAGAAACATGTATACGCTCTACAACTCTATCTTTTACGTTATGCGAAATTAACGTCGTTAACTATTCGGTAACTAAGTTAATGTTAATGTATGTTATGGTCACTAAGTAGCTTTATTACGGAAGTCCTCAACCAACTCTCGAATCGTTATTATTGGGTTAGATAGCCGGGAAATTATAGTAGTACTACTGGGCCCGACAAGCCCCACCCGAGTTAGTCGCGCTAGCCGACCGGCAATGGTCAACGGGTGATTAATTTGGCCTAACTTTTGCCATGGTCAGTGATAGACCTTGCAACACAGAGGCAACAACAGTCAGCTTCGATCGCGAACTCTTACATGACGTAACTTTAGGCTTGCTACCTACATGTTAACATTGAACTTATTTACGAACCAACATTATTATTCCAGGTTAGGAATAATGGAACTATGTCGTTATCCCGGGTTAGGGATAACGGGGGAAAACAATCTTTTAAACCAAACTTGTGAACATATAAAAACCTGTGAACTCACTCTTCTTTAATGTTGACACTTGTTTCTTTGCATGTTTCTCAGGACGCTAGGAGCGCTAGGTGCACTCACTTGCATTTGATAAAGGCATTTTTATCGAGTCTTTATTAACGATTATTTTTGGGATTTTGGTTTTGGTGTTTATGTTGGCGCCCGTTACTTTATTCTAATGCTTCCGCTAAACTTTGAAACCTTGGAATTGAAAATGACTATGCATGTTTACAATAAATGTTTTTGGAAAACTTTAAATAAATCATATAGAGTCGTTCGACATTGCTATTGTCTGAGATTCTGGTTTGATCACATGCCTCGCGGTAATACTCTGCAAGTGAAAATTGAGGGTGTGACAGATTGGTATCAGAGCCTCTAGCTATAGAGAACCAGGTTTGGATTTAAAGTAGACCTAAACTATAGCTGTTACACGACACTAGACTTAGTTGGCACCGAACTGTATTATCTTGTTATGTGTTATACTATATATATATATATATATATACGCAGCTCGTAACTAACTACACCAACCCAGAAGGCTATGTCATCATCATCATCCGACAGATCTCGACAATCAAGGGTGTCGGGGAAGGCACCCATGGTCGAACCCTCACCACCTCGTGTCATGGAGACACGCTTAGCTGTCAGGAAAAGACTCGCTCTGGGAGGGGAGTCGTCCTCCCGTCCAACCACCGCTGTACCGGCCAAACTGGTCAACGCTTCAGGAGTGGGGGACGATCTACTTAGAGCTGTGCTAAGGAAAAAACAGGAAAAACTGGAGATAATGCAAGAGACTATCAAAGCACTGGGATGGCTGATACGTCAGCTGACTGGTAAAACTGAAGAGCTCGAGGAAGAGCAAGATGAGAATAAGAGAGTTCGAAGCATTTTAGCTAAGGAACTTCGTGTTGAGCAGCTAAGGGCTGACTGGCTCGAAGACAGAGTTCTTGAGTCCAGTTGGAGGATTCACGAACTGGAGCAGAACCAAGCACCATCTATCCCAGTACCCGTACCAGCACCGGCCCCTCCAGCGCCAGTAGAAGACGAAGAGGAGGATCCAGAGGAAGACCCGGAGGAGGATCCGGAGGAAGAAGAGCCGGAACAGCACCCGGTTGTTGAAGCTGAAAACGCTGAAGAGGAAGACGGTAGTGATAGCACTTGGGAGATGGAGACATAGATGACTAACTCGTCTCGCCAATCTCCGTTTTGTTTCCTTTAGTTTGTTTGTTTCCACTTATGTTTGAACTTGGAAATTTTATAATTAAACTGATACGTTTGGTTGGTATTTTGTGAGACATTACAATTTATTTAATCGAATGTTCCTTTTGATTGTTTAATTTGTTGGGTTGACATAAATTGTGTGATCATTTAAGTGTGGAATATGATAACTATATTGGATATATACATATCGGTGTGTGTTTGTGTTGTCTTGTGAAGATCTGAAATGGCAACCGGTCGCCACGGAAATCTCAACATGTCAGCTGAAGAATTGGCCGCTTTAATCCAACAACACGTGAATGCTGCTTTGGCAGGTGTTCCTAACCCACCAGCAGGTAACCATTAATAAATTTTCATGGGAAAATCTAATAGTTTGACTAGTGGACTTTCTCGCTGACTACCTATCCTTTATCCTCAGGAGGGGGTCTTAACCCCTACAAGATGTTCTTGGATGCGAAACCGAGCAAGTTCACGGGAGTTGAAGGACCTATAGGACTGGTCCGTTGGGTCGAAAAGTCTGAATCGGTTTTTGAAATGTGCAATTGCCTCGAAGCTAATAAGCTCAAGTATGCTGCCTCGACGTTGGAAGATGGGGCATTAACCTGGTGGAACGCACAAGTCCAAACACGTGGACTTGCTGCGGCGAACGCAATGACCTGGACCGAGTTCAAAGCTCTAATCAAGGAGGAATACTGTCCGCGGGATAGAGTTCAGCAATTGGAACAAGCGTGGAACCACAAGATGGTCGGGTCAGAAATTGAAGCGTACACGGCAAGACATCATGATCTGGTGTTCCTTTGTCCCGATTTGGCTAACACGTCGTTAAACGACTTGAGTTTTATCTTGGGGGTCTTGTCCCTGAGATCCAGGGCATGGTAATGTCTAGCAACCCTACGACGGAGCAAAAAGCGATTAGGCTGGCACATAAACTCACCGATAAGGCGGTGGAGCAAAGGAAGTTGCAACCTAGGGGTGCGACTGAAATTGTCCCTTACAACAAAAGGAAATTTGAAGACTCACTTGCTCGGCAGTCTTCATCAGCCCAACCACAACAAGGAAACCAGAAGCGATCCAACAACTTCAACAACAATTGGGGTCACAACAATCAGTCTGCCAACAAAACCGGAACTCGAGCGGCTATGCGGGTCTAAAGCCGCAATGTAATCGTTGTAACCTCCATCATCATGGCCCTTGCGTCGGAAATCGCTGCCAACGATGTGGCAAAGCAGGACACGTGGGAAAGGATTGTTGCGGGGAGATTATGTCACGACAGAATCAGAACCAGCACCAGGGTAATAACCGGGGATGCTATCAGTGCGGTAGCACTGCCCATTTCAAGCGAGACTGCCCGCAACTTCGCAACAACAAAAACGGTAGGAATAACAACAACAACAATAACAACAATGGCAACAATGGAAATGGTGGCACAACAGGTGCCAAAGGACGTGCATTCACGCTAGGCCGTGGGGAGGCCAATAACGACTCGAATGTTGTCACCGGTAAGTTTCCACTTAACGATCATTTTGCTACTGTACTTTTTGATACGGGTGCAGATAAGAGTTTTATATCTGAGTCTTTTAGGAAGAACCTAAATCTCACACCTAAACCCTAGAGACCCCTTACGTCATAGAACAAGCCGATGGTAAATCTGTAGATGTGACTCATCTAGTGACCGGCTGTCAACTTAAACTCGCGGGTCACACCTTTACCATTGGTCTGATGACAACTACTCTGGGTAGTTTTGATGTGTTAGCCGGAATTGACTGGCTATCCAACGTCCGAGCTGAAGTTCTCTGTTTCGAGAAAGTTATCCGTATTCCGCTCTCTAACGACGAAGTCTTGATGGTGTAAGGCGAGAAGGCAGGCGTCGTCACGAACATCATCTCTTACATGCAAGCTCAGAATTATCTTCGGAAGAAGAACTCTTTTGCTTTGCTCGCACTGGTCACCGAACAGTCTAAGGACGAGAAGCGGATTGAAGATATCCCCATCATCCGTGACTTTCCCGATGTGTTTCCAGAGGAGTTATCCGGTCTTCCACCACATCGACAAGTAGAGTTTGAAATCGAATTGGCGAGCCATGCGACTCCTATCGCCAAGGCCCCGTACCGCTTAGCTCCAGCGGAGCTGCAAGAGCTGTCTACCCAACTTCAGGAATTGTTGGAAAAAGGATTTATTTGACCCAGTACTTCGCCATGGGGAGCTCCGGTCCTTTTTGTCAAGAAGAAGGACGGGACCTTCCGCATGTGCATCGACTACAAGGAACTCAATAAGGTTACCGTCAAGAACCGGTACCCATTACCTTGCATCGACGATCTTTTCGACCAGCTTCAAGAGTCAAGCAACTATTCAAAGATTGATCTACGGTCCGGTTATCACCAGCTACGTGTCAGGGAGGAGGATATCTCCAAGACGGCATTTCGCACTCGGTATGGCCATTACGAGTTCTTGGTCATGCCCTTCGGTCTCACCAATGCACCCGGGGTGTTCATGGACCTCATTAACTGCGTGTGTAAGCCGTATCTCGACAAGTTTGTCATTATGTTCATCGATGATATACTCATCTACTTAAGGGTGAGGAAGAACATGCTGAGCATCTACGGTTATTGCTGGAACTACTTCAACAGGAGAAACTATATGCCAAATATTTGAAGTGTGGTTGCCACCTAGGGGTGCGACTGAAATTGTCCCTTACAACAAAAGGAAATTTGAAGACTCACCTGCTCGGCAGTCTTCATCAGCCCAACCACAACAAGGAAACTAGAAGCGATCCAACAACTTCAACAATCGGGGTCACAACAATCAGTCTGCCAACAACACCCAGTACTCGAGCGGCTATGCGGGTCGAAAGCCGCAATGTAATCGTTGTAACCTCCATCATCACGGCCCTTGTGTCGAAAATCGCTGCCAACGATGTGGCAAAGCAGGACACGTGGGAAAGGATTGTTGCGGGGAGATTATGTCACGACAGAATCAGAACCAGCACCAGGGTCAGCAGCAGGGTAATAACCGGGGATGCTATCAGTGCGGTAGCACTGCCCATTTCAAGCGAGACTGCCCGCAACTTTGCAACAACAACAACAATAACAACAATGGCAACATTGGAAATGGTGGCACAACATGTGCTAAAGGACGTGCATTCACGCTAGGCCGCGGGGAGGCCAAAAACGACTCGAATGTGGTCACCGTTAAGTTTCCACTTAACGATCATTTTGCTACTGTACTTTTTGATACGGGTGCGGATAAGAGTTTTATATCTGAGTCTTTTAGGAAGAACCTAAATCTCACACCTAAACCCCTAGAGACCCCTTACGTCATAGAACTAGCCGATGGTAAATCTGTAGATGTGACTCATCTACTGACCGGCTGTCAACTTAAACTCACGGGTCACACCTTTACCATTGATTTGATGACAACTACTCTGGGTAGTTTTGATGTGTTAGCTGGAATGGACTGGCTATCCGACGTCCCAGCTGAAGTTCTCTGTTTCGAGAAAGCTATCCGTATTACGCTCTCTAACGACGAAGTCTTGATGGTGTAAGGCGAGAAGGCAGGCGTCGTCACGAACATCATCTCTTACATGCAAGCTCAGAAGTATCTTCGGAATAAGAGCTCTTTTGCTTTGCTCGCACTGGTCACCGAACAGTCTAAGGACGAGAAGCGGATTGAAGATATCCCCATCATCCGTGACTTTCCCGATGTGTTTCCAGAGGAGTTACCCGGTCTTCCACCACATCGGCAAGTAGAGTTTGAAATCGAATTGGCGAGCCATGCGACTCCTATCGCCAAGGCCCCGTACCGCTTAACTCCAGCGGAGCTGCAAGAGCTGTCTACCCAACTTCAGGAATTGTTGGAAAAAGGATTTATCCGACCTAGTATTTCGCCATGGGGAGCTCCGGTCCTTTTTGTCAAGAAGAAGGACGGGACCTTCCGCATGTGCATCGACTACAGGGAACTCAATAAGGTTACCGTCAAGAACCGGTACCCATTACCTTGCATCGACGATCTTTTCGACCAGCTTCAAGAGTCAAGCTACTATTCCAAGATTGATCTACGGTCCGGTTATCACCAGCTACGTGTCAGGGAGGAGGATATCTCCAAGACGGCATTTCGCACTCGGTATGGCCATTACGAGTTCTTGGTCATGCCCTGCGGTCTCACCAATACACCCACGGTGTTCTTGGACCTCATGAACTGCGTGTGTAAGCCATATCTCGACAAGTTTGTCATTGTGTTCATTGATGATATACTCATCTACTCTAAGGGTGAGGAAGAACATGCTGAGCATCTACGGTTATTGCTGGAACTACTTCAATAGGAGAAACTATAAGCCAAATATTTGAAGTGTGATTTCTGGATTCGTGAAGTTCAGTTCCTCGGGCATATCGTGAATGAAAAGGGTATACACGTTGATCCCGCCAAGATCGATGCTAAAAAGAACTGGGAAGCACCCAGGACACGGACAGAGATCCGCCAATTTTTTGGTTTGGCTGGTTACTACAGACGTTTCATCGAGGGATTTTCCAAGATCGCACAACCGCTTACCACTCTCACTCAGAAGGGCACCAAGTATGCTTGGGGTGACAAACAGGAAGCAGCATTTCAATTAGTAAAGCAGAAGCTTTGCAGTGCGCCCATTTTGTCCTTGCCAGAGGGGGCAAATGATTTTGTGGTATATTGTGACGCTTCCATTCAGGGATTGGGATGTGTGCTCATGCAACGTGATATGGTCATCGCGTATGCATCCCGACAGTTGAAGGTCCACGAGAAGAACTACACGACACATGACTTGGAATTGGGAGCATTTTTGTTTGCATTTAAGATTTTGAGGCACTACCTATATGGAACAAAGTGCACAATCACGGATTACAAGAGCCTCCAGCATATTTTTTACCAGAAGGAGTTGAACATGCGACAGCATCGCTGGGTCGAACTCCTAAACCATTATGAATGTGCCATTCAATATCACCCGGGTAAAGCTAACGTGGTAGCTGATGCCCTCAGTCGGAAGGAGCACTTGAAACCTCGTCGGGTACGAGCATTACAGTTCACAATTCATTATGGGTTACCCGAACAGATATGCGACGCACTGCTAGAAGCAGTTAAGGAAGAGAACATCAAGGTCGAATCTGTGGGAAAGATGGAACACGATTGGGAAGTGAAACCCAATGGTACCTGGTATTTCATGAATCGTATATGGGTACCTCTCTACAGAAACCTCAGGAAACTAGTTATGGACAAAGCTCATAAATCCCGATACTCTGTCCATCCTGGTTCGGATAAGATGTATCAAGACCTTAAAGTCGCGTACTGGTGGCCCAACAGGAAAGCGGATATAGCCAACTATGTGAGCAAGTGTTTGACTTGTGCGAAAGTCAAGGTAGAATACCAGAACGCATCAGGGCTACTTCAACAACCTGAGATCGTAGTGTGGAAATGGGATCAGATCTCGATGAACTTTATCACTAAACTCCCACGAACTCCGGGTGGTTGCGATACCATCTTGGTGATCGTGGATCATCTAACTAAGTCTGCACACTTCCTAGCGACCAAAGAAACAGATAAGATGGATAAGTTGACTCGCATCTACATTAAGGAAGTAGTTTCTCGGCACGGGGTGCCAACGTCCATCATTTCTGACAGAGATGCTCATTTCACGTCCAACTTTTGGCGGTCACTTCAGAAAGCGTTGGGTACACGCTTAGATATGAGCACAGCTTACCACCCTCAGACGGATGGTCAGAGTGAAAGGACCATTCAGACCTTGGAGGACATGCTTAGGGCATGCGTGGTAGACTTCGGAAACGGTTGGGAAACCCATCTGCCTTTAGTGGAATTCTCGTATAACAATAGTTACCATACGAGTATTCAGACAGCACCGTTTGAAGCATTGTACGGTCGCAAATGTAGATCACCGGTCTGTTGGGCAGAAGTCGGTGACAGTCAACTCACAGGTCCTGGGTTGATACTTGAGGCTACTGAAAAGATTGTGCAAATCAGAAACCGCATGGCAGCTGCACGGGATCGATAGAAAAGTTACGCTGATCAACGATGCAAACCGCTCGAACTTCAAGTAGGTGACCGCGTCCTACTTAAAGTGTCACCCTGGAAGGGTGTAATTCGTTTTAGGAAACGAGGCAAACTAAATCCACGGTACGTAGGCCCATTTGTGATTTCGAAGCGTATCGGACCCGTAGCTTATCAGTTAGACCTTCCTGCCGAACTCAGTGGAGTTCACAACGTTTTTCACGTGTCCAATCTGAAGAAGTGTCTATCAGATTAGACCCTAGTCATTCCATTGGATGAGATTCAAGTGGATGAGCAACTGCATTTTGTGGAACAAGCTATCGAGATCATGGACCGTGAGATCAAGACTCTAAGGCACATCAAGATACCGATAGTCAAGGTTCGTTGGAACTCTAAGTGTGGACCGGAGTTCACGTTGGAAAGAGAGGACCAAATGAAAAGAAAATATCCACACCTTTTTGCAGTTGAGCTGCAATCTGATGTTACCGCCAACTGAATTTCGGGACGAAATTCTTTCAACATGGGGATGATATGACAGCCTGGGATTTCCTTGTACCATTCTAACAAACTGAACTTTGGTGTTCTAAACCGCGTTTACTCAATTTTCGGGACGAAAATTCTTTCAACATGGGGATAATGTGACATCCCGGCTTTTCAGGTATCTTAAACGCGCTACTTTATTGTTATTCAATCCTACGCTGATTTAATTCGGAGAATTAAATTACGCGCTCGCAATAGCTACGCTAACTTTAATATTTAGGGAATACACAATGTTTGGAAATTCTAACGGGTTGTATCTGAATGTCGTGCTACATGTTATTAGACGTTTATGAATAATTGTCGAGTCGTATTATGTGTAGTTATTTATCAGATTATAATGATCGGTTAGTAAATTCTATTTATAAGCCGAACCGAACTAAGCCTGTGAACCGTTTCGACTTCGCGACCAAGCAAAACCAACCCGCCACCCACACCCCCTTGCGAACCCAACCCAACCCGCCACCCCTCCCTTGCGGCCCAAGGACAAGCCCAAACCGCCCCCTTGCCCCTTATGTATACGTATGTATGCATGGGGTATTAAAAAATCGCAAACCCTAAAACCTACTCCCTTAGAGCTGTGCGACGGCAGCAGCCCCCCCTCTCGGTCGCGCAAGCATCCCACATCCCTCGGATCGATTCCAAGCTTGTCCCAGTTCGCTAATTGTCATCGTTTCAAGGTTAGGGTTTAATTGTATTACGATAGGTTTTGTGTAGTCTTGATCATGATTATGTGCTTGTATGATATTATTATGAAAAAGTGTTGTGGTGTATGATTAGTTCGGATGAATATGCGAATCTTTGCGGTTGTGATGATATGTTTGAGTAATAAAATCGTAGGCTGCGTTTTATCTAAAAAATCATGATATATACTTAGGGTTTGCATGAATATTGGTATATTAGATGATATTTGACAAGTTAATCTGCTGTTAATCGATACAACTAAGCGTCATGGCCGTTTACACATGTTCTAATGTGATAAAGTCGAAAACGGTAAGCTGATTGACATTTCCAGCAAACTTCAGTTGGCTGTAACCTGATCATTATTTATTGAAAAGTGGATTTTCTGAAACCTAAAACGTGTATTTTTGAAAAACGCTTCAAATGGTGCTGGATTCATATTTTTCTGAGGTTGTTTTCTATTTTTAAATGGTCATTTAGTGCAGCAGCTAAAGCTGCGTAAATTCTGCAGAATTTGCAGGTTGTTTATCGAGTCGGATCTCATAGTCTTTATGGTGTTCGGTCACGAAATTTGTACAGTACCTGGAGACGGGAGTTTCCGAAAATCTCCCACTGGAATTTCGTTAATCGGATGAACGATAATTTTTAAATAATGTTTCTCGTGGACTGCAGTCCGAAAGCGACGAATCTGACTGCAGCCTAGTATATAAATGCTTATAAATAATTGGTAAAGATTTAGGATTTGAAAATTTTACACAAAATTCTAAAGTCTAATTGGCACCTCGTCTAAAAAATTGGAATTTTTGGAATGTTGGAACTATTTTACAAAAATTCTCGAAAACAGACCAGTTATGTGTGTACAAGTTGAAAACATGATAACTTGCGTTTGTGCGTATCTAAGTGTTGTATGAGTTATCCTGTGTTTATGACAAGTTGATTTGGTCGTTATTTTGTATGGTGATACTTTGCATGCATGATTATAGTTTCGAATTGGTTATTACGTGTGCCGTACTGTGTGTTAGTTATGCGTAGGGTTTTGTGTCAGTATGTTCACACACTAACTTTGAATCGGTTGACATGTTAGGACGCGATTAGCGGTTCCATCATTTGTCTCTTTTGCGTTTATCTAACCGAGCAATTTAAGGTGAGTTCACGGCCCCTATTTTATCTAGTTTTGAACAACAGGGGGAGAAACATGTATACGCCCTACAACTCTATCTTTTACGTTATGCAAAATTTAACGCCGTTAACTATTCGGTAACTAAGTTAATGCTAATGTATGTTATGGTCACTAAGTAGCTTTATCATGAAAGTCCTGAGAACTATCGGATCGTTAGTATTGGGTTAGATAGCGGGGGAATTAGAGTAGTACTACTGGGCCCGACAAGCCCCACCCGAGCTAGTCGTGCTAGCCGACCGGGAATGGTCAACGAGTGATTAATTTGGCCTAACTTCCGCCATGGTCAGTGATAGACCTGGCAACACAAAGGCAACAACAGTCAGCTTCGATCGCGAACTTTACGTGATGTAACTTTAGGCTCGCTACCTACATGTTAACATTGAACTTATTTACGAACCAACATTATTATTCCAGGTTAGGAATAATGGAACTATGTCGTTATCCCGGGTTAGGGATAACGGGGGAAAACAATCTTTTAAACCGAACTTGTGAACTTATAAAAACCTGTGAACTCACTCTTCTTTAATGTTGACACTTGTTTCTTTGCATGTTTCTCAAGACGCTAGGAGCGCTAGGTGCACTCACTTGCATTTGATCAAGGCACTTTTATCGAGTCTTTATTAACGATTATTTTTGGGATTTTGGTTTTGGCGTTTATGTTGGCGCCCGTTACATTATTCTAATGCTTCCGCTAAACTTTGAAACCTTGGAATTTTGAAAATGACTATGCATGTTTACAATTAATGTTTTTGGAAAACGTTTAAATAAATCATATAGAGTCGTTCGACATTGCTAGTGTCTGAGATTCTGGTTTGATCACACGCCTCGCGGTAATACTCCGCAAGTGGAAATTGAGGGTGTTACATTCAACAACTTTCTGACCTCAGCATCACTTCCCTCTCTGAAATCTGAATCAGATCCATAACCACCAGAACTTAAGCATTCTTCATCAGAACTACCAGTATACCCTGAAGCATCATCATCATCTGAACTATCAATGTTGTGAACATGTTTGATTTGACTGATGATTTTGGCACAATATGCAGTTCCTCCGTTATTCTCAGTTCCCAACTGTACTGACCAATCGCATCACCAAAGCTCTGTGCGTGTTGTTTGAAGGTCATGATTGGTTGGTGTTGTTTGGGTTGCCAACCGTTACTATTCTTCTATCCTTTTCTTCATAGACTGGTTTTCAAAAGTGTTCTGTTGTCTACACAATTTTAGTTAAAAAAGTCAAAAATTCTATCAGCTTTTCAGGTTTAATAGTCAAGTCCAAAATGTCAGAGATTTGGTCAACCCTACAAACAATATTCCGGTGAGTTTCTCCTGCAAGAGTGTTCAACTTAGATGAAAATTTTAAGAAAAACCAGATTTTAACATGTCTCCATGTGTTCTAACTAGGTTTTTATGAAAATTTTTTAGGTACAACAAGTTTTAGCTAAGTTTTAAGTTTGTTATCTTTCAATAACTTAAGTTCCTGCTGAAAGTTCAAGAACACTTCAAGAAACCCTCTCAACTAGCTCAGACACAATCACTAAGCTTGGTTTTGAACAAGGAAGAGATCCAAAGATCTAATACCACTTGTAGGTCCACTTGGGGGATCAAGTTAAACCTGCTTCCTTGTTCATATAACACAGATGTGAGTGCGGAATCCTCGTAAGAATGCAAACCAAAGCAAAGTAACGAACACAGGATAACCAAAGATTCACTATCTTTATTAACTGAAGTGAACTAGTACAAACATATACAAACAATGCTCATACAGACTCATGCAACACTCTGTGCTCTTGTGTCTCTCTCTCTAGCTGGTTACTCACTCAACTCAACTCAACTAGTCTAACCACTTACTGAGAAGTGCATGTCTCCTTATATAGTGTCCCCACTCAGCAATAGTACGAAGTATGTTGCTGGTCGTACGAAACACCATAATACACGAAAGTTCTTCTCCAAAGATGCTCGTATGATTGATCTGGATCGTACGAAGCATTAACTTGCTTGTACGAATCAAGCTGGATGCTTGATTCTATAATCTCATTCGTACAAATATAATGACACTCATACAAGCAACATCTTACTTGTACGAAGCATGTCCACTCGCATAAAGTGTTTTCCTTGGAGAACGTTCCACAGACATGACGTACACAAGACTCAGCAGTATGCACACATGCAACTGTTTTACACAGACAAACTAAATGTCGTACTAAACCAAGATATGAGGATATTCTGATTTGGTCGACACGACCAAACTGTACAGGCACTGTAAACAAAGACCGTACAATTACAGACGTAACTAAGAACAAGCGACATACACAAAAGTGTATCATCAAATTTTTTGACCGTTTTGTCCGTTTTGTCTTTAATATGCACATCCACTATATGAGGTGTACTGTTAGACCTAACCAAATCTTTCAAAGAAACTAGACTATTTGGTATGTCAACTATTATCAGATCCACTACAGCTGGTGTAGTAGGCACAAAATCTATTAGCTCATTTTCATTTGGTAAAAATGAGCAGTCCTGATCATCAGAAGATGAAGCTTTACTAAACCCCACTCTCGTTTTATCACTACTCCTTTTCAAACTTTTCTGAATTTGAGTCTTGACAAACGAGGATTTTCCAAATTTGTCTAACTTTCTATGAAGTTCAACAATTTTGGCTTGTGCACCAGCCAATTCTGTGCACTTTTCCGAAAGCTCGTTAGTCTTATCATAAACAGTTTCATGAGCCAAATCAATGATCCGCAACAATTCATTGACTTTTCTGGTCAAACTGTTGATTTCTTGCTCATTTGATTTTTGTTTATTTAAACAATTTGACTCCCTTTTACTCAAAAGAACATTTGACTCTTTCTGGTTTTTTAGTTAATCTAACAGAATTTTGTTTTGCTATGATAGTTTGTCAACTTTACCTTGTAGTTTAGTGCAATTATGACAAGTATGACTCACAGATTGCAATTGTATCCTTGACCTCCATTTTCTCCTTCTCAGCTTCCTTCTCTTCTTTCTTAGTAGCTGCTTCTTCAATCTTCACAACTGCAGTCTCAGCTACACATGCTTGATCACATGTACTTTGTCTTGAAGAACTCTGATAACGTTTTATTAAAGCTTCCCACAGGTCTCTAGAAGATCCATACCTATTAGAAATGTTTTTCATATCCAATGGCAAGGACATCTTTATCGCTGCTAAAGCTTTCTTCTCAGCATCATACATACGTTTCTTAGAGTCTTCCATCTTCTCATACGAAAGTACCAGAATTCTCCCGTTAACTCGACGTGTGGGAGCAATGTACCATTCGATCATATAGTTCCACATCTTAGAATCTTCACATTGAACAAATGCCTCAAACTTCTTCTTCCAGTCTACATATTGTTCAGCATTTATCAACTTTCCCCAGTTATTAACACCCTTATATTGTTCATTTTGACCATCTTTAGCACACGGAGTATCAGTTTAAACGGATTTTGGTATACTTGTGTCAAAATCCAAATCTAACCTCTCATCTGGTCTTTCTTCGTGTTTTACCGTAACCGTATTGTTAAAAACGTTCAAAAAATTGTCCGAAATGCGTGTTTACCAAATTGTATCGTTAGACTCGTCTCGACAATACGACTCCAATGATGTATAATATCCGAGACCTTTTTTTTGTCCTAAAAATCACATGAGTCTAACCGTGCAGTCGGTTTGTTAAACTCGTTTACGGATCAAATTCGACGTACGAAAACGTTTATCTCCGATTACATCAGCTGGTTAACTTTCCACAGCGAATTCAACTTAGAACAGTACCCAACTTGAAACAGTAACTCGAATTAACAATCCAAGATGGGAAATTCGGAACAGTGATTCGAGATACCAATCCGAGATGGTAATTCAGAATAGTGATCCGAGATGGTATTTGAGATGGTCCGAGATTATCCGAAATGGTCCTAATTTGAAATAGTAACCGAGATACTTATCCGAGATGGTCATTCGAGATGATCCGAAATCAATACTAAAGATTCGAGATGCACTGTTTTGATCAAAGATGCTACCCAGTTTATCCGAGATGCTTCCCAATTAATCCAAAATACACTGTATTCTGATCCGAGATGCTTCACATATGATCCGAGATGCTTCACATATGATCCAAGATGCAAGTTTTCTATCCGAAATGCTTCACTTATAATCCGAGATGCAATCCTTCTATCTGAAATCATTAATGTTTTTTTCTAGAACAGCAGTAGAAACCCTAAAACAACCATCAAAACGTTCAAAAACCCAACTTTTACTCCAGTAACGATTCGGAACCGAGCTAATCAAGAACCTAACACTCTGATACCATTTCTAGGTCCCCTAATCCTTATGGATCTTCACAGAATCGTCTATCCAATCTAGAGTGCATAATTCTCTAGATCAGATTATCATAGAAATACAAGTAGAAACACAAATCACAATAAACCCGATCTTTATTGATCATCTATCACAACAAATACAATCAATCTAGATCACACGAATTTATCCAAGCCAATCTCTTCTATGAATTCTCTCTCTCTCAACTCTCTCTAAATTGACTAACTGAGCAACCTAAACCCTAATGCAAAACTCTGTTTATATAGAGACAGGTTTGCAACTAGGCTAGGGTTTAACCACATGGGCTGCAAATTGGGCTAGGCCTAATCGCCTACCACTCCTTATAATGAGGGTCTTGGTTGGCCCAATCACTACAACTAACTATTACAAAACCCAACCCGCCAAATGTTTATCGTTTTACTAATTACAAGATATCCAAAGACCAAATCTAAGCTGTTGTCACAAATATACACCAACACCCTTTTCCATCCAAGCAGAGTTTTTCATTGCCGTATTGAATTCAACAATTCTCCAAAGCGATAATCTTCTTCACAAACCCTCATTCACTATTCAATCATGACTCTGAACATCAAAATTCCCCATAACTACCTTCCTATCCTTGAGAAAACTGATAATAATGTTGCCTATCTTGCAATAATTGATGTTCTACAGACATCATCATACAAGGATATTCTACTAGCAAAGGCTTCAATCTATGTGGACACACATTGACAACATTGGGAAAATACTATTACGTCAAAAGATTGGGCAGTCTCTTGTCCAAATTTCCCATCCACTATTTCCACCACATTGGTTTAAATAACCTAAATGACCCCACTTCTTACCTAAAGAAAGACTTACATGATGAATTCATTGAGCGTGGTTATGAAGGTCAAATGACTAGTATTACCATCTATAAACCTGAATTTCCTATTGACATGAAATTCTTTTTCCATACTTTATTGCTATGTTTGACAGCCAAGACAACTGCTTTTAATGAAATACCTTTAAACATTCAGAACCTGGGTTATACTTTTTTAACAAAATCAAAATTTAACTTTTCCTAGGTATTGTTTTCTGACTTTGTGGCAAACTATAATAACATTTTAAAAAGTAATGGTTTTCTTATACACCCTAGGCTATTGAGTTTTTATCTTCAAAAACAAGTTTTTGAAACTGATTTTCAACAAAGTGTCATTTGTGAAATTGGCAACCATAAACATGAAACTTTTACAAGACTCTCAAACCAAAAGCCAAAGGTTTTGAAAACACAAGCAAAAGGGAATGAGCTAATTTTAGATGCTAACACATCTACTACTATAACCTCTGTTGTTGAGCCCACTTCTCCTTGTGAACATGGCACTATAACCAGTGTTGTGTAACCTCCACCAGAAAAATACAAAAAGAAACCAACAAAATCCAAAAAGCCCACCAAAAAACCAAAAAGGTAAGTCTGGCGGATGAGATCCCAGAGTTTATACCTATGACAACACAAATGTCACTTGAAACCACTACTGCTACTCCCTCATAGCAGTTGGAACAAAGATCTCCACCTAGCCAAACTCCTCTTGATTCCTCACAAAAGGAACAAGTTGTGTCCACAGGGACACCACATTATGAAGCTCATGAATCGCTTGATTCATTATTTCACAGCCCCTCTCCCCGAGCAATGTCTCTCTCTACACCATAACCCACTCCCACTTCTCCAATACCACCCACAATTATACCTTTGCTTGATGCAATAGAGAAAACTCAGACAGACATCAGTCCCTCTCACTCACCCAATAAAGAGAGTCAACTTCTACATTTGATTGAGTCTAAGAAAACTCTATCTGCTAGCCCACAAGCAATTGAGGAAGCTACCCCATTGAGTTACAAGTAACTCTTGGTGGTATTTCAAGTGAAGCAGCCACTACAGCTAATGACACAACAGTGTTTCAGTTGATAGTGGTTACATTAGTAAGACTTTCTTGAAGGCAACAACTACTGAGGCTACAATAGTAACCTCTGTCCCAGTTTGAAGTCCCCAGTACTAAGACAAAGGGGCATTTGGTTCTGAAAGCATTGTGGTTCCTCATGTTGATGATCCAAATACAGCTAACTCTGGTAGGAATTTTGATGATCCTATTAACTTAGGTGATAAATTAAAATACGAAGAATTGACGGAGAGGGTATCTTCCATGGAATCATCAATTGATGACCTCAAAACAATGATGAAGCAAGTCCTACAAAACTCCCAAATTCTACCATCACCAACTCAAAATGTTGATGAGCTATGGATAGTTGTGCAACCAATTATCTTAACTTAGAGAAATTGGCAAACATTCAACATGAAACCCATATGGAGCTGATTAGGAACATGGTTGAGGCTAGATACTCAAGCTGAGATTCATCAAAGACCATTTACTGAAAGCAACTGGCTCTGCCCTGGCTGCAATTCTTGTTGAAGAAAAAGAAGATGATGCCAAAAAGGTGGAGAAAGCTTCTTTGAGAAAGTTGAAACCTAATTCAACTGCTAAACCAAAGGTGCAACAACAGCCATAAACCACTACTACAACATCTAATGTAACTATGGGAAAAGGGATTGATGAGACCCTAAACAAAGAAGCTGAAAAGATTGCTGATGATAAGCAGAAAAGACAAGATACAATGGAAGCTAAAGCCTTAATGCTAATTGAAGAAGAAAAAGACAAATAGATGGAAAAAGAGGATGTTGATACTTCAAGAAAAAGAAAGTCTGCAAGAAAAGTTAGATAACTAACTGTCACCACTTCTAAAACCACTGTTGATGCTAATATTGTTGTACCCTCTGTCCAAACACCACTAAATGACCCGACAGATGTTAGGGCAGATGTTGTGACAGCAGATGCTGGAACAACAGATGTTCTCCAAACCACTGATCCTATCACATTTCCCACTTTACCTCAACCGTTAACCACTCCATGAAGAATTCCTTCACATCCACCATCACCAAAGATCAAATTCCAATACAAAAGAAAAACATTTGTTGTTGATGAAGGTGATGAAGAGATTCCATCACCAATCTCTTTGTCATCATAACCTACTTCCACTCCTCCCTCTCATCTCTACATAAAGACACTTCACTTCCACCCATGCATCTGTCATCATCATTTCTTCCAATGGGATCCTTATACCCTTTGGAACTTTTTGTAGTGAAAGGTGAGAAATAGTCTTTCTACAAGAAAAATGATCCTAAACAAAGAAACTTTCCATCTCTTCTTGGGTATCGAAAGCCTAGAAACCTTGATGAGTATCTAATACTAATGGCTAAGCTGAGACTATTTCAAAGGAGCTATAAAAGGATAAGGATGATAGGGCTCTATAAAGATCCATGCAATTTCAATTGAGCAAAGTGAGAAACATTGAAGATTTTGCTAAGAATTTGAGTAAGTCCATGTCAGAAAAGCCTACCAATGATGATCCTGATTTGAAGCCAGACTACCTTGATCATATAATGAAGCACAAGCATTACAAAGCAACCAGAGAATAGTTCAAGGATTGGTCTGCAAATGAGCTTAAGGAGGAGATTGATAGAATTGCAGTTATGGCCAAAGATTCTTCATTAAAGCCTACTCCTCCTGATTGGAAAAGTTACAAAAAGATTGATCAAAACTAAGCTTTAAAGCTCAAAAGAATGAAGGAAGAACTTGTTGCTAGTAACTATGGCTCTGCTAGGTCTGTTGCAAGATGTTTTGAGTCTAGGGTTGTTAATACCTACAAAAGACTTGAAGATCTCGGAAAGAAAGATCCAAAAGTTCAAAGAAGCCAGTTTACCCACCAACAGTAGTTGTGCCTCATCAGACCTAAATCTCTAAAAATCTTGCTTTAACCACTACCTTATCCATGGTAGCCTTAACTCATGTAAAAAGGCAAAAGACAATGGTTGAAGAAGATGAGTAGAGGTTTGAAGAACAGAGAAAAGAAGCTATCAAAGGTTAACTCCTTTACCACACTGATGCTGCAAGTGATAAGCTTATTTAAACATTGTCAGCAGACCCATTTCAAGAAACTCATCTCAAATAAATCTACTCCCAAGAACACCATCTGACTCAAAAATTCTAAAGTAGAAGTCATTCATAGACACCCACGAATTGACTTTGCTCAGGTCAGATGGTAGAGCTCAAAAGATAAGAATGGAGGATGTATATGGTTTGGATGCAGTTGACCTCTAAGATCTGATGAATCTTGAACTTGAAAGGGATGTAAATGACATCATTGCCCTAGACTTTGAACTTCAATTCAAAGGACAAATAAGGGAATCATTGATGAGGAATAAAGATCAGGAATAAAGTTTTAGTTTTGGCATCATCTGTTCTAGGGGGAGATTGTTGGAAATTGAATCCTGCGAAAGAACAGATGATAGAAAGCCAAAATATTCAATAGAACATATTCTGAAGATAACCTCTGCTGAAGACTAGAGTCAAACGTCTGCCAAGACACAACTCTGCTGAAGACTAATGCTAAGGTGTGCCAAGGCAAAACTCTGCAGAAGACTCAAAGGTCTGCCAAGGCAAAGTCTCTGCTGAAGTCTAAAGCTACGGTCTGCCAAGGCAAAGCTTTGTTGAAGACTCAAAGGTCTGCCAAGGCAAAGCTCTTTTAAAGCCCAACAGAGGATGTCTCATCAGTGTTTACTATCAGACGTTGTATTATATAGTTTATAGAAGTGTTTAGCTTAGCAGATGTTGTAGTTTGTTTTAGTTTGTTACATGTCACTTATAATGTGACGTCAGCATAAGATTCTTAGCGGTTTGCTCTGTACTATAAATAGAGAGTGTGTGTACTGTTCTATTCATCACTTCACCTTGACATTTTGTATACAAGCAAATCAGAGTGATCTTAGGCTGAAGGGGAGTTTGTAATGGTTAATGCATATGTAAATTCATAAATTTATAAAAAGCATATTTGTGAAAGCAATCTTCCTATTGTTGTGAATTCAAAGTTTACTATTTCTGCTGCACTATTCATACATGTTTTCCACTTCCATTGATTTCATCTTAAACATTCACAGCAATATCAAACTCAGATCCTAACACACATTTTCTGAAATTGGAAAAGCTATCCATGAACGCCTCAGAATTGTCATAATCTGAGCATAATCTGTTGCTCCTCGAACAGTCTCATCAAGAATTGTAACTTGATTGTATTTTGATATGAAAAGTCTCACTGGAACAGGTGGAGCAGCTGCAGCAGCAGCATGTTGTGCTCCTTGTTGTTCACCTTGTTGTTCAGCCAAATCTAGAAAAAATGAGAAACACAATAAGACAAATGCATCAGACAATTTAAAAAATAGACAATATGAAGTAGGCAAAGAGACAACTGCTACTGTTAATGCATAGATTTTCCTCCGAACAATCCACCACTAAGGCAATTGAAAATCTAGAGTGAACAAATTAACATATAAGTATAGATATCAAGTCATTCTAGAGTAAACAAGTTAAACCTAGAAACCAGTTGATGTTTAAAAAAAATCCAGAAAAGGTTTTTGTGTGATAACTCCGGAGAACTTCAAGAAAAGACATAAAATGGAACAACTTTTAAGTTTTAATAAACCCGGACAGCTTTTAAGTTTAAAAGGGGTTTTATAAAACCGGACATTTTAGTTGTATTATAAACCTTGATAGCCTTTGAATGAAATATGTACGGAGAAATAGTTTTCCGGAATAACCACATAGGATTATTAAGTCTGGAACATTAAATATGGACTCCACAACAAGATTAAATCCGGAAGCAACAAACCCGATTAATCTTAATTCAGGAACTCAGTTTGAAACCTCTCATCAAATCTAAGTTAAGAACCCTCCGAACTTATGGAAGGGAAACTTGGATTTTCCGAGTTTCAAACAACACACAACCAATATTAAACCTTTTCAACACATCAAAGAGTAACTTTCAAAATATTATCTTTCTTCTTCAAAAAGTTTTCTCAAAAACACCCAAGTTTTCATAAGAAAGATAAGCAATCAGACATACCAAAACAGATGGAAACCTATCTACTCATTAATGACAAACATTGACTCACAGCAACAAAAACATTCAACAAATCAATATTTTCATAATGGCAAAGAAACCAGAAACCCATTTGGGTTAAACCCTACAGAAAAAAACCCCAAATAATCGAATCAACTAATCAAACCAAGAAATCCTAGATGATTAGAGTTCACGAAAACATACCTATGATCTTCTTACACTATAATGGAATCACAAAGACTTCTAAGAATCACACAAGAATCGATCTGTTAGTTGCAAAGGCAAGAAGTTTATCGGGGTTTTTTATAGAGAAGAGAAGCGAGGGAAAAGTGGGTGAATGAAGAAGATGGAACTGTTGGAATCTTATAAAGGGAAAAAACCTGGAGGAATCCTAGGTAAGGCTAGAAATAGACAAGTTTATGACAAACCCATAGAAGAAGATTTAATGGATTAACCCGGACGAGAGTTGTACTTAAACTGGTAAACCCGAAAGTAAGCACAAACCCGGATATCACCCGGAGCCCCTTTACAATACAATAAAACCGGAGAAGTAGATGTAAGTTCAGATATTATAAATCTGGACACACATATCTTTAAAAATGGATTCCAACCCTAAAGCCCAACACTTTGATAACACCGAAAAACAAGTTAACTTCATAACCCAGACACCAAACTCGGATTCTCAAAAGTCAATTTCTTTAAGGTTAAAACCATAAAAGTCAATTGCTTTATTTAAGCAATTGTGGGTAAGACAAAGGTTGAAGATGGTCATTTAGAAGCATGGGTCTGTTGAGGGGTAGTGGTTGTTGGTGAGTAGTCTGGCTTTCTTGGGACAGAAAGATCTTTCTTTCTAAGCTATTCCAGCCTTCTATAGGTATCAAGAACTTTTGACTCAGACCACCTAGCAATTTTCCTTGTTGTTCCATATTGTGCATCAACAAGTTCGGCTTTCATCCTTTTGAACTTCAAGTCATGGTCTTAATTTTCAGGCCTAGCCTTTTTTTTCTGGCAGGAGGAGTAGGCCTTTTCAATGGATCTTTGAGCATGGCTTGTATTCTTTCAATCTCTTCCTTCAGCTCATTTGAATACTAGTCTTTGAATTGAGCCCTTGTTGCTTTGTAAGGATTAAACTTCATAATGTGATCAAGACAATCTTGCTTTAATTCAGGATCATCGATGGTTTGCTTTTCTGACATGGCCTTACTCAAATCCTTAGCAAAATCTTCAATGTTTCTCACTTTGCTCAATTGAAATTGCATGGATCTTTGTAGAGCCCTGCCATCCTTACCCTTTGACAGCTCCTTTGCAATAGTCTCAGCTTGTCTAGCCTTTAGTATCAAATACTCATCAAGATTTCTAGGCTTTCGATACCCAAAAAGAGATGGAAAGTTTCTTTGGTTAGAATCCTCTATCTTGTAGAAAGACTCTATCTCCCCTCTTACTGCATGCAGTTCAAGGGGATATAAAGCACCCATTGGAAGGATTGATGATGAGGATGGAAGTGTAGTGTTTGTATGTGGAGATGACGGGGTTGGAGTGGAAGTAGGTTGTGATGACAAAGAGATTGGTGATGGAATCTCTTCATCACCTTCATCAACAACAAAAGTTTTTCTTTTGCATTGGAATTTGATCTTTGGTGATGTTGGATGTTCAGGAATTCTCGGTGGAGCGGATAATGGTTGGGGTAAAGTGGGAAATCTTATAGAAGTAGTGGTTTGGGGAACATCTGTTAGAACATCTATTGTTCCAGCATCTACTGTCACAACTTCTTCCCTAATATCTGCTGGGTCATTTTTTGGTGTTTGCAGAGAGGATACAACAGTATTAGCCTCAACAATGGTTTTAGAAGTGGTTACAGTTGGTTGTCTAACTTTTCTTGCATACTTTCTTTTTCTTGAAGTACCAACATCTTCTTTTTCCATCTGTTTGGTTTTTTCTTCTTCAATCAGCAAGGAGGCTTTAGCTTCCATTGTATATTGTCTTTTCTGCTTATCATTAGCAATCTTTTCAGCTTCTTTGTTTAGGGTCTCATCAATCCCTTTTCCCAAAGTTGCATTAGATGTTGTAGCAGTGGTTTCTAGTTGTTATTGCACCTTTAGTTTAGCACTTGAATCAGGCTACAACTTTCTCAGTGAATCTTTCTCCCCCTTTTTGGCATCATCTTCTTTTTCTTCAACAAGATATGTAGCCAGGGCAGAGCTAGTTGTTTTAAGTAAATGGTCTTTGACTCTTTAATGTCAGCTTGAGTGTCTTTGTATCTAGCTTCAATCATGTTCCTGATCAGCTTCATATAAGTTTCTTGCTGAATGTCTGCTGAGTTCCTTTGAGCTTGGAATATTGGTTGCATAATTCTCCATTGTTCATCAGCACTTTGTGTTGTTATGGTTGACTTTGGGAGTTTTGTAGGACTTGCTTCATCATGGCTTTTAGTTCATCAATTGATGATTCCATGGAAGACATCCTCTTCGTCAATTCTTCATATTTTAATTTATCACAAGAGGTAGTTGTATTTGGATCATCAACATGAGGAACCTCAATGTTTTCAGAACCAAATGCCCCTTTGTCTTGGTACTTGGGACTTCAAACTAGGACAGAGGTTACTGTTGTAGTTTCAGTAGTTGTTGCCTTCAATAAAGTTCTACTAATGTAACCACTGTCCAACTGAAACACAGTTGTGTCATCAGCTATAGTGGCTTCTTCACTTGATATACCACCAAGAGTTACTTGTAAATCAAGGGGTGTAGCCTCCTCAATTTCTTGTGGGCTAGCAAATAGAGTTTTCTCAGACTCAGTCAAAGTGTTGAAGTTGACTCTCTTTAATGGGTGAGTGAGAGAGACTGATGTCTGTCTGAATATTCTTTATTTGCATCAAGCAAATGTATAAATGTGGGTGGTATTGGAGAAGTGGGAGTGGGTTGTGGTGTAGAAAGAGGCATTGCCCTGGGAGAGGGGCTATGAAAGAATGAATCAAGTGATTCATGAGCTTCATAGTGTGGTGTCCCTGTGGATACAACTTGTTCCTTTTGTGAGGAATCAAGAGGAGTTTGGCTAGGTGGAGATCTTTGTTCCAACTACTGCAAGGAAGTAGCAGAAGTGCTTCCAAGTGACATTTGTGTTGTCACATGTATAACCTTTGGGATCTCATCTTCTAGAGTTACCTTTTTGGTTTGTTTGGAGTGCTTTTTGGATTTTGTTGGTTTCTTTTTGGATTTTTCTGGTAGGGGTTGCACAACACTGGTTATAGTGCCATGTTCAGCAGGAGAAGTGGGCTCAACAACAGAAGTTTGAGCAGTGGATGTGTTAGCATCTAAAATTGGCTTATTCCCCAATGCTTGTGTTTTCAAAACCTTTGGATTTTGATTTGAGATTCTAGTAAAAGTTTCATGTTTAAGGCTGCAAACTTCACATATGAAACCTTGTTGAAAATCCTTTTCAGAAACTTGTTTTTGTAAATAAAAACTCAACAGCCTAGGGTGTATAAGGAAAGCTTTACTTTTTGCAACCAAGTCAGAAAACAATACCATGGAAAATATCAAACTTAGATTTTGTTAAAATAACATATCCCAGATACTGAATATTTAAAGGTATCTCATTATATGCATTTGTCTTAACTGACAAACATGACAGTAAAGTATGGAAAAAGAATTTCATGTCAGCAAGAAATTCAAGTTTATAGATGGTAATACCTGTGTTTTGACCATCAAAACCACGCTCAATGAATTCATCGTGTAAATCCTTCTTTGAGAAGGAAGTGGGGTCATCTAAGTCATTTAAACCAAATATGGTGGAGATTATGGATGGTGAGATCTGGACAAGGGACTTCCCAATCTTTGACGTAATAGCAAATGGCTTTTTGTTCTGGATCTCAACCTTAGCATTTGCACAAAATATTCTAAGTGTGTCCACATAGATTGGAGCCTTTGCCAGTAAAATATCTTTGTATCATGATATTTGTAGAACATCAATCATTGCATGATATGTAGCATTATTATCGGTTTTATCAAGGATAGGAAGGTAGTTGTGGGGAGTTTTGATGATGAGATCCATGATGGAGAAGAGAATAATGAGAATTTGTGAAGAACATGAGAGTAATGGTAACCGCTTTTTGGAATTTTGAATTTGAGATGACAAGCAACCTCTAGATTAAAACAGGGTTTATAAAGGAAAAAGTGAATACTGACGTGGCAACGGTTTTCAAAAGATCTGACGGCTAACATCTGTCCACGTGGTAACCTCTGTTAGTAATGGAAGACAGTTGTTTCGGAAATCCTTTGTTGAGAATCAACGGCGGATAGGAACAGTGGTGATTTTATACTATCGAGGACATATATCAGAGGTTAGAAAAACACTGGTTTGCCTAACTGTGGTAATGGAAAGTAGAGGATACCTTTAACAGTGGATAGAGAGAGCCAAACAGAGATTTTCTTTATAAAGAGTGGTTATGGAAAAACTTTTAGGATTTTGAAAATTTTCAATTTAGCTATTTTTAAGGATTGAATTTTGATTTCTGAAAACATTTTTAATGCTTTTTATTCATGGAACACAAACGCGTGTTTTTATTCCATGTTTAGCATACAAATCCTAGAGATCAGACTTTCAAAGGTAGATGTATCTAATGCTTTTGTTAGAACATTTACCAGTTGATCTTTAGTTGGAATATGATGCAGAGAAATCAAACCTTGTTTATAGCAATCCATCACAAACTGATATATGATATCAATGTGCTTTGTGGTGAGTAGATACTGGATTTTTGATGATGTTTTCAGCTGCTTGACTATCTAACATGAGAGGACTCTTTAAAGCAGATACACCAAAATCGAATAGTTAATTTTGAAGCTATAGGAGTTGAGCAGTGCAGCTTGCAACAGTAATATACTCAGCCTCTGCTGTGAATGTTGATACTGCAACTTGTTTTTTGCTTTGCCAAGACACTAAGCAATTGCCTAGGAATTGACATCCTCCTAAAGTTGACTTCCTTTTTGATGACATGCAGCAAAAGCATTGTCTAAATAAATGTGGGAGCACCTTTTATGTATGAATAAAGCTCAATATTTCCATTAGTAGGATACCAAATACCAAATATGGGAGCACCTTTTATGTATTTGAATATCCTTTTTACAGTAATGAGGTTTGACTTCCTAGGTGCTGAATGGGATCTGGCACAAACACATGTAGCAAACATGATATCTGGCCTAGAAGCAGATAGAAAAATAAAGACTCAATCATACTTCTATAAAGAGTTTGATCAACCAAGTCATCTTTGTCATCAATAGTGACAAGCTTGGATGCTACCATTGGTGTGCTGCATGGTTTATAATCATTCATATCAGATTTTGTAAGTAGTTCTTTGACATACTTACTATGGTGAATGAATGTACCATTTTGCAATTGTTTTACTTGGAGACCAAGAAAATATTAGAGCTTACCCATTGCACTCATTTAAAACTCTGCTTCCATGAGTTGTCTGAACTCTTCACACATGGTAGTGCATGTGGATCCAAAAATGAAGTCATCAACATAAATTTGGACAAGCATCAAATCTTTTTCTCTCCATTATAAAAATAAGGTTTAATCAATTTTACCTCTTGTAAAACCTATGGATAAGAGAAAAGTAGAGAGAGTTTCATACTAGGCTCTTGGTTCTTGTTTCAAGCCATACAAAGCTTTGTTGAGCTTGTAGACATGATCAGGATAAAATGTATCTTCAAAGCCAGGAAGTTGACAAACATATACCTCTTCTTTGATCTTACTATACAAGAATGCACTTTTGATATCCATTTGAAACACATTGATATTGTGGTTGGCAGCAAAGGCTAAGAACGGTCGGATGGCTTCTAATCGTGCTACAGGAGCAAAGGTTTCATCATAGTCAATGCCTTCTTCTTGTCTGTAACCTTGAGCCACAAGCCTAGCTTTATTCTTGACAACAATACCCCTTTCATTAGTTTTATTTTTGAAGACCCATTTTGTGCCAATTGGACCTACATCCTTTGGCAATGGTACAAGTTCCCATACTTGTTGTCTTTTAAACTAAAGGAGCTCTTCTTGCAAGGCTTCTACCTACATTTTGTCTTTTAGTGCCTCTTGGTACTTGACAGGTTGTGTGAGAGATAGGAACCAGCAAAAAGACAAATGTTTTGGAATTGACTTCTAGTAAGCACCCCTTCATTAATGTTGCCAATGATTTGATCAGATGGATGACTTTTAAGGTAGATTAGATCTCCCTTATATGGAATAATTGCATTTGAGGTGAAGGCTGCATATGGGAATCATATGAGCTAACATCTACTGGCAATTTTGAAGAGCCAACTTTTGTTTGAAATAGAGGTGGAGGTATTGGAATGAGAAGTATTGAAACATGTTGACTTTTATCCATGGAGGTTAAATTTGAGGAGTTGGCAGAGGATTGAGGATCAGTAAAAGATTGAGGATATGTAGTGGTTGATCCAGCAGTGGCAGAGTTTTCACAGTTGTTAGTAACATATGTTCCTCTAATTGTGGAAGTGAATTTATATTGTAGAATCACAATGTCATATACATAGTCTTGTAGTGAAGATTGTGGTGTACATGCAGGGTTAGTCTTGACAGACAAATCATCAAATGTAAATTTATCTTGATCAAAGAATTCTGCAGGGTTTGCTGGGATTTTTAATGAAGAAAGTTCATTGACGTTTACATTCAAGGTCTCTTCCACATACCTAGTACTTGAATTAAAGACTATAGGCTTTAGTAGTGGTTGAGTATTCCAGAATATAACCACAATCTACTTTGGCTGCAAATTTTGAAATTGAATCTTTTAAATTTAATGAAGCATGGGCAGCCAAAGATTTTGAAGTATGAGATCATCGGTTTGATCTTGAATAGAGTTTCATAAGCAGTGGATTGATGCCTAGGGTTGATCAAAACTCTGTTTTGAACATAGCAAGCAGTGTTTACAGCCTCTTCCTAAAAGGACAAGCGTAAACCAAAATCTACAAGCATGGTTATAGCAGCTTCAATTAAAGTTCTATTTTTCCTTTCAGCCACCCCATTTTGTTTTGGTGTCCTTGGGACAGTGTACTGCCTTACAATCCCTTTTGACACACAAATCTCATCCAACTCCTTATTTTTAAACTCTATCCCATTATCGCTCCTAAAGAATTTTACAGGCAGGTCAAATTGGTTTTCAACTCTTTTAACAAAGTCTTGCAAAATGCTTGCAGTCTCATCCTTTGAGTGCATGAAATAAGTCCATGTAAACCTTGAAAAATCATCAACTATGACAAGACAATATTTCTTTTTACTTAGACTCATGATTTTTACAGGGCCAAACAAGTCCATGTGCCGCATTTGTAAGAACTAACTAGTTTTGGACTCACAATGGGTTTGTAAGAACTTTCTTGTTGTTTTCCTTTTAAACAGGAAACACAATGCTCTACTTTTGCGAAAAAAATTTTGTGGTAAGCCTATTAGAAGGCCTTGTTTGAGAATGTGGTGATAGTTGTCAGATTTGTGTGGCCAAGTCTCATGTGCCATAGTTTTATCTCTTTGTTAGAGGTAGCTAAGAACAGACAGGTATCAGTCATTGGATTATCCTTTAACATATCAACCACATACACATTGCCACTCCTATGAGCAATAAGTTGTACTTTCCTCTCAACTATGATTTGATCAATATTTTTAACCACTTGTGGCCCAACAATCTGACAAGTTTTCTTAGTGAAGAATGACCCATAGCCCTTGTCACTCATTTGTGTAACATTAAGAAGATTAAATTGCGGATTGTTAAAAAGATTGACATTTTCAAATTTGAGTTTCCCTACCTGAACAGTCCCTGACCAAAGCACCTTCCCCTTTGAATTATTACCAAAAGATATATCACCCCCTCCATGATCCATGAAGTCTTTGAGAAAGGCTCTAAAACCTATCATGTGCCTGGAGCGTCCACTATCTACATACCATAACCTATAAAGGCAAGTAGAAGCTCCCTGCATAGTAGTAATAAATTAGTTTAGGTGGGTTTTCAAATCCAAAATGGCTTTGAAAGGGGTCACAGACATGTCAGTCTCAAATTCAGAAGAATGAGCAGTGTTTTGAACAAATCTTTGTAACATCGGTTAAGACGCTTCTCTATCAGATGATAGAAACCATGAGGATGCCTATTTACCCTTGGTTTTGAGGGCTTTTTGTAACCCTCATAACTAAGAGGTACCTTTTGGTAAACAGGTTTGCCATGTCCTCTTGGGGTACTGATTTGCAGGTGGTGCATCTGTTACTTGCACCTCTCTGGGAGCAGAGATTTTGTGCAGAGATTTAGTAACAGATGTTTGAACAGGCACAAAGGTCTGTTTAGACTTTCCTTTCGCAGTACTAGTCCTTTAACTATCTAGTGCTTTGGATTTAAACTCATTCTTTTTCACATCAAAGTTTCTGAGATAAACACCCTCTTGAGTTTTATGATTTATTTTATCACAAATTGTGCATTTTGGAGAATCAATGATCACACTTGTTTTGTTGATGTCATAAGCTTTTAGAAGAAAACAATTTTTGGTGACATGGTTCTTCTTCTCACAAAAATCACAAAACAGGTTTTTGATCTTTTCTTTCTTTTTCCCTTTTTCAAATTTTTTGTTAGTAGATGTTGTAACATCTACTGTTAAATATGTTATGGCAATGATTCTTGTTTTTGGTGCTTTGACACCATCAATGGTTGAATAGTCCATTGGTTTGAAATTCTCAAGGATATAACATTCATTAGACCATGTGAGTTTAAATAGATATTTCTTAATTTCATCAAAAGTTGAGGATCCCTCATGTCTTTCTAAAACAATTTTGTTTACGTTTTTGTTAGTGACCTTGATTTTCTTGACCAAATAGATTTGTTGGAACAATTTCAACCACACCAGAATCATTTCCAGTAACATTTTTAGAAATTTGGTCATTTTCTTTGAAACCTATGCCAAATTTTATGTTACTCTTGACCTGATTTTCTAACATAATCTCGTAACCTTTACAAGATTCCACCCATTTTGCACAACTAATTTGGGTGGATTCCAACTCTGTTTTACAAACTTGATATTTTTATGTCATAGTTTGGAGATGGTCCTTGGTTATGCTAGCTTCAAGTTTTAAGCTGCTGATTTTAGATTCTTTTTCAAGCAATTTTGTTTTAAATCTTTTAAAAGCTTTTCAAATTTTATTCATCATCCAAAATCTTATCCTAAGATTTTCATTTACCTCTTTTATGTTAGCAAAGGCTATGATGCATTTATCTGAACATAGATCTTTTAAGACCTGAGGAGATACCTTAGTAGTAGCCATCATGGCACAGTCACATTCACCTTCACAAACATTGGCATCCCATGGGTCAGACAGAGGTTTCAATTCTTCATCAACATTTTCTTGTGTAACAACTGTTTCATCATGAACATCAGACATGACAGATTTAGACTCCACTTCCTCAAATTCAACACCCTCAACTATAGACTCTAGTGCCATAAAAGCAAAAATTATTTTGTTTCTTTTTAGTGTCAGCAACTAGAGCAAAGTTTTCATCAGTCAGATCCTCAGGCAAGCTACTCCAATCGACAAAGCCTCGAGTAAAGAAGCTTTGTTGATTAACCTATGCTGGAGCAGTAGTTTGAGTAACTTATTATGTAGGTTGCATTTGAACCTGAGGAGCTAGTGCTTAAACATATTGAATTTGAGGAACAGTGGTTTGAAAATATTGCATAGGAATAGTGGTAGCAGGGTGTGCAAGATGAGCAGTGTTTTGCATATGAGGAGCAGGGGTATATTACGAACAATGAAAAGTGTCTTAAGTGTTTTGAAGTCTAGGGCTAGGATGTGTGATAATTGGTAAAGATGTTTGAGACCTACATTCTCTAGCAAAGTGACCTAGCCTATTACACTTGTAACATTTAATCTTTGACTTATCCAACCCAACTTTTAGCCCCCCATGTAACCCTGGAAACTTTCTGCCAGTTCTCTTGTAATACTTGCTAGCCCTAACACTCAATAAAGCAAGCTGATGCAAAATATCCATCTCTTCCAAATTTGTAGGGTCAAAATGTTGAAGGTCATTCAACTCAGAGGATAAGTTATCAGAAGTTTGGCTTTCCCCATTAGTTGTAAAAGCATAATTTGGTGTGTAAGAATCAGAGCTAAAACTACCACCCGAGGTTATGTCAATGAAATGATCACAACTCTGATCCTTATAGCTACTTGAGGCTTCTTCTTGGCCAAAAAGTGTTGTACTACCGAATGCATAGTCATCAGCCACCTTGCTAGATTCTTGTAGCTTCTTTTTCTGGTTCAGCTCTCTCTCATATGGGAGGAGGCTTCCATGAAGCTGTGTTATATTCATTTCTTTAAACCCAACTGAATTCGAGTTACAAAAGCTATAGTGTCCCACTTGTCTGGTAATGATCTAAGAAAATGACTATTTAAAGTCGAATTTGCAAACTCAACGTTAACCAGTTTAAGCGCACAACTGAGACAGCTAAACCTTTCAAACTGTTGGGTTAATGACTCTCCTTCAACATGAAAAACGTTTCATATTGTTGGTTTAAAACTTCTATGTTATTTTCTATCACCTCCTCAGTCCCATCGAATTGCTCTTTCAAAGCATCCTATAACTCCTTTACACTGTTGCAATGCAACAGGCAAGCATAGATATCATTTGGAAATGCAGAAGCCATGATGCTAAATGCCTTTGCATCTAGCTCGATCTTTTGGAAATCTTGCATGGAGTAATTTTCAGGATACTTTGGTACTTGGACCTTAGGGTCCTTAGTACTTGGTATCATTGGAACATAAGGTCCAAAGATAACCGACTTACAGCAACCGGTGTTTTGCTGAGCAAGAACATGACCCATCCATCTCTGATCTGATGATAATAGGTGGTTTAAACATGTTGTCGGTGTTGTGAGGATCTTGTGAATTTTGAGACATCTTCGATTGTTTGTAAAACAGGTTTTTGTTTAAACTACTTTGAACATAAATAAACTTTTACTTTGTTTTCAATCCAACGAGCAAACGAATTAGCAGTGAGAGTTGATCTATTTAAATCAAATTGATTGTTAAATCAAATTCGATTGACCAAGCTCTTATACCAATTATTAGGATCTGAGTTTGATATTGTTGTGAATGTTTAAGATGAAATCCATGGAAGTAGATAAACATGTATGAGTAGTGCAGCGGAAATAATAAACTTTGAATTCACAACAATAGGAAGATTGCTTTCACAAACATGCTTTTATAAATTTATGAATTTACGTATGCATGAACGATTACAAACTCCCCCTCAGCCTAAGGTCACTCTGATTTGCTCGTACACAAAATGTCAATGCGAAGTGATGAATAAAACAGTACACGCACTTTTCTATTTATAGTACAGTTCAAACCACTGAGCCGCTTAAGCTGACGTCACCTTAAAAGTGACATATAACAAACTAAACAAACTACAACATCTGCTAAGCTAAAAGCTGCTATAAACTATATAATACAACATCCGATAGTAAACACTGATGAGACATCTTCTATTGGCCTTCAGCAGAGCTTTGCCTTAGCAGACCTTTGAGTCTTTAGCAGAGCTTTGCCTTGGCAGACCTTAGCTTTAGTCTTCAGCAGAGTTTTTGCCTTGGCAGACCTTTGAGACTTAGCAGAGCTTTGCTTTGGCAGACCTAAGCTTTAGTCTTCAGCAGACTTTTGTCTTGGTAGACCTTTGACTTTTAGTCTTCAGCAGAGGTTGTCATCAGCAGTTGTTCTATTATTATAAGGATTAGAGGTTGTAGAATATTTTGGCTTTATATTATCTGTTCTTTTGTAAGGTAAATTTCCAACAACAATCAAATTTGTATTATGAAGTGCGTATCTATCGATCTTACATACATGGGCATTGAATTTAGTAAAAATATACCTGATACAACGTTTGGAAGAGTCTTGGCTTCTTCAGATGGCATCTAAAACATTCTGCCGCGAGCCTTTAGGACTTCTTCCTTCTTTCCTTCCTTGCCCGTCTTCTGTTGAAGCTTTGGACATTTAGCCTTGATATAACCCGGTTGAAAACAATTGAAGCAAGTTCTCGAGGGATTAGGACACTTGAGTACAGGTGTCCTTCTTGACACAGTTGTAACATCCCTTCTTACCCATTAGACATTCCCACGTATGGAGCTTTCCGCAAGTCTTGCATTTGGGAAGAGGTCCCCTTGCTTTATCCTTCTTGCCATGATCTTGAAACATTTGCTTCTTTGATGTACTTGAACTAGTGAAGTTTTCAGATGATCTCTTCTTACCCCTTTCCACTTGTCGTTTCAACTCGATTTCCCTATCCTGGGCCCAATTGATGAGCTTGTTCAAGGTTTCACTTTTAGAGGGAGTTATGAACTCTCGATACTCAGCCTTCAACATGTCATGATAACGAATTACCTTCATTCTTTCTGTTCCCACTATTTCTCGACAAAACTTTAGCTTGTCGAGGAAAGTATTTGTGATCTCGTCGATTGATTCGTCTTTCTGACGAAGATGTAGAAAATCCTCTTGGATTATATCGATATTAGATTGCAGGCAATGATACTTTAAGAATGGTTCCTTAAATTCTTGCCACATTAAGGCTTGGATCTTATCTTATCCCACCTCTTTACAATAGGCATCCCACCAATCCTTAGCTTGGAATAGGATTAGGCCCGTTGCAAACATCACTTGATCCTCTTTTTCGCATCAACTTCTTGTAAATATCACTTCAGTGCTCGAGATCCACCTTTCGCACGCTATAGGATCAATCTCCCCCTTGTATGGTAAGGGGTTACAAGCCATGAACTCTTAATCTGTGCACCTCCAAGTTCCCCTCTTACTTTGGGATTCATTTATCATCTCTTTCAATTCTTCCATCTTACTCACTATCATGGCTTTAACTGCTTCCAAAACACGGCTTTCAACTTCTTGAGCCATTTGAGGAAATGTGGGTCCCTAAAACTGGATCTAATCGATATCACATTATCAAGCATTGAGATGAAGATGGAAAGATTCAACTTGCATACAAATTAGAATTTGTCTAGTGAAGAATAATCAAAGAGCTACCCAACCCTAATACATCATTAACTATATATACTAGAGGGTTGGTGCTCCTAAACCCTAAACTCTTAGGCCCAAGGCCTTTCCCCAAGTCCATTACAATAAACAACCCAATTCCTAATTAATACTAATTCATAAACCTATTAATGCCTTTACAATCTCCCCTAGGTTTACTGTATTAGAACTGGCCTTACGCTTTGGATTATCAATCATGTGCAAATAATTTGTTTTGAATCATTGTGGCTACTGCACTCGTCCAAGATTTCGCTCATTCTTCATATTTGTCACATGCTTGAATTTGATGTGCAGCCAGCATCGGAATGTCCTCCTCGTGAAAGGTAATTAAATCCAAAGTATCAGCCAACTGGAATGCCTTTCCTTTTATAACAATAACAGCTTCAGCCATTCTCGGATCATATGCCCAGCAGAGATTCTTCGGCACACCTTTTGGAAATGTTTTGAAGCCGTTTGTGAATATGAGGGTCTCGAACACCTGGGCTTTTCTTCAGATATGATTCAGCCGTTTTCATTGTTGGAAAGTCATGGGATACTTCATGTTCAAGCTTTCAGTGAAATGCCTAACCAGGACCTCATTGATTCGGATCTAAGTCAGAGTAGTGAGGTCTCAAAAAAATTCAAATCAATCTTAGTCCAGGATTCAAATTTTGTCTGTTTCGAATAGTATTCTCTATCCATTAGTTCCTGTCGTGATCATATCTCAAACCTTTCACTTCTGACTTTTTCCAACTTTATCATAGTGGCTTGATCCTATCTCCATGATATATCGATCTGATACTTTGGAAGGATCTTTTGGCTGAAAATTTTCATTGAGGGGATTCACATCTTGATTCTTCATTACAAGCATTTTCTTGCTGCTGGTACTCCCTTTTTGCGGCTACTTTCTCTTCTTTGATCTTTCAGCTAAAAGATATGCATTCAAACCCGCTTCATTCTCTGCATCAGCTGTAGCCTTTTCTGCTTCTTTTCATTAATGATTTGCAACGTTAATAGGGTCATCATCCTTATCCGCAAATTCACTTCCAAACTTTTTCTGCAACTTAGCCTTCATCTCGTAAATCTCTGTCATCAGCAGGCTCACATCTCCTTGAAGTTGCTAAATAGCTTGGTCCCTGATAGATATCTGATTTTGTAAAGATGCTATTTGAGCGTTTTTCAATTCATTTTCTTGTTCTAGCAGCACTACTCTTCCCTGTAGCTTGCCAACATCCACAGCTTCATCCTCATCGCTATCAGATTGCTCAATAAATTTCATCTTTTCCGCTGCCATTCTCATTGCGGCCTCTTCATACTCAGATAAACCACCGCCAGAGCTACCTGCCTCACCACGAACTCCACTAGAACTTTCTGGCTGTAATATTGGATCAAGAATAGTGCTTGAGCTAGAGGGCTTGGGGATATCAGGGGCATCAGATGCAAAGACATTTTCTGTTTCATCATCTTCAAATAGTTTTTTCATCGGAAAGAATGATACCAGGAGAAGGGATCCCAGAATCACCCTCAAAAGATGCAAGTAAAGCTTCAAGGTTCTCAGCACAAATCAAATTCATTTCTCTCACAGTCTCCTCAACTGTCTCTGATTCAGCCTGTGCTGCTGCTTCTTCTTTTTCTTCTTCTGAAAGAATATCTTCAACGATAGGTTCTGGTTGTCTTGGTCCTCCAACAATCTGAATATCATGCTCTTCAGCTACGAATGTTGTCTTGGTCCCGCTGTTTGCATGCTGCTTCGAAACAACTCGGTCCTAGCAGCTTTAAGTTTAGGTGGTTTATGCCTTTTATTAGCTCAGGATGCTTCTTGTCAATAATAATCTACATAAATATTGGATATAGCAGGAATACCTTCTTCTTTGTACTCTCCAACATACTCTTCATGTTGTCAAAAAATGAAAACCGAAAAGGTGTAGTCCCAGTCATTACTAATGCAACAAGTGTTGTAGTCTGTGTCTGATTCAGTTGGTCTTGGCCTCCTTTATTTTCTAAAATACACTGTAAAAATATGTCAGCAAGGCATCTCCAGTATAGTGGGAATAGCTTCTACAACACTGGTTGATATGCTCCTTCATAACTCATTCGAAGAAGAGCTTTCATCACACTATCCTTGTCGAATGCAGTAGGATGACGTTCGCTGTCTCCAAATTGTAACGCGTCTCGTACGTCTGTCTCTAAAACCTTAATTTCTTTTCTCTAATCTTGGTTTTAATGTAAACACCTCCACCCTTGACTTTAGCATTGATCCAGAAGTCCTTAATCATGTCTTCATCGATTACTTGATATGACTTTAGAGCATGAGTGAGTCGGCAGTTGCTCAGTCCAATAACTAGAGAATCAAATCTCTCCCTATAATCTGGCAGAGGATCAGAAAAATAAAAGGCCTGATTGTTAAAAGCTTCGACTTCCAACTTGCATTTATCCATCATTTCTACACTTGAAACAGAGTTGTCAACATTCATAGAAAATGTTAATTTCCTCTAAATTGTTAAGACAGATCAACTTGGTTGAAAAGTTAGTGTTGGTGCATATTTGTGACAACAACTTAGATTTGGTCTTTGGATATCTTGTAATTAGTAAAACGATAAATAGTTAGTGGGTTTAGTATTATAGTAGTTGATTAGAAGTGGTTGGGATAAACTAGACACATTTTAATGAGTGGTAGGCGAATTGGGCCTAGACCAATTTGCAGCCCATGTGGTTAAACCCTAGCCCAGTTGCAAACCTGTCTCTATATAGAGAGAGTTTTGCATTAGGGTTAAGGTTCGTCAGTTGCTTAGTTAATCACTTCAGAGAGAGTTGAGAGGGAATTCTTGTGGTCTAGATTGATTGTAATCATTGTGATAGATAATCAATAAAGATCGTGTTTATAGTGATTGTTGTTCTTGTTTGTTTTCTATGAAATCTGATCTAGGGGATTCCCCAATCTAGGTTAGATAGACGATTATGTGAAGATCCATACGGAATAGGGGACCTACAATTGGTATCAGAGCATTCAGCTCTTGTTTGGCTAGGTTCGGAATCGTTACAACAGAAAAAGTTGAAGTTTTGGACGTTTTTAAAGGCAGGTTCGAAGTTTTAACGGCTGTTCCCGGCTTCTATTATTATTATTATAAACAGTAGGGATCTCAGATAGAGGAAGTGCGTCTCGGATCATTAGAGAAGTATCTCGGATCAGAAAGCTTGCATTTCGGATAATCAGAGTTATATTTCGGATCATTAGTGAGGCATCTCGGATCAGAATAGTTGCATCTTGGATCAGGACAGTGCATCTCGGATCATAGGTGTTCATCTCGGATAGCATCTTGGATCATAGGTGTTCATCTCGATTTGTATCTCGAATTTGGGAAGCATCTCGGATAAATAAGGAAGCATCTCGGATAACATCTCGGATCACTGTTCCGAATCACCATCTCGGATCAGCATCTCGAATCACTGTTCCGAGTTTCCATATCGGATTGTTAATCCGAGTTACTACTTCAAATTTGGTACTGTTCCGAGTTGCACCCACAAAGGTGGAAAGTTAACCAGCTGACGTAACCAGAGTGAAACGTTTTCGTACACAGAATTTGATCCATAGACAATCTTGACAAACCGATTGCACGGTTAGACTCGTGTGATTTTTAGGACAAAAAAAGGCACGAAAATTCCTAAAATCACTATCGGACATTATACATCATTGGATTCGTATCGTCGAGATGAGTCTAATGGTATGATTTGGTGATCACTCATTTTGGACAAATTTTTAACGTTTTTAAAGAGCCGGTTCGATAAAAATGTTAAATATGTCTTAAATGAATTGTTGAGAATGTAGCATGAGGCAGGCACGACTAACAAACCTCCAAAGATATTGAAGGTAGAGAATTACCTTACATGGAAGGATAGGGCTTCAAGTTTACCAACTTGACGTGAAGAGTGCATTTCTTTACGGGAAAGTCTAGGAAGTTGTGTATGTCTCACAACCATATGGGTTTACTGATAAAGATTATCCAGATCGAGTCTATCGACTTGATAAGGCATTGTATAGATTGCATCAAGCACCTAGGGTGTGGTATGAGACACTGTCAGCACATTTGTTAAAGAATGGTTGTGACAGAGGTCAGATTGACAATACACTTTTCATTAAGAGAAAGAAGGAAGACTTTCTGCTGGTACAGGGATACGTAGATGACATCATTTTTGGGTCATCTAATGAGAACATGTGTCATGATTTCGAGGAGGTAATGAAGAGCAAGTTCGAAATGGGTGCGATGGGTAAATTGTCCTACTTTTTGGGTTTACAAGTTGAACAGAAGAAGGATGGGATGTTTATACATCAGACGAAGTATGTGTATGACATCTTGTCTTATTTCAAAATGTAGGATTGCGCTACTTACAACACACCTATCTGCGAGATCACAATCTTGGTCCAGATCATGAGAGTGTGGAGGATGTTGATCCAACTCAATACAGGGCAATGATTGGTTCTCTGATGTACTTCACGGCTTCTAGACCAGACATCATGTTCGCAGTGTGTCTTCGTGCCAGATATCAACTTAATCCAAAGGAGTCACACATGAAAGCGGTGAAGCGGATTCTTCGTTACTTGAAGGGGAGACCTAAACTTGGGTTATGGTATCCAACTACTAGTGATTTTAAGTTTGTTGCTTTCACTAATTCGGACTTTGGAGTATGCAAATCAACAAGAAAGTCTACCACGGGTGGTTGTCAGTTCTTACGAGGGAGGATCGTGTCATGGCTATGCAAGAAGCAGTCTTGCGTGTCTACCTCATTGTGTGAAGCTGAATATATTGATGCGGGTAGTTGTTGCTCTCAAGTTCTCTGGATCCAACAACGGATGTGCAATTACGGTTTGAATTTCACTCGTGCTCCTATTATGATAGACAATAAAGCCACTATTTCAATCATCAACAATCCCGTAAAACACAGTCGCACAAAACATATGGACATTCGTCATCATTTTATACGGGATTGTGCTGAAAAGGAATTGATTGTACTGCATCGAGTCGACACACTAGATAACCTGGCAGATCTTTACACAAAAGCTTTTGACATGGCTCGTTTGGAACATTTAGTTAATCTCAACGGGATGAAGAATCCTGAATAACCAGTTTTCATAAAATTTTTGTTAATAAATTTACTGTTTTTCAAAAATAAAAAACATAAAAAAATAGAAAATTAAAAATGAGTTTTCACTGTGTGGAAAAGAAGAAATGATAGTACATCAGCAAGTTAGACTGTCACACTGAAATTAAAATTAAATTGCTTAAGTGTAATAGCAGCTTCATCATATGATGCATCAGTAGGCAAAGGGCATGAAATAATCAACTTACCTAGGTAATATAAACATAACGAACTATGTATGAGTGGGTAACATATCAGTGACGTATGGTTTTATAACCTTAAATCTTCCGTTGATAGATTGCCAAAATCTGAGGTTTTAGGTCTTTATATCATTATTTCATCCGGGGTATCAAGGTTGTCCTTCTGCTGCATCCAGATATATGCTAACCTAGGCAAAACCAGGATATCTTAAAAGAGCTAAAATATCAAATCCAAAAAATTGAAGAAGCTCTCCTAGAGAGTCTTTCAAATGTGCAAATTGCATTAATCGTACCAAAATTTGGTATTAGCCCTAACCCTCGTCGGATATTGGTCTCTCTGCTATACGGGAGTATTGACCTGATCACCATATCTAACGTTGTAAATCGAAAAGGATGAATTTCTGTATACTCACCTACTACGAGGAATCCTTGTGCATACCTTGATCGTGGGGGTATGTCCTGAAGTGGTAGACACTAGTATATCATTATAAAAACCTTAACATATCTCTAGGTAATGGTACTAGAATTGTTCATGTATTTTGTTTAAGTGGATAAACAATACTGGTAATCGTCTTGAACTGCTTTTCGTGCATATTGCATATAGAATTATCTAATGGTGTGAAAATAGTCTGAGATTGATCTTCTTAACGGTGATTCTCACAAAAACAGAGTATCTATTATTACATTATCTATTTGCTTTCAGAAAATACAAAAATCCAAAAAGATTTCGTTTTTTTGTAAATTCCTAATGTACTGGATATGATTGTTCATAGACAAATTGTTACTGATAGAGGGAGACGATGTTAGAAGATGAGTTCAAAATTTAAAAATCTTGCAGGTTCAGTGTGCTTAAAAGTTTAAGTTTGTGGTTTTATTTGAGAAGTGCTTAATCTGTGTACAGTTTTACTATCTCTTGAATAATAACAATTTGTTAATTTGTGTTGAAAAATTCTTATAGTTTCTCGAGATGTTTGTTTTATTGTATACAGATTTTAGCAGTATGTTGCTGTGAAGTTTGGTGAAGAGGAGTTTGATTGGATGCATGGTAGAACCTCCTTTCTACATTGCAGACAAAGTTAAACTTCTTGAAGATAGCTATGCAAGTGCTAAACTGGAGTTTACTCAAACGCTAACGATTTAGAACATTTGGTGATTGGATACATCAGCTTAGGGGGAGTCTATTGCTGATAGAAACTACTAAAGCTAAAGCTATCCAAAGACCAAAGATTTTCAAAGACGTTGGAGACTGCAAGATGACTGAAGAGAAAATTGTTTTATTAAACTATTGTCAAGAGGGAGTTTGTTGGTGCATATTTGTGACAATAGCTTAGATTTGGTCTTTGGATATCTTGTAATTGGTAAAACGATAAATAGTTAGTGGGTTTAGTATTGTAGTAGTCGATTAGAAGTGATTGGGCTAAACCAGACACATTTTAGTGAGTGGTAGGCGAATTGGGCCTAGACCAATTTGTAGCCCATGTGGTAAAACACTAGCCCAGTTGCAAACCTGTCTCTATATAAAGAGAGTTTTGCATTAGGGTTAAGGTTGGTATGTTGCTCAGTTAATCACTTCAAAGAGAGTTGAGAGAGACTTCTTGTGGTCTAGATTGATTGTAATCGTTGTGATAGATAATCAATAAAGATCAGGTTTACAATGATTGATTTTCTTTTTTGTTTTCTGTGAAATCTGATCTAGAGTATTCCGCACTCTAGGTTGGATAGACAATTCTGTGAATATCCATACGGATTAGGGGACCTACAATAGGTATCAGAGCATTCGACTCTTGTTTGGCTAGGTTCGGAATCGTTACAGCAGAAAAAGTTGATGTTTTGGACGTTTTTGAAGGCTGGTTAAAAGTTTTGACGGCTGTTCTAGGGTTTATGTTGTTATTTTCGATAAACAGTAGGGATCTCAGATAGAGGAAGTGCATCTCGGATCATTAGAGAAGTATCTCGGATCAAAAAGCTTGCATTTCGGATAATCAAAGTTGTATTTCGGATCATCAGTGAGGCATCTCAGATCAGAATAGTTGCATCTCGGATCAGAAAAGTGCATCTCGGATCATAGGTGTTCATCTCGGATAGCATCTCGGATCATAGGTGTTCATCTCGAATTGCATCTTTGAATGCATCTCGGATTGCATCTCGAATTTGGGAAGCATCTTGGATCATAAAGCTTGCATTTCGGATCATTAGAGTTGTATTTAAGATCATCAGTGAGGCATCTCGGATCAGAATAGTTGCATCTCGGATCAGAACAGTGCATCTCGGATCATAGGTATTCATCTCGGATAGCATCTTGGATCATAGGTGTTCATCTCTAATTACATCTCGAAAATGGGAAGCATCTCGGATAAATAAGGAAGAATCTCGGAGTGTAACAGTGCATCTCGAATACCATCTCGGATCGTTGTTCCAAATCACCATCTCGGATCAGCATCTTGAATCACTGTTCCGAGTTTCCATCTTGGATTGTTAATCCGAATCACTGTTTCGAATTTGGTACTATTCTGAGTTGTACCCACAAAGGTGGAATGTTAAGCAGCTGACGTAACCGGAGTTAAACGTTTTCGTACACAAAACTTGATCCATAGACAATCTTGACAAACCGATTGCACGGTTAGACTCGTGTGATTTAGAGGAAAAAAAGGCACGAAAATTCCTAAAATCACTATCGGACATTTTACATCATTGGATTCGTATTGTTAAGACGAGTCTAACGGTATAATTTAGTGATCACTCATTTGGACAAATTTTTAACGTTTTTAACGAGCCGGTTCGGTAAAAATGTGGAATATGTCTAACTTAAATGAATTGTTGAGAATGTAGCACGAGGCAGGCACAGCTAACAAACCTCCAAAGATGATGAAGGTAGAGAATTACCTTACATGCAAGGATAGGTTTTAATCGTTCATTGAATATCAGGACACACGAATGTAGATCTGTATTCAAGAGGGGTACGTTAACAGAACACATGACTTTGAAGTGGGACACATTATTATATCTGTATAAAATTACCTTAACATATCACTAGGTAATGGTATTTGAAATGTTCATGTAATTTTTTTAAGTGGATAAACAATACTGTTAATCGTCTTGAACTTCTTTTCATGCATATTGCATATAGAATTATCTAATGGTGTGAAAATAGTCTGATATTGCTGATATGATTTTCTTAACGGTGATTCTCACAAAAACAGAGTGTTTATTATTTCGTTATTTATTTGCTTTCAAAAAATATAAAAATCCAAAAAGATTTCATTTTCTTGTAAATTCCTAATGTACTGGATATGGTTGTTCATGGATGAGTTGTTACCGATAGGGGGAGACAATGTTAGAAGATGAGTTAAAATTTTTAAAATCTTGCAGGTTCAGTGTGCTTCAAATTTAAGTGTGTGGTTTGATTTGAGAAGTGCTTAATCTGTGATACAGTTTTAGTATCTCTTGAATAATAGTAATTTGTAAATTTTTGTTAAAAAATTCTTATAGTTTCTCGATATGTTTGTTTTATAGTATATAGATTGTAGCAGTATGTTGCTGTGAAGTTTGGTGAAGAGGAGTTTGATTGGATGCATGGTAGAACCTCCTTTCTACATTGCAGACAAAGTTAAACTTCTTGAAGATAGCTATGCAAGTGCTAAACTGGAGTTTACTCAAACGCTAACGATTTAGAACATTTGGTGATTGGATACATCAGCTTAGGGGAGTCTATTGCTGATAGAAACTACTAAAGCTAAAGCTATCCAAAGACCAAAGATTTTCAAAGACGTTGGAGACTGCAAGATGACTGAAGAGAAAATTGTTTTATTAAACTATTGTCAAGAGGGAGTTTGTTGGTGCATATTTGTGACAATAGCTTAGATTTGGTCTTTGGATATCTTGTAATTAGTAAAACGATAAATAGTTAGTGGGTTTAGTATTGTAGTAGTCGATTAGAAGTGATTGGGCTAAACCAGACACATTTTAGTGAGTGGTAGGCGAATTGGGCCTAGACCAATTTGTAGCCCATGTGGTAAAACACTAGCCCAGTTGCAAACCTGTCTCTATATAAAGAGAGTTTTGCATTAGGGTTAAGGTTGGTATGTTGCTCAGTTAATCACTTCAAAGAGAGTTGAGAGAGACTTCTTGTGGTCTAGATTGATTGTAATCATTGTGATAGATAATCAATAAAGATCAGGTTTACAATGATTGATTTTCTTTTTTGTTTTCTGTGAAATCTGATCTAGAGTATTCCGCACTCTAGGTTGGATAGACAATTCTGTGAATATCCATACGGATTAGGGGACCTACAATAGGTATCAGAGCATTCGACTCTTGTTTGGCTAGGTTCGGAATCGTTACAGCAGAAAAAGTTGATGTTTTGGACGTTTTTGAAGGCTGGTTAAAAGTTTTGACGGCTGTTCTAGGGTTTATGTTGTTATTTTCGATAAACAGTAGGGATCTCAGATAGAGGAAGTGCATCTCGGATCATTAGAGAAGTATCTCGGATCAAAAAGCTTGCATTTCGGATAATCAAAGTTGTATTTCGGATCATCAGTGAGGCATCTCAGATCAGAATAGTTGCATCTCGGATCAGAAAAGTGCATCTCGGATCATAGGTGTTCATCTCGGATAGCATCTCGGATCATAGGTGTTCATCTCGAATTGCATCTTTGAATGCATCTCGGATTGCATCTCGAATTTGGGAAGCATCTTGGATCATAAAGCTTGCATTTCGGATCATTAGAGTTGTATTTAAGATCATCAGTGAGGCATCTCGGATCAGAACAGTGCATCTCGGATCATAGGTATTCATCTCGGATAGCATCTTGGATCATAGGTGTTCATCTCTAATTACATCTCGAAAATGGGAAGCATCTCGGATAAATAAGGAAGAATCTCGGAGTGTAACAGTGCATCTCGAATACCATCTCGGATCGTTGTTCCAAATCACCATCTCGGATCAGCATCTTGAATCACTGTTCCGAGTTTCCATCTTGGATTGTTAATCCGAATCACTGTTTCGAATTTGGTACTATTCTGAGTTGTACCCACAAAGGTGGAATGTTAAGCAGCTGACGTAACCGGAGTTAAACGTTTTCGTACACAAAACTTGATCCATAGACAATCTTGACAAACCGATTGCACGGTTAGACTCGTGTGATTTAGAGGAAAAAAAGGCACGAAAATTCCTAAAATCACTATCGGACATTTTACATCATTGGATTCGTATTGTTAAGACGAGTCTAACGGTATAATTTAGTGATCACTCATTTGGACAAATTTTTAACGTTTTTAACGAGCCGGTTCGGTAAAAATGTGGAATATGTCTAACTTAAATGAATTGTTGAGAATGTAGCACGAGGCAGGCACAGCTAACAAACCTCCAAAGATGATGAAGGTAGAGAATTACCTTACATGCAAGGATAGGTTTTAATCGTTCATTGAATATCAGGACACACGAATGTAGATCTGTATTCAAGAGGGGTACGTTAACCTAACACATGACTTTGAAGAGGGACACATTATTATATCTGTATAAAATTACCTTAACATATCACTAGGTAATGGTATTTGAAATGTTCATGTAATTTTTTTAAGTGGATAAACAATACTGTTAATCGTCTTGAACTTCTTTTCATGCGTATTGCTTATAGAATTATCTAATGGTGTGAAAATAGTCTGATATTGCTGATATGATTTTCTTAACGGTGATTCTCACAAAAACAGAGTGTTTATTATTTCATTATTTATTTGCTTTCAAAAAATATAAAAATCCAAAAAGATTTCATTTTCTTGTAAATTCCTAATGTACTGGATATGGTTGTTCATGGATGATTTGTTACCGATAGGGGGAGACAATGTTAGAAGATGAGTTAAAATTTTTAAAATCTTGCAGGTTCAGTGTGCTTCAAATTTAAGTGTGTGGTTTGATTTGAGAAGTGCTTAATCTGTGATACAGTTTTAGTATCTCTTGAATAATAGTAATTTGTTAATTTTTGTTAAAAAATTCTTATAGTTTCTCGATATTTTTGTTTTATAGTATATAGATTGTAGCAGTATGTTGCTGTGGAGTTTGGTGAAGAGGAGTTTGACTGGATGCATGGTAGAACCACCTTTCAACATTGTAGACAAAGTTAAAGAGTTTGAAGATAGTTATGCGAGTGCTAAACTGGAGTTTCTCAAACGCTAACGATTTAGAAGATTTGGTGATTGGATACATTAGCTTAGGGGGAGTCTGTTGCCGAAAGAATCTATTAAAGCTGAAGCTATCCAAAGACCAAAGATTTTAAAAGACGTTGGAGATTGCAAGACGAATGAAGACAAAATTGTTATATTAAGCTATTGTCAAGGGGGAGTTAGTTGGAGCATATTTGTGACAACAACTTAGATTTGGTCTTTGGATATCTTGTAATTAGTAAAATGATAAATAGTTAGTGGGTTTAGTATTGTAGTAGTTGATTAGAAGTGATTGGGCTAAACCAGACACATTTTAGAGAATGGTAGGCAAATTGGGCCTAGACCCATTTGAAGCCCATGTGGTTAAACCCTAGCCTAGTTGCAAACCTGTCTCTATATAAAGAGTGTTTTACATTAGGGTTAAAAATTGGTCAGCTGCTCCGTTAATCACTTCCAAGAGAGTTGAGAGAGGATTCTTACGGTCTAGATTGATTGTAATCAATGTGATAGATAATCAATAAAGATCAGTTTTATAGTGATTGTTGTTCTTTTTTGTTTTCTGTGAAATCTGATCTAGAGGATTCCGCACTCTAGGTTGGATAGACGATTCTGTGAAGATCCTTACGGATTAGGGGACCTACAATTGGTATCAGAGCATTCAGATCTTGTTTGGCTTGGTTCCGAATCGTTACAGAAGAAAAAGTTGAAGTTTTGGACATTTTTGAAGGCTTATTCGAAGTTTTGACGGCTGTTCTATGGTTGTTGTTGTTATTTCGGATAAACAGTAGGGATCTTAGATTGAGGAAGTGCATCTCGGATCATTAGAGAAGTATCTCGGATCAGAAAGCTTGTATTTCAGATCATCAGAGTTGTATTTCGGATCATCAGTGAGGCATCTCGGATCAAAATAGTTGCATCTCGTATCCGAAACGTGCATTTCGGAACATATGTGTTCATCTCGGATCATAGGTGTTTATCTCGAATTGCATCTTGGATTGCATCTCGGATTGCATCTCGAATTTGGCAAGCATCTCGGATCAGAAAGCTTGCATTTCGAATCATCAGAGTTGTATTTCAGATCATCAGTGAGGCATCTCGGATCAGAATAGTTCCATCTCGGATCAGAACAGTGCATCTCGGATCATAGGTTTTCATCTCGGATAGCATCTTGGATCATAGGTGTTCATCTCTAATTGCATCTCGAATTTGGGAAGCATCTCAGATAAATAAGGAAGCATCTCGGATACCATCTCGGATCACTGTTCCGAATCACCATCTCCGATCAGCATCTCGAATCACTGTTCCAAGTTTCCATCGCAGATTGTTAATCCGAGTTACTGTTTTGAATTCGGTATTGTTCCGAGTTGTACCCACAAAGGGGGAGAGTTAACCAGCTGACGTAACCGGAGTTAAACGTTTTCGTACACATAATTTGATCCATACACAATCTTGACAAACCGATTGCACGGTTAGACTCGTGTGATTTATAGGACAAAAAAGGCACGAAAATTCCTAAAATCATTATCGGACATTATACATCATTGGATTCGTATCGTCGAGATTCGTCTAACGGTATAATTTATTGATTAGGCATTTTGGACAAATTTGTAACGTTTTTAACGAGCCGGTTCGGTAAAAATGTCAAAGATGTCCAACTTTCAACCCCATGTAACCCTGGAAACTTTCTACCAGTTCTCATGTAATACTTGCTAGCCCTAACCCTCAACAAAGCAAGCTGATGCAAAATATCCATCTCTTCCAAATTTGTAGGGTCAAAATGTTGAAGGCCAATCAACTCAGAGGATAAGGTATCAGAAGTTTGGCTTTCCCCATTAGTTGTAAAAGCATAATTGGGTGTGTAAGAATGAGAGCTAAAACTACCACCAGAGGCTATGTCAATGAAATGGTCATAACTCTGATCCTTATAGCTACTAGAGGCTTCTTCTTGGCCAAAAAGTGTTGTACTACCGAATGTATAGTCATCAGCCACCTTGCTAGATTCTTGTAGCTTCTTTTTCTGGTTCAGCTCTCTCTCATAAGTGAGGAGCCTTCCATGAAGATGTGTGGTATTCATTTCTTTAAACCAACTGAATTTCGAGTTACAAAAGACTTGTATGGTAATGATCTAAGAAAACGACTATTTAAAGTCGAATTTGCAAACTCAACATTAACCAGTTTAAGCTCACAAATGAGACAGCTAAACCTTTTAAACAGTTGGATTAGTGACTCTCCTTTAACATGACCAAACGTTTCATATTGTTAGTTTAAAACTTCTCTGTTATTTTCTATCACTTCCTCAGTCCCATCGAATTGCTCTTTCAAAGCATCCCATTACACCGTTGCACTATTGCAATGCAACATGCTAGCTAGATATTGTTTGGCAATGCAGAGGCCACGATGCTAAATGCCTTTGCGTCAATTGCTCTTTCAAATGCCTTCAGCAGAGCTTTTGGCAGACCTTAGCTTTAGTCTTCAGCAGAGTTTTGTGTTGGCAGACCTTTGACTTTTAGTCTTCAGGAGAGCTTGTCATCAGAAGATGTTCTATTATTATAAGGATTAGAGGTTGTAGAATATTTTGGTTTTCTATCATCTGTTCTTTTGTAAGATCAATTTCCAACAACAATCAAATTTGTATTATGAAGTGCGTATCTATCGATCTTACATACATGGGCATTGAATTT